>OY997588.1:144188693-145388693 GCA_963921825.1 Erodium maritimum | reverse complement strand
CCTATCACAACCTAATCTAATAATATCTTTTTACTTTCCCAATGTTATACAGTGCCTTTAACCCTTTTATCTTCCCAACATAACCCATCTTATACGGCTAAACTCTCTTCTCCCTTTCTTTATTTTTTGCTTCTTCATCTTCAACCTAATCTCTCTCCACAGTAAGGTGTACTCGGCCAGTACAGATCCAAGGCCAACTATTGCTCGTGTGGTCGTGCCTGAAGAAGAGCAACGCAAGCAAGGACGTGAGTTGTAACTGAGGACGCTGGCACAAAAACAAAAAAAAAACTTTCACTGGAAGTCGCCGACTAGCCGGAAAAGTCGCCGACTCGCCGGAATGTCGCCGCCTAATCGCCGGAAAATCGCGACTCACCGGATATCCGCCTCATCCCGCCCGACTTGGCTTAGTCGTGGCGTTTTGCTCGGTTTTAACGCCTAGGCGCCGCCTAGGCGGGTTAGGCGCCCGCCATTTACAACCATGATCTTTAGGAAAAACTCTGAGTCCAAACCTTTCTCAACGTTTCGTTTTAACGTAGACCAACGTTTCGCTACAGTTCCATGCACGAAAGGTTGGAACTTTTACAAA
The DNA here is from genome assembly GCA_963921825.1 of Erodium maritimum. NCBI lineage: Eukaryota > Viridiplantae > Streptophyta > Magnoliopsida > Geraniales > Geraniaceae > Erodium > Erodium maritimum. Next base: position 145,388,107 of record OY997588.1, on the reverse strand, counting down.
AACCTGATATCACTTCCCATGTCAACGAAATCGTTGATTTAAACTGTTCATATCAGGTTTTGTAAAAGTTCCAACCTTTCGTGTATGGAACTGTAACGAAACGTTGGTTAAAACGAAACGTTGGTTAAAACGAAACGTCCAAAAAAGTTAGGAACCAGAGTTATCCCCTATTTTTATAACGAACCGCCTGAGGCACTATTGCTATCTCATTGAACGGGTCATTCTGTGTCAACAGGAAATATCCGTAATGTAATATAATTTCTTTGACCTCCTCTTACAAATTCCAACTCATCTTCTTTTGATAACCTGTTGTATCACTTGTCCATGTTAAATGTGATACAATATTAAATTTTTAATGTATATCGCTATTTAATCGAGCAATTGTAGAGGAAAAATAGTTTTCGGATTTTCTCCTTCTCCGGGGCATGGGTTCTTTCGTCCCCAAATCTCCGGCAAATTGAAATCGGCCCCTTATGGTCAGTAAGTACGATACTCATTAACGTTACTACTCGCCCTAGGCGAGTTGAGACAAATTGTTGGGACTGGAGCAAATTATACTGCAGAAGGCTACTTCTGTCTTCTCCTTTTGCTCAAGACTTGGTCTCCCTTTTCTGTTCCACTTCTACCCATTCCCAATGCCTCTTTCTCCCTGAGATATCAGCTTCTTTTTCTCTCAATCACGGAAAGCTATTCCTTCGAAACACTCCCTCTTCAGTTTGCGTTTTTTTCTCTCTTTCCAACCGAAGATCGCACACACCCCTGCCAATACATGAATAATGATAATGAACAATCTGACCAACTCGATCAATGAAAACCCCAGAATTTTATTGACCAACGCAATAGTCTTTAACTTTGAACATCACGTAGTAGGCCAATATTACGGTTCAAAAACAGGCCCATTGCGAAACCAGGATGGTCCAAGAAATCAAGAAGCATTTCATGCATTAAGTTTCAGAAATGTCTTTATAATGCCCATCATCTCCCCACCGGGGAACCGCCCTAGGCACCCCCTCGCTGCTGCTATCTCATTGAACTCACAGACCGAGTCATAGCTGAATGCTTTCAACTCTTCTCCTCCCTCTTGTGCCACTTCCAAGCTCTCTTCACCGGCCTTGACTGTAGGAAGAGGAAATGGCTCAAGGGAGGTTTCTGCAACCACAGATTTCCCGCCAACTGCACCCACAAAGTCTTTCAGACGGCATAGTGCAAATGGAACGGGCTCGAAGCTGTGGTCACCATATTCAACTGGAGTAGAGTGGTCTCCGGTGACACAGAGGAAGTACTCAAATTTCCCGGTTGACTCAGCTTGCATCAACAGCTTGGCTAGCTGCCTTATTGCCCTGTCTACAGCTTCCAATGCTTTGACTTTGAACAGGCTCGCTTTATCATGACCTGCATCATCTACTGCCTGCAATAGAATCTCCGGAATTACTAATTCATGTCTCAACATCAGAGCCCGCAACCAATCCGACAATAGTCAACATTGGTTGTGGTTTAATCGTAGACAGTTAGTACTATGTCTTTTGCACATAATTATCCTCAGCTTATAAAACATTACAATTACCTCATTTTTTTAATATAAAATGACTAAAACACCCTTGACCCAATCTAAAAAAGTACCATTTTCTCATATGTTTTAATAGTTCTATCTTTTAAGGAGTCTTTATACATCCACTCAACCGTTTTGTACATCCAATTAAAAATGTTTTTGGTAGTTATGAAGTCGTTTTTCCTATTAGTGTCAAGGGGATTTTTGTTATTCTCGGGTGAAAAGAAGCTATTTGCAATTATGTGAAAGTTTAAAGTTGGGGGCAGTTATGTGAAAAAGCTATCTGAAATAAACCGTTAATTTGTCATGTTTGTTAACTAAGTCCATAACATTCATGCATCTGGATGACATTATTGACATATATGAATCAACTTTCATAAATTTATGCTCAATGAGAAGACTTCATCACTATTACCTTGACGTGGAGAAAGCCAAAATCATAACCATCTGACCGGCCTGGTTTTAGTTCATCTTCACCAGGTACAAATACATTAGGGCACGGATTTGAAGGAGCTGAAAGAGCATTGGCTATGGCTGTAGCTTTGGAGGTCAAAAGTGTACGATAATCTCCGGTTGCTCCAGGCGCTTCAAGGATGTCAATACCAAGTGACAAACCTAGACCAGCTATAATTTTAGTAGGAGCTACCATACATGGCCTTAGTCCATGTTTCTTTTCAAATGGAGGAACCTGCAATACACAATTCAAAATATGTTGTAGAAGAAAATAGCCTTCCAAAAAAACAATTTATATACTTCAGACTGCCATTTCGCCATGTAGATATAAAATATACCTAAACTTCCAAATTTTCTCACTTTACTCTATTTTAATAGGAAATGACAAAAATACCCCTGTAACAATTTATGGAACTTAGTGATGTTATTTTTGAGAAGTAATGAAGGGTATTTTTGTCATTTGTTTCCAAAATAGAGTAAAGCAGGGAAATTGAAAAATCAAGTGAGAAAAGTGACAAAATTAGTGTACTTTTGTGAGATTATCCATAAAATATATCATAGGACAAGGCAAATGCACACCAGATGCAGAAAGAAAAAGATGAGATATTGCATAAGGGTTAAGCCAGCAGACCTCAATCCGAATGCCACAACCTCGTAAAAGGACAAGATTGGCAATGCTCTTTCCCTGGGCAGCTCGCTCTGCATTCAGTGGGTGAGCGACAAGAATTTTTGAGATCTCTTTGGACAACTCATTAACTACTGCAGCTGTGTGCTTTGCTTCATCAGTGTCATCTAGAGCTTGTGCTTGTAAAAGCAAGCGATTGTCCTTCAGTGGATCGGTGCCAGATATATTTCCACTTAGTTTCGGTCCTTTCACAACAACTCCGCATCTATGCTCTGTTGCATACCTGTTGAAAAGACTCAGCTTTTTAATAAAAGGATATTGTCAAGTACTAATGTGATTTTAATAGGTAAAATAACCTATCTTAATAAATAGGAAGAAAAAACATAACCTTACTCTGACTTCATACTCCGGAAAAGAAGCTAGCTTCATGTGATCTAGTGCTGCACAGAGGATGGGTCCTTCTTCTTCGAAGTGCCTATCAGCTCTCCTACTACTGACCACTCCAGTTTTCTCATCCAAGGTTGCAAAATTTGACTAGAGATCATAAAATAACATTGAGTCACTGTGTGGAAGGAATATCACTTGAAGCAGATGATCTAATATTTGCAATATCAATATACTACATATATTATGAATAAAAACAAGGGATAATGACAGAAAAATACTGTGTACTACAAATTATTTGCAGGTTGTTACTGTTATCTTTATTTTGAAACAGGTTGTTACACTATACATGCTTATAGTTGCACCTCAATAACGAAGTTAAAGTTCATAGGAAAAGACCATACTACCCCCACAAAATCTTGGGGGTCTTGAGGAAGAAGGTTAATTTCGTCATTTTTTAAGTAAAAAAAAGAGCACATAATGAAGGTCTTGAGGAAGAAGGGTAGCAGGTTATTAATTGTCTAAAACTACCCTAAAGTTTCGTCCACAAATGAGTTGATGCACAAAGTTTTGTCCACGCTGTGTGGCTACCCTGAAGTTTTGTCCACGCTTTTGTGGGTGCATTGAAGTTTTGTCCACGCTTCTATTCAATCCGGGAAGCACTGCCTAGAGGCCCCAGACCATCATTCTGAACATCCCTATTACGTCAAAACTAAAGAAGTCGTGGACAAAACTTCAGGGTAGCCACACAGCGTGGACGAAACTTTGTGCATCAACTCGTTTGTGGACGAAACTTTAGGGTAGTTTTGGACAAATATCCCTTAATTGTAATTACTTTTCTCGTCAGTTTTAACAGATTTTAACTAACAGTGCAACTAAAAAATAGTACATGATAACAACCTGCCACAAAATAAGGATAACAGTAACAACCTGCAAATGGTATATTTCTTCCATTATCCCTAAAAACAACCGACTTCAGGTTTTGTCCACTGCCCACCCCACACACACGGATGTAGATGGGAAAAAGAGACAGAAAAACAAAAACTAGTGCATCTTTAAAAAAAAAATACTTTTTGTGACCGAATCCAATATGGAATAACCAATCAGTAGTCGAAAAATCATGAGGCATGGAAGTTGAATATACTGATATACATGCATGTTAAACTAGAATATACTGAATGAGCAAGTTATTGGAAAGAAATGATAGAAACGTTTCTTCATGGTATGTATGCTAATCTGGATGAGGAGAGATATAGGGGGAAAATGTTTTGGGGTTTAACACTGGAGAGTTATAGGACTGCTTTCAGTGTTGAACGCCTTACTCTTGTTTCAGCTAACCTTGATAATTTATCATCAGAAGTCATGCGCAGGGCACTAATAAAGTTTAACCAGCATAGTTATGAGAGTTACTATCATCAATGAGAAAATAGTTTTGCAAGGTAAAAGAAGCTTCATCACATATATCAAGAATGTAAGTTGAAAGGACAGAAAATAAGAAGTGGTGTTTTCAATCTATCATAAATATCAACAGTGAGATAACTTTGCAAGAGATACCAATGGTCCAGTGTTGTAGCTTCATTGGCATTACTTAGATGTTGTAGCAATTCTTGTGGTTTTATAAGCAAAAACCATTAGAGGGGAGTGTAAGAAAGATGTTTTCTCGAAATACTGAAGTAAATGCTTCGACCATTAAGCAAGCATCAAAAGGATCATTTTGTTGATTATATTGTTATAGGACTACAACTACGATTATTAGAAGACCAACTCAACTAAAAGCTCAAGCTGATAATTGAAGACCCAATTATAGTTATATTTCAACACGTGCCTTCACGGACAAACCCGTTTATGGGTTGGAGGTGGATTATTTAGAAGAGGAGATGAGCCCATCGAGAAGAGAGATAAGGGCTGGCCCATTTGGGGAAAATTTGATAAATTGAGAATAAATTAGTTATTTTTGTAGAGAGTGGGATTTGAACTCGTGTCCGTAAAGAGCTATGCTCTGATACCATATTAGAGGACCAACTCAACTAAAAACTCAAGCTGATAGTTGAAGGCCCAATTGTAGTTGTATTTTTTAACAACAATCAATTTTGAATCCTATGAATTTGTTATTAGAAGTCAGAAATAAGAGCACGGAGAAATAAAAAGGAAAAGGAACAACCTTGAATGCAATATCACCGGGTGACATGGCCAATCCAGCACCCATGGACTCAAAAGCTCCTCGGCCACGATAATATATTCTTGGGTTATAACCCAAAAGGGAAAGGTGAGCCGTATCACTTCCACAACCCAAGCCTACCTCAACAGGATCCATGAGGCCATTAACACCAGCAGCTGCAATGGCATCCAAATTGGGTAATTTTGCTGCTTGCAAAGGAGTTCTGTATCCTAACCTCGGTAGTGATACGTCACCCAACCCATCAATCAGAATGAATGCTACTCTTCTTTTAGGGTGATCAGGGTTTCCCATTTCTCTAAGTAACCCCCTTCTTCAGAACAAAAAATGCAGCAGCTACAAAAGTGTGAAAAAGAATAAGCAGTTTAGCCTTGAATTTTTAGCAGCTGGATAGAAACACAGTATGAACTCAATCTCCTGCAAACACAATATAGAAAACAAACCCTGAAGCCATTTCCAAACAATAGCGTGCAGAAACTAACAGGATTGGAATGAGATTGCATTGGGCAATCCATCCACAAAAATTAGGAGCTAATGGCATGATTTACTACAAACTTCTCACATATCAAGTCAATTAACAGGGTTTGTGATCCTAAATCAGAATCACCAAATATAGGAAAACTAGACAGGAAAAAGAAATTAAGTACTAATTAATATGGATTAAGACGGGCGGAACCAGAATTTTTTTTTCAGGGGTACCCAACTACAAACATATATAAACAAAATCAATGATATCAATATATATGATTTTTTTTTATCAACAAGCTTTTTTTATAAATTCCTCTCCTACAAGATAAAGGGAAAGGGAAGAGAGGCTAAAAAATTCAGCACCTTACAAGAACAGTTACATATCATAGTATTTGCATATACCAACAAAACTCAAACCCAGCTAACAAAAGCAAGGGGACAAACAAGTGAAAACAAAATAAACAAAAATGCAACAGAGACGCTCACGACTATAGCAACCAACAGCCCTCAGCCAACCGAAAAATACTCTGTCCACGACCTTTCCAAAAGACAATAAGACTAGGCCACTCAAATCTTCGGCAAAATGAAACATATTACACCTGCAATAGATTACACCCACAGAAAGAAATGAAAACTAGAGATCAACATTAGAGCTCCCTTTGTACACTTAATCAACCCCGAATGATCAACAACAACACTTATATCATCTTCCAGCTCCTTCAAAAAATCAACCTTCTTGCTTCTAGAATTAGGAGCATAGACGTTCACAATACAACTTTTATAATTTACTGAATTAATTGAGCTAAACCAGAGTAGAGCATTTTTACGTTTCAAAATCCACTCCACAACAAACTCACCATAATTCCAACCTGAGATAATACCTCCTCCCCCACTTACATTTTCTAAAGAAGACCAAGTTGGAAATAAGGAATAAAAATGAACAACAACTTGCATTTTTAGGCTAACAACGCTTGAGGAATTAAATTAATCATAAACTAAGAGCCAATTTAAGTTTTTGTGACAAGAAATCAATTTTCTTCAAGAATGATATTTTAATTCTATCAAGTAATGATTTCATATGATATATATTTACAATCAAACAAAAACATGTTGAATTCTTGAGACAAGTCGAGGTATGCTCGCTGCCGTTTGATTCATACTTTCAAATTGTAGCTAAACAACATGATGAAATGGATGATTGGCCAACGGGCATCGTCACACAAGGCACTGGGTTTGGGTATTCTGCTTGCTTTGATAATTTGTCTGATAAATGGGTCCTGAGTGGGTATGGTACAGAGGCTATTTGGAGTATCTACAGATATTTCACTGAATTAAGGGGGCAAATCTAAACCCTAATCACACAAAATTTCTGACTGTGTAAAATTGAAAGACCCAAAAAAAAATACCTCTCTCCTATGTCAAATGTTGCTGGTGGATGGGGAGAAGCTAATTCCGAACTTTTTTCATCGTGGAGGTCTCTATTGCAGCGAAAGAAGAAGAAAAAAAGCCGATTCTCGGTAGATGGGGATTACAGGAACTTGATTTTTACTGGAAGCCCACGCAAATAAAAGAAAACAAGCCAGAAGCCCAAGCCCAAGCAATAAAAAAAGAACAAGGTGTTCCATGAAAGTACGGAAGCAAAGAAAACAGGGTGTTCCAGGAAGTATCGAACCCTGAATTGGGTGTAAAAACTCAGTGGTCTTATAGCATCACACCAATTTCTCACATATTTACCCCTTGGTTCCGGCCCTGGATTAAGATGACAACAGAAGAAGAAAACATACGTTTGGACCTAGACCCGATTGAACAATCACAACCCAAAAATGACCATAAACTGGTGAGAGCAATCACTGGAGTGTGTGTGTGCTGTTACTCAAAAACAAAACAAAAAACAATTGTGACCTCAAAATGAGAAAGATAGTAAAGTTACTATTCATGCAGACAACAAAAAAAATGAAAAATTTCCAACAATGATCTCTTCCTGAACTCATAAAGAAACAACTTAAACTATGAAATCGAGGAAGACCCAGAAATGAACACGAAACAAAAGCATGAATTCACACAATGACACACCTCAACAATAAGATTTTTATCAATTCTGACTAATCCAAACATCTGGTTCCAGGTATCATCAAAGGGAACCTTAAAATCCATCATCAAGAATTGCATGGTGAAATCAAATTAAACGGGATGGATCAAAATTGACCATTAAATCAAAGAGGGCATGGAAATGAGCTCTGGGTACCTCTTCAATGGAGCTTTAGAACTGAGAATGAGAAGATAAATATGAATATGAAGAAGCACCTTGTCACCTTTATTCTGCCCACACCACCACCGGTGTCCGTGTCACAAACCCAAAAGTGGAACTCTTCTACACCTTTGAGCACTTTAGATTTCAATTTCTAGATACACTGTCTCGGAACTCCTTAAATCTCAACCGTAGAAACTGCATCTAACGGCTGAAACTGTACTCCAACTTGTCCTCGGACTGATCGAATCTCGCTTTTCAACTCGTCTAACTCGGTGGAGAGTTTGGCCCATGGGCCGAGATTATTCGGTCTTGTACATTTTATAGGCCTAATAGTTCATTTATTTATCTGGGTCATCTTGAATCGGAGCAGAAGAAGTTACTGGGCCTGAACCTAAACCATACACCTTATTTTTATTTGACATAAGTTCACTCATCCAAAGTCCAAACTAGTTGGACACAAAAGAGGCTGCTGTACGAACAGAACTTTTTTTTTCCGGTGGATGTTGGGATTTAGTAATAAACGAAAGGTGTGGGAACAAACATCGAGCAAGTATTCCTATTTTACTACTATCATCAAAGTTATTTTTTTAATTATTATAATTTAATTTCAGAAGTAATCGAATCGCACTTTAATTGATCTTATTGTGAAAATTGTTTTTGTTTGGGTTCCTAAAAGCAACAATGGCATGGCGTGGACTAAATTAGGATGATTTGGATGGGTATGAGGTTAAATTGAAATTAGGATGATTTGGACAGGTAGGAGGTTTAATTGAATCACTTATATCTTCCTTTTTGTTATGAACAGGTTGTAAGTGTAGAAAGCATGCGTCTTCATGTAGCAAAAGATCTATTTTTATTTATTTTTGAAACGTTATTTATTTATTTTGAAGTTCCTAAAGTTCATTAAACAAAACAAAAAAAAGATCCTAAACTTTAGGTTTAACTTTAATTTTTGTTCGACACAAAATCGCTAATCCAAACTAGTTAGCCACAGAAGACTGCTATCTAAATAAGAACAGGTTTTAAAATAGTCAAAATTATTTATTTTATTATAATCTAATCTCAAAGCAAATCAAATTGCTTAAACTAATCTTTCTTATACTCTTATTGTAGAAATTGTGTTGGTTTAGTCCCTAAAAACAACAATGGACTAAATTAGGATGATTTTGATAGGTACAAGGTTAAACTGGAAAAAAAGAAAAACGTAAGTGTAAATTAAAACAATTGATGTACCATTTTGATATTTTTTAATCCATATCCAATCAAACAAACTGTGCTCTTAGCATATAAATATACGATGCTATCTCAACTATTGCATGGTCAGCCATTGTTTTCAGTTTCAAGCTCCCTCTCCTCCAACTGCAAGGTCTCTCTATTTACTACCATAACCCAAACTTGATTTCTTCATTCAATCACTGATACATATCTTCTTATTTTTGTTATGAACAGGTTGCAAGTGATGGCAGTGATAGGAATCGACAGGATGTTGGTGAGCTTGAAATCAAAAATAAGGTCGTTGAAGATGAAGAAGCCGTATGATAAGATTGAGAAGAGCGACAGCATGAGGTTTGAAATAAGAAGCAGGAAGGCTCAGAAACTGATTGACAAAACCATGAAGATTGCAGACTCGCCCAACCGGAGGACTTTTGGTTTTTGAAACTGGATTTACTTCTCACCCCTTCCAAAATCTGCAGTAGACATAAATATGAGACTTTTTATTCTCTTTACCCTTCCTTTTCTAATATGTAAAGCAAATAAGCAACACAGAAAGATAGTGCTTGCAGAAAAATGTGAGACATGTTCATTATCATGAAGTTTTTTACATCTTCCCGCTAAACATAATTGAGAGAATCATATTTCAAGTATTTTCTTATCGGAAAGAATACAAGGAAATCCTACTCTAGCCTAGTCTACCCTCCACCCACACACCCAGTGTTCTAAAAATCCCAACCAAGCCCCGCCTAGGCGCCATTCTCTTGTTGGCCGACCCGATTAATCTCCGCTTAGTCCCCGATAAGTCCTAGCCGCCCGCCTAACGCCTAGCGCCTAACGATTTTTAGAACCTTGCCTGCACCCAAGCAGATATACCCAATGGGGTTCGAACATGGTAAGACCATCAGAGAGAGAGCTTCACCATCAGACTAACCCCCGAGGAATATTTCAAGTAATTAATAGCATAATTAATGCTAAGTATCATGTTTCAATGTCTGATATATAGTGGACTTAATACAAAACCATAAAGTTATGTTGCAATTTACAAAGCAATCACAGAAGGGAACTATTGCAATTTACAAAGCAATCACAAACAGCACTGAAAATGTAGCATTTTTGAATCCACAAACAGCAAGCACAAACTAAAATGTATAGCATTTTCCAAGAACTCGTGGGTTACTGACCTAAAACTTTGACATTAACATTTTTTATTTATTAGTCACTTGTTTAAAAAGTGGAGCCTCATCTTTGAATCCACTCTACACAAAGAATACCGATATATTTTCCCACTATCTATGTCATCAAGAGAGATCTGAGGAGTAAAAGACAAATATTGCAGAGAATAGGGGTCTTTATAGGGTCCTTTTAGAAACAATAAGAACAGGAAGTGGAACACTAGGATATGGGTTTGAGTAGAAAAAGACAGAAGAAAAAGGTTGGTAATTGAGGTGGCTTTTGTTTGGGCATACAAATGGAGACGGTACACAAAAATTTAGAACATTAGGATTTTCTATTTCTCTCCTGGAAAAGAGCATTTTTCATTTCTATTTCCACTGGAAATCTTAGAGCAAAATAATCCAGAAGTATAAATTAATTTGGAAAAAAGTGAAATATTACCTTTTAAGAACAAAAACATATTAAATTATAAATTAGAAGAGGATTGGATTTCTGAGCATAGTTTCAACAGTGCATGCCTGTGATTGCATACAAATTTTAAGAACCTATACATATATATGGTATATTCTACTCTCTCCATTTCAAAGCAAATAACACTTTTTTTCTTAGGAAACAAAAAACACCCTTATTTTATAACAGAGTATAGATCTTTATCTCTTTTTCACTTTATCAACAACTATTCTATATTAAAAGCTTATCTTCTTTCGTGTCTAAGACCTAAGAAAAGGTGATGACCCAAAAAGTGATGAACCATGTTTTGAGTGGATGATTCATGCAACTGCATAATTATACTATCGCAATGTGGATCTGATCTGGCCATCAAATGTTCTCTTTTATTGGAAGAGGCAAATTGTCTCTTGGAGGGGGAATGAAGATGTCCATTCTTTGCTAAATGAAGATCTTACACCTAATATTTAATAAATGAAGATGCTACTAATGTTACTACAAGTAAAACTCTCTTGCACCGAAAAATAAAAATAAATTTACTATGTTCCACTTTAATCATCTACTACACTAAATATGAATACTGAGACATGAATATTCCACTTTCATTGACATTTTATATTTCTGTAAAAAAGTTAAATAAAAAAAGTTATTTACTAATAATGATATTCATGCAGTATCAATGGATGTGTTGAATCTAGCAGAGACAACAGCCAAGGATAACATAAGTTTTGCACTGATACAATGCAAATCTAAAATGATTTAATTCATCAGCTAAAAGTTTTACCTTGTGAGAAGCAAGACATTCTTAAGGATGATAGACGATTTTCTAATATGCACTATGCCGATATTGCAACCGAAGATCCTTGCAGGGTGTGCATGTCCATGGTAAAAGAAGAGGATCAAGGCAGTAGGAATGGATGCACCGAGTCTGACATACATGACAGCTGATGAGACAATCCTCAGGCTCACGAGAATAGCATGCACTGCAAACTGACACTCGAGAGGACTTTTTGAGCCCCCATAATAAGAAAAAAGTGTGTCAGCCAAAATTCAAGAACAACCAAATTATGCAATGGAATTTGACTGGCACATAGGCAACACCTCATTGTTCATTAAGGAGTGGGTGATTATTGAACAGTCCATCAGAAATCCTACAGCTAAAAGCTATACTATAGGTATGTCATCTCTATGATCCTAAAATAAACCTTAGATACCAATCACCAAACAAAAACATGGTATAGCGCATATTAGACTGATAAAAGACACTTCAGCTCACATGGCTAAGCCTCTCATCTTTATGGAGGAAACCATAAAACAAGAAAAGATAGTAATAGTATGACAATTATTCCGTACCATCCCATATTGTGACAAACTTCCTTAATTGTGGACGGTTTCACTATCCATGTTTCCTTGGTTCCAAGGTACAACCCATATCAGCCATAACAAAGTTCTACTGCTCTAATGTAGGACAGTGATCATTAAAGGAAATGTCAAAGAATCCAAGCCGGGGAAGGTATGAGCACTTTATTTTTATATGTTTGCTCATGCAGAAAGACTTAAATATCACCTAAAGAACAAAAATAATCAGGTTTGCCAGAATAGCCATTGGCAGTATCTACCTGAGCTCCAAAACCAAAAGTTTCCCTGTCGATTGGAATGAAAATATCCATTGTGGATGATGAATGTGGAACCGTTTGAGAATATATCTTCTGATCAGAAATCACCGCTCCTTCCACCATCTTTATGGTTGCAAAATTGGCCTTACATAAAGGGCAGGTAGAAACCTTTCCCCTGGCAACCTACAGACATCATCACAACTTTGAGGATTTTGACAGAATCATCAAGAGTGCATAAAAACATCTAGAGCATCTAGTTTTCATTATTGGAAATGGTTAGTCGATAAAATGAACTGCATCATGGCATACATGTGTGCTTGTAAGTGGTTATTTGCACCCAGCAAACTTCTTTCTATATCTTTCACAGTAAGAGAATCTAGATTGAACAATAATTATTCTTACAAAAAGATGTTTTCGGTGGTACTCTACATTTAGTGGTGAATGCCAATGCATTTTATTTTATGCATCTAAAAACATGTCTATAAGCATGTAAATGGCCATGTGTACTTATGATGGTACTCTACATTTAGTGGTGAATGCCAATGCATTTTATTTTATGCATCTAAAAACATGTCTATAAGCATGTAAACGGCCATGTGTACTTATGAAAAAACGGCTTCCTGTAATCAGATGAGTATGACACTCATGCTAAGAACTCATACAAAAACGTTTTTTCCCTCTATTTTTCAACTCTTCCTTTTGAGGTCAACTTCTTTCAATAAAACTGCATTTTATTAACAAAATAAGGACCTTCATTAGTAGGAATTTCAACAAAAGCTCCAGGAAATGATTAGAATTAACAAAATACGGATCGTGTGTAAATGTGTATACCATTCTAGAAGGTAAAACCCTGAATTGCTCTTCCTCAGTCAGTCTTAAGATATTTTAAGTAGATGTACATTTGAAGCATTGAAGCAAATGGTAGTAACTATAAGGTTGACCAACTGGGCAACTACTGTCAAATTACATGAATTCTAATTCAGATAAGGACACTGGAATCTGAACCCTATACTCATTTGTATAGAAAACCACAAATAAAAACAATTCCTATTTTGGAATTGTAAATAGTGAACAGCGTGAAAAGGCTAGGACTATCATGTGAAGATCAATCACAATTAGAAATTATCATTTTCAACCTCAAATGGTAGGAAAATATCTAGCTTATATCCTAGGGATCTGTAGTCAATCAAAAATAATTTTAAAACTTATGAAAAGTGGATTGTAGAAATATAAAAAAAAATGAATAAGCATAACAGCAAAGCACAAAATTGGACAAGAAGATGAGAGTACCAGATGATCGGCCCAGTTCTGTATGCATGAATAGCAAAACCTATGACCACATGACAGGACACCCCTGGTTGTACTGAAATCTGTCAAACATATAACACAAGATAACTCTGTAAAAGTTGGTGAAATCTTAACAGCTTCAAGCAGGCTTCCATCATCATTATGCCTTTTCAAGTTCTCAACATCAGAAACCCCATCTTGGAGAGGTGTTTCCAAGGTTGATACAGCATCCTCGAGACATATATTTGAACCCTGAGGATTAGGTACATGGTCAGAATCCATGATCTCTTCAACCTCTTCATCTTCACTCTCAATAACCAAGTGGCTACGACGCCCTTCAGATCTTACCCGATGTTCTGATAATTCAATATTCCTTGCACCATTTGAATGGCCAGAACGAGACAAATTACTACTATTATTATGAGCTCCAATTAAGTAGCATTCATCATCATAATCTGATGGCAAAGACGGCAACCTATCTCTACCAACAACATTCTTTTTCACAAGCTTCCTCCCCTTATAAGAAGATTCAGCTAATGGAGTGCCTTTATTAGCATTGGAAATCTTTCTTTTCCCTCTTCCCAAATGCATAGAAGAGTGGGAGCTTGACTCTTCCTGATTTTCATTAAGAACAAAGAAGCAAAATTCAATGCAATTACATCTAAATTGAAGAGAAAGAAGACAAATGTGTGAAAAAATATAACACAATGTAACGACTAAACGTTTCAAGGGAAAAGAGCAAATGATGATCTACCTGATTTTCATTAAGAACAAAAAACAAAATTCAATGCAATTACAAGTAAATTGAGGAGAAGGAAGACAAAATTTTGGGTAAAACATATAACAACACAATGTAAAGACTAAGCGTTTCTAGGGAAAAGAACAAATGATAATCTATTTAATGTGAACATAAGTATCAGTAAATAGTTGGTCATCATTCCTTCTGAACAAAACTTCATGTTTAAGTTTCTTAGACTGAGATATGATCAATCAATATGTTGATAGTTCAGCAGCCTGCAAGGTTTAGAGATGATTGTGTGCTTGTAAGCGTTAAACTGTGCAAAAAACAGTTTCCCATGCTAGTAGCAAGCCCCAATGTAACATATTGGTAATCGTATTTTCCCGCGCATCTAAAGTATCATGCCTCTATTTCTTCCCCTTACATGAGTTGTGATTGATCTAATTTCCCCATAGAATCCCAGTGCAAAGGAGTGAAGTTAACCATATTTGGAAATACACAATGACAAGAAGGTATGCTTAAATTTAAATATGTACCTCCATTCTATCTAGACCAGAGAGAGAAGGCTCATGAAAACAGAATTTACTACTTCCCCTGCTCTCCTGCTCTGAAATCCTAGTTGATTTGCACTTTGATTTCTGACGTTTACCATTGCTTTGTCCAACCTCGGGAAATAAATTCTTCGAATAAAATTACCCAAGAAAATATAAATACGAAATTGTGTCAAATTCCACGTCTGATCAACTTCTAGAAAATAGAACTGCAGTGAAGATATAGTCTCTATTTGTATGTTTAATTAGTCAGACCTTGTTGCATGGGGTGTGGAACAGGTGATGGTTATGAACATGTCGATGGTAATCAAAGCAGAGGAAATAAAGTAGCAACTAGCAAACCAGATGGAAGTCTTAGAAACAAGGTCATCCAAACATATATATTTATATATAAATACATAAACTCTCAAATTAACCTACATGATAGCATACTGCCATACACACACTTGGCTAGATATGGCATTGCTACCTTGATTCTAACATATATAACCTCTAATTGTAATAAGGGCATGCCTCTTCTATACCCCTCAGCAACATATGTCACTGCTACTGTGGAAACAATGAATATGAAAGGCCTCACATACATACAGCAGCAAGCAAAATACCTAACCAAAAAAAAAACATAAGAATTTTTCTTTGACAGGATAGGCTTCTATAAGAAACACATGTTCATCTTTTACTCAAGCTACTGATGATTCATAAAGGAAGCATTCTAAGATATTATAAAAAAATCAATCAACACCGTAGCAACAACTTCAAGAGCTTTCGTTTTTCTTTTACAGATCAATGATGTTTAAGTATTTATTCATTCAGCAAAATGTCATGCAATGAGGACTTATTTGTTCCCTAACTGATTCGTTATCTGCTATCTGTTTGCACTTTTATCAATACATTGCACAATTAATGTAATACTAGCATCACCTGACCTCCATTAGACTGTCCACAAAATAAAACCACATAATTAGCTTAATTTTGAAGGTGAGCCTAGGCGCACCGTAAGCTTGTTGCCTTGTGAGTTAGAGGTCATTAGTTTAAGTCTGTACATAACGGGTCCCTACTCAGACCCCGTAAAAGTGAGAGCCTTCTACACTGAGCAACCTTTTTAACCATCTTAATCATTATTCTCCGATTAATATAGAAGAAGAAATCATGTCCATGGATGAATGAGAATGAGAGTCAAAATTGGATAGACAGCAAATATTACCTCTTTCAGCAAACAAGAGTCAATCCAAACTGCATCACTTGATCCTTCCAGTCCCGTATCATTTAATTCTTTTCTACGGTGATTGCGAACATTTGAGTGGTCAGAGAGCCACTTATCATTTTTAGAAGAGACACTCATATTTGTAAGGGGGGCCTCCAACAATAAAGGCCCCACCTCTAGCCCACTGCAAAAATAGAGATTATAGTTGTATAAGTTTCAGATTAAATGATTAAAAATAAAGAAAGAGCGGGAACGAGTAACTTTGATGGTGTCTTTCCCAGGTCAGTAAGATAGTTTTAAATCATTGAATGTTGACCCATATGTTCCCAAACAAAAATAATTATTTCATAAGAAAAATAAGAGTCGTCTTATTCTTTTGACAGTTAACTTGCAGCATCCTGCATATATTCGAGTGGGATTCATACGGTACATCAATAGAAAGCAACTCAGCTTGAGTAAAGCAAATTTTGATCTTAAAATTAACCGCTAAAGTTCAACTATACCTTTGCAGTGTATAGGGGTGTTCAGAAACACGCTTCCCTTGCTTAATGCACTCTTCCACCCATTGATGGTTGACTATGATTGTCCTAAACTTCTTTGCAAGATCATACTTCCTTCCTTCGAATTTCCAGCACACCTGATCACTAAACCAAAAGATGAGCAACTGTCCGGAAATAGCCACAACCAATAACTCTTTCCACTACCAACTTAAAAATTTACTTTCATTCGGGAACTGTGTTCCAAATGCAAAGATTGAATAGTAAAAGCAAAACAGGCCTATACTAGAGTCAAAAATAAGGAAGTAAAAACATGAAAAACCCACCAAATGAGTAATTGAGCTGGACATTGCACCGGTGTAGTTAGCTCCTGCACGGGATATCAGTTTGATGAGGTTAAACCTCTCCGAACCATGGTAGCCACTGACTGTAGCTACCACCGATTCCATTCCTTGAATCACACCCTCTGCCAAAATAAACCACTGACACATAAATTTCAAGACGAAAAAAAGACTCCGAGTTTGAAGATGATCTGTATAAAATCAAAACTGGCCGGGACCGACTTTCATCAGGGGAGTAAAAACCCTAACTCAGATCAAAATAAAATGCGCATCAAATGGCGGGAAAAATCAAGCTTTCAGAGAAGGGGGAGCTAAAAGAAACTTCAAATTGGGCGTGTTGGAACCCTAGTGATTTGACTGAGAGCGAGGAACAGACCTTGAATGTGGCGACGGAGCGAATCTTCCTCCATGTTTGGGAGTGATTTTGCCGGGAAATGGAAATAATGTGGCGCATTTTCGAATCATGTACGTGAGCGAGGCCTTTAGAAAGTAGATTGGGCCAGGCCCATTTAATCTTAAACGGCCCATCAGGTCATGAAAATAAGAGAATGAGTTGAAGAAAGAGCAACCGCCGTCTCCTCTCACGCCGCCGCTATTCTCATCTCACGCCGCCGCTATTCTCATCTCACGCCGCCGCGTATTCCTCTTCAGCCGCCCAAACCCCTCTCCATCTTCAACTCACACCTCCTCCTCTTGCACGGCGTTAGTCCTCGTAGGAGGCGTTTTTTGCATCACTTAATTTGAACTGCGTATAGCATTTTGAGGGATTAGTATGGTGGAGGAAGCTCAGCTTCCGGTGGCCGGAAAAGGGCCGACGAGGAGGAAAGTGGGGAACAAGAAGGGTGGAAAGGGGAGGAAGGAGAGGAACATGCCACAAGGAAAGAGGGAGAGGGTTAAAGTAGACCAGAAGATGAAGAAACTATTCCGCAAAAGGGCAAGAGACTATAACTCAGATGACGATGAAGAAGATGATGCTGTAGCCAATCCCGCCCCCTTCGCTAGACACGCCAAAGCACCCAGTCAAAATTACAGGGAAATAGAAAATGACAAGTCTTTTGAAGAAGAAGATGATGATGATGATGATGATGATGAAGCAATAGAGGGTGGGCAAGGTGCAGGTGCAGAAAATGAGTTTTCTGATGGTGAAGACGGTGAGATTCAGCCTGGTGTTACCAGGTTCACTGAAGGGTGTAGAGCTTTTAGGATGGCATTTAAAAATGTCATAAAGAAGGCTGTATCAGAAGACTCAATTGTAAGCTGGCTTATAGCTGAGTCGTGCTTGTATAATTTTGATTTCCTTTTACATAAGTTTTGTCTCATATTCAGTTTCTTTGCAGGGTCCAGTTTTATCAGCACATAAGAAACTTGTTGCTGAGAAGCTCGCTGAGGAGGAAACCGAAAGAAAGGTCAAGGGGGAGGCGAAGAAAGAAAAACACTTGGTAAAGGGTTATTAAGCTCGTCACAAATGCTTATTGATGATTCATTACATGTATATTCTGCTTCATTTGGCCATGAAATTTACAATGATGTATTGCTACTCATATATGTAACAGGCTGGAGAGAAGGGGCATGTGAAGCCTGCTAATTACTTGGATGCTCATGAAAAGTTTTTGATTGGTGTTGCTACAAAAGGAGGTGATTAGTTTTGATTATTTGTAGCTGTGAGATATGTGATAAGAGCGGTTTTCCTTCTCAAGTTCGCTTATTTATTGTATACTAACTTAGTTCATGTTTACCATGTGTTTGGCTGGAATTTCAGTGGTCAAGTTGTTTAATGCTGTAAGTTGCTTCATGAGTATTGAATCTTGCTACTTGCATTCAGAATTTTAAACTCTAAAGTTTCATCTGTCTTGGGTAATTGTTTCCTCCTGCAGTTTCTTACAGAATTGAACTTCTTTGTTTGGTACTTCAACAGGTCAACAAGGCTCAAAATGCACAAAAAGGATTGAATCCATTAAGGTCCAAGGATGCTAAAAGTATGTCCAATTTGTCTTCATATCCCATTTTATCAAGAATTGAGGTTACCAGTATATGAATATAACTACATATTAATTATCCAGAGCTTAAATTATGAATGCTGTCTGCTATAACAACAACATTTACATCCATCCTTTTGAGTTACTGGTACTGCTATTGTTGTAAAATGAAAATCACTTATATAAGTCGTTATTTTCATTGAATTCAGCGGCTGAGATTGTTTTCTCCGACTTTAACTTTGTCCTATAGTTATCTTAAATACCAATAATGGTCGTCCAAAGGAATGGGTGTATATAAGCTTTCCATTAATGTGCCTGATCTTTTGAATGATATAATTTATTTCAAGTTCCTCCCATTACAACTTTGAGTGCTACCACGTGTTATTCGTAGTTAGTTATTGGTCATGTATGATTATTTGTTCCTTGAACTGAGAATATGTACTTGGTCTTGTATGAGTACTTTGTTCCTCAACCAAACCATTCTCTTAACATTTTCCCTGCCAATATTTTTCCGGATGAGTTCCGGTGAGAAACACTCTTAAAGTGAGAACCTAGGAACCTGTTACTTTTCATTTAGTTATACAATACCCTTCATTAGAGCGTGAAACAATTTTCTTCGAGACACTTTTCATTAGAGTTTGAAACGGTTTTCGTTGAGTTATACTGTACTTTTCTGTTCCTAGGCCCCTGTTTTAAGCATTATTCTCACTTGATCTAGTATATAACATTTATAGTTGAGTTTTGGTGCATTCCAATTCCCTTTGTAAGGTTAGTGGTTGGCCAGTACTTGTTTATTTGATGAGATTTGTGAGTGATCATGGAAGGCAGATTTTCATTTTTCATTGCCTTTATTTACCCTTCGACTGTTGAAACGCTTCAACTACCAATCATTTACTGTAAAATGAATAATTATGACCAAGTTATCTCCGATTGACAACGGAGATGCTGTAGCAGTTTCTAACTCCATGTTTCAATCCCACCAGCATTAAGTAAGCGCCGAAAGGAGGCGTTCTTTTCAGAGTTGGGCAACACGCGGTCAAAAGCTAAGGTCAGTGTTCTATTTT
The DNA here is from genome assembly GCA_963921825.1 of Erodium maritimum. NCBI lineage: Eukaryota > Viridiplantae > Streptophyta > Magnoliopsida > Geraniales > Geraniaceae > Erodium > Erodium maritimum. Next base: position 145,368,091 of record OY997588.1, on the reverse strand, counting down.
CATGCATTAGTTCTAGTACATGTTTTGGATAGAATCTATGTTTCTTCCACATCAATTTTATCTGAATTCTGTAGTAGAACTACTTGTGGGATATCAGAAATTTCTACATGTTTGAGTTACCAACCATCTAGGAACCAAACCTTTCATGTGTAATATCCGGGGAACACTTTTGAAAAGCTGAAGATTGGAAAGTTAAATATGAAAATTGGAAAGTAATCATAGCGATTGTATTACAATTTTAACGATGAGATTAAGTTTGAAACTCTCCCAAGTACACAACTTGCCAATGTCGAGTCAAGTTTCCAAACTAGATGGTTTTCAGTTTTCATTCCAACCCTTGGTTTTGACCTTATTATTACTCTATAATATCGATATTAGATCATAACACTTTCATTTTGACATTCAGGCACAAACATCTTCAGGTGGCGTCGAAGGGGATGGTCCTGCTTGGGCTCCATTACGTGATAATTACATGCTAACGAGCTCAAAGTTGAAAGACTGGGACAAGATGCATGTAAGAGTTTCTCTCATTTCCATACTTGTAGACTTATCATGCACACATCCTCAAGGCACCTGAGCATACTTCTTTGTTTGTATATATTTACTTATGCAATCCCAACAAAGATGATTCATGTCTTCTGCAATGTTTATTTAGGATGGTAACGCTGAAGATGACGGTGAAAGAATGTCTGAAGCTAGCACTTCTGAAGATGATGATTAAACATGGAAAGCGAGAAATGGGATCTATGTGATTTTTATGTCTTGTTGCATACACTATTTATTCTGTCTTTTCTCTCTCTATGTACAACACTTAAAATCATACATCTATGGTACAAACAAATTATCATATATAGATTTGTGCTTACTCCACCTTCCCCATTTAAATATCATATAATAGTGTCAAACACACAAAGATGCCTGGTTCTTCCTCATACTTGGAACGTGTATCTTACATTGTTGTCCAGTGTGAAAACTTCTCATAATAACATTAGCGAGCAGATCCCATTTGTATTTTTTTTTGGAAGGCAAATATATATTGATAGAGTCCAAGTTTTCAAATAGAAAATGTGGACAAGGGAATCAACCCTCAAAATACAGAACCAGAGTATGCTAGAAGAGGCACCTCAACACAACAATATCAAGTGGTCGAACATACCAGATTTTTCGATCTTAAAGCAGATTAGAGTGTACCAAACAAGACACCTTGAACCAGAACAAGGAAACTGACACGAGCCTTCCAGGATTGGAACCTAAACAATCCATGAAGGGAACTTAAACAAGAACTGACAATCAAACCAAAACAGAAGGAACAATTTGGTCTAAAAACCCAAATTTACCCGACATAAAGTACAGAAACAACCAAAACACAAAAAGAACAGTATTGAAGAAGTCTAAGAAACTCATAACAGACACCATTAAGCCCCAAAAAACAACTACTACGAAGCTCCAGCAACACGACCAACCAAAGCATGAAAACAAGCCACCAATGGCCATTGCTATCACCGGTGGAAAAGTAGAAAATGAAGGGGCGACGGAGGTTAGGGTTGAAGGGAGATTTCTAGAGAGAGTGGAGAGAAACCATGTTTTGCTGGAGCAAAAATTAAACATCTTGGTCCCATTTGTATTGCAACTACACCCTTCACGTGAACAATACGGTTTATTTGTCAAGCGAAACAATCGGGTCATGGTGCAATAGTGGAGAGCAGGGCCTGATGATGCAACTTGGGAGGATGTCAACAGGAATAAAATTGAGGAGTAACCAATATATATAGTTGTTGGAAGTAAGGACAATTTAGTGTTATACCGACTTTAAGTTAGGTGGCCTTTTGGATTGAGGAGGAGACTGTTAGTACGAGTACAACTCATGCATCCTCCTCACTGATGTAGTAGAAGAGTAGAGGCGTTGGAGACTTAGAGTTGTAATCTTTTTTTTTTGATCCGCAAAAAAAACGATTTTATTCCACCCAAATCTAAACATCTCCAAAGGAGATAATACAGAAAAGGGGAGGAAAAAAAACGAGCTAACAGAGGTCCCAAAGGACAAGAAAAGAGCGACACCAACAACACCACAGTACGAAAGAAATCAAAAAGCCGACGAACGCTAGCTACAAGAGGTTCTCGAACAAGTTGATAGCTTCGTCTTCGCAAAAATTGGCAGTGAACCCCAAAGATTTGGCGAGATCCCAAGAGCGCTTCGCTTCAGCCTTCTTGCGAAGAGACCTGATGGGAGGTTTGGAATTAAGAACGAGATTGGGGCGATTACGACGAACGATCTTCTTGGGATTTTTCTTCTTCTTTTTTTTCTTTAAAAAATCAATCAGGGGAGAATCATCATCTGGCGAAGGAGAATTAATGTCGGCAATGAACTCGGGAAAACCTGCTGGCTGGGGCGCAAGAGGCTTGGGAGCAGAGGAAGAGCCCAGAAGGTGAGGCCCAGAAGGAGACCCATGGGTAGAGTCTGACTTTGGGCTTGGGCTGGGGGGCGATCAGCCGCCAAACCGACAGAACCCTCAATTATCGAACGCGTGGCAACGGAAACGAAGCGTTTCGGAGAAACAGCGCCGACAATATCGGGACACGGAGACGCAGAAACCGAGTTGGGGATCTCGGGACTGGTAGAAGACGAAGGGTTAGCACGAGTTCCCAAACTAGTCGATTCCACTTCAGCGGACCTTCCAACTTCTTCAAGGCGATCCCCGGCCGGCGGTTCACAACGAGACGCCGGAGGGAAAGGGGCAGATTGAGAGAAGGGGGCCGTCGCTGGCGAAGTCGTCTGACACAGATCGAGTATCTCTCCTTCTTCAAGAGCAGGAGGGACAAGCGCAGTAGATGGGGGAATCAAGGGAACAAGCGCGAGCTTAAGGGAGCAAATCTGGACCTGAAACGCCTTGCCTGCGACTTGGAGCGAAGCTAAGATCTTCTCTGGAAGAGGATTCAGAGAGTGAGTCAGGATGAAGGCTCGATCAAGCCTTGCTCTTGAGGACGAAACAGGATGGATGAAAAGGGGGGTTCCAGTCAAAGCAGCGAGATTGAAGATCGAAGAGTGGGTCCAACCGGAGAGGGGCATGCCATCAATGGCGATCCAGCGAAGGCGACCACCATTGGCAACAAGGTTGACGTTGGTGAAGAAGCCCCAAAACCAGGGCCGCAAGAAGGACCATCCCGAGCTCTCAGCGAGTCTGAAGGCGGGAGGATCTGAGAAGGTAATAAGCAGAGCTCGATTGCCCAAGTCAGAGAGACGAACGAGTTGCTTCTACTGCTCCGAAAGTTCCGACCAGATAGAGGAGAGGGTATGGCTGGAGCTGACCAATCCCACTAAGCTGAGACCCAGAGCGTTGCTCCAGTTAACACAAGAGGAACCTTCACATGAGAAGCTATGAACAGGGGCAGGAGAAGAAGCAGGAGCGAAGTGCGGAGCGGCGACGACGTCCCTGAAGCTCCTAGCACCAGAAGAGGAGGTCGAAGGGATGGGAGGCACAGAACCTACATCGAAGGAGAGAGAAAAGTCCACAATGAGCTGCTCGGAGCCGAGCTTGGAGCGATGCAGGGACGAGACAGCTTTAGCAGCGTCAGTGGCTTTGATGAACTGCACAAAGCCAAACTTCTTGCCGGATTTGTTAAGCTTGTCAGGGATAAAAGCTCTGCGGATTGGACCGAAGGTGGAGAACAGAGCGAGCAGGTGTTCGTTGGAGAACATCAAAGGGAGATTGCAAACGAAGAGCTTGGGGCAAGGAGGACCGGCAGGGTGGGAGGAAGATAGGGGTGGAGAAGAAAGGGGGGGAAAGGCAGAGGAGAGGTCGGGAGGTTTAGGAGGAGAAGCCATCCTACAACGTGTGCCTCTTAGAGTTGTAATCTTGTAATATGATGATTATTATTTTTTGGGGTAATTGTCAAAACATGTACTTATGTTTCGTCCACAAACGAAATGGTGCACAATGTTTCATCCACGTCGTCTGGCTATCCTTATAAATCGTCCACAAACTTCTGTCAGTAAAATTAACAGAATATTCGAATCTGTAGCCTCACGTGCTATCATGTGCTTGTGTCTGAAAAATTTTTGGACGACATTGCCCTAACAATTCTCAACCACTCATTTTTTTGGACGAAATTCTTATTTTTGAATTTCAAATCAAAAGGGAAAAATTGTCAATTCAGGTTCTGTTGTTACACTTTTCTAACAGAAGTGCGTGGACGATTCATAAGGGTAGCCAGACGACGTGGACAAAACATTGTGCACTATTTCGTTTGTGGACGAAACATAAGTGCATGTTTTGACAATTATCCCTTATTTTTTATCAGCAAAAAGACATATATTAAAGATCTTGCTCTTTGAAATAAAGACCTCAATACAACATATGAGTATTCCAACTATAAATCTCAACAAACACAGAAAATTTCGCCATGAAACCTCAACCAACAAGTACCTTACAAGGGATGAACAAGACTACAACTAAGAAGCTAAAAATTACAAAGTAAGGTCTATGATTAGTAATCGAATGAAGCTTGAATCCAAGAACACCTAATTTACCTACTTAATATTTGTATAACAATGGTGAATCATATTTTTTTTTTAAAAACAAGGTTTAAACCACCCAAATACTACCACCATGAAACATAGAGATGGAAATCTTCCTATAGTTGAAACTAACACTTAAGAAACACCGCAACCTTAACCAATGTTGGAACTTATACAACTCATTGAATCAATGGAACCACCCACCCTTCATAGAGAGAGAGGATGGTCTCTAGTAAGCCGGCCGCCAGCATTGTTTTCGGTGGAGATGGATATGGTGGAGACCCACCAAAACTCACATATCCAAACAACTAAATCGAGAGGCTTCAAACCAAGGAAAAAATTCCTTAAACACTCGTCGGTGGACAACACTTACTAACCGGAGAGATCGAACCACAAACCGTGGACGAGAAGAAGATAAGACCAAAAGAAAAAATTGAAAGGAAAGAAGGGAGAAGAAGAGCCAAACATAGAAAGGGAAGGGACAGCGAACCTCACCTCGAGCACTCATCTCATCCTGGAGTTCCACAAGACAGATCTCAAACTCGATCTTCATTACTAGACCCGGTATATCATCGCCGACCAACATTGAGAGATGACCTAAAAGAGAAGACCGATATTGCCACTGAGCACGAACCAACCCAAAAGTCGGTCAGATATGAACAACAAAAGCCCGAGCAGCACAAGTCTTTGTAGAGCGGCAACGAAGATGGGAGCCTATGAGTGCGTAAAAGCTCATGAAACCGTAGATTTGAGGCCAAGGCATAACCAGATCTACAAAAGGAGAAATAGAAGGCGTCGAGCTCGTCACCAGCGAACGAGAAGGAAATTCTTGACCTAATCCGAAGAAATCATACCTGAGAAGATGAAGGAAGGCCTCCCACAAACAGATTTGAAATGAACCACCTATAACGATAGAGAGAGCTGACTCCATAATAGCGTCGCAAGAGAGAAGGGAGCGGGAAAGAAGGAAGGGTGAGGGGTGGGAAGTGAAAACCAACGGTGACCTCGGTGGCCAAAGCCATGAGGCCATCGCCGACGACAACGAAAATAGTTTAGATTAAGAGAGGAGAAGTCTAAAGAGAAAACGGAAGCTACAATTGTGTGTTTCTTTGTTTCACTTATTTTGATTTCTCTAGCATTGTTAAAATATGATAATTATTGTATTGCCTTCTGTGGAGTTCGTAAGCTTGTGTTTACTTGAGAGGATATCAACACCTAAATTTTATACGTTAAGAAACCACAAATTTAAAAACCCTAATATGTTGAAGAAAACAATTAGGAACAATTATCGGTGAGGTTGTAAAGGAAATTAAAACCATTTTTACATGATGGAATTTATACAAACTCGATGTCATTAGGCATAGGTGTGGAATTCTATTTCTTGTGAATCAAGGGCTAGCCACAGTGGCAATTTTTCAGGGTTAGGACAAACGATACTGATACGACGGAAAATATGAGCAAATGGATAACAAATTTTACTTGTCATCTCTGGTTGGATGTGGAGATGAACCTACACCTTGTGGAGAGCATTCAAATGTGATACAAGAGAGCTGTTTTAAAATTTGGTTTGTGATAGTTATTTTAGTTTCTTGTGACTCAAACGGTAGAATTGGTTTCAGTGTGAAGAAGAAGAAGAAGAAGAAGAAGAAGAAGAACATTAAAAAAATGGGAACCAACCTCTCCCCGCCTTCCTCAATTATTATTGGCTCAGACCCCTATTTCCTCGGGCCACTACCGACAACATACTCCTCTATGGTTGATGACGGCCTCATGGAAATTAAAGGACAAATGGGATTGGTCTCCTTGGAAAATAATGATGACGATGAGGTTGTTGTTGTTCTAGAAGGACCAGTTCGACAATGGATGATATCAGATATCAGTATGCACTGGCGGGCCGGCTCCTGTCCCGAAAGTCTTCCAATCCCAAAGCTTTCTACAATGTCGCAATAACGATGTTGATGGTACGAGGCCCGATGGTTCATTCGTTGACCAAAGAGGTGCTCGGTTTCTTCTTCCCGTCCTGGGAATCCAAGAAGGATATCCAGAGTAAGGGACCATAGACCTTTCATGAGTCTTCTTTGTTGTTCACGACCCTCATCCCATCATATAGCCGAAAGACATGCATTTCCAACACATGTAGATTGGTATTCAGGATTTCAATGTCTGAGTGGAGGCACGAAATACCCAGGTTAGGGCTTGACTAGCATATACCTTAGGATATGAGGTCCACACGATCTCTCATCCGCATAGGAAAAGATGAGAGGAGTTTTACTAGCTATAGTGCAACCTAGCGTGGCTAGACCAATCTGTCGCCACATCCGCTTGATGTTCACAGGTCACCCCAACCATATCCGGATCTATCATCAATACGAGCGGTTATCAGAATTCTGTTTTCGGTGTGGCCATGTATGCTATGTGGCGCATGACTATTTGGATAATCTCCTGGAGTGGGGGCGAAGGAATATATGTTTTTGTCACGCCCCAATTTCAGTAAACCGAACTCGGGATGCGAACATTTAAAATAATAAAACATTTAGTTGTCTTTTTCATAAATCACCGTTTGTTCAACAAAAATAATGTTTACAACTTAAAATACGTCCCAACAAGTGGACAAAAGTATGGTATCCGTCGCTAGACTCAAAATAAACCCAGAATCCCGCTCCTAGCTCTTCAAGCTTCAGAAGCTCACCTAGTCCAACCTGCGACCGGTACCTGTAGGAAAAGCAGCTAGGGGTGAGCGTTCGCTCACCACCATGGATAACAGACTGACTACGGCATACTTAGCAGACAATGCCGGTAACACCAACAACCAACTCAACACCGGGGATCACTATCCCCAAACTCAAGTAACTCAACAGACACACAACCCGTTACTTCCTCAACGGACTCAACACTCGGACTCGTAATGTAGACCCAACACAACGATCACGACCTCTTCCAAGGACTCAAAAGACCACCGCGCAAACCCAAGATCACAAAGGATCGCACACCAAACAAGATCACAAAGGATCGCATACCAGCTGCTCAGTAACCTCCCTCACGCCCTTTACCAATCTCAATCAGGTCAGGCGGTCGACCTATCGCAATTCCTCGACACAAAGTCGGATCAGGCTGTCGACCTATCGCAATTCATCGACACAAAGTCGGATCAGGCTGCCGACCTATCGCAATTCATCGACACAAAGTCGGATCAGGCTGTCGACCTATCACACTCACAACCCCAAACCACACACGTGCGGCCAGGACCCCTTTGTTGTCGGGCGGGACCACTACCCCGTCTGAACATGCAGACGCGTGTGCTCGTGGACCCCCGTTTCATGAAGCGGGCCCCCAACCTCAGGTAACCACAATCACAATCACAAGCAAGTTCAACAAACAGCAACAACACATGTTCAACAAACAGCAACAACACATGTTCAACACTCCACAGACACTCATGGCCACACGAGACACCAACCGTAAAACACGAACTCAACAACCCCACAGGCACTCACGGCCTCCCAAGATACACCAACAATAACTCATGTGCTCAACAACCCTACGGGCACTCACGGCCTCTCAAAACCACCAACAGTAACTCACGGGTTCAACAACCCCACGGGCACTCACGGCCTCTCAAAACCACCAACAGTAACTCACGGGTTCAACAACCCCACGGGCACTCACGGCCACTCAAAATCACCAACAGTAACTCACGGGCTCAACAACCCCACGGGCAATCACGGCCACTCAAAATCACCAACAGTAACTCACAGGCTCAACAACCCCACAGGCACTCACGGCCTCCCAAGACACACCAACAGTAAAGACACGGGTTCCACAACCCCACGGGCACTCACGGCCTCCCAAGACACACCAACGGTAAAGACACGGGTTCAACAACATCACGGGCACTCATGGCCACCCAAGACACCAACAGTAAAAACACGGGTTCAACAACCCCACAGGCACTCACGGCCTCTGTCACGCCCCAAATCCGGTTTTGGCCGGACTCGAGACGTGACTTGAATTGAGAATAAAATAACAACATAAAACGCAACCTTTCAACAATAGTAAGCCTCAAAATTTAATTTCAATCAAATAACCCGATAAAATGGTTTCTGAAATTATAATTAAAGTCAAGCTCCGAGTAAGCAAATAAAGTATAAGGTTCAATACAATGACCAAGATGTCTCTAAACAAGCCCAGACTCTCCGGAAGCTCCCGAGCTTCGAGCCCACTACTCACCAATCACGCATGTATAAACAACAGATAAAGCAAATAGGGATGAGCTTACGCTCAGTAGGGAAAATCGAAAACAAGTTAGCCTCATTTAGTAATAAAAGGGTTTTAGCACGGTCGCACAATAAGCAGTTAAAACCATTAACCGATAACATACTATGAAAAGACTAAAGAGGAAATAATACTCAATTCTTAAGAATAACGGTAATATGAGAAATCAAGAGGAAAGTACTGCAAGTATTTGATAACCATTAAAATGAGAACGAGTGAATATCACGCTAATAACTTCAACCCCAATACTCCGGAACACTAGGTTCTCGTGTCATGTCGGATCCCATACTCCGATCCACAATAGCCCTTGTGTTATGTCGGATTGTCCCTCAGTCCAAAGGACCATAGATCATCGGGAACCGAGGTAATGCTCCCGCAGGACGCACACACTCGGGTGAATCTCAAGTAACCGTTCTATCATCCTACACCGGACTCCTCAACGGTGTAGGTACCATACCGTATCAACAATAATCATTGTCTCATCCTACCAATGCCCCACAGGGTCCATAACCCGTATCTCGCAGAATCACTAACCAATGCCCCGCAGGGTCCAATACTCAGTCCATATCTCACTGTATCTGTCCAACTCCAACCACCACGACGGCACCGGATTACCCCCCCCCCCCCCCCCCCCCCCCGGTGTAGTACCAAACCAAGCAAACAAACAGACAAACCAATACACGAGCATACATTCAAGAATAAGAATAAAGGAACAAGCATTTCATTCATCCATCAAGCAACACACGTCGAAACACACTTTCATCACAGCCCAGACAACCAACACCATTTCATACTTACCGTACACTTACCTGTCACCAACCATCGGTACATCGATCACCTGATTGTACCCCTTTGGCACAACCAGTCATACTCGATCATCCGTTCAACCAGCAATTATATCAACACAAACACTCAATCAACCAAGTATGCATTCAACCAATCAATCATCATGTGAACGAACAAATAGCATTCAATCATACGAGCTAATCTAGTTTCATTAGACTCTTAAGTTAAATCGAGCAATTAGCAACCAAACATGTGAACCTAGCACACAACTAATCCGAGAGCTCTTCACAGCCTCTCTACCAGTAAATCAATTTCCCAAGTATTGAAAGCACACTTCACTAATTGTCATCGTCCTAACATGCATACTAGACTCATCCGTTTATTAGTAATTGAAATACGATTATTCTAGTTATTCGCATCCTATAGGCAATTCTAGGACCTTTCCGATTTTATTAACCTAACATGCATACTAAGCGTTAATTAAGACTTTCCCTACCTCGTGGTCTTCCTCTAAAACTATGTTGTCAAATTCAGTAACCTCTTCTCCGTTCTTCACACGGGTTCTGGCGTGGTCTTCGTTCTTCTAGCTCGGGTCCAAGCCCTTCATCTCGGGCGAAGTCCCGTCTAGATTTGACAGAGAAAAGTCCAATAAAAACCAATAAAAGTTCGAAGGTCCACTGATTTAACCAAGAAGTCCTTTAAATTCTCACCTTTAATTAATTAAAATCCAATAATCACAACTGGTTTTTAAAATCATTTTCTGTCAAACCGGGCTGACCCGGATCCGCGAACCAGGTCTGACCCGAACCGGTCCGGATCCAGCCCCACTACCGAGCCTGGCCTGGCCCGCGAGGTGCATTGGGCCCAAGCCCATCTTCTGCTGTGGCCCGGCCCAAGGCCCAACATCGGACCTGGTCCCATTCTTCCCTGCCCTGCCCAGCTCGTGTCTGAACCGGCAGCAGCTCCGGCGAGATGTGAGTTCTGGCCGTCATCTACGGCGTCAAGGTAGCTCGTGAAGGAGGAAGAAGAGGGCGGTGACGGCGGCCGGCGTCACGGCGAAGAGACGACGGAAGCTAGGAGGGCGTGTCCAAGCTTCCCGTCCCAGATCCGGTTACGACGAGGGTTCGCCGGCGTGCTCTGGCGGACCTGGCTCAGATCCGAGCTTGGTCCAGCGAGGAATGGGCTCAGAGAGGGAGAGCGGAGCGAGGATGTCGTCGGAGAGGGAGCTTCGGAGTCGGCGCGCGTCTCACCGTGGGTTCCTCGCACGAGAAGTGGTTCTGCTCACGGAAGGAGATCCAGACGAGGAGCTCTGGCGGGATCTCTCGAGCTCGTAGCCGGCGATGTTCGATCGAAACAGATGCGAAGTGAAGGCGGCGATGTCGTGACTGCGAGAAGGAGGGCCTGAAACGTTCGAGAGAGGGAGGCGAGCTGCGATTCCCTCTCTCCTCTTTTTGCGTGCGCGACTGAAAGTGACGAGGAAGAGGAACAGTAAAGGGGATTAGGGTTTTCACGCAATTGGGCCGTTCAGTGTGGGCTGCGCGCGAGAATTGGGCTCTGGTTGGTTCGGCCCAAAGGGCTAGTCTGACCAGTCTGGTCAACTGTCCAGCCCAAATCCCTTTTCCCCCTTTTTTTTTGATTTTTTTCTTCTCAATTTTCACTCGTTGCAAAACTGTACGCCAACGTTTCATATTTCAAAGTATTACCCTTTTTGAATGAGTGGGGTTTCACAGCCTCCCAAGACACACCAACAGCAAGACACGGGTTCGACAACCCCACGGGCACTCACGGCCACCCAAGACACCAACAGTAAAACACGGGCTCTCATGGCTACCCAAGACACAACGGTAAAACACGGGCTCTCATGGCCACCCAAGACACAACAGTACAGTACGGGCTCTCATGGCCACCCAAGACACAACAGTAAAACACGGGCTCTCATGGCCACCCCAGACACAAATACACAAACAACCTCTGGCATAACCAATGCCTCCAACAGTCCTAATATCAACAGTTTCACAATCAACCTCCGGGCATGGTCATATGCCTCCAGTACTCCTAATCTCGATAAGTTCGCAATCAACCTCCGGGCATGGTCATATGCCTCCAGTAATTTTAATAACGCTAAGTTCTCTGCTCCTACGACACTACTAAGTGTCACATGCATTTCCAATATTCGCTACGTTCCCGTATCATGCCTTTCTAATATTCGATAACTTACTTAACCCACGACACCCCGGTGTCACATGCAACTCTACTGTTAACTTTCCCTAGTCAGGGCCGAGATCCGGCTACTTTTCCCTACCTCGTGCGTGTTCTCCAAAAGCCAACCAACAAGCTCCGGCGTGATCTCAGTCACTCGCCTAGCTTTCATTTCCCTCGGTCTGCAGCACGATCTAAAAGAACACAATTTTAAGGCACTTTTAAACTCGCAGGAATAAACTGAAACTCGATAAACTTAACGCCCAAACGTAACCCCGACAATGTCGGTCACTCCCAAACTTCCCAATTACTTGACATTGTCGATAAAGGACCCGTAAAGGCCCGATTCGCCCGACATGGCGAATCTGCCCGGGTTTGGTAAATGCCCTTCCGGGGCTCCAAAAATTCCCGTTTTCGTTTCTACGGTCTTAGGATAATTCAAGGGTCCCAATGCACTTGACGGAATCGAATTCCGACTTCCGAGTCAAATAATTAACGTTTAAAGTTTCTAAATCCAATACTTACAACTTTCGCATTTTAAATCCAAATTTCGATTCGGTTATGGATAAATGGTCTGGGGAACGTTCTAAACCACCCGAACACAAAACCCGAGCACCCGAGCACATGGGCCCCACACGGCCACAATGGAAAAATTCCCTTTTTGCCCCAAAACGTTCCTAACGAACCCCAAACCTCAACCATTCATCTTTAAACCGATTCTAACCAAAACCCAACCATAATCAAACCGTTTAAAATCAAACCCTAAATTTCAAACATACCGAAACGAAAATCGGTTAGGTGCTCACCGTAGAGAATGACGGTGTGAGCTTGAATCTTCTATCGTTGAGACGATCCAACGGCTTGATGAACGAGAAACGTCACAAATTCCTCAAGCCTCTTCTCTTTTTCTCTCCTCCTTCTCTCTTCTTTTCTCTCTCTAAAAGTCTATCTTTTTTTCTAATTTGTGAAGTTTGGCCGAACACACTATGTTATTCCCTTTTTAATTTTGTTTTAAAAATCAAATCTAACTCTCTTACTTACAACTACCACACATTTTTCTTTTTGTTTTGTTCAATGTTACCTAACACCACCACATTGGTGACATGTGGAAAGTGGGTCCCACAACTTTTTGGAAAATATCTCCTACATATTTTTCCAATCAGATTCGCGAAATTCTGACGTTTCGGGCCCCGAATGGGCACTTTTTCCAAGAAATTACGAAACTTCACGAGCTACAAGGAAACGGCTCAACTAAGACCGCTGCGACGACGGCTAAGCTTGTTGGATTCAAAACGGTCCTCGAATGGACCAAAACGTCGCTCGGTTGACTTTTCCAGCGAAAAGTCAACATTTCCCAAATTGATCAGAAAGTTGCCCTGAGTCCCCCGGAACTCACTTTGGTTGATATCGGGGTCAACTTAAGTCCGGTATGACCCTCGGGGTCAAATTTAGGTTCATTTAAGTATCTGTCCAAAATTTTTAAATTTTCTTGTTTTTCGCAGGTTTGACTGGCGTTGACCGGGAGTGGATATTACAGTTTTAATTGTTGGCTTTACTGGGACCCAACACCAATGACCTAATGCGGACGGGCTAGAAGGCACCGATTGGGGCCTAATCGAGGTGGCTGTTAGAGGCTCCATTGAAGGATACTAGAAACCATGCGATCCCACCACTCTTGAGGAGGGTGCCACGGTTATTGGAGCCATCACCAGGTTTCTCGGTATAATAAAAGGAAGATAGAAGCCGATGCTTATCAAGCTCGATGACTTGACTGAGGAAACACTGAGAGGGAAGGTTCCAAGAAGTGTGTGGGTGTATCCCAGATTAGATAGGGGATGAGCCCGGTCCATGAAGCTCCATCACATGATTTACGCGGGTCAAGAGAACTAAGAGAGCGTGAAGGGTCTCTTCCTCTAAATCCCACTACCTTTACCACGACCTCGGTCGCCCATCCTGCCACTACTGTTGTCTTTGTGTCTGCATCAATGGCACCCCGCAATTGATGTGCTGTATGTAGAAGAAGACAACGACCCAATCATTAAGTTTGGGACCCAAGAAGATTAAGAGGTGGAAAACTCTAGTTCGAGAAGAAGGCCCGTCTCAAATCACTGCTACTCGGTCTTATGACGTCGCAAAAGTTGGATGACTTACTTCTGTCATATCATACACATTCTTTGTGCATGCATTCAAGACCCACTACAAAAAAAAAGGCTTTAGAGATAATGGTGTTCTACCTTATGCTGGAGGCCCAGGGAGATTTTGAGGGGTATTCTACACTTCGCTACTACACAATCTCGTCAAAAAAATATGAGTATTATGATAAGGTATAGGACAATAAGATAGAGGATTGTCCAACATCATCTTTAGCCATGTCGTTATGGCCATCCTTCACAGGGCAGGACATCCCTTAATGTTTTAAAGGAAAAATACTATTACTCGAGACGATCTCCACTGTACCTACTATAAGTTTTTGTACGTGACTAAAATATAGCTTTGACAAAATCGAGCTTAGCTACTGCATATCTTTTCTCTTTGATTGATATTTTGAGTTATTGAACCTGTCACATGAGTCGAGTGATGGTACCTATTTCAATGTGTCCATTATTATGTAATAAGTGTCTTACCACCCGTTTCAAAATATAGTAGTTGACAATTGCCATTAAATTTGTACTTAAAATATAATTTGTTAATATATTTATGAATTATGATTGTGTATTGCGTTTTGACTAACAAGATAAACACCGGGGGATACTTAGATGGAACAAATATTGACATGTTAATATTAATTATTAAAGTCACCAACAAATTGAATGACACACATACACTAGAAGACTACAAGTCATTCAATTCTTATTTCAAGGTAGAAGCAGAGGCAGAGCATGGATGGTTTCATTTCTTGGCACCAATAGCACCCTTGACGGCATCAGTAGCCTGACCAGCCTTCTCTTGGATCTGAGCTCCAGCGTTGACCATCGAGTCCTTCACCTGCACTCCTGCTTTGTTCACCGAATCCATCATCTGCCCTCCTGCTGCGCCTGCCTTATCCATCATTGTGCCACCCTGTTTCTGTTACCAAACATCACCACCCCCATTTCAACCTTAACGACATAGTCACATTAACATAGATATGTATATATTACATCAATCAAGTGTAACAAAGAGTCACCTGAGTTTGGTCCTTGGCGTGGCCTGCCTGTGCTCCTATTCCTTTAATCTTATCCATTTTCAAAGTAATGGTTGGTTGATTCTAAAATGGAACTGTGGAGTGAAGATTTATAGTGCTTTTGGAACCAATTCATGGTACTGCACGTGTCACCAAGGTTTGTGTTCACACAGAACTTGTGGTTTACAATGCTTGGCCGACATGAATAAGGTCAAATCCATGGCGTTAGAGTTAGAGTCACATTTATGGTAACCACCCTACACTAGAACTAGATGATCAGGTATTTATTAGGCCGGCATCATTTTGGGCCGTAGTGAAGATATTTCTCTACACGGCCCGTCATTGAGGTGCCATGAAACCTAATGGAAATATGACAGGTTTTCCTTCCCCGATACTTGTAGCCCGTTTATGGCCAGGCCCTAAACAAATTTAGTTTACCCCGGCCCAACTCAGTCGTGTACGGGCAGATTGCAAAATTATTACCCTAAGTTTTTTTTTCCTCTCGTTATTTTAGAATTTTATTTGTTTTAATTTCATATCCATTGTTTGTTTCTGGTAGTTTTTGGACGGAAGTTAATTCTTTTTTGTTTTAATTTAATACCTACCGTCTGTTTCTGACAGTTTTTGGTCCACAAACAGTTGATGAATATTAAATTAACACAAATGAAACTCTAAAATAACGAGAAGAAAAAAAAATCTCAAGATAGTAATTATGAAATCTCATATTTACAAGATAATAAGATGAAATTATCACTAAATAAAATATATCCCAACACAAAGTTTAGACCTATAAATATACTTGTACTGTTGTACAAATAATGGTTAACGTTGCCAAAACAACTCAAAAAGGATATAAATATTAATCCTCAAAATATAAAGGTCGTTGTAGGAACGGGAGGTAGACCGTAAAAAAAGAAACAGAAATCCGATTTTCACTCGGACCCATTCCGACCCGTGTTTTTTTTCCGTGGCTATAAAATGGAGGGACCATCTCCTCCTTAAGATCCCCACCCGTTTGTGTTCCCTTTGACCCGAACCATCTGTTTTTTCCCATTTTGTATAGGCTCTCATAGCCCCGATTTCTCATTTCCATTCAGCCTGAGAAAGAGGGTTTGTTGAAGAGCTTCGCGTCATTGTGTACCCCCAAATCCATTTCATTTGTAAGCTCCATCAATTCTACACTTGTTTCTTCATTACAGTGTTTTTTGATGTGTATTTTATTTTATTTGGAGGAAAACCCATTTCACTATCATGATTAGATATATTTGATTTGTTGTGCAATTGATAGTTTCTGTTTCTGGTTTTGTTCTTCTTGTGTGTTGAAGCATTACATTGAATCCACATTGAGAAAATATAAGATTAAAGAGCTAGGGCGACACAATTAATAAGATTGATTTTTTAGTTGGGGAAGCCTGATTAAATATAAATGCTCATTTTAAAATAAAATTTACATTGTGGGATATCTGGTGTTAAATTTTCTATGTTGTTGTTGGTGAAGGAAAAAACTGAATGATCTAATGGAGAGCAAAGGTGGAAAGAAGTGTAGCAGTAGTAATTCCTTATCATATGAAGCTCCCCTTGGCTATGTGATTGAAGACGTCCGACCAAACGGAGGAATCAAGAAGTTCAGATCAGCTGCTTACTCCAACGTTAGTGTTTTGCTTCAATTGTTGTTCTTTGTTTTTGCTTTTGAATCGTTAATGGTTTCTGATGAACATTGTATTGATGGTCTCTACGTGCAGTGTGCTCGCAACCCATCTTGATTATCTCTCAAAAGTTGTCACACAATCCCCTAGTTAGTCAACTTCTTTTCCACTTCGTTTAATATTATTAGTTGTGATTGTCGTCTGGTTAATTGATTCAAAATGGCCTCGCTCACCTCTGCAATTGGATTCGAGGGCTACGAAAAGAGGCTTGAGATCAACTTTCATGAGCCTGGTCTATGTGGTAGGGGACTCAGAGCTCTGTCTAGAGCTCAGTTGGATGAGATTTTAACACCAGCCCAATGCACCATTGTTGATTCAATGTCTAATAATCACCTTGATTCTTATGTCCTCTCTGAGTCAAGCCTCTTTGTGTACCCTTACAAAATCATCATCAAAACTTGTGGAACCACGAGATTGCTCCTCTCCGTCCCAGCCATCCTGAAGCTGGCGACTTCTGTTTCTCTTGCTATACAATCCGTGAGGTACACTCGTGGGAGCTTCATATCTCCCTAGGGGCAGCCATTCCCTCATCGCAGCTTTGCAGAGGAAGTTTCGGTTCTTGAGAATCACTGTGGGGATCTGGGTTTGTGCAGTGAAGCATGTGTTATGGGTAATCCTGAAGGAACCCGGAAATGGCATGTTTATTCTGCTTCCGCAAAAGGGCTTAACAGGTCGAATCCTGTTTATACCTTAGAAATGTGCATGACTGGTTTGGACAGGGAGAGGGCGTCTGTATTTCACAAAGAGAATGCAAGTTCAGCTTATTTGATGACAGAGCTCTCAGGCATTAGGGAGATCCTTCCAAACTCTGAGATATGTGATTTTGACTTTGATCCGTGTGGATACTCCATGAATAGTCTTGAAGGTGGTGCCATCTCCACAATCCATATCACCCCCGAAGATGGTTTCAGTTATGCGAGTTTCGAAGCGGTGGGTTATGATTTAAACCATGCAAGTCTGTCTCAGCTGATATGGAGGGTTTTGGCATGCTTTGAACCAGCTGAGTTTTCTGTATCCTTACATTCTGATATTGTGGGGAAGGAAGCAGGAGACAAGCTCCAGCTTAAAGTGAATGGATACTACTGTGAGGATAGGAGCTATGAAGTTCTTGGTGAAGGTGGCTCAATAGTGTATCATAGCTTTGTGAGGGATGATCAGCCCTCCTCTCCCAAGTCAATTCTGAAACACAGTTGGAGTGATGATGAGAAGTCAGAGGAAGCTGAAATGAACTGCCCATTGACAAGTTGATATTTAACTGTGGGGTTGTGTTTAAAGAAGATTGGGTCTATGCTCTTGTTTCTGCTGGAACACTGGTCTGTTGAGTTTAGCAGTTTTTGGATCTTCCATTTTAATTCAAAATTTGTAGGTTTTGTGATGCAAAATATGGGGTTGAGCTAGGTGTTCCTTGTTCTCTTGATTTCAGCAGTTTTGACTTTTTTTTTTCTCTTCCTTTGAATCTGTAATGCTTGTTGGGGCCAAGCAATACTATTATACTGTATATATATTGATTTTCAGTTTCTGGTACTGTTAAACCAGTGTTCAATAAATAAAGCTTTTCAAGCTACTTCTTTACTACTATACTGATATAGTTATCTGGTACAAGTTCTAAGGAGAGAAAGCAAGCTGAACTTGGAGTTGGAGAGACTTGTGGACTTAAATTTGATTTCACAAATAAAATCACAAAATTCTGACCGAACAAAAAATGGATAGAAATTACTGAACACTCATTCAAGTCATGCAATAATCTCAAAAAAAAAATATAGCCATGATCATCAGTAGGTTAGCATAACTAGCAACACTTGATCTCTCCTGTAGTGAGCTTCAGCAAGCAGAATAGGCCCTGCAAAATCTTTTTTCCTGCTCTAAGAACCAGATGTGTTAGATATTTAAGCCAATGCTCCTTTTTCAGTATGGTCGAAACTTCCTAGCAGCTCTTAGCTGCTGTATCCTCTTTTTGTCCTGCTCAAACTTGCCTTGTAGCATCATAATCTCTGCATAAGTAGAAAATCATTATATACCTATTGTTGTAGCAAGGACGCGGTTGAGCATGGTAGAAAAATCAGCAGCGAATAGGCTAACAGCTTGTTCATAAACAGGTAACAACATCAAGAGTTGTTTGAAAACATAGATAGAAGAAGAGGAAAAAACCCAACATACCGTTCCTCTGAGCTTCTCTTTTCTGAAAGCGGTAGAAATCTAGGCCAACTTCTTTGTTTTTCTTTTTTGTCATCTTATCCTCCACAGCAGCTTGGGCAACTGAGCCCACAGCGATTCCAGATTCAGAATCTGTAGTCTTTTTCCTTCCTTTATGATGCACAACAACTGTCCACCCTCCTTCAGCCACACGAGCTTCTCTTTCCTTTCTTTCCTGTATGCGGCATAACAAGATAAGTGAAAATATATGTAAGTTGCAGAAGCATATCTACACTAATATGTATCTATCCATGTAGATGAAAAATCACAGCAGACAACAGTACATCATATACTTCAACTGCTGCCAATAATTACTATAAATGCCCTTTTGTATATGGATGTTTGCATAATGTTCAGATTTAAGTCAAGAAATTTGTGTGAGGGCGAAGGTCCATTCTGAATCCAAAACTATAAGTTAAAGAAATGTCAAACAGTGTGATAGGCAATTAAGAGTTAGAGAAACAGGTGTGAGAGAAACTACCTGTTCAAGCTGTGCCTCATGAGCAGTTATAAACTCATCTATCTTTTCTTGCAATACCTTTAAACGAGGTCTGCTCTGCTGATATTCCACTAGCCACTCTGCAGATTGTGAAGTTCTTGATAAGATTTTTTTTAATAACATGTGTATCAATATAAGAAAACATGATTTATAAACTTCGAAAAAGAGCCTGAGAGATTAGAAACATGGTTTACTAATCAGTCAAAGTTTACTAAAAAATTGGACGGCAATGCAGGCTGAAAAGGATGGTTCAACGTAACATTAGAAACATGGCTTAAGAGTTTAGTGTTGCCTTCTAATACAGATTTGTAAAAGCAGGTTTCAAGTCACACTAATTCGGAGCATGGGTTTCTACGCTATCTGTAAAGTATGAACAAAATGAAACTAATACCAAAAGAAAGCATTTGGAGAGAGAGAAAGAGAAAAGGAGAGTGTCCAATTTGATAAACCATACCTTTCATCCCTTTTGAGCAGTCATCATCCCCTGAAGATATATGATAAACATCATCTGCTTCAACTTCCTCATCCTTTACAAATGAAATGTCTGTTTGAGGTCCCTTTCTTTTTTCTGATGACTTCTTACCCTTCTTAGAAGCAATGAGGCTTTTCCTGTTTTCCCCAGACTTCTCCAACTTATCTAATGGGCCAAAAGGGGAGAAAAACTCAGAGTAGAGAACATTATAAATGTTCAATTATGACACTCAAGCTTTTGATGTCAGTCTCACCTGCATCTTTTGAGCTAGCAGTGTTTCCTTCAGTTTCAGACTGGTTTTGCTCTGCTGCTCCAACACCTTAGGAAAAAAAAGACTAAATTAAGCCTAATGGTTGAACAGAATAAACCATAATGGAGCTATGCAATTTAAAAGAATAGCATGACTGACAACTTTGGCTTTGATGCATCACATTAGTATTTAAGAACTAAGTAAAGAGCTAGGGTCTTCTCAGTGCCACCCACCATTTTCTTCCTGAGAACCATCTTCAACATCATCACCAAGCTGACCAGATTCACCAACACTTTTGTCCTCATTTCTTCTTTTCTTCTTTCTTGATGATTTGTCCCTCTTTCTTCCTGTCTTGGCTTCATGTGTATCGTCTGAAACAACACAAAGAAGATTATGCATACGATAAAAATTAATTTCAATGCACAACTCATTTCAACAAATCATTAATATGTAACCTGTACCTAACAAACCTTCACTAGTGCTCTTGACATCATATTTCTCCTCTGCCCTTCTTCTTTTCTTCTTCATCACGGTAGGCGTGTTCCTTCTTTCTTCTACTTCATTTTGCTGCTCATCTGGGAGGGAATAAAATAAGCATTTATTAACACAACTACGAAAAAAATCAGCATTTACAAGTTATACAACATTAGGGTATTTCCAAAGGAATCTCATAGTTCCCGATTGTGTCCGACAATGTTACACTACACAAATAGAGTGAAAATGGCGAAGATGTGGGAAGGGAGGGGAAGAGTAAAGAAAGTAAAACTGTAAGTGTAAGTCTAAAAGTAAGAGTATTTTGGGCAGTTCATCAAAGATAAGCATGCGTTTCAAATAATAACACGGAGAGATACTTTCCAAATTTCAATAACTTTGGAGCTAAAGAAATTAAGATTTGAGTTCTATAACAAGAACTTAAAATACAGCCATCTACCCGTAAAATCACTCACTACCACACATTGCCATCCACCTCCGTGAGGGATGCATCTATTACACCTTATTATAACAGTTAAACTCCACACAGATGATCATATGAAACTGCAGCCTGAGACCATTTCCACTGAAAGAAGTTAAAAAAAAAAAAAAACTTTAAAACCCAAACAGTCACCCTGAAGCCCCCCTCACACTCATTGACCTTGGCTATAAGTTCCTAATCAAATGCCTCTAAAGCTCTTCACCATAGGCTAGTTTATCAACCAGATTAATTGTTTCACTTGACAATACTGCAAGAGATAACTGATAACATGGAACTAAAACAAACACCACGCCTCTCCATAATTGTTTTCCTTTAATCCCATTACAAAGATATGAGCTTGTTTCAAAAGAGGCAATATTTTCGTGGACATAGACAACATGAACTGAAACCCAGATGAAAAAACTCAGAAAATTCAATTACAAACCATTGGACCTAAAATTTGCAAACCCAATTACGAACGAACCCACAAAGGAAACATACCCTTCTCAGTAACCTGCTGTTGCTTCTTCTTCATCGTCATCTTGTTCCTTCTATTCTGTTCCTTATCGGATAACTCAGCTGCTTTGTTGCTTCCCATCTCCATTTCTCTGCTTGTGAATGTTGAGCACAGAGCAGAGGTTAGGGAAGCTGGAACCAGAATACAAATGGTAGACAAACCAGCCAGGGCAACCGTCAAAGAAACGACTTGTCGTTAGATAAGTTGGGCCAGACTCA
This sequence comes from Erodium maritimum, assembly GCA_963921825.1. Lineage (NCBI taxonomy): Eukaryota > Viridiplantae > Streptophyta > Magnoliopsida > Geraniales > Geraniaceae > Erodium > Erodium maritimum. Next base: position 145,346,348 of record OY997588.1, on the reverse strand, counting down.
TCCAACAAGGCCCATAATGTCTCAAGCCCAACATCTCAACTTCCTTGTAAAACCCTAAAACTGCACAGTACGTCAGTCTTCTTCTTTCTCTGCAAACTCAAATCCCCTGCATCTTACAAACTCTCGCACGAACCCTAACCTGCGAAATGAGACATCAATGGCGCTTGATTCTTCTACGCACCGGAGCTCGCTCTCCGCATTCCATTTCCACGCACTCCTCGCTCTCTCAGCTTGGGTCGAGCTCAAAAGGTCACACATTTCGTTCTCTTTCTTCTCTTCTTCACACTCAATCTCTCTCGTCCTCGCCACCATCTTTCACTCCCCCTAATATCACCAATCCCATCAACCCCAGAGTCCTCGTCGCTCGAAATTTCTCGTCCGAGACAGCCCCTGAGCAGCCTGTATCAGAGCAGCTGCCATCAGACGAAGCGGTAATCTCCGATGTGTTCGCTAAATTTAGTGACCCAGATGAAATTAGGAAGAATTTGGAGTCGAGCAAGATTGAGATCACTCACGATCTGGTTCTGAAGGTTTTGAGGAATCCTCTCTGCAACCCGTCCGTGGCGCAAGGGTTTTTCAATTGGGTTGCGTCGTCCGATGAGAAAAAACTGAGCTCGAAATCGTATAATTTGATGCTGCAGATTCTGGGTACTAACGGGCTTGTTGATGAGTTCTGGGCTTTGCATGTGGCTATGAAAGGGCTTGGGTATGGGATGTCAAGGGGCGTGCATAACAAGGTTTTGAAGAAATTTGAGGAGGATGGATTGGTTTCTGAAGTTGAGAAGCTTAAGGAGGTTTTTGGGTCTAGGTCAGTGGATGATCCGGAGGACACAGTTGAATCGAGGGTGTGTAGGATTATCAGGAACCAACTGTGGGGGGAGCAAGTAGAGGGGCAGATAAGGGATTTGAATGTGGCATTTTCCAACAGTTCTGTGAAGACAGTATTGGAAAATCTTGACACTCTGCCTATGAAAGCATTGATGTATTTTAGGTGGCTTGAGGAGAGTGGTTTATTCAAGCATGATGCGCAGACTTATAATGCTATGGCGGGGATTTTGGGGAGAGGTGATTGTATTGATAGGTTCTGTAAACTTGTTGATGACATGAATGGTGCAGGGTATGAATTGGAGACAGAGACCTTCAATAAGGTTTTTGTGCGGTTTTGCAATAGGAAAAGGATTGAGGATGCTGTAGACTTGTATGTGTTTGCTATGTCTGGGGCTAATAAGCCATCAGTGTCTTGTTGTACCATTCTGCTGAAGAAAATTGTGGTTAGCAAAAACTTAGACGTAGATCTGTTTTCAAGAGTTGTTAAGGCTTTTGTGGCAGGCGGCCACACATTGTCAGATTCAACTCTCAAGGCTGTTCTCAAGTCTGTAACTAGTGTTGGTAGACTTGAAGAATGCAATGCTATTTTGGAAGCTATGGAGGATGGTGGATATGTAATGAGTGGTAATTGGCAGAGGAGAGTTGCATTTCAGCTCAGTAGTGCTGGGAAGAAGGAAGAAGCAAGTGAGTTCATGCATCATGTGGAAGCATTGGGTAATGCTGATTACAGATTACAGGTCTCTCTAATTGAAGGGTATTGCAAGTCATATGAACTTGAAAAGGCCTCTGATTGCTTACAAAGCATGGTTGAGAAGGAGGGGGGCTCTGCTGCCACTCGTGCTGTTGATTTGTTGGTAAATGCATATTGCAGAAAGAACAGAGCAGTTGATGCATTCAATCTTCTTTACAATCTGGTCTGTGAAAAGCAAATGAAGCCTTGGCATGCAACTTACAAAGTATTAATTAGCCAGTTATTGGTTCAGGGTGGATTTAACAATGCTCTTAATATCTTGGGGTTGATGAAAGTTGACGGGTTCCCTCCTTATGTGGATCCAGCCATTGAATATGTATCGAAGTCTGGAAGTAGTGATGATGCTGTTGCTCTCCTCAAGGCAATGTCTTCCAAAAAATATCCTTCAAAGTCTGTATATTTGAGGCTGTTTGAAGCATTTTTAAAGGATGGGAAGAGGAGCAAGGCACAAGATTTCCTATCTAAGTGCCCGGGTCACATTCGGAATAATGCTGATGTCTTGAATGTCTTCTGCTCCATGAAATCTGCAAAAGCTGCTGCCCTTGCTCCTTTGGCAGCTTAAATGTCAGCAGTGAAGTTTATTTCATATTTGTATCAAGTAGTGTGGTATTTGTTACAAAATTTTGGTTTGAAACCCTCTCCTGATCAACATTTCTTGTAGCAAATAGTAAGTCGAACTTGATATTTCCCCTTGAGCTGCCTTTTGTTTTGGAAAATTTCTGTCATAGTATTATGTAATAACCCAGTGGTATTTGAATTGACTAGATTGGTGCTATGATAATAATTCAATTATTTGGAAGTATATGTTAATTGCTTCTAAAGTTTTAATTTCCCGGGGCTTTGAAGTTTGTGTTATTGCTGGTTTCGTTGCAATTGCTGGGGTATTCCTCTTAGCAAATTCTTTCAACAAGCCGTACCTAACATTTTATGTTATGCTGTTGTAAATTCTTATTTTCAGAAGAAAAAAACGTGTTCTCAATTAAGTTAGTTATTGAGACATTTATGAGTTGAAGAATAAGTGTCGAGGCATCTTTTCATGAGAAGGTAACAAGTTTGATCTTACACATTACTCTCCAGGTATGTTATTGTCTGTGATGGTCAATTTTGAATTGCAATAGATTGATTGGAATTTATGTATGGCCTCCTGTTCCTGGTTGAACTGGACCTGGAGGAAATTTTGTTTTGTTTATCTGGTTTTGCTTTCAAGTTAAGTTTCAACATGTATTATTTCACTTGATGGATAAGTATGTCTCAGAATAGATATAGGGTGAAAGAACATATAGAAAAACTCGTGTTCTAAAGACATCAGGATGAGAAAAACTGGCAACTAAATGTTCATTGAATCGTATGAGGATAGAACCATTTAGGTGATACTGGTTATTACTAAGTCTCTGTCATTTATCTTACACCATTTGTTCTATTCTTGGACTTCTATTACTAAGTCTCTGTCATTTATCTTACACCATTTGTTCTATTCTTGGACTGCTATTAGTAGATCTCCAATTAAATAATCATGATTTGCTTGCTTGTCTCTAAAGGAAAAGAAATGCCAGTTTTTCATGCATGATAGTGAATTGAGACTTCTTCTGATGATGCACATACTTTTGATTTGGGGGTAATGTGGAATTGAACCATCAGATTGTTGTCTTCAGTTGGACTGTCAAAATTACTGTTCTTGAAAAGCTTGGCTGCCTTTTAGGTTCTTCTTAAGCTCTACATAGGACTGATTGGGACACATTGTTAACACGTTATGTCTATATTCTGTTAATTGCTGCAGAGTTTTAGAGTCTTATCTTCCAATGAAGAGTTATGACGGTTGTTTCTTCTCTAAGCAATATGATCACCTATGAGCACTGAGCCAAGGATCAATACACTTAAATACTCGACCAAGTAGACATTGTTGTATATAATACTGATGGTTTCTGGGACTGTATCTGGTGCTCTAATTGTGTTCTTATGTAGATGTTGCATGATTCAAATGCATTAGGAGCATCATTAAACTTATCTCCAAGCTCCATGAGACCGAATCAGGGTGTAAGCTTGTATGTACTGCTGGTTTCTTAGACTGTATCTTGCTTATCCAATCTAAGGTAGTTTGAGTTTGTCTTCTTTTTTCTTTATTCTATGGTTCTGGTGATTTTACCTTAAAATCACTAATTGTTGCGCCCAGTAAATTTGACAGAGTTTGCATTATTGTTGTATTTACTTGCGTACGAGGAGGTGTAGACCGACATCGAGGCGGGGTGTCAGTACCGTTTTTGTCGGTTAACATGCGGTTTCCTTTTCCAAAACCGACAATCGATCAATCTCCTCTCAGTTCTCTGTATTTTCTGTAGTTTTCGCCCCTATTCTCTCTAGTTTTGGTGTCACCAGTGCTGATGTAGGTTGGGTTCACCGATCACAGTTGTTTCTTCCGACCTCCTATCTATAAAATTTAGATGCTTAAAAGAAATTTTGGATTGATGTTATTTGACTCAGTTGCTTGAAGATGTATAGTCTGTAAAATCAAAACACGAACCAAAAGTTTAAAGGCCATTTTTTTTCCATAGGCATTGTCTTGTTCACTGTATTTACTCGTAATAATAAATAACAGGCCATGTCAAGTATCAATGTCCTTCGGCTTCAATAAAGTATACATTCTATTTAACTTTTAAATTTAAAGAGGCAGTTTGACCATTTAAAAGGATGTTTTTTTAAGTTAAAATGGTGATAACTTAGCCATTTCCGAAATTGAAGATGGTAACATGATCATTTTTTTAAAGCCGGGGAGAATATCACTTTTAAAACTTAGAATAATAACAAAATTTTCATGTATAGCTTTAGAATTAGGATAGTAACAGGCCATTTTCCTTATATATTTTGCAATTTCTCTAGAAACCAGTAGCAGTCTCTTCAATAAGACAATTCATCGCTTATCAGAAAAAAAGAAAAAGACAATTCATCACCAGAGGCAAATATTACATTTCTCTTCCCAGTAGCACTGTCACTTTCAGCAAATGATGAGTAACTAAACTCCCACTTTTCAAAGGGATGAGGCAAACACAAAATTCATCCGAGCGGGTAGAAAAAGGAGACCTATTACGGGGCATACAATGCATTACAAGCGTAAAATCAACCTTAATTTTCTGTAAATTGCCCAAAACAGCTGGTGCATTTATAAAAGGTAGTTTGCCCTTCATCTGCCGACCTCATCTATAGAAAAAAAAAATGTTGAAGTTGAATGAATTAGCAACTAGTTTTAAAACAAAATAAATAACCTTCTCACAAATAAAACAAACTCCATACCTGTCTAGAGTAGTATTCACACTCAGTTTCTAAGTTGCACTTCTCACATTTCTTCTTTATCTGTTGACAAAAGACACTAAATAATCAGCAAATCTCCAAAGCTTGAGAATCAATCAATATTGCAAAATGGACACACCTTTGGTAGCTCAACCACCCCTGCATCAAACGTCGATATACCCAGCTCCCTCCTAACTTCCTGCAACATGGTTCAAGAAAACATAACTAAATATTATAAACAGAGAACGAGTTTGGCAATCTATGCCAGATTGACTCATATCTCACATATTGTCACATGGGTCTCCATTAGAATATATTTCTTACACAGGTGTGTATCATATATATCAGTACCAACAAAGACTCACACAATTAATTTCAACTTGCTATCATAAGTTTTCAGCATAACATATGCATCATAAATTAAGACATACCTCACCAGTGACTTTGTACGTTATTTCTCTTTTGTTAACCTCTGAAAACAATGGGCCAAGTTTAGGAATGAATAAAGTGCAAACCAATCAGAATTTAGCAAAACAATAAGTGGGTAGAAACACAATTATCATGCAAATACCAGACATAATAAACCATTCCACAACTTACTGCTGCATTGCAATATACATTCCGGTCATGAAAGCAACAAAATTTTAAGGTTTCAGTATTTGAGCTCTAAGAACTTGGGCATGCATAATAGTCGTTCAGACATAAAAACTGCTATTACAGACATAAAAATATATCATTTGTTTCTAAGGTATTATCAGGATTTTCCTTACAGATAATTTCTCTTGTATCATTTTTTTCTCTGTTCTAAAAGCGCTGGGAAGTCATACTTCCCTGAAAGATTTTTTTTTGGAAAACCAAGAAGGAAATTGTCCTACCAAAGTCCAATACTGTTTCTGAATATTATAATAATCTACTCTTCTTTGCATTGTCAAATGTTTCAAGGAGAAGAATTTTCAACAATATTATAAAGAAAAAATTAATTGAGTTTGAACAGATATATGGAGAGAGCAAACTTGGAACTAAACCAATATGCATCCTAACATCAATGCACTAAACATAGTCTAGCACTCCACCTAACAGCCAATATCTAACGAGAAAATGCATCAAACAAAGAAAAAAATAGTAAGAGCTGATCCTCGTTATAGCTATATGTTTGACTGACTGCGATCGATTAGTAACACATCAAGAATATCAAAACAATAGTGCAACGAACTCCTGCAGAACTTCAAACCTTTTCTCCTGACAAGAATTTGTAGATCAAGTACTCTCTGGAGATTTAAACAGGTGAATGCATTGATATCTATTAGTATATGGTTAAGTTGTTTTCTAGAGGGAAGAATATGCTACCAGCCTACCACAAACAATCACCATTATCATAACTCAAGAACTTAAGAAGATTGTAATATGATTAATACTTCTGTTCAAACTATAAATTAGTATGACTTTTGCTAGGTTATTTGATATGAAAAGAGAACATACTTGTATGATCCATCAATATCACCCCCTCAGGATTATAACTAATCATACAGACCTAGTATGTTATGGGGCTATTTATTTTATTGGTAATCCTCATCTAACCCCTCCACACACCTGCTTTGAAGCAGATGGCCCACTAGAGTTCGTACACCGGACGTCTTATGAGGTAGTGATCGTCTTGACCAACCAGCCCAGCCCTAATGGGCCTGTTGTGGGGCTATTTATAGAACAACTTGGGCTTAACATTATCAATGAGCATACAAAGGTGGTTCCCCAAGAATGAAACTAAAGCACATAGCTGGGAGCCTGGCAATGCATATGTACTAGGGCTCATGTCTGCATCTAGCTCTTTCTAGGAAAACTAGACCATGTTGCTAACAAATCAGCAATTGCAAAAAATGTAAGGGAAAATGCAGAACATACACACGGGTTTGAACACTCGCATAAACCTACCAGGCAACCGAATAACTCTTCCCATGAATATACTTTATGTTGTTTAAAAAAGGTACAAGGAGGAACACCCCATAAACAAAAAAGATAGAATATACAACAGATAAACTCATACAGATGCATTATTAAATGATACATGTTAAATTCAGCATGCTACTCGGAATTCCAAAGGTTTAACAGGTATACCCTTCGCAGCACGCTTGAAGTCGCACAGAGGACATTCTACATAAGCTTTATGTTTGTAAATCAGCATTGTTCCACATAGGTCACAGAATAAGAAATCACGTTCTCGGGCATACGCCATAAGATTCGTGTCAAATCACCTTTTACAAAAGAATGTAAATTTAACTCAATTAGATAACTGAGTGGATCAAACACAAAATGCTTAACAGCTGAAAAGAAAATGGTAATGGACCTAATGGTTAAAAAAACATTTCCAAATCATGTAGAATCAGGGAGGTTAGTTCTAAAGGTAAAGTCATTTCTTCTGCATAGACAAACCTAAATATCCCTAACCAAAACATAATAGACTTAGGCAAGCAAAAAACTTAAAACCAATTCTTATGCTGGAAGTGTGCATCAATACAAGGACAAACAAACAAAACTGTTTGTTTTTTCCAGATAATGAACACAATTCTCACTGCAGTATTAATTATAAGAAAACCTAAATAATTACATAAGCTATTCTTTCATAAAGAAGACAACTTCATTAAGATGAGTAAGAATACAATAACACAAGTACTATAAGGCCAGACATTGAAACCTATAATCACATGTTCTCAAGGTTTTGAAATGTGGAAACGGAAACTGAGGCCTTTTCCTTCCGCCCCACGATGCATAAGCATCAGTAATAAAAAGAATATACATGCATAAATTAAAATGTCATAATCTAGTTCAAACAACACATAATTCAATTTGGCAAAGTCAGAAAATTCAACAAATTAGGATTTGTAAGTCTTAGAATAATAACATTCATCCATTAACATCAGCAATTCATAAGGGCGCAAGTCCCCCTCGATACCTATCCCAATATCTATTACAATCTGTCTCAAGTGAGCAATTCTCAATGATTACAGCAATTAAATTTCAGTAGCTGTTATTAAAGCATTCCATCTTCAAACATAATTTCCTATTCAATAATCAATACTGCTAACACAACAGACAATGAACAATACTGTTACTACATTGAATTTTAATGCAAAAAAAACAGGCCTTAGAAGATGAAGCACAGATGAGTGTTCAATCTCCTAAACTCGTATGCTCTATAGTTCAAAACACAAACAAAAACAGACTTTAGAAAACCAGAGAAAAGCCTATATCAACCTTCAGATTGAGGACATCAAGAATGAATTAGAAGGATTGCATGCCTGAAAATGCATTAAAACCAGTAGATGATTCATTGGTGCGAGAAATAATAAGCTTACCTGAGATCGGCCGGCGACTGAGATGAGGTGCTCGAGAAGGGGAGACCAGACCGAGTTTAGGGTTTTTTTTGGTTATCTAGAAAGTTTAGTTTTGCCCCATAATTTTTTAGGAAGCCCAATTCGTCATCACCGTGACCCAATTTAAAAGACCACAAAAAAGTCCAAAATAAAACATTTTAAACAGTGAGACGTTGAGGCGCCCGTCTAATTAGTTCCCAAGTGTTTCGAGACGAGAGGTTAGATTTCAGGAAAACTCAATTATAATTATAAAATTCAACATCATGAAAGAAAAAAAAAACTATGTGTATCTTTTGACAATGGTTAGGCTTTTGTTAAACTTGACTTAAAAATGAACACAAGGTATCTAAAGCTTACACAAGAGGTCTTCCTCCGAAGATGATTAGGAATTCGGAAAGAAGCCCTAGCGCTCGAGTTGAGTTTTGTTGTTTGTATTATGATCAAGCAAAGAACTGAAAGAGTGTCATGTTTTGTTGTATTGAGTGTTTGGCGATGACATTGCGTTGCGTTGTTGCTCCTACGCCGACCAATGCTCGGTGTTCTCAACGCATCACTCGTTGTTTCGACTGACGAAACCCCAACACCAATCATTGACTGATGCATTGAATATGTTCTTACGCATGGTAAATGTATATCCCCTCCTTCACAAACAGGTGCTCCACTCCACTCTCCATTTTAGGTAATCTCTCCATTTTAGGTAATCAAAGAAGCATGAATTACCAATAATACTTCTCCATAACAGTATGAGTAAATGACATTGTTTCCCTTATGAGTGAATAATCTTTCAATGGTATGGTATGTGCAGAGCCGGCCCTGAGGCCAAGCAGCCCAAACCATGGCTTGGGGCTCAAGAAAAAATGGGATTAGAAAATACAAAGTATTTTTTTTTTCCTACCTATATTGGGCTTTAGAGTAATGCTAGGACTGTGAGGGGAGATGCTGGGCCAGCGATCTGGGCCCGCTACTAGCACATGAGTGGCTAACGCTAATGTGTTCTTTATTATTTTTTTTCTAATTTAATAAAATTTAATATTATTTAATTCTTTAAGGGGTGTGATTACTATCTGCATTAATTACACAGTAATGTTTTTGCCCTTTCCAAAATTTTGAATTTATTAAGATATATAGGTTTAGTTAGACATTAATTTTTTGTGCTTTTTGAAATTTCGAAATTAAATGTAATTAGTATGTTTTTAATTTTTGTGGACATTAATTAAGGTAAAACTAATCTAGTTTATAACTTATGTATTTCTTTTACCTGATATTTAATATATCTGATTTTTTTAAGATTAAAAATCTGATTATTTTTCAATTTGAGAATTATAATACCTGGTTCTCTTTTAAATAAAAACAAGTTAAATTCTAAAATTACATATTTCATATATATGTGATCATATTAATTGTATAAATACTCATATTTTATACATATTTGATCATATTAATTGTATTTTCATATTTGTTTACTGAACTAAATTTGTGTTACATAACTATGTATTGTATAGAACAAACTATAACAAAAATATGCTTTAGTTAAATAATAGACTATTAAAATAATACAATAAAATTAAAATGATAGAATAAATTAATAATAAAAATAATAAGTCTACCTCTAGTTTAGCATTACCCCATTGCAAAGAAAAATGTTAAGCATCACTATAAAGTGGTTTCTCTTTTCTACGTGGCAATTGTTTCTCTCTCTTTAAACTCAAATTCGTAATGCTAGACCAATGCTAGGGATGTGGATGCTCTTAAAAGTTCTCTAAATTGATACAACCGTTTTGTGTCTTGGTTATTTTCGGCTTGACTAACGCGGAATTTGAAACGGCGGAACCAAAAGAGTTGTTGTTGCAACAAATCGTCTTCTCAATCTCTCCAACCATCAACGCCGGTAGCCGTCCGGGCCGAACTCATCAAACCACTTTCTTCTGCTCTTAAATTCATTCAGAAAATATTGTATTGAAAGATTGGAATGCTAGACTTTTAAGAGCATGTAAATCTGTACTCCAGACAGGCATGAATGAAGTAGAGCAAAATAATGATGCAATTAAGTAGGCTAGAATATAGTATCGAAAAGGTGTAATTAAGTGGTGTTTAAGTAGGCTAAAATCATTATATAAATATAGAGGTGTAATTAAGTGGTATTAATCATGTAGAGCAAAAAAGATGATGTAAATATAGAGATATAGTTAAGTGGTTGCAGGTCAAATATAAAGATGTAGTAAAAAAATCGAGATTAAGGACTCAAAAAAGTGAATCGCTTGGGACTCTAAATTCTCAAGGCCGGTCCTAGATATGTGGTTTAGCGTTTGGCCTCGGTATGTTCTGCTAAGACTTGTTAACCTGATTTTGTGTGGCAGGCTGTATCAGAATGTGGAGCACATAGTTGATGACTTCTTCGCGCAATTTTTTTGAAATAAAGGTGGTAATCTGTGCAATAGAAACTGGAGGGTATTTTGGGATATCTTCGACCTAAGTTTCTGTGGACAATTGAGGTGAGACCATTCCACTAGTTTGGTTGTGAAAATCCTTAAACTTCAAATATAAACACAACCTTGATAGTGTAAAGAAGAAAGTTAATCATGTTTATAACACTAATTACTACTTTGAAACTTGATTGATAGTGAAAAGAACTCTTAAACATTATAAATCATTTAAAAAGAACTAAAACCCCAACGAGAGGAAATTACAATTATCATGTTAGTTCAAATGTGTACTATGTCACTAATGTACCATTCAAAAATATTGGTTTATCGGGAAGATATTAAACTGTACATCCATAACCATAAGCATAAAATTCATGGCACAAGAAATCTAGTCATCTATATGCAGAATTATGCATCCTTAAGGTATCAAATTCAGTCACAGTCCTTTGCTAATATAAGGCATGGCCAGTAGTTTCAATATGACAGCGCATTTATTAAAATTGAGACATTGAGGCACCCGTCTAATTAGTTCCGAAGTGTTTCGAGACGTGATGTTAGATTCTAGGAAAACTCAATTATAATTTTAAAATTGAACATCATGTAAAAAAAAACTCTGTGTATCTTTTGAAAGTGGTTAGGTTTTTGTTAAACTTGACTTAAAAATGAAAACAAGATACCTAAAGCTTACCACAAGAGGTCTTCCTCTGAAGATGATTAGACAAAAAAGCCTTAGCGCTTGACTTGAATTTTGCTGTTTATATATATTTTTTTGGAAAGAATGTCACATTTGTAACGTGTTTCGCTATGATAGGAAAGAAAAGATGAAGAAAATCATTAGGCACTTCGTAATCATGTAACAACTGTAAAAGCTGTATAGTTCACCTTAGAACGACCACATTCGTATAGGTTGAAAAGTTAGATGTGATGGCCACAGAACTTGGTGGTCATGTGTTGGTCTGTTGTCAATGGTCTTTGCAATTCTTTCATTTGTATATCGAGTAAATCGGGTCCCTCATGTTGGCACTTGTAAGCAGACAGAAATCCAGTACCCATGTGTCCTCTTCACCTTCCCACCAATAGTATTGGTGAGTTGTTGACCCATGCTCGACACATACATTCTTTCTCCAAAATGCTTCATTTGCCTCGGCTTAACAATTCTATTTCCTCTCCTTCGGCGAGTTGTTGATTGTGCATGCTCGTTGTGATGTAGAGAAATACTTCAAAGCAGCAGATAACACACAACAATAATCAAAGTGCAGGAAATATAAACAGAGACAACGATATACGTGGTTCGGCAATGTGCCTACATCCACGGGACAACGACGAGCTCCTTGTATTATCCGAGAAATTACAACCCTAATGTCTATTTCCCAATACAAGCCGATAATACAAAAATATTCGATCTTTCGTTACCAATAAACTAGCTCCAAGATCAAGACAAATCACCTTGTCACCTTAATTTTGTTGCACAAAATTATCAACACAAAGATCAAGCCATTACCTTTGCTGCCACATCATCACAAAAAAATAGTGCTTGCTCCTTTGTCATGAAACATAGCCCACAAATGCACTTAGATGAACCCATCCATATTTAATGCTCCAAACAATAATTAATAAGCATTAATGATCATCTTAAGTGATAAAGAGAGAACCTCTTTAATACTTGATCACTTACGGCTTCACCAACTGAGAAAGCAATTAGAAAGCCTCTTGATCTCTATGCTGATCTCTCCAAGCAGGCGCCAATAAAGCAGAGAGCTGCTCTGTCCCAAAAATACAGCCCAAGCAAAATTCCTCTCTCCTCTGTCAAGTGAAAGTCGCTGTTAGGATGTGGATCGGAGAAAGTAGTCTTTATTGAATATGGGTAGAATTACAGAAGTGCTCTGACCATTTCGGATCAAGCTCTCTCTACAATTCCTCTCTTTCACTCACTATGAATCAAGCTAAGGCGTCCATGGCGCGAGGTCACATTTTATATGCTTCCGTGACCCGAGCCACGTGGCCTGACCTCTAACAAACTCTGACATTGACAGCTAACTCCCTAACAACCTGTAACTACCTTCTAACGGACTCAGCTCCTCTTCCTTGGCGGCGAAGGAACCGAAGGTTGAAGACGATGACGTGGCTCTTTATTCGTGCGCGTCTTCGGTTAATGAAACGCGGCGTTTTGATGGTGCCAACGTGGTTCGTTGACTCGTCTACTGTTGGCGTGGCGTGCTGACTCAGACCCGATTGTAACAATGCTCCCATGTTCGAAAGACGCTTGTCCTCAAGCGTCGTGGTCAAAACTCCAGCCCGGAAACTAGTGGCGTAGCCACCCAATGTCCTCCCAGGTAGCGTCCTCAGGCAGCGAATCGGACCACTGAATCAGCTTCTGGACGACCGCTTTGTTATCTCTGTTGATCATGCGTGTACTGAGGACATGAACTGGCTCCACCTTAGGCTGCCCTATTTCCGACGTCTCCGGCAGTGTAGCAGAGACGAAGTGCTGTGGCCCAACGCTCTTCTTGAGAAGCGAGACGTGAAACGTCGGGTGAATGCGGGACGTCTCAGGGAGCTTGAGTGTATAAGCCACAACGCCGACACGTGCAAGGATCTCGAATGGTCCAAAATATCGAGCTGCTAACTTGAGGGATCGTCGGAGTGCGACCGTGTTTTTCCGGTACGGCTGGAGTTTGAGGTACACCCAGTCTCCGACCTGAAATGTCCTCTCTGTTCGCTTCTTATCTGCTTGAGTCCTTGCTCTTTCTCTGGCGATCTCCAAATTGTCACGAATCAGTGCCCAAATGACTGCGCGATCTCGCGCGTACGCCTCTACAGCTGCAACATTGGTTGTGAACGCTAAATGGGCTGGCGACGGTGGCAGGTATCCATACAGGACTTCGAAGGGCGTTGATTGAATCGCGGTATGATAAGAGGTGTTATACCAGTACTCTGCAAGTGCCAGCCATCGAGACCATTGGTGAGGCAGGTGGAATGTTGTGAGCCTCAAGAAGTTCTCCAGGCACCGATTAACTCGCTCCGTCTGCCCGTCAGTTTGAGGATGGTACGCCGTGGAGAGGAGCAATTTTGACCCTAGGAGCCTGAAGAGTTCCCTCCAAAAGTGACTGAGAAAGACGCGATCTCTGTCCGAGATCATAGTTCGTGGTGCACCATGGAGACGGTATACCTGGTCGAGAAAGGTTTGTGCAACCGTAGTTGCTGTGAACGGGTGTCTCAATCCCAGGAAATGACTGTACTTGGAGAAACGATAGACCACGACAAGTATAGCCTCAATCCCTCCTGATCGAGGAAGTCCTTCCACAAAATCGAGGCTGATGTCCAACCAAGGCCTCTCTGCTATTGGTAATGGTTGGAGAAGCCCTGGATATGCCACTGACTCAGTCTTACACCTCTGGCATGTATCACAGCGTTCAACAAATGCCTTGGTGTCACGTAGCAGCTGCGGCCACCAGAAGTATAGGCCGACCCTTTTGAAGGTTGCACGCACCCCTGAATGTCCTCCCAATGCCGAGTCGTGGAGGGGCTGTAAGATCCGGTTTCGCACGTTGCCATTTCGCCTCACATAAAGCTTCTGGTTGACAGTGATGAGCCCCTGTTTCAGCGCATACCCTGGCATGCTCTCCGGCGCGGCAGCCAATTGGGTTAGGAGTCCTTCGGCTTCTTGATCGTTAGCGTAGCTCGCCTCTATCTCCCCGATCCATGTGGGTACCACTACTGTCATCTCTGCCATGGTGTGCTGAGCTCGTCGTGATAACGCGTCGGCCACTCTGTTCGTTGCTCCGACCTTATATTCAATTTTGTAGACGAGTCCAAGCATTTTTGCTAGCCACTTCTGTTGGAAGGTGGTGACCAGCTTCTAATCCATGAGGTACTTGAGGCTTTGCTGGTCCGTTCGTATGATGAATTCTCCTTGTTGCAGGTACTGACGCCAGCGCTGGACAGCTATGATCATGGCAAGCATTTCCTTCTCGTAGGTTGAGAGTCTGGCGTTCCTTGGACCCAAGACTTGGCTAATGAAGGCCAGTGGTCTTCCTTCTAGCATTAGGACTGCTCCCAAGCCGGTTTCAGACGCGTCGGTCTCGATAACGAAGGTTTTATTGAATTCCGGCAGGGCTAGTACTGGTGCGCTTGCCAGAGCCAGCTTGAGACTTTGGAAGCTCTTTTCCTCTATGGGGCCCCAGTGGAATTGGGAATTCTTCCGTAGCAACTCGGTCAGCGGACGAGCCAGAGGTCCATACCCTTGTATAAAGCGCCGGTAGTATCCAGATAAGCCCAGGAAGGCACGAACTTCTTTCACCGATCGCGGCGCCGGCCACTCTGTTATGGCCTTGATCTTGCTTGGGTCTGTGGCCACTCCGTCTCCAGAGATTATGTGACCCAGGTACTCAACTGATTTGACTCCAAATGAACACTTCGACAATTTGGCGCAGAGGCTCTGTTCTCGCAACCTTTGGAACACGGCCTGCAAATGCTGTTTGTGACTCTCCCAGTCCTTGCTGTAGATTAATATGTCGTCAAAGAAGACGAGAACGAACTTGCGGAGGTAATCTTTGAACACATAGTTCATCAGTCCCTGAAAACTTGTCGGCGCATTGGTGAGGCCGAAAGGCATCACACGAAACTCGTAATGGCCCTCGTGTGTCCGAAATCCTGTCTTGTACTCATCGTCCTCATGCATCCTTATCTGATGGTACCCTGCTCGTAAGTCAATTTTGGAGAATACTTGGCTCCCGGCGAGTTCGTCGAGGAGCTCCTCCACGGTAGGGATCGGGAACCGGTCTTTGATGGTTATGTCATTGAGGGCTCGATAATCTACACAGAATCGCCAGGTTCCATCTTCTTTCCGAACTAGGAGGATGGGAAATGAGAACGGACTCGAGCTCCGGCGAATGATTCCCGAACAGAGCATCTCGTCCACAAGTTTTTTGATGATGTCTTTTTGTTCCCTGTTGTACCTGTAGGAGTGTACTGAGGGTGGCTTGGCTCCTTCTAGGAGTGGAATTCGGAGGAAGGCCTATTGGTGGCTCAAATACGTCTTGATTCTGGGCATGACAGTCCTTTAGCTCGGAGTTGGGCTCTGGGTCGAGGCTCTGCTCCGTGGGTATAGTGCTGATCTGCGCCAGGAACAATGTGCCGCCCCTTTTGATCTTTTTCATCAATGCCTTCTCATCGGCCACCCTGATTTCCATCCTTTGTTCTAGCAGAGAGAGCTCCTTCTGGTTGACTCGGATCGTAATCGCTCGATGGACAAAATCAAAGGTGATTGGATTGACCGTCTTCATCCAATCGACGCCCAGTACTATTTGACAATCACCCAATGGCATGATCAAGAAGTTCCACTGGAATATCTCTCCTTCCATGTGCCAAGTAAACGAGCTCTGCCCCTTGCACATGAACTTATCTCCATTTCCCAGTTTAACGCGGGTCACTGGGGCCGTATGAATGACGATTCCCAGCTTCTTCGCGGTTTGTGTATCCAGGAAGCATGGCGTTGCTCCTGTGTCCACGAGTGCTGACACCTTTCTACCTTGAACTCGTGCTAGCACTCGGATGGTGTGTGTGTTGCCCGTATCGGAGGACCTCAATGTTTCCTCTCTGACCATGGCTGGTTCGGCTATGGCTACGCACAGCGTCTCGCCTCGTTCCTCTGCCCAGTCCATCTCTTCTTCTTCGCCCCACAAGACCTCCTCAACTCCTTCTGGTGTTGGCTCGCTGTCACGCGTGAGCATGAACATCTGTTGTCTGTTGGGGCATACATGCGCCCGAGAGTAACGTGTCGGGCACGTATAGCACAACCCTTGCCGTCGTCGCTCCTCACAGTACTCGGCGTTGATGTTCCTAACAGGCAATGTTGGCCGGTGCGGCGGTTGTGTGACCGTGGCGCCCGCGGTTGGCCCTCTTGGGTTAGGCGCCGCTGTGGTTGGTTGTGTCCGGCCTCCGTCGTGGTTCCACGGCGCTGCTGTCGCCGGTGGGTTCCCTATCGGTGCTCTGGCCCTGTTTGTGGTGAGCCCTGCCTCCGGCGGCCTAGAGCTGTTGTAACCCCATCTCGCCCATGTTCTTTGGTCCTCCATCCTGGCTAGGAACATGGCACACCCTAATGTGTCCGGCTCCATCATAGTCACGCCGGCTCGTAGATGGTTCCTTAGGCCGCTGATGAAATTTGAGACGAAGAAGTCCTCTATCAGCCATGGATTTTTCGCGATCATCATGCCTCTCATCGCGTCAAACTTCTCCTCATAGTCTTGGACCGTTCCGTCCTACTTCAGGTGCTTGAAGTTGGCTACCACATCCTCTGTTCTGCTATCTTCAAATTTCCAGATGAGGTCGTCTAGCAGCTGCTCCCATGTGATTTGTCTCCGGCCTCTTTGATAATCTTGGAACCAAACCTCTGCTCGGCCGGTAAAGTGCATTCCGGCCAAGCGCACTCTCATCTCCTCTGGAACTACACATAAGAAAAAGTAATTGGTGCATTTTCGTATCCAACCGTGCACACCAGAGCCATCGTAAACAGGGAATTGGATCTGAGGCAACCTGAATGAAATCGTGTTGCCTTCTCTCCTCAGATCGCCGCCGCCTCGGTGTCTATCCTCTTCCTCCTATGTTCGGTACTCGTAGTCCTCGTGGCGAGTTCTTTTTGGATAGTGCTGGTAATACTCTGTTCTTCTGGCCTCGCCTCTTGGTTCTGGCACGGCTCGTCGTGGTTCTGGAGCTGGTCGCCTCCACTCGTCCTCCGCTACGCGTGACTCTCCTTGTGATTTTCTTCGGCTGTGATCTGCTCGGACTGGTTCCCGTGGCTCTCGCGGTGGATCGCGTTGCTCGCGCACCGGCGGTGCTCTGTATTCAGCTCGATTGCGCTGCTCGATGCTCTCCACTCGCCGCTCCGGCGGTGGTGCCTCTCTACGCTCTACGCTGTCCATCCTGCCGGAGAGATTCTGCAAAGTTGCGTTCATTGTGCGCAACATCGCCGAAATCTCGCCGAGTTGTCCTTCAGTGCGGTCTGCGACTCCGGCCGCGGCTTCCATGTGTGGTCGCAAGGTTTGCAACTGCTCCGAGATGTTCTGGACAGGAGCGTTGAGTTGCTGCACACTTGCCTCCACCGTTCGTCTGGCTATGTCGTTGAGGTCTGTCGCTCTGGTCATCTTCTCCGGGGATCGAGAAGCTCTGATACCACCTTGTTAGGATGTGGATCGGAGAAAGTAGTCTTTATTGAATATGGGTAGAGTTACAGAAGTGCTCTGACCATTTCGGATCAAGCTCTCTCTACAATTCCTCTCTTTCACTCACTATCAATCAAGCTAAGGCATCCATGGCGCGAGGTCACATTTTATATGCTTCCGTGACCCGAGCCACGTGGCCTGACCTCTAACAAACTCTGACATTGACAGCTAACTCCCTAACAACATGTAACTACCTTCTAACGGACTCAGCTCATCTTCCTTGGCGGCGAAGGAACCAAAGGTTGAAGACGCTGACATGGCTCTTTATTCGCGCGCGTCTTCGGTTAATGAAACGCGGCGTTTTGATGGTGCCAGCGTGGTTCGTTGACTCGTCTACTGCTGGCGTGGCGTGCTGACTCAGGCCCGATTGTAACAGTCGCCGCACACATGTACAAGAACAAGCCGCCGAACCGAAACAGGCACCAGATCTCTTTTCACTGTTCGGCTACTCTCTTTCTTGTTCTTTTCTTTTTGCTCCAACAAAAGAGCTGCTGCAACAAAGAGAACAAAAACCCTACTGTTCACTGTATGAGTGCCAACACAACACAAACCAAATGGGCTTAAGTTGGTTGGGCCCATAATTGGGCTTTGTTCCATTTAATGAAACAAGCCCATCAAATCTCCCCCGTTTCAATAAATGGAGGGCATCGCCATTCCGGCGATCTTACAACATACCTCAAGCTTCTCCCGCGGTAGTACCTTAGTGCACATATCGGATCCATTCTCATCCGTGTGAACTTTCTCAAGTTCAAACAACTTATCCTCAAGAGCATCTCTAAGCCAATGATACCTGACATCAATATGTTTCGACTTTGCATGAAATGTCGAATTCTTGCTCAAGTGGATTGCACTTTGGTTATCACAATAGACCACATACCGCTCATGCTTTAAACCAAGCTCTTGTATGAATCTCTTCATCCACAACAACTCTTTACATGCTTCAGTTGTTGCAATATACTCAGCTTCTGTCGTAGAAAGTGCGACACACTTTTGAAGCCTTGATTGCCATGAAACTGCTCCACCTGCAAATATCATCAAGTAACCCTAGGTGGACTTTCTGCTATCAACATCTCCTGCCATGTCTGAGTCTGAGTACCCAACTAACATATGTTCTCCACTTCCGAAGGTAAGTCTAAGACTAGAAGTACCTCGGAGATATCTCATAATCCATTTGACTGCATCCCAATGCACTTTACCTGGATTAGACAAAAAACGGCTAACAACTCCAACTGCATGAGCAATGTCAGGTCTAGTACATACCATAGCATACATCAAGCTCCCTATAGCCGAGGCATATGGAACTCTCTCCATGTCTTCCATCTCTTTCTCGGTAGAAGGGCTCTCCTTTGTGCTTAGCTTAAAGTGAGTAGCAAGAGGAGAGCTAACCACTTTAGCCTTGTCCATGTTGAACCTTTGCAACACCTTCTCAATATATTGCTCTTGTGACATATACACCTTCTTCGCGCCTCGATCGCGAGAAATTTTGATACCAAGAATATTCTTCACAGGACCCAAGTCCTTCATAGCAAAAACCTGACTCAATTGCTTCTTCAACCTGTCTACTCTAGAAATATTCTTCCCAACAATCAGCATGTCATCAACATATAGCAATAATATGATAAAATCATCATCAGAGAATCGCTTCACAAAAACACAATGGTCACACTTAGTTTTCTAGTAGCCTTGCTCCCCCATAACTGATTCAAACTTCTTGTACCATTGTCTTGGTGCCTGCTTCAAACGATAAAGACTTTTCTGTAGCTTGCACACAAACTCCTCTTTCCCATTTTCTGCGAAACCCTCTGGCTGCTCCATATAAATCTCCTTGTCTAAATCACCATGGAGAAATGCAGTCTTCACATCCATCTGCTCAATCTCCAAATCAAGACTAGTTGCTAAACCCAGAACAACACGAATAGATGACATCTTAACAACCGGAGAAAATATTTCATCAAAATCAATACCTTTCCTCTGGCTGAAACCCTTGACCACCAATCTACCTTTGTATCTTGGGCGTGATGAATTCTCTTCCTACTTTACTCTATACACCCACTTGTTCTTCAAAGCTCTCTTACCTTTCGGTAACTTAACCAACTCAAAAGTATGGTTCTCATGCAATGACTTCATCTCATCTTGCATGGCCTCAACCCACTCCTCTTTGTTCTCATCTTCAACGGCTTCTTCATAACTTTGAGGCTCTCCCCCATCAGTTAGTAACACATACTCATCAACAGAATACCTTGAAGAAGAATGACGATCTCTAGAAGATCTCCTGAGTGGAACAACTGGTGGATCAACAGGTACTGGCAACTGCTCATGGATTTCATCATCCATCTCAACCTCCGTTGGAATGTCAACATTGCCTGTATTTTATGGTCATCATGAACTTCGTCTTCAACTTGACTTTGTAAACTTGTAGAAGGAACTATATCAAAGTCAATCAAGTCGTCACTATATGGAGGAAGATCTACAACTTTCTCCATATTTTTAATGTTCTGGTCTTCCATAAAAACCACATCGCGGCTTCTAACTAGCTTCTTCTGTACAGGATCATAAAATCTGTATCCAAACTCATCCAGGCCATAACCAATGAATATACACTGTCTTGTCTTCACATCAAGCTTAGACCTCTCATCCTTTGGTACGTGCACAAATGCCTTGCACCCAAAAACTCTCAAATGATCATAGGAGACGTCTTTACCTGTCCAAACTCTATTTGGAACATCAAACCCAAGAGGAACACTAGGTGTGAGATTTAACACATGTACCACCGTACTCAAAGCTTCACCCCAAAAAGATCTCGGTAGTCTTGCTTGCGAAAGCAAACATCTCACCCTCTCAACAAGTGTCATGTTCATCCTCTCAGCTAACCCATTCAAATGTGGTGTCTTCGGAGGTGTCTTTTGGTGTCAAATACCTTGATCCCTGCAATACTCATCAAAAGGACCACAATACTCACCTCCATTATCTGTCCTGATGCACTTCATCTTCTTCCCAGTCTGTCTCTCAACTACGGCATGAAACTGCTTGAAAACTCCAAGCACTTGATCTTTCGTCTTCAAGGTGTAAGCCCACACCTTCCTTGAATGATCATCAATAAAAGTCAAAATAAAGTGCACCGCCTAATATCTTTTTCTTCATAGGACCACACACATCAGAATATACTAAATCAAGTATTTCTGTCTTTCTAGAAGGAGATGATGATTTAAAAGAAATTCTTGTTTGCTTACCGGCCAAACAATGTTCACACTTCTTCAAAGGTGTGCAACTCATCCCCGGTAGAAGATTCTTCTTGCTCAAAATCATCAATCCCTTCTCACTTATGTGACTAAGCCGACTGTGTCATAACTCAGTTGTACCTTCACCTTCAACTGCATTAACAATGCCATTGGAAACTCTAGCTCGAGTAATGTACAACGAAGCACACTTGCTTCCTCTAGCCACAACCATAGAACCTTTGGTGAGCTTCCACTTTCCATGACCAAAGTGATGATGAAAACCTTCATCATCGAGTCTTCCCACCAGTGTTGCAAAAAACCCCGCCTGGGGACGCCTAGGCGCCGCCTGGGCGCTAAAAAGGGTGATGGCGCCTGAATTTTAGCTACAAGGTCGGATTTGGGCTGTTGGGCGGCTTTGGGCCGATTAATCGGATGGGTCGCCGATTAATCGGCCCAAATCCGCGTAGGCGCCAGATTAATCAAGTAATTAAAAAAATAACTGGACAGCAGAATTCTAAAAGCCCACTCTCTCTAGCACGAAACACTTGAACTTTATTAATAAATGATTTGGGGATTCCAAACGCCCATCAAAAAGTCACTGTCTTTAATAAAATTTTAGTATAAAATGAAACCCAAATCATATAATCATTATCATAACACTCATTCTAAAAAAAATCATTATCATAAAACAAGTACTGTGATCAGGTATAATGACCACTAATACTATGGCCATGACACGATTAATTAAAGATCATATATTATTGTTTTTGAAATATTTAAATTATTATATTATATTATTATTTTAAAGATACTCATACTAATTTAATATTGTATAATATATTTTATACCTTAATATTTCATAATAATATTATATATATCATATATATATATATATTATATTTTATACCTTATTATTTCATAATAATATTATATATATCATATATATAATAAAAAAATAATAATAATACGATTAATCCCAGACTAATCTCCGCCTAGCGCCTAATACTCTTTGTCGTCTAATTAGCGCCTAACGTTTTTTACAACCTTGCTTCCCACAGATATCAAGTTCAAGCGAATGTCAGGAATATGCTTAGCATTTTTAAGAACCAAGAGTGTACCATTTCCCGTCTCCAAGCTCACATCTCCAACGCCAATAGCCTTTGACGTGTCTCTGTTTCCCATCTTAACACTCCCATAGTCACCGGCTGTATAAGATGAAAAGAAATCTCTCCTTGATGTAGCATGTATACTGGCACCACTATCTGCTATCCAACTGGTCTCTTGAGAAGCCAAATTGACAGTTTCTTCATCATCACATAGAACAAGGAACTCTTCTGTAATAACAACAGCATGATCATCGTTATTGTGCTCTTTTCCCTTTCCTTTGTCATTTTTGGTGTCTCTTTTAAATTTCCAACAATTCTTCTTAATATGCCCCTTTAGACCACAGTGATAGCGCTCAACATTAGCAAACCGGTTCTTACTTTTACTTCTGCCTCTGCTTTTCGGAACTCTGCTCTTACTCCTCCCTCTTTGTGTAGTAACCAAGACCTCCTTGTGTGAAGAGGAACCCTGTGACTTTCTTCTCGTCTCTTCATTTAGAACACACCCCTTAGCCATATCCATGGTAATAACACCATCTGGAGCCGAGTTAGACAATGACGTTCTGAACGTCTCCCAAGAGTCCGGCAAAGTACCCAGAAGCCACAAACCTTGAACCTCATCTTCAAACTTGATACCCATTCCTGCAAGTTGATTAATAATACCCTGAAAAGCATTCAAATGATCTGTCATAGGACTCCCATCCTCATACTTCAAACTCATCATCTGCTTAATCAAAAACAACTTGTTGTTCCCAGTCTTTCGAGCATACAACTGCTCAAGCTTGCTCCATAAAATGCGTGCATCTGTCTCTCCACTAACATGGTTCAGAACATTATCATCAACCCATTGCCTAATGTAACCACACACTTGGCGATGAAATAATTTCCAATCACCATCAGTTTTACCCGCAAGCATTTCCTCACTGAATACCGGCATATAGTAATCCTTCACATAAAGAAGATCCTCCATCTTTCCCCTCCAAACATGATAATTCGAACCATTCAAATTAATCATTCTACTTGTATTAGCTTCCATCGTTTAACACAGAAAACCCCAACAAGCGAACCAACGAACCTGGCTCTGATACCACTTTGATGTAGAGAAATACTTCAAAGCAGCAGATAACACACAACAATAATCAAAGTGCAGGAAATATAAACAGAGACAACGATATACGTGGTTCGGCAATGTGCCTACATCCACGGGACAACGACGAGCTCCTTGTATTATCCGAGAAATTACAACCCTAATGTCTATTTCCCAATACAAGCCGGTAATACAAAAAGATTCGATCTTTCGTTACCAATAAACTAGCTCCAAGATCAAGACAAATCACCTTGTCGCCTTAATTTTGTTGCACAAAATTATCAACACAAAGATCAAGCCATTACCTTTGCTGCCACATCATCACAAAAAAATAGTGCTTGCTCCTTTGTCATGAAACGTAGCCCACAAATGCACTTAGATGAACCCATCCATATTTAATGCTCCAAACAATAATTAATAAGCATTAATGATCATCTTAAGTGATAAAAAGAGAACCTCTTTAATACTTGATCACTTACGGCTCCACCAACTGAGAAAGCAATTAGAAAGCCTCTTGATCTCTATGCTGATCTCTCCAAGCAGGCGCCAATAAAGCAGAGAGCTGCTCTGTCCCAAAAATACAACCAAAGCAAAATTCCTCTCTCCTCTGTCATGTGAAAGCCGCCGCACACATGTACAAGAACAAGCCGCCGAACCGAAACAGGCACCAGATCTCTTTTCACTGTTCGACTGCTCTCTTCCTTGTTCTTTTCTTTTTGCTCCAACAAAAGAGCTGCTGCAACAAAGGAAACAAAAACCCTATTGTTCACTGTATGAGTGCCAACACAACACAAACCAAATGGGCTTAAGTTGGTTGGACCCATAATTCGGCTTTGTTCCATTTAATGAAACAAGCCCATCACGTTGGGTTGGGTAGGATGACATTGCTAGGACATGTCGATGAGAGAGCCTAAAACTTGGATCTCCTATCGAGTTGGCTTTGATCTTTCAACTCAGTGTCAACTAAATCATCAAAAAATGAATGGTATGACTCGTCTATGAATTTTTTTTGGGAGAAATATGGAATAGAAAATGATATAAATGTTAAGAAAACATGAAATTGGTGTGTAAGAATACGCAAAAAGTGATAGATATTTATAGGGGTTAAAATCTGAAAATCTGAGTGAGTGGGATAATAAATTAGAACGAACACGTGGCTGCGCAACATTGGTACGTTGACCGACCATTGCTTCCCTTGACCCGCGGTTGTATTGAGTGCTCGGCAAAGATACTGCGTTGAGTTTCGTTGCGTTGTTTCTCCTACACCTCCAATGCCCCGTATTCCCAACACATCACTCGTTTTTTTCGAATGCGACAAAACAACTCTAACAATCATTAACTGATGCATTGAACATGATCTTAAGGATAGTAATGTATATCCCCTTCTTCCCAAGCAGGGGCTCAACTCCACTCTCCATTTTAAGTAATCAAAGAATCATGAATCACCAATAATATTTCTCCATAACAATATGAATAATGATATTATAACCTTTGTGAGTGAATATTCTTTTTATGGCATGTGGATTAAAGTTTGGCCTCAATATGTGTTGCTAAGACTTGTTAACCTGAGTATGTGTGGTATGTTCTTACCATCCTTCAACTTCAATTGTAAACACATTCTTGATTGTATAAAGGAGAAAGTTGATCATGTTTATAACACTAATTACTACTTTGAAACTTGACTGATAATGAAAAGAACTCTTAAACATCTTAAATGATTTAAAATACCTAAAACCCCTACGAGAAGAAATTACATGTATCATGTTAGTTTAAAATTGGGTTATTTACGATAAGGTACCCTTATGTTTCGTCCACGAACGATAAAGTACTCTAATGAATTTTGTCTCCGATAAGGTACCCTAATGATTCGTCCACGAACGATTTGGTTTAAAATTGGCATATTCCGTTAGTTTTTAACGGAATATTCCTCTAACTTAGACATTTTCAGTTAAGTGGGGTGTGAAATGACGAATTTACCCTTTCTTATTTTAAGCTTATAAATTTGATAGACAAAATTACCATTATACCCTTAATTATATAATACAATAAAAATATAATAAATAAATAAATAAATTTAAATTTTTTAAATTAAAAAATTAAATTATTTAAAATAATAAAAAAATTTAAAAAAATTTAAAAATACAAAAAGTATAAAAATCATTTTTATTTTATAAAAAAATTAATTTTATTAAAAAAAAATCTGGATCGAGTTCGAGTTCGTCTTCTCCGGCAGCTCCGGCGTGGTCTCCGGCCACCCGTCCTCCGCCGGCGTCGTCCCCGGCCACCCGTCCTCCTCCGGCATCTTCCCTCCTTCCTCTTGGTCTGTTAGTTTTTTAACAGCAGAAAACCAAATCGTTCGTTGACGAATCATTAGGGTACCTTATCGTACACAAAATTCATTAGGGTACCTTATCGTTCGTGGACGAAACATTAGGGTACCTTATCGTAAATAACCCATTAAAATTGTATTATAATAGACAAAAGTACACCCAGACAGAATTACAATTGGTATCAGGTCACTTAAAGTCAAAAGTGTGATCCTGAAAGGAAACAATTAGGTATGTGCACTATGGAAAACTCAAGAGAAGGAGGCTTTATTAGTCGTCCATCGCTGCTGGATAGGACAAATTATGGTTACTAGAAGGCCATAATGAGTGCATTCCTGAAATCTCTAGACATCAAAAGTTGGAAGACTGTTATTCATGGCTGGACACCTTCACATACAACTGAAGCAGGAACAAGTACTACTACACTCAAACCGGAAAAGAACTAGAGCACAGTTGAAGATGATGCAGCTCTCGATAACTCTCGTGCTCACAATGGAATTTTCAATGGCGTTGACCAGAATGTCTTTAAAATTATCAACACATGTACTACGGAAAAAGAGGCATGTGAATTTATATCTAAATGCTATGTGATATTCTCTCCTATCTAACAAGACAACTAGCAAACATTGTCACAAATACTCTACAAGGTGCCTACCATGTAAAGCTAAAGGTCCATTTTGGGAAAGTGCACGATGAAGCAATCAGAGGTCTGAATGTGCTAAAGACATGGAAAGATGGATAGAGGGATTCTCGATTGGAAAGGTTCAGGTACTTTATATCATACACTACACCGGCTCAAGATTCACATGCATCTTAACACGTAAAGGAAAGAGTACTAGCTTAATTCCCTCATGCCCCATTGACCAATGAGATGATCCAACTGATTAAGGAAGGTATGTGAACTGATTTTAATTAATATTTCACATTCCCTGATAGTTTGTGTGTACACGTGACTTGTGAAGATTGGTACCTCTAATTATACATCAAAAGGCATCAAGAATGTGATATTGTGTGTCAATCCTGAAAGCAAGTTAATCACTTCAGGATCTGCTTGATGACTGATCAAGAGCACAACAAGGAACACTCTATGTTTATGTTGATTGCACTATGTCCTTGATACTTCATGAACTGGTCCTCACCTTCAGGCCAAGGAAGAATGGAGTGCTTGTCGATCTCCTTATACTAAATGACTATTTATCTGTCTATCTAATTGCTTAAATTAACCTTTGGCAATTTGTTGTGACAAACATGGGAGAAAGCTATAGTTATTGTGACGTAACTATGAATGTGTGCATGCCTGGTGGATTAAAGAACATCAAGGTTAATGAGCATGCATAAAGAACGAATGAAAACATCTCTGACCCCTCACTCTAAAGATCATATACATTTGGACTATTGGGTGATTGCCTCAAAAATAGCTACATCTGAGTTAGCTACATTTGAGTCAAGCCAAGAAGATGTTATCAAAAATGTCAACAAACATCATGTTCAAACCAGAGTACAAATAATAGAAGATGTCAACATAGAATGTCAGTGACATTAGTTGATAGTACACGCGCGAGATTAGTTGATTATATCCAGAACGCGTCCACATACATCCGGTGAAGATATGTTTCCTTTTCGTATAGATACTCTATATTAGATATCTAATTGCGATAGGAAACAAGGTGATTTACTTTCCAAAACCTGAAGATACAGAAGATACACACACAGAGTTGCGTGGAGAAGGGTTTGGAAAGTCTTGCTGAACAAGGAAACTAGTTGCGGATCCAGGGAACTATAGATTCGGCTCGAACGTGACTCTAAAGTCACCAAAACCCTAGGAGGCGCGACGTGGGAAGGAAGCAAGCATTATATATACCGTGGAGACCTCGCAAGCTAGGTTTGATCGCATCATTGAATCATATGTTGATCATTGGGTCAAAAAGTACTTTTTCTGTGCATTTTACTTGCTTCATGAGTTAAGTGGCCTTAAACGTGTAAGACTAGCTTGTTGATGATCCGAATGAAATGAAGTAAAGTAAATGCCTAAGTGCTCGTGCTACTCATTAATCAATCAAGCATTGGAGCTATATACGTTGTGATCAGAGAATCACAACCTGTGTTGAAGGACAACAACAATCCGAGGTTGCATGTTCTCGAAGAGTGGAACTAAGATTGGGATCTCAGGGTTAGGGGGGAGTCTCTGATCGAGGTTTGTTTACTTGTAATAATAGCATAGTGTGGTGTGGATGATCTGTAAACTTGTATGCTGATTGATTACACTATAGTGAAAAACATTTCCATCGGCAAAGTGTCCCCAAATATAGGTATGTTGTACCGAATTGGGTAACCAATCTTATATCCTTGTGTGTGATTGTTTATACTTTATGTTTTCCATATCACGATGCAAAATTCAGATGTCAGTTCTTAATTCTTAACATTCCGATTGACATCATAATAGACAAAAGTACACCAAACAGAAATAGAATACACATGTGTTTAATTCGAGCTTAGTATAATTAGCTACGCATCAGAAGCTTACCTAAGATCGGCCGACGACTGAGATGAGACGTGCCAGAAGGATAGAGAGCAGACTCCGTCAAGTTTTCTTTTATATATGGGTAAATTACGTTGACATACCCCGAACTATACGCGTTTAACGGTTTACTACCCCAAAGTTTATTCGTAACAATCGCCTACCCCGAACTAACCATTAATTACGACGTTACCCCCTCCGTCCATTTTTTCATCTGTTTACTGTTCATATTTTTCAAAAATTCCTAAAATACCCTTACTGTTTAACACTCATTTTTAATTAAATATATATTTTTTTGTTATAAAATTAAGAATATAATTATAAACTCTCTTTTAAAACATTAGAAAAATATTAAGAAAAGAAATACTACATATCATTTCAATATTCCAGATCCTTCTCTCTCTCGTGTTTCCTTTTTTACTTTTTTTAGATTCAAAACAAACAACATCAGTTCTTCATCTTCACCTTTACCTTTTTCATCTTTCCTTTCATCTTCAACAACCCTTCACAAATCCATATCTACTACTACTACACAAATCCTAACCAAGTCGGAGCAGATGAATCCCGATCTACTGCAACTACTCAAATCCTAATCTACACGAATCAAAAAATATTCTTTGATCGAAGCCGAAACAACCTCCTCTCCTTCGCCTCTTTGGATGTGGGTTCACCACACTGATCTGTTGGTACGCCAGCCAGAGTTCCTAGAGACGGTCGGATTCCGAGTCCTCAAGGTTGAAGTCTCGTTGTGTGGCCACATCTTCATATGAATCTGACTGGCGAGAACACACCGGGTTCGAATTCTAGATCTGGGTTTGAGAGATTTCAATTTGGTACTTCAAGTTTCTGACTTTGAAGGGAAGGCCTCATTTTTCAGATTTAAATTTGGTACCTCCAAGCTTCTCTACGAAATCAACTGAAACCCATATAGGATTTGATTTTTTTGTTTGTTTGTTGTTTGGTGTTGCTAATAGTATTGAACAATTCCTTAGTTTGAGCTTTGTGAGTTTGAGGGATTGGATCTAGATCTACTGCAAATTGTTTGAATTTTGAATGTGATGGAAGCATGAGGTTGAAGAACACGATGGTGCTTCAGATTCTCTGAACTTTTAATGAATTTAAAAATAATGAGAATTGAAAATAAATCTATAATATCTATTAAAGGATGATAACACTGTACACCACGCGCGTATCTTATAGCTTCCCCTCGCAGAGTCACGCGCCTCACTCCCTCTCAGATGCTCTCCTCCCTAATCGCATCACATCTACCTTGAAAAAGTCAGGAAAAACGTTTGGGCCTCACTCCCTCTCAGATGCTCTCCTCCCTAATCGCATCACATCTACCTTGAAAAAGTCAGGAAAAACGTTTGGGCCGGGAAAAAAATCGGGACTCTCATTGATCATGCCCTGGTTCTTTAAACCCTAAGCACGCCGGCTCCACCACCAGCACGCCTACAGAGCCCCAAATCCCAATCCCAACCGCCCCTCACACTCCGGTCACCATCGACTTTGGGGGATAATAGACCGAGAACTTTTCTGGGTTCATCGATTCAGGTAGACTTTCTTCTTCTGATTTGGTTTTGGTGACTGATCTGAGTGATTATATCTCTTTCATGCAAATGATTATCACATATTTTGTGGCAATTTTGGTATCGAGGTGATCCTAAAATTATATATAATTTAACAGATGATGAAGAAGAATAATCACTTGGAGAACTTCTATATGTCATTAACCTCTAATTTATCTGCTCAAGTTTTTTGTTTGATGTTGCATGTAAATGATAAACCAGAGGTTAATGATGGGTTGAAGATTTAGAGAAATATTAGAGTCTAGAAGGTTTAAAATAAATAGGATTGATGTTGAATGTATGTGCTGTAATTTTAGAATGGATGCAAACTGTTGGAAGTACTTGAAGTGATTGTTTATACGTCTTGGATTTATAATGAGTGTTTGAACAAATTTAAAGTATATTATTATGAATTCGAATGATTTCCTTTCTAATTTTTGTTTGAGTGCCAGTAAATAATTTAGTTCATGTCAATGATAGCATAAATGTCATGCTTGATCCGTCTCACGTCTGCACCACCACCACCACCACTGTTGCTGTTAGTTACACCTTCAAGCAAGACCGTCTTCAGAGCATTTCTTTATTGTGGAAGCAGGTATTGTTTCATAGCTCCAATTGAAGCTCGCTGTCATACTTATATGAAAATTCAGAAGTTAATATATGTACATATTGGGTTTTATGTCTTCAAAAACTGATTTTGTGTGCTTTATAGTTCACTGATTATTCCCTTTATGTTTGATGACATTGGTGTTTGGGTAAAAAAAGCATGATATGCATGATTATAAATAAGATTCTATTCTGCTGAATAGTTAAATATAGCTTCTGCTGGGAGTGATACAGTCACATTCAAATGACAGAAAGTAGTAGACTTTTTTTATTATGGTTACATTCAACGTATATATAATTGAAAGTTTGCAACAATGTATTGACTTCTTTATATTCTACTCTTCATGGTATGGACTTTTGTAGTTTACTACTATGGTTTTGGTGGACATTAGTTTTAATATTTTCAAATGGATTAATCTTGTGCTTGATTAGTTAATATGATCAACAATCAGGTGAAAACAAAATTTTGCTCTATTCATTTGAGTTTTGATGTTATCTCAGTTCTGAACCTGCTACTATCTCTAGGCAAGCCCACGATTTTTTTGAAATTCTGAAAAAGACTTTAAAAATTTAAACTATTAAAGTGTCATTATAGGAGAATTTGACAACCTGAATTACACTAAAGTGATAGCAACTGTTTTAACCTAAGTTATTTTTTTTGTGATTTAGACCAATTTAAATCTCTTTTTTGTTCTTGCAAATGGAAATAAGTTGTGCAAGTCGAAGGTAAAAATTAATATTATCCAAATTTTATGTTAACGTAATTAAATTATGAATTTTTTAATACTTGCCCAGGCTTTTTGAAGCGAAATAGACTAATAGTTGTTTTTTTATGGTTGAATGATTGTAAGGATTTGTTTAGATAGACAAATGATATGTTTGCAAAAGCTCACCACAAGAACAAAGTCATATTCTCTACCCATAATTCAAGAAATGTGCATTTTATATCAGGTTGGTTTTCAAGGTATAGAATTCGCCAATTCTGGATGGTTGTGAGAGTTGACCATGCAAGTCCTTATCCCAATATTGTTTAGAGAACGAAATCATACTTTAATATACACTATTTGATTTTCATCCCTAGCTTTTTAAGCTAACTTATATTCAACTTTGAATTTCAGAAGTTGAAGTCTTGTGCTACTAAAATTGCAGAAACTTGAAACTGGAATCTTGTGCCACTAAAATATAGGGGAAAAACAAGCATTAATACATTGGGTTTAGATGGATTGTGAGTAGGAGGAAGAACAAGCTTTGACACGATAGTTCTAATAAAAAAAATCATGTCTACAAAATGAGTCAATTCCATATTCACTAATATCAGACAAGGATATATATCCATTCTGTCATAATATTATGCTTTACAATTGGGTACTAGAACTTATGCCTCATTAACCACTTAGCATGTTTGTTTCAATCATTTCACAACAAAATTAACTCAAAGGTGGAACTTTTGCCTTATAATTTCTCTCATACCAACAATATGGATTCAGGATCTGTGAATTCTTTACAGAAGACCCAATCTCGGGTTCCGTTTTAGGGACATATTGCCCACAGAAAAAAAAGTTCAAGGAGTAAGAGGTTTCACAATATATATATTTTTTTCCTGATGCAGGTTAGGATTGCTAGGATTTTCAAACATATGGCCTGGAAAGTGAATTGACGATGGCTGTGTTATGAGCAATTTTGTTGCCCAGGTAAATGCTCATATGTTTATATTTTAATTTTGAGGGAAATTTAATATTACTACACTACTTGATATGGTATTTGATTGGGTCATGTTGAGTCTCATAATCATGCATGTGATGAGTTCATTTTAAGGTATGGACCATGGTGATGGTGAAACTCTCATACTGATTATCATATAATAGTAAATGTAATCGATGGTGTGTTAATTGATATCAAAAAAAATTATATTTGTTTTGTTGTTCATTTCATTAGACTGTTTGTCAATGGTTTGTTTGCCTGTTGGTTTTTCCAGCGAGACTCTGTGGTGCCTGTTTCTTCTGGCTCCACAGGAGGTCGGAGAGAGGATGTTCGGTGGCTGTGGTGATGAATGGTATGTTGCATTCTCTCATGATTAATTCTAAACCTGTTTGTGTCATTCATTTCTTAATATGGTTTTCATCGTATTCGTTTAATTCGTTCTCTTCTATATGTTTATCAATTAGACTACTCACTGTTGTTGCTTTGGCATTTTTTATATGTTGAGTTCCTATGACTAGGGTACATTATTATATGGATAATCATGTCTGGTTTAAAATATAGAGTCCTGCTTGTGTTTCTTTTTCATGATAATTTATATTTATGTGCAAGTGAAGTGTAAATCTAAACAAATGTACTTTTAGATCGCAGATAGCAGATGTTTGTAGAAGGCTTATTATGCACACAATTTGGTCAAGAATAATAGAGCTCAAGTGAGTTACTTTACTCAACTGTAATTAATACTTTTTGAATGCATGTTCTTAGATTGGTACACCTGCACAAATATACATGTTAGGATTATATTAGATCCTTTGTATGCTTTTCATAGACTTAAATAATGAAGGTTAGATTAACAAGTGCTGAACTATAAAACCCATTTTGGTGATCAACCTTGATTGTTAGCCTTAATGGGTTAGGTAAGTGTTCTGTGATTTTTAGGTTGTGTACCGTACGTGTTGAACTGGCTATTCGAGCAAAAGGGTAGGGCCAACTTATTGGCCAAAAAACGGAAATTAAATTAAGTTTTTGAGTAAGGTGTGTGACCAAATTAAGCATAATTATCCTGGATGTGCTGAGATGTAGCATAGACATAGATATAAGAGCTTGGAAACATAGATAGCAAGGAGATATACTTCTTTTTGTCTGTCTTAGATA
Source organism: Erodium maritimum (assembly GCA_963921825.1). NCBI lineage: Eukaryota > Viridiplantae > Streptophyta > Magnoliopsida > Geraniales > Geraniaceae > Erodium > Erodium maritimum. The sequence goes on along the minus strand of OY997588.1, from coordinate 145,313,196 downwards.
AAGTGTTTCATATAATATTATACAGTAAACCATTAACAAATTTAAAGAACAAGAAACAATAGCTGATAATTTCAATCAGAGAGAACCAGATGGCAATGTGAGCTTAATATTTGATGGTGAATATTATTTCAGTATAACATAGTTGATATGGTATGTATGGAAGGTAACGCAAGGTTTGGTTATTTTTATGACATACACGGTTCAACTTACTATTATTTTCAGGTTATATTGTTCATATTCCATCATTGATTTGATCAATAGTGTAAGTATTTAAGGCACCTGCACTTATTTAAGGGTGGTTTTGGTTCTAGGATGATAAAATTATTGGATCTAGGAGGAATTATTCATTAGAAATGGACAAAAGAAGTTTCATGATTATGTCATTGTTTCATATAGGTCCGCTTTAATTCGAATGCAACTTTTCTTTTTTCTTTTGAAGAGCCTGCGGTTCGTCTATTTGGTTATGGTATAGAGAAAAGATTTCTGAATAAGGCCTGGGCCACAGAGAATCTAATGACGAGTTTGAAGGAAGCCATGACTGATTTAAGAGCTATAGATGTTGACATTTTAACTTTTGAGTAACTATGTAGGTCAATTTACAATTTGGGAATGACTAACATTAACGAAATTCTACATGGAGTCTTTTTTCTACATAGATAGTTGTAAATTTGAAACCAAGTAAACATTCTTATTTCTTCGTGAGCATTATTTTGGCCCTTCATTTTTACTCAAGTGTGGGTCTTGATTTTGGACTTTGCTTCTGTTTATGTGCTGTGTGCAGAAAAATGAGTTCTTGATGGAAAGGACCGGTTAATGAAACTGGAAGAACCAAGTCATACACTCCATTCATATTATCATCATATATATCTCTATTTGAATCCACTTATTTTCAATTAGATTTTATATATTCAACTAAAATTTTAAATAATTATAATTTTATATTTTGACATGTATCTTTACATTAAAAAAATCATTTATAGATTTAGTGGATTATTTAAGAGAAGAAAATTGACCATATAAAAAGAAATTTTTTAGGAGAGAGATGTGACATGTTATGAATAAAAACTTATATTTTAAAGATAATGAGATTGAAACTAGGTCTAAAAAACACTAAATAATAATTTTATATTAATATATCAATTCACTTAACAACTCAAATTTATAATTCAATTATACAATAATAACTATGGATTTTGAGTTCTACCTATAATCTTATCTAAATTCATTTGTTGCACGAATATCCATGAGCTATGCCATATAGAACATCATATTTGTTGACAAATGTGCATACAACCCTTCATTCCCTATGTAAAGAAATAGCGGCAGTTTATGAATACTTGAGTAAAAATGTAACAATAAGTTACTTAGAGATATTTGAAATTTTCACTTTCATACCTTATGAGATTTGATTCTTATAATACTTGCTAAAAAAACATAGTTGTGTGTCTTTTGTCGCTATAAAATCAACAATGAGGGGTGATTGGCTTATCCCATTTAAATTTGAACCTCCCTCATTAACCGCCTCTTTCGGTATGAATTTTCTGCAACATTTGGATTTCCTCCTTCAGTTTCACTATCATCAATGACGATGATTGGTTTATCTGAGGACATCCATGGTCCTCGAACTAAGCATTCCTACGGAAATGATTGTTGAGAGAAGTTATAACGTCTTCTCAAATGTTTTTTCTGTCCTATGTTTCTTTTAATCTACGATGAGTTCTCACATCAAGCACCGCTTATTTTCAATCTACGACGAATTCTCACACCAAACACTGCGCAATGCGCGGTGCACCCACCTAGTTCAAATAAAAAAAACTGATTTTTTAGGATAAAAACGTTTTTTTAAATAAAATTGTTTTTGTATGATAAAAATCTGATTTAACTAAAATAAAAATAGTTTTTTTTAAATAAAAAACTGATTTTTTATACTAAACTGTTTTTTTATAAATAAAAATGATTTTACTAAGATAAAGTGAATAAAAAACTAAAATATAATTTTTAAATAAAAATCTGATTAATAAGTATTTAAAAATATAGTTCATTTTTAGAATTATAACATAATATAAAAAATCTGAATTTATGAAAATCTATGATTTTTAGTTATTTATTTATAAATGGAGTGAAATAAAAAAAAAAGGTCTAGGTTTTAAGGGTAGAGATTGTAAATTTGGATAACTGTTGAGGGTATTTACGTCATTATACAAAAAACGTAATTGGATGCTTAGTTCGGGGTAGGTGATTGTTACGAATAAACTTTGGCGTAGTAAACCGTTAAACACGTATAGTTCGGGTATGTCAACTCGTAATTTACCCTTTATATATCTGGAAAGTTTAGTTTTCGCCCGTAATTTTTAAAAAGCCCAATTCATCATCACCGTAACCCAATTTAAAAGCCCACAAAACAACCTAAAAGACCAATAAAACATTTAGAAAGTGAGACGTTGAGGGGGCCGTCTAATTAGTTCCGAGGTGTTAGATTTCAGAAAAAAGCTTTGTTAAAGTTGACTGAAAAATGAAAACATGAGATATTTGAAGCTTACTCAAGTAGTCATCCTCCATAAGCAAATTGAAATTGAAAGCTTTTGTTGAGATTTTAGCTGCTATTTACAGGATCATACAGCAATGTATGCATATGCATAGTTTCCATGGGTTAAATTGTTCAGATATATGTTGACCGTAGAATGTAGATGTGTATTTATGACAATACCATGAGCTACTAATTGTGTCAGAAAACAGGTACCAAGGGCCAAAACCCTAATGCAATATGAAGTTGGGATGGTCCTATCAGGGTTTGAAGCTAAAGAGAATGCACATCACGTATCTCATGACAGCCCATTTTCAAATTTCCGAGAGAGCAATAGAGGCTGAGATTTCCCATACATACAAAAGAGAAGACATCAATTTCTTTTACAATAGTATCCACCCTGACAAGTGTATCTTCATCACATTGATGTATGCAGTTGGCACATTTAAATTTTGAGACATTGAATGCACAGCTAATACAAATTGAATTGAACTTTTTTCAACTTAAACCTAGCAAAGTTGATGCATGTTGGAAGGTTTGGGTATTTTTCGGTCAAATACCCAAATGTGCTAAGTATTTCAAATGTGCTAAGTATTTCAAATACACATAAAGATGGATAAAATTAAGATAGTAGGATGCTCTCTGTCGGCTAGAGGGGTGCTCGTGAGCAACGGAGGCAGCGGCGCGTGGGGGCGAGTGAGCGGCTCCGGCGACGACGGCTGCTGGGAGCAGGCGAGATCTGGTTGTTTACCACTGTATCTTGCATGCTTGGGTTTGAGTTCGCCTCGTCGAGGCGTTAGTAGGATGATTTCGTGGTATGGTGTTGCCCCACGTCCGGCGATCTTCGGCGGCGTGGTTGGTGGTGGTTCGATGTGGCGAAGGTCGTGGAGAGCTCAGCGTCAGGTCGATGTGAAGGCTCCGGAGGCGCTGACGCCGAGGGAGGTGACGGAGCCGGGGAGGCGGTTCTTGGCGGTACGGGGTATGGGAGAGGTGAATCCGGGAGGTGGTTGGCGGTCCGTGGTGGTGACTGGAGGTCGCCGGTTGCCGGCGAGAGGCCCGCGTGTTGGGTCTCGAGGTAAGGTTGGAGATGAACCAACTCGCAGCGGAAAATCAATGAAAACCAAGAGACGATTAAAACCATGAAACAACTAACAAAGAATGGATTCACAAGAGAAAATTTCAGCACTAGTTCTTACCAAAACAAGAACACCGGGTAACGAATGATTGGCTTGAGTCTCCAAGACGCCTACGTATCCACATGGGAATCAAAGCCACATAGTTCTTCTCTTTGAGGACTCAAGAACACAAAAATGGAGGAGGAAACTAGCCAAACCCGAAATGGCCATGGAAGAGGGAGAGAAAATGTGTTTCCTATTCTTGTCTAGTTTTTGTTATGTTGAAAAAAGATGACTTAAACATAACAAAACCCATACTTGTCCAACTAAAGGCATGAGACAAGTATGGTGTCAAGTAAGGTGTAAATAGGACAAAGTATGGCAAGACAAGATTGGGTTAGGTGGTGAATCACCAACACCTTAATCCTTGTCTTGCTTACTTAGTACTAATTAATCAAGACTTGATTAATTAGTTCCATGGGCCTTGGTTGCATGGGCCTTTCATGGGCCTCTTGGAACATGGCACGTGGCCATTTCCAACGAGGTCCCGTGATTCGCTCATCGCCCCCATGCCTTCCATACCGGAAATGTCCAACATTATCCGACGCGATCAATCCCAAGACTCCAAGCCTTATCTCGATCCGTAAAGTCCTATTCACTTACGGGCACATGACCCAAAACCCAGTTTTGGTCATGTCCCGAGACAACTCCCTTTTGGCCATTCTCCATAAATGTGTCAATGAGTTTCATCCTCCGGTGTGACCCTTAGGTTTATGCATGTCAATAGATCAACGTAAAATCCCATTTTACTTGATCCTATTTAAGTGGAAACTAACGAGACTTTAGTATTGCCTGACACTACATAACGAATCGACCCTGTCAATTCTAACCTTTCCGTCGTCCCTGTCATTATCCTTTTATCTCCGATATCCTGATTGAGATAAGGCATAGAGCCGTCATCCTTATTATTCTCAATTACCATTCCTTGATATGTGAGATGACTGAAGATATGATACCCAGTATCATGTGCATGGCCATGCTATTCTTCCAGTCACTCTCGATCAAGCGGCCGAGAACCGATATCTTTCCCATACCTTAGTATGAGGGATAAATCCCTTAGCCGTCTTTCGTGTCACTCATGTAGCCCGTCCCCAAGCCAATCCTGGCCGTTATGGAAGCCCTGTTACGGACAACGTTAGGCTCAGGTCAAACTCAGTTGTTCACTACATAGCGATCACAAAGACTCCTTGGTCTAAGGATACATGACAAGCTACAACACTGAATATGTTCATGACTTAATCTATGGCACATATTCAGGGCGGGTCGTCCAATATCATGTCCCACATGATATCTATGATCAGACTCCGGAATCCCATTCCAATGACTAACAGAACGTAAGCCATAAAGAACCATCTTTCATACTAGTCGCTTCTAGTGAAACTTTGTTGACTAGGGACCCATCGAGTGTGATCTATCTCGATCTATGGTTCTATTCGCATGGTGGGCATAGATCAGAGCACACATCGATATATTACTCCAACACATAAGTAATATAAAGCCGCTTTAATTTTATTGCTAACGATGTTATATACATTTGGACATTTAGGATTGAACTACGGGGACTAAGACTAACACCGCGCCCTTGGGTACCACGGGGAATGCGGGGGAGGCCGGCAGGGCTTCTGCATGAAGGAGTGGCGGCGGGACGGGACGTCGTCCTAGTCTCGTCGGACACTGTGGTGGCGATGCTGGAGCCGTCGGTAACGCTGGAATGGAGGCGGCTCAAGGGTAAGGCGGTGGCCGAGGCGCAGAACAACCCTAGCGAGTCGGGGTTGGGCCTGGGGCAGCAGACTGGGTCGGGTCCGGATGGAGAATCACACGCAGCAGCGGCGGGGGGCTACATGCACCCCCGCCTACAGGAATGAGCCTGAGGTGAACCGGGGAGGGGTGGGTCAACTTTGGTCCCTTCCCGACGGATGGATGGAGACGGCACCATCTTCAGTTGATATTTGTCTCCCCTGCCAGTCCGGAGTCAGCAATCCTGCGTTCAGGAGCCCTACCATTATCAATCAAGGGAGGACGACGCACGCTGACACACCGGGGGAGATGTAGGTCCACCAGTATTCCCTTAAACTTGGTTGGCTCGCCTCGTCCCACTTGGAAGAAGCATGCTGTATCGGTGTCACCAAACGCTACTACAGATATCCCCTTCGTCCGCAACCAATTACCAGAGCCGAATTTATTGCTTTTCGTTTTAATTCTGTTTATTAGTTGGATTTGCTTATGTAGGTGGAGTACGCTTGTATACCCACCAAACTATCTTATTATGGTCTAATACAATTGCAATGGTTATTCTCAAAAAAAAGGTGAGGGGGGCACCAATTTTTTTTTGTATAATAATAATAAATATCAAAGTAATATAAGTTAACATTAAATTTTTTAATATTGCATAAAAACGATAATGACTACTTATTACAATAATTGGTGTCGAGGTTTCATATTTTGATAATATTGTAAAATACATTCATTGTCAATACAATCGAAAATATCCTTTTCGATGTATACGATCATACTATCCTTCATCCATTGGTCTCCCATTCGATTTCTCAACCGAGTGTTGATGATATTCATAGCAGAAAATACTCTCTCCACGGTCGCAGTAGCGACTGACAAGATCAATGCCAATGTAATCAACAAGTAAACTAACTGATATACATCATTTCTTTCCGTCTCTACCATCTTCTCTGCAAGAGCTCCAATACATTTCAAATTTTTAAAAGCTTCGTTCGAACGCATATCTATAATGTAAGTGTCAAGTTGTGACTCAAGAATAATAAGATGCATTGCAGAGAAATCGTGAGGATAATACCTAGCAAGTTTAATAAACTATTGTTTGTCAAAAGCCACGAATAAATCATCTGGACACAAGCATGCTACACACAGAAGTAAATCTGTATTAAATCGGCCATTTAATTCTTGAAGTTGCATATCTATAATGGAATAAAAAATCTCTGCACGGTAATGATGTAAATTTGTAACTTCTTGGGGTCCACGTCTTGATCTACCTGGTTCTCTAAACATGTCATCCATGTTAGGAGTATCAATGTTGTGCTTTTCACAGAATAACATGACTTTCTCCAAAAGAGTATCCCAGTTATGCTCCCTCATCGTTTGCAAACATTCTTTACATATCCGTACCAAATTCATTGCATTAACAATGTCTTGATCTTTTCGTTGTAATGCCTTTGAAAGATCATTCGTAACTCCGAATATGTCTATCATCAAATGAAGTTCAAATACAACCTCAAATGATTGCAACTTCGACAACAATACACCTGACTCTCCTTTTTGCTCACTATATGATGGATCATCCACAATTTTTTTCTAAAACTCCAACTACAGAAGATGTAAAGACCGGCAAAATTAATTTGGGATAATCTCTTGCAAAATGAAACGTCGGGGTAGAAACTTGCAACAAGTGGATTTTGAAAGAAAAAAAAAAGGAAAAAGAATAAAAAGGGGAAAAGAAAGGAGCCTTTGGGCTGGATCAATGTCTGGGCTCATCAGAAGGACTGGGTCTGAGCCCAGTGCATGCCAGGCCCAACATGCTTCAGGCCCAAAAATTGGGGTCTAAACCATAGCATTGCGTTGCCTTATCTTGAGATCTGCGCACGCGTTTCGAGGAATGTCTCTCCCTCTCGAAAATTCTTCTCTCCCTCTCTACAACTGGTCGCCGGCGACGCCCTACTCACGGTCAGGACAAGAAACCACGCCGGTGCGAGACAGGGAGAAGCCACCACACCGTCGAGCCCTGTCCGGATTTGAGCCGCCGTCGGACGAACCTCGCTCCTCAGATCTAACTCGTCCCCTCGCCGGAGATTTCGAGCTGCTCCGTTTCTGGCTCGAAGCTCACCGCACCGGAGACATCGAGACGAGACCAGGTGAGCGAACGTCTCCCGTCTCCTTCTCTGATCTTCCCGTCCCTTCTCCGAGCACCGGACGCCGTCCATCAACACGAGAGGGCCGGAGAGACGACTCAGAGACGCCGTAACGCGAAGCCTCAACTCGCTCACGGTTGCGCCGCCGTAACGCTGACTGAGGTCGAACGGATCTGGGAGGGCCTGAGCCTCAAAGAGCACGGTTGCCGGAGTTTTGCTCGCCGGAGTGACGAGGAGAAGGTGGGAAATTGTTCCCGAGTACCACAATCCCTCCTCTTCCCCTGACGGCGCCGCCGCCGGCGACGGAGCACGGAACCCTAGCCCTTCTACAACCAGGCTTGGGCCGGACGTTGTCAAGACAGGCTTGGGCCGGGCAGAACGGAGTGGGCCTTAGATCCGGGTTGGACTTCGGACCAGGCCCATGACTGAAGGGCCGGGTCTGGACTCGGGTTGGACTCGGGTCCGGGTTAAGTCTGGATCCGGGTTGGACCTGGATTCGGGCCGGATCCGGGTCAACCCGTTTTTCAAAGAAAATGTTTTAAAAATCAGATTCTATTTAATTGACTTAATTAATTAAAGGTGAGGATTTCAAGGTTTGATTTAAGCATCAGAGGACTTTTGGACTTTTATCAGTATTAATTTGGACGTTTCATTTTTCAAACCTAGACGGGACTTCGCCCGAGCACAAGGGCTTGGACCCGAGCTAGAAGAACGAAGATCACGCCGGAACCCGTGTGAAGAACGGAGTTGTGATCACTCGAGCTTTTCATCAAAGCTTATTAGAGGAAGACCGCGAGGTAGGGAAAGTCTTAATTTCTTAATTAACGCTTAGTATGCATGATTAGGATAATAAAATCGGAAAGGTCCTAGAATTGCCTATAGGATGCGAACAACTAGAATAATCGTATTTCAATTACTAATAAATGGATGAGTCTAGTATGCATGCTTAGGATGATGACAATTAGTGAAGTGTGCTTTCAATACTTGAGAAATTGATTTACTGGTAGAGAGGCTGTGAAGAGCTCTCGGATTAGTTGTGTGCTAGGTTCACATGCTTGGTTGTTAGTTAGTAGGAAATCAAAAGTCTAATGGAACTAGTTTACTTTACTGTTGATTAGTTGAATGTTTGCTTGATTGGTTGAACGATTGTGTTGATATAATTGTTGATTGAATGGTTGATCGAGTATGACTGGTTGTGCCAAGGAGGCACGATCAGGTGATCGATTGACCGATGGAGAGCAAGTGGTAAGTGTAATTATGGGTATGAATCCCGTGTGGTGTGTATTGATGAACGTGTGTATTTCTATGATTGATTGTGGACCCTGCGGGGCTTGACTGATAGATTCTGCGGGATACTGGTTAGTGTACCCACACCGTTGAGGATTCCGGTGCGGGAATAGTTTATGAGAAGGATTAAGGGTGATTTGGTATGGTACCCACACTGTTGAGGATTCCGGTGTGGGGAGCGGCTTACCCTACGGGGCATTGGTTATTGGATATACACCGTGGAGGATTCCGGTGCAGATAATGGTTTACCCTACGAGGCTTTGGTTTTTGGACCTACACCGTTGAGGAGTCCGGTGTAGGGTGAGATAATGATTATTGTGGTTACGCGATGGTACCTACACCGTTGAGGAGTCCGGTGTAGGAAGAGAAATGATTAATGGTACCCACACTGTTGAGTAGTCCGGTGTGGGAATGGTTTACGGGAATGATTTGAGCCGAAGGGCATTGATTATTGGATCTACAGGGTGGTTGGATGGATTACTTCGTGAGAGATGGTTACTATGGTTTCACCCAAGTGTATGCGTCGTACGGGAGCACTACCTTGGTTCCCTAGGACATATGGTTCTTTGGATACGTTTCCGAGAATACCGATGGTATGCGTCCTCCTAAGGATGTTTCTGGTATTCGCGACGTTATATGTCTTTGTGACGTTATGCGTCTCCTCTGGACCGAGGGAAAATCTGATATGACATGGATACTCTGGTGGATCGGAATTATGGGAACCGAGGTGATCCCAGAATCTATCCATGGATCGGAGACTTGAGAAAGCGAGTGGTTGACATGAGATTAAATACTCCCATTTTACTCTTATTGATCCGTTAAAGTATTTATTATGAACTTCTTTTAAGTTACTGTTATCTTGGAAAAAGCGATACTATTTCATTTTACTGATTCTATAGTCTTTCATTGATTACTAGTGTTTACTCGTTCCCAGTTGTGATGGTTTTCCATTTTATTATAATGTTCTCTATTTGTTCGCTGGGAAGTTATCGTTATGCGCTATTGTTCTCGTTGTTTTTTATTTGTTGATTATAGTTTTGGTCTAAGAGTTTTAAGCACTTTGTGACAACGAACTAAAGTAGTTTTATTATCAAACTTGGAGGCTAAAGTTGTTTACGATTTTCCCTACTGAGCGTAAGCTCATCCCTATTTGTTTATTTATTGTGTGTACAGGTGTGCTTGGGATCTGGGAAATTCGAGACTCGGAGGCTCCCGGATGTCTTGAGAGTTGTATTAGAGATGTGTTGTCCACATTGTTAATTTTTATTTACCTTTTGTCACTTATCAAGTTTTGACACTATATTTGAAGTTTTGATTGAATTATTGAGGAATACTTTGGACTCGTTTCCAACTTCAAAAGAATTTATTTCAATTGTACTACTTTTACTTCGTTTGGTTCAAGTCACGTCTCGAGTCTGGCCAAAACCGGATTTGGGGCGTGACAGAAGAGAACATAGTAACTAGTCGAATTAGTGTACCATAATATGACCCCCAACGTGTATCAGTGGGCCACACTAAAGAAGTTTGTTGATTTAGTCCCTGTCCACTTACACGTTCACCACTTTCAACGGCTCGATTAGTTGATGCAACTTGTATATCTTGAAGAATGTGGAAGGTACGTCCAACTACAATAAGCCGCCCGAAGCCTCCAGGAACTCCCGAGCCCTGAAGCCAACTCTAAGTCTACTCATCAAGGAAACTTGTACAAACAGTAAACAAAAAGGGGGTGTGCTTACGCTCAGTAGGAAAAAGTAGTAAAGTAAGGGAATCCCCGCTTTAGTAATAAAACCCAATTTGTACCATTTCTAAAAGTTACGATTAATACGATTCATCAAAAAGGCGTCATAAACAGAGATCAACACGAATTGCAATGCTTAATAGAACAGTAACTCAAAGGAGATCAAAAGAGAGGCAGTTCATTCCTTAGCAAAAACAATTAAAGAAGTATGTATAACGCCACGTAGATAACTTAAATCACAATACTCCGATCCACAGTTAGTCATTGTATCATATCAGATTGCCCCTCGGTCCAGAAGAGACACATATCGTCGGGGCTACCGGAACCATCCCTAAGGGGACAAATATCATCGGAGCTCTCGGAAATGTTCCCAAAGGACCGTAGATCATTGGGGTGAAGCAACAAGTAACGGTCCCCTCAGGGTAAATAAACTCAAGTCATACCGGAATTCCCCTCGGTCTGGACGTCTTCCCGGGATTCACATCGGGGTAAACATATACAATCTGTCGGTCTAGGTACTACCCTACACCGGCATTCCCCTCAGTGTAGGTACCATACCGGAACCCAACTTCTCTTAGAACACACAACAAGGAAAATAGCACGCAACTTAAAGTCATAGTACAACCACAGCTTAGCAACCCAACAAACTTATCTCAACACGCCACAAAGAACTCATATTAACAAACACGCTTACCGGCATAACTTACCAACCACGAATCATCGGTCTATCACTCACCCGATCATACCATTAGGCACAATCAATTTACAAACAACAATCACTCAATAAATCATAACACGGATCACCCATTCACATGCAATCATCATAATTCAACTAGATTAGTGTGACTCTTATATTAACCTAAAGACGGAGCATGCATCAATACCAAGGACGAACAATCATCAATAAATACATTAAACAAGCAATCCTAAGGCTCGACATGGCCATTCTACCAGCACGACAATTTCCCAAAGTATTGAAAGCGGTTAACTAGTGAATCACATCCTATATGCATACTAAGACACGTCCGATTATTATTGTAATTGAAAAGCAATTATTTTAGTGAATCACATTCTATATGAAAACTAGGACCTTTCCGGTTATTATTATCCTTTAGGCATACTATTAGCGTTATTTAAATTAAAAGAGGAGTTTAGTACTTTTCCCTACCTCGAAAACTCCAAAGCTAAATAATCTTAGCTGCTAACGTCCTGGCTAGCTTCCTCTCCGTCTTCTCCCGTGGTTCCCAAGGTCTCCTCCTTCGTCGAGCTCGAGTCCAAGGTCTTGAATCATAAAACAATTCGTGAATTAGGATTAATCCACAAAAGCTTAAAGATGAAAACGCTCCCGAACTACCCTAAAAGGACTTGGTTATAGATAACCGTCCTAAAGGTCGAATTCCAACAAAGTGGGTCCAAAGGCCCCAAAACAGGTCTGTCACAGTTCGGGTCACGGATCCGTGAGATGAGCCGTCGCGGTTCTCCCCACGGAGCCGTGACAGACGCCGTCACGGTTCCTGTCACGGAGCCGTGACACCTGGTACTGTTCATCCGCCTGCTTCCTCCAGCTTCGGGTTTTCACGATTTCAACCCCCAAAACCTCCATGGATGACCTCCTAAAGCTCCAAAAACAGTTCCTAAACGTCTCTACTTCAAAACCCATCATGGGTGTTCACCAAAACTCCACAAAACCAACTTAAATTCATCAACAAATCTCCTTTTCACTCCAAAATCATCATTCAATACTCCAAACTTAAAAACCCAACCTTTGCTCCACATTTTCTTCAAAACCCATGAACCAAAAATGTTCAAAACGAAAAAGGAGGATGGATTTACCTTGAGGATGAGGATTTGATGAAGAAACAAGGAAAAATGGGAAGATTTGGGTCACAAATAGGTTCAAGACTCCTCTATTCTCCTCTTTTCTTCTTCTCCAAGCTTTGAGAGCTTCTTCTTCTTCTTTCCCCTTTGGTGAAATTCGGCCAACACTAGTTGTTTGGGCTGAAATGCTCCCAAATTGGATCATATACCCTAAAAGGGAAAATCCCAAACTACACCCATGCTCACATGTCTCCCATGCCCATTCTTTAAGGGTAAAATGGCCAATATGCCATCTTCCTTCTCATCCAAGCCAAAAGGGACACTTGTCCGAAAGGGGACCACCTCTCCTCTTAGAAAATTCAGCACAAAAGGTTTTAAATTAACTTAGTCCTTAATTAAGCGAGTTTTGACCCGGAATTGACCGATGATTGACTTTTTACAACTTACAGTCAAACGAAAAGGAAACGGCCCAACTAAAGCTAACCGTGACGACGGATAAGCTTTTTGGGCCTCGGAAAGGTCCCGAATGACTCCCAGAGTCATCGGTTGACTTTTCTGGCAAAAAGTCAACTTTCGCCGAAAACCTCCGGTTCGACCAGGATCGACCGGGGGCGGTTCTTACAATCTACCCCCTTAAAAGAATTTCGTCCTCGAAATTTAAAACAGACGTACCTCAAGGGTCGAACAGGCTGAGGTACTTCGCACGAACCTCATCCTCGCGCTCCTAGGTCGACTCTGTCCCGTGGTGCTTCCACTGCACATGTACCAGTGGGATAGTCCTGTCACGCAGGGCCTTCTCTCGCCTATCCAGAATCCTGACTGGCTGCTCCTCATACAAAACATCCTCAGCTACCTCGATGTCCGTCCACTCAATCACGTGGGAGGGGTCCGCGGTGTACTTCCGCAACTGGGATACGGGGAAGACGTTATGCACGTTCCCGAGCTGCGGTGGCAATGCCAGGCGATAGGCAACCGCTCCAACTCTGCTCAAGATCTCGAAAGGTCCGATAAACCGCGGGGCCAACTTACCTCCGCCACAGTTGAACCGCAATAGGCCCTTCTTCGGGCTCACCCTCAGAAACACATGATCACCAACCGAAAACTCAAGAGGCATGCGCCGTCTATCTGCATAACTCTTCTGGTGACTCTGCGCGGTCCTCAATCGATCCCGAATCAGTGGACCTTCTCGGTCGTCTCTTGAACAAGCTCCGGACCAAGTAGACTCCGGTCCCCCACCTCTACCCAACACACGAGCGATCTGCACAGCCTACCGTACAACGCCTCAAACGGTGCCATTCCAATACTGGCCTGGAAGCTGTTGTTGTAGGCAAACTCCGCCAATGGTAAGTGGTCCTCCCATGACCCTCGGAAGTCCAACACACATGCTCGTAGCATATCCTCCAGTATCTGAATAATGCGCTCCGACTGACCGTCAGTCTGTGGGTGATACACTGTACTAAGCAAGACCTCGGTCCCCAACTCTCTCTGTAAGCTCTCCCAAAATCTGGAGGTGAAACACGGATCTCTGTCGGACACAGTCGACACCGGAACTCCGTGAAGACGGATGAACTTTTAAAAAGAATGTATTAAAAAAAATTATATAAGAAAGAATTTAAATAAAAGAAAACTAAGAAAAAGTTATATAACAAATGAATTTCTAAAAAGAATGTATTAAAAAGAATATAAAAAGAATTTTAAAATAGAATGAATAAAAAAATAATTAAAAAGAACAAAAAGGTACAAAAAAACTCTTAACGCTGGCGGTGAGCGTCGGTTGTAAGCTCTCCACCAACTCTCACCGCCATCAATTTTTTATTACTTTCTCTCTTTTACTTTATGTGTTCTCTCTCTTACTTTTGATCTCTTAGCCAGCTCACAACTCATGGACTGTGGATGCTCTTATATCAAAGATCTGGTCGAAATGATGTTCTTCCACAAAAAAACTATGGGGTGGATTTACGGGTGCTTCCATGAACAAGGATGAGGGTAATACTTATCTTTGAAGACTCTGGCCACCAATATAATTTCGTGGGCTAGAAGACGCCAGAACTGCTTTCCAAGTTGGGCTTTGTCAAAATCCCCCGGGTTGCGGAAGCCCACTCCTCCTTGATCTTTAGGCTTGCACAGGTTAGCCCAAGATTTTCATATAATCTGGTACTCCTGACCACTCGACGTTTACCACCATTATTTGGCTAATGCACAGTTCATCTGGTTTATGAGGCATTCTGGGAAGTGAAAGACACACATGACATATGCAGGAATGGACTAGAGAACCGATTGCATTAGAAATTTCTTCCTCGTGTTTGACAAAAGTTTTCCATCTCATCTTTAGATTCTTTTTGTCACACGAGTCGAGACAAAATGAAAGTTGCTCCTTTTACTTCTCCCCACAATATTGGGAACACCCAAGTACATGGATGACATGGTTCACTCCTTGATCCCCAAGAGTTGTGTCCCCAAAGTTTTTATAGATGTTGCGGTATTTGTGTTAAAGAACAAAGAGAATTTCTGGAGGTTTATTACATGTCCTGAGATGAGTTCAAATTAGCTGCACACCATCTGCAACTGTGTCTTTTGTGGCTCCACTACTTGATAGTACACGTAGCAGTCATCTATATGAGTCAATATTAGAGTCGACCTAGTGATCTTGACCTTAGCATACTGGCTAGTCCCTCCATGCAAAAGAGGAAGATGTAATGGGTCGAGGCTCAAGGATATAAAAATAACAAAGAAAATAGCTAGACAAGATCTTAGTCATGCCCCTTATATCCTCCCATTACTCCTTTCAGAATCCCTTATGCCAAGAATCGTGTTCTTTTCCCTCCTCCTACTAGCCTTAACATGGTAAAAGGTTATATTACGGTCACCTAAAACCGACCAGTCGGCTCGAGACCGTTGCTTCTGAAACTCTTCATCCATAGCTAAGAGTTTTGCCCTTTCCACCTCCAACCATGAATGACCTCCCAATTTTCCAAGATTCAGTCTCCCAAAAAGGCCCGACCCGGATCCTTGGAGACACGACCAATCTTGTTTTCCAAACTTTCCCGAGCTCCACCGTCGGAGTCCCTCGCCACAACCCTCAATAGTCTAGAGGAGAGACTGACCCCATCATCCATAACCCTCGCCCAAGAATATCAAAAAATGGTTTCACACCCCGTATCCCTCTCCAAAAAGTATCATTCCGAAACCGAGGGCGTTGTATACCCCTACGTTGGAGAGAAAGAGAGAGAACCAAATTGATCGCACGGAGACCCGATCCCCAAAAATCCAACACCTCTATTTGATTCAGCGGAAAAGAGGATTTGAATGCCACAATCCCTACAGACCGATCAAGCCTCTCTTGGATGTTGTCCACCCCCACTCGCCTGTTGTACCAAGTGAAGCGGGGACCACTAGACCCTAGATCAGCCAGCTGACAACCCTCAAGGGCCCTTCTAAACCTTTCCATATCAGCCTCAGTTCTAGCAAGACCTCCCACTGTTTCTCCCATCTGGAGCACCTCATTGAAATGTCCTCCACGGACCCACGGACAAGAAAGATTATGATGAAGGCTTAAGCGAGAAAAAAAAAATCTCAAAAAGTCGGTCTAGTGAAAACCGAGATGATCCCCATAAATCCCAATAAAACGGAAAGACATCCCAATATCAGACATGACCAAAGAGTCAATGTGGAATATAGAGAAACGAGTAATAGAAATATATCAACGATCATTCCACAAAAACAATAACCCGCCCTGACGGCCCATAGCAGGAACTCCAAAGGAATGAGAGAAGCCTGAACGAACACGAACTGACTTAGTCATACGAGCCTATATCTTGGTCTCTGATAAGAAGACCAAAGATAGGGACGATCTCCGGATCAGTCTAAACAGTTGAGGACTCCCCAATCCTCGAGGGTTCCAAGTTAAGCAACTCATGGCTCTTAACGAGTCTGCTTGGCAGCCCGTTCAACGATGAAAGATTTGTCCCCCAAAAAAGAGATCAACCCAACGTGTGACGGACTAATTAACAATAACAATATCCTTCCTATTCTCCGGTCTGGCAGACTTCATACTTGTAGTAGACGTTGTGGGAATTTCTCTGGCTCTTGCTTTCAACCTACAAAACCCATGACCAAACCATCCTGAACTCGGGTGGATCCCATCACCAATAAAATCACCGGCACATTCCCCAAACTTCCGGGTACTCATTCTTACTACCAATCCCAATCTTTGTAAAACCATGTTGCATGCTGCCAAAACGAGATCGGGTCTAGACCAGAAATGGGACCCTCTAAGTCCCTACTAATCCTACCTGTTTTCAGAAGAACCATGCAAAAGTGTTCACCTTAAACGTAATTCATATCATGTCAGAATCATTTATCACAGAGATTCTGAACAAAAAGATTATGATAAATGGGATACAACCTCCATTCATACCCACTCACCAACCACAGCTCGACCCTCCCCTTTAAAATTCAAGCTCTGTCCCACTTTATCCTTCACGTCTCAGACCCTCCCCTTTGAAATTCAAGCTCTGTCCCACTTTATCCTTCCACCTCTCAGACCCTCCGAAACTCACCTCCGTCCTCGAAAATGGTACGTTTCTTGCCTGTTTTTCAGTTCATTTTTGGTATCTAGATCTCAAGTTTGATGTATGTTCCATAAAATTTGTTTCCGTTTGTCTAGGTTATCATATGGTGTTAAAACAGAAAATATTGAAAAGTGAGAGAAATGAAAATGCATGACTTGGGGTAGAAAAGGGTGGTAAGAAGTGAACAAGTGGTGTTGGGAGAGCATTGTACCAAATCTTTAGTTTTTTTTTATTTGAACTTCCATATCTTTAGTTCTTTGGTTGAGTTCTGAAAGTGCAGTTTTTTCTAAACTCACATTCATACCTCTCTGGTTTGCATGTGGAATGAATACAAGAATTAGAAACATGATATTTAGATAAATGTATTTTATGTTCTCGAACTACAACACTGGTGGTGTCGGTGTCGGGTCGTCGGTTTCTTGGTTAAAAACGAACACCCCTATCTAAGAGACATCTAATATAGTCAAGGATTCGTATAAACTGCTAAATATGATTTGTAGGACCCAAGACTTTTAATATTTATACTTAGGACTGCATATGCTAAGCATCTAACACAGTTTGTAAACAAAACTTTATTTGTTTTTGGAAGGAAGTTATCATGAATCTCATTCCTCATGCCGAATACAAATATAATAGGACAAATTCTTTAAAGGCGCCCGGGACCCGTTGGGGATAGGTATACCGGTGTTCTAGTTAGGCTACATAACACACTCGTATCGTGCACACTAGGAGGATTACAACACAAACAATAGAGATAAGCTCAATAAAACAAGGCTATAGATCTGAATACCTTTTTGGGTGGTTGTTTTGGCTTGTTGAGGAAGGACGGCAGAACATGACCTTGTCATATGACCCTGCATACGGGTCGAGAGGGTTGCTTCAAGGCCCTCTCACCCTTGCAACTGCCAATCATCGGGGTGACTCCCGTGTTTAGCATCCGGGTCCACGCCCATATAAGCTCGAACACCGTCTTCTTTATTGTGTCCTTTAGAGCGATGGTACACTTGGCCTTCTTCCTTTGGAGTTGTATAGTAGATTCTAACAGATCCTAAATATTGAAATTCTTCATATAAAAAATGCTCACTGTAAACTGTCCTAAACATGTCATGATCCTTTGGTAGTTATTAATTTTGCTCGGCAGTTACTCATTTTGAGTCACCTTTCTCTTCTATCTCTTATCGTCAAGTAACAAATGGGTATTTTTAAAATATGTATGCATATACCTGTCATGAGATTATTATAAATTTGTTTTTATTTCTTTGAGATGGTTTGCTTGCTATCTTGCAATTTCATTTAAATTTGTTTTGATTTCTTCTCAGGATGATGTAGGAAGATTCTTTTACGATGTTAACGAACAAGGATTACCCCAATCCAATGCGTTGATCTAGGCGGAGCTGTGGAGAGGGAAGGTCACTTAGACCGGTTAAGGGCAACCCATCAGAATGAGTTGAGGTGCTACACAGTGGATGAGCTCGAATGGAGGATGCTTTATGCAAGATTTGATCAGACCCTTGCTGATTATGTGGCTGGTCTCCCTCGGCCCGTTCTTGAGCTGTATGGCGGCGTTCCTATCCAGGTTACAGAGGGGTATCTGTTGACTACGACGCCGAAAAGGCTCATCAAGTCGGCCATAAGATACATAACAGACCAACATGCCAGAGGCAGGACGCTCGAGCCATTTGTCGCCAATGATCTATCAGTTTGGGAGTCGCGTCCTAACCGCGCCAGACATGCATCCAACTAGGGTGCAGCAGAACTTCGAAGACCTGGCCACAGTCATCGTGGAGGTTTTTCTGGGAGGACATCTTGATGCGAATTGCCCTCAAGACCTGGTTGATCTGATAGATCTTCTCAACGGACTGACGTAAGTTTCTCTCTTCTTTTTTGATAACCCTGTTTACACGCACGTCTCATTCTATCTCTATTTTCTCTTAGGCCTGCTCCCATTGGTGCCCAACGAAGAACCCATCTTCTGAATAATCACTTTTCCCTGATGAATATCGAAGATAGAGAGCGGTTTTATACAAACTGCAACGAACAAGGGGAATGGATGGAAGGTACTATTAGCATCCCTGAGTAATCTTGCTCCCCAAGACACCTCTTTTGATTTCCGTTTGAATTATTCTTTTGTTTCCCCAAATCTACTTCTGTTATAGCCTGATTTATGGACATTGTTTGTTACTTAGCTGAGTCAATTTGCCAGCTATAAATAACATCTCAATAACCCTAACAGATTATCATTTTGGAGATTCTCAATTATCACTTGTGTTTGTTCTTTTCCTCTGTTCTCATTTCTTCTGTAGGTACTGGTAGTGGCGTTGCCTATGACTATGCAGTGCAACACGCGACAATAATTCATAACTGGTCAACGCTGATAGACCAATCATCTCCACTGCGTGATGTTTTTGTGTTCAGAGCAGGCTATAATGATCAATTACAGGGCACATACAAGCCCGAATTGGTGCGCCTCATGCGAAACACCGATCACCACTTGGCAACCCACCGGATGAGCTACGTCCCCCCATTCTCAAAGTCTGACTCTTCCAAGATCTTGTCGGTTACCTTTCCTGGCGTAGCATCGAGCCTTCAATTCCAGTTCGCCCGTCGTGGGATTCTAGTGGAGGTCATGGAGGAAGAAGAAGAAGCATAGTTTATCTCTTGGTTGCTCGGTGTGTTTCGAAACTTGATGAATTTAGTGACATTTGCTAAGAATTATGAAACTTAATGAATTTAGTGACATTTGCTAAGAATTATGAAACTTGATGACTTAATTGTGAAGTCTCATGTCCTCAATCTGGAGGTTGTTATTGACTAAACATAAAAGTAGTTAGATAAGTCACATGTAAGCAGTCACATCACTACCACAATGTTTTTTTATAATCATGATCTAAATTCAATGACAAAACTAGGAACAGATTTTCTTTGGAAGAGAATGGCACAGCTAACTATTTTATGAACAATGGAGTAATCATAAAAATGGTGAATTACAAGACCGAGTGCAACTGCAAATTGTGTATTCAGACAAAAAAACTCAATCCTTTCTGCACTTTCACCTATTTCATAGGCGTTTCTTTCATCAGTAACATAAGAGCTTCTTTTAAACGGATCGACCCACTGCTTGTCCTTCTCCACTGCCTTGGTCCACCGTTGCTTAAATCTCCTCAGCTCCCATGTCGATTGCCTCCTTATCAGCTCTCACACACCATCCATTCAAGTTTTAATTAATCCGTACTTGAGCACATTCAGCCTAAAGTTAACCATTAATCGACATCTCACCTCACTTTGTGAATCCACATTGGCGCTCGGTCGAGTTTTTACCTTACTTCGTCCCTCGGGGCTTGAGGCCTAGAGAAAAGACAATGATACCATATGGTAATACTAGCAGACGCTAAGAATCATACATGTCACGCCCCAAATCCGGTTCTTGCCCGAACTCGAGGCATGACTAGTAATAAATGATTTAAAAGGCAATAAGTCAACAATAAGTTCCTGAAAAACTCCAATATGAAACTCAAATCCACAAAATTCGGTTTAAAACATAAATAACCCTCCAGGGGTGTAATAATAATCCTCCACAAGGTTTGTTCCAACAGAAATAAAATAAAAGCGAAGTCTCTATAGACACCCACACCAAGAAACTCCCGAGCCTCTACTCCTCAATCAAGCCTGTAAACACCACAATAAACTCATAGGGGTGAGCTTGCGCTCAGTAGGGAAAATACATAACAAGGTGGACTTTTAAACTCAATAAATTCAACCGTAAGCCGACAAGATAATTCTTAACAAACACGAGAATAGGTAATCCAGTCAATGCCGTGGTACATGAGGTCACCACCCTCCGATCCACGTATGATGTGTCATCTCGGATTTTCCCTCAAATCCAGAGGAGACGCATATCATTGAGGCGACCGGAAACAACCCTTCGGGGCGCTTATCGTCGGGATTCTCATAAACGTCTCCAAAGGATTTTATGTCCTCGGGAACCAAGGTAATGCTCTCGCAGGACGCATACCCTTGGATGAATCAACAAGTAACCATTATATCATCCTACACCGGACTCCTCAACGGTGTAGGTACCATACCGTATTAACAATAATCACTATCTCATCCTACACCGGACTCCTCAACGGTGTAGGTACCATACCGTATCAACAATAATCACTATCTCATCCTACACCGGACTCCTCAACGGTGTAGGTACCATACCGTATCAACAATAATCACTATCTCATCCTACACCGGACTCCTCAACGGTGTATGTACCATACCGTATCAACAATAATCAGATAACAATTGATTAACACACTCAACCGACACACGAAGCAATCCAATCCCAACAACCACCAATTCACTATCACACATAGCTCACACATCACCGTTTCACCACAACACGCAGCACACGAATCACACAATCACAACTTACCGTTCACTTACCAGTCTCGACCAATCGGGGCATCGATCACCTGATTGCACCGCTCGGTGCAACCAGTCATACTCGATGCTCCAAGCAATCATTTAAGGAAATCAAGCAATCATCCAAATACAACCAACAGTCCAATACGAGTTCAATCAACCAAACAGGAAAACCTTCCAACGAGCATTCAAATATGCAATTCAACTAGTTCCATTAGACTCTTTAGCCTATCCACTAAGTAACCAAACAACCAAGCATGTGATCCTAACACGCAACTAATCCGAGGGTTTTGCCAATGCCACTCTACCAGTAAAACAATTCCCAAGTATTGAAAGCGAGTTACACTAGTGATTGGCATCCTATTCATTCACCACTAGACACTTCCGGTTATTAGTAATTGAAAGACAATTATTCTAGTTATTCGCATCCTATAGGCATTTCTAGGACCTTTCCGATTTTATTAACCTAACATGCATACTAAGCATTTAAACGAGAGGTTAAGACTTTCCTTACCTCGAGGTCTTCCTCTAAAACTCTATTGTCGAACTCGGTAGTCACAACTCCGTTCTTCACAAGGGTCCCAGCATGATCTTCGTTCTTCTAGCTCGGGTCCAAGTTCTTCGCTCTCGGGCGAAGTCCCGTCTAGGTTTGACAAATAAAACGATCAGTCAATACCGGTAATTGTCCAAAGGTCCTTATTTGTCCAAATTAAATTAATTAACCAGTTAAAAGACCTGATTTTAAAATGATTCTTCTTTAAATCTGATTTGACTCGGATCCGACCCGGATTCCAACCCGGATCCAGATCCGGTCCGACCCGATCCGAACCTGGTCCAGACCCGACTTCGGACCTGGATCAGAACCTGGGCCTTCGTTCTGGGTCCAGCCCACGGTTCGTTACCGGCCCAAGTTCTGGCCCTGTGTCACTGGTCAGGCCCAAGCTCGGATCCCTGGCCTGGTCGTGACGACATCGAAGCCGGTAGGGCTCCGACGAACTGTGGCTGCTCCGGCCGTCGTCTGGGGTGTCAGGCGAGCTTGAAGTGAGGGAAAAGAGGCGGAGAGGGGCGTCAGAGACGTGGTGAGGGTGTGGCCACGGCGGTGCTGGCTCAGGCGTGAACCCACACCTCTCCTGTCTCAGATCTGACGAACCTTCACCTCGCCGGCGGTGGCTCTCTCTCAGGGAACGCTCGAATCGAGCCCAAAAGGGTGCGAATCCCGTTGATACAAAGTCAGAGAAGAAGGAACCAGGTGGGAGAAAGCCTGAATCAGGTCCGGCGAGGACAACCAGAGGAAGAAGGGTTCAATCTCTGATTCGAAACGATGAGGTAGATGGGCGAGGGGGGTTTCTCAGGTGGGGGTTTTGTTTCTGGAGTGAGACAAGGTGGAGGGAGAGGAAGAAGAACGTGAAGGAGGACGAGGGCGGCCGGAAGGTGGTCGGCGGCGCTTCCCTGGATCTGGTCGCACGAGAGAGCGAGAGAGCTTCGAGAGGGAAGACGCGCCTCGATCTGCGTACCAAAAATGTGCACTGAAGCGGTGCTGGTCTCGGTTTTGTTTGCTAGGGTTCTGCGAACCGGGCCTGACTTCGTGGGCTAGCAGTTCGCGAGTTTGGGCTTCAGCCTTGCTTGGCCCAAACCGGGTGGAGCTGATCCAGACCCAATTCCTCTCTTCCTTTTTTTTTTGATTTCTTTCCTTTAAACACCTTGTTTGCAAAAAAACCTACTCCACTGTTTCGTTTTGCAAAAGAATACTCCGTTTTAATTTTGCCAGTCTTTACAGTCTTCCCCCCTTAAAAGAATTTCGTCCTCGAAATTTAAAAAGGAACGCGCTCCACTTGTCCATTTCTTATGGTACGTTCGCTTAAGACTCATTAGCGAGGGAGCCGCGATGTACTTCCGTAGTCCGGAAACACGTTGAAACTGCCAGGCAACGGTTCTGGTTTTGTCTGAAGACTTCAACGTACGATAAACTGCGGGGCTAACTTGCCTTCGTCGCTGTCGATCTGCTTGGGCCTCTGTTAGGCTCACTCTTAGAAATATCTGATTGTGTAATGAAACTCAAAAGGTCGCAGTTGTTCACCTACGTAACTTTCTTGTTGGCTCTACTCGGTCTTTAACCGCTTCCGCATTTACGCGACCCTTACCTACTCGCGCTTCACTAGATCACGCTAGTTACTCAAAAAGTCATACTTGGCGGTGAACAACATCCTTCTCCATAGTTCGCAGTTTCGACATGCAACCATAACTCAAGAACCACTGATGCACCCAACACGTCAAAGAACACTCAACTCGTTAAGGAATACCGGATGACGGTATAAAACATCCTATACCGGAATCCTACCTCGGTATAGACGTCGCACTGAAATACTCTATATCGGTCTGGATATTTTATACCGGAATCTCCCGTCGGTCATAGATATCGTGTCGAAACACCTCGCAATGCGAACTGAAGTAGGAATCACACGTAGACATAACCACTCAATTTCCTTCTTAGTAACTTTCACAGGGACAGCTTACCCAGGAATCCAATATTCGCCATGCTAGGACCCACCACAAACGATTACCCGGTCAAGTAAAACGTAACAACCACTACCTCAAGACAAAGGATCTCATGATCATTGCACGATTCGGAACAATCATTCGGCTTACCACGTCTGGTGGGCCAAAAATGCGCAACTCAAAGGGTAAATCGTACCCACCTCAGATCCTGCGGAATGCCAGAAACGATCTTGGCAACCCTTAACAGACTCAAATTTTAGTGTAGACGACGGACCGTTATCAACAACTTCGATGTGGATACTTCCGTTCTGACATGCCATACCGGAATCTTCCTTCGCTATGGGTGTCTTATCGGAAAACTCCGAAAATCGGACAAGGACGGAGCCATCCGACGGTGTAACTCCTCAATTCTCTTTAGTAACCGTCTCCCGAATAGTTCACATTGGGCCGCCAATAAGGTCCTGTCAAGGCCTATCACACCCAAGTCGAGCAAGCAACCCCAAAGGTAATCATCCAAACAAAGGTTCTCATAACCACTGCGGGGTTTGGAACAACCGCTTGCTTCCTCACATCTCGAGGAAAGGTAGACGTACCTCAGTCAAGTAAATGGTACAACGTACCGGTATAGTCGAAAAGCGGCATGCCTCAAAACATACTTAACCAAACCTCCTATCATGAGAGGTCTGGCACACAGGTGCCTCACACAACTAATTTCCAACGGAACTCGTAACCACACTCCTCAACTCAGGACCCCACCACACTCACCAGCATACTCGAACGAATCAACACCAATTGCAACCACAACACTTAACAGGTCATCACACACCCAGGGTAAACGATAAAACACAAACGTGTCTCGCACACAGTCAACATCACGCACATCGGTCACAACGGTTAAACCTGAACACGGTCCTCAACCTGGTACGGGTTAGTTACACATCACGTACCACAAACTCAACTGGCGGTAAGCCAACCACATCTCACTGTGATCAATCGAGGAGGTTATTCAACTCGCGATATTTCTCTTGACATCCAATACTAGTTCCCAACACTAATCCAACCACCTCATAAGGCATCTTACCCCAAATCATCAAAACACGAGACAATGGTTCTCAAAACCGGTGCATGGTTCAGTACTACCATGAACTCTACCGACACCTAGTCGGACGAACGACGTACAACAACACGGATCAATAGAACCCCTTACTGGTACTTGGTCGAAAGTAGGCGTCCTTCAAGACACCACCATTGAACATACGATAGTTACACTCGACTGTGAAACACGATCCCAGATCGATTGCCAAAGGTCATCCCGACCGGCGGTATCCTTCATACCGTTCACGAGCTATCAATCAACCCACTTATAGTCAAATCCACCCAAGTCGCCCTTTAAGGGTTAAACAACACGTACTGAGATCTTGAAAATCTTGAATAGTTTAGAAACTCGCGCGGTTCCGTCATTCGCTACTTGACAAACTAAAACCCACAACGGTTAGCTCTTAATCTTTCCTGTGCTCACACGTGGCACAAAATCCGACCTATCATACAATTCCTCGTTCGGTGCCATCTTGTTACTGGCCTGAAAGCTTGTGGGAGTCGCTCGGCTATCAGTTGCCGTATTTCAACGTGAGTTGCTTTCACTTCTAGGACGTAACCCCATGGTTATGCTTAGTCCTCGCGGGACATTAGCGTTCGTTCTTCTCCTGCTGAGAAAGTCGTTTGGTTAACTCTCAATGTTATCCGTTTGTTCCGTGTGACCTGGCGGTAAGCCGCTTAATCCTTCTGGAGAGAACGTAAGAAGCTCACCTTGATTTAGTTTCTCACGTACGGCACACACTCGTGCAATCTTCGTTCGCTAACCAAGATTTTGAACAACAACGCCTCAACGGTTTGAATCTTTTTAACTAAGTCTTGTAGCGGGGTTAGAAGAAACTGTAGATTACGACTAATGTGGGTATGGGCCCACCACGCTGCCGCTGCGCTACTCTGATCTTATCGTTGCTCGGTCATCTCCTGTGACCAGTCGGACCGTTTACTGGTCGAGGCTGTAGCCTTTCACTGCTTCGGCATTCGTCGCTGATGGCGCTCGATGAACGCTTGCTGTTTCAGCACTCGGTTCTTAAAATTCGATCCGCACTATCGTAGAAGAAAAGAACCTTCAATCTGACTAAGTTTGTTACTCCACTTTCCAATTCACACTGACGTTAGTCGGTACTACCACACCTTTAGTCGATGTGTTGAAAGTACCGGTGGGCTTAACAGTGATAAACTCGCTCGATCAATACGTCACCACGAACCAATAAACCCAGTGTAATGCTCAAGTGTCAGCTGACACGAAATCCAAAAAAAGCAGATGGTAACAAGCACTCCACTCGATCTCAAGATCGGTATCAAGTCTTCACTCGGGGCTCGATAAGTAGGCACGCTCGACACCGCCACATCGGAGGTCCTCCTCTCGATGGGATGAAAGAATTCACTGCTATGGCAGCATATTCTCTTGTCGACTCTCGTAGATCGACCTGCAGGACGGTTTGTAGATCCGTCACTCAACTGCCTTCTCGGCCTAGACATTCCAACTGTTCGCTCGAGGGAAAACTGTGCCACCGGGGCAGGTCCAACGGACATTACTTCTCGAACCCGTCGCGTCTCACGGGACTGGTTCTGTGACTGAAGGAAACCTGGGGTCCCCTGCCTCCTCGGATTGCGACTCTCTGACGGCCTCAGGAAGCCCCCTCGGCCTTGGCCTGGTCTCCCGCGCCTTGGCGGTCTCCCAAAAAGTCTCTCTAAAGCTAGTGTTTGCTCCACTAGTACTGAAAGGTCCACGGATCTGAAAGCAATGACTCAACCCTTGATACACGAGTTGTGTCTCTTCTCGAAACGCCAGTGGTGCTCTCCTCGGTCGGCACCATCTCGGGTGCGAAGCGATACGGGGACATGAACCTCGTCTAATACTCATAGACGGTCACCCCTTTTCTACCGCAGATCCAATACTGCTGGTGTCGGTCACCTCGAATAGGTCGCAGGACACACTGTCCCAAGGATAGTCCGCTGAACGGCTGAAAGTCATTTCCAAATCTGGTCTGCACACGTTGCTTCCAGTATCGTGCTTCTCCCTCGGCTGGGGGGTCGTGGAACATATTCTCCAACGAATATCCGAATACTCTAAACGTATTAAGGTTGTGGGTAATCCACTCCAACCATACTACAACTTTCTCGGGGTCTGAATTCCCGGCATGGATCGGTGTACTCAACTTATGAAAACCCCTGAGTGCCTGGGCCGTGTAACTATCCACCTGGCCTGGCATCTCGGTAGTGACTGCGTCGGCAGTAGGCACAGACTCTTGTGCCGGTGTTGTACTCTCATGCTGAGTGCATCTAACACTGCGCGAACCATCTCATCAATCGGCCGCTTGAGTCGGCTCTACGACTGGAGGAACTCTAGGTAATGACCCTACCGGTCTATCCCCAAAACTCTGGTGCTCTGCGGAAGTAGCTCCCTGGGCGCTCACTGCCCCTGCCAGAACGATAGCTAGTATCTGGCTCTGCCCCACAACTGGACGGCCCTTGGTACTCTCCAGGATATACACACGTGACATCTCGCCAGCTCACTGCCTTTAGCAACTATAGGTTCCAATCTCGGTTTAACCTAATCGGTTCGATTCACCCAAACATGACGTTCTCGTGCGTCTCCACCGGATCCCACTTGGATCAAAAGTAAGTCGTAAAGTCATAAGTAACACTTATGTAGACAAGAGACCCGCACCTCGTGCGTCTCACACCGAAAATAAAGGTTCGATCAAGTACAAGGACGTTCACGCGCGTCTCACAACTCACCCAAGTTTACAGCTCTTAAGCTTAGAAGATATATATATATATATATACTCATATATAATCACACAAGTTCGCATCTCTATGCGTCTCACAACAACAATCAGCGATTCAATCAAACACACAACCAACTCCCACAGGAGGGTTCAATCAAGTCAAAGAAATCCACTCTCACGGGGGGATTCAAACTCAAGCACACCACACAAGGCACAACACAACAGGCATACCCCTTGCTCGGGTATCCTTTCACAAAGAGGGGTTTAGTACTTAACACAATTCAATTCCATAATCACCCTTAACCTTTCCTTCCCTTCCATGGATTCCCATTTCTTAACTTTTACCCAAACATTTTCATGTCGATCTCATGTTGTTACAACTTGATTCAGGCGTCCCCGAACCTCATCGTAACAACTTGACATCAAACCATCACGCTCGACTACAGTGGCGCCCCTGAGTCAACCAGTGATGGTGCAAACATTTTAGTTCTACTGAAAATTCGGCATGACCCATTCGTATTTTCCCTTAACCCTCCGCGTAAGCGGGACAAGTACCAACACAAATTCACAAGACAAAAGTACGCAGAGTCCTCATGCTCGGCCAAACACACCACACAGTCAATAAACGGAGTTCTCGTGCTCCTAACGTACACAACGCAATCAATAAACGAAGTTCTCGTGCTCCCAAATACTACGGGGTGCTCGTACCCCAAACTCGCCACACACGGGCACACGGGGTTCTCGTGCCCCAATCTCGCCACACACGGGCATACGGGGTTCTCGTGCCCCAATCTCGCCACACACGGGCATACGGGGTTCTCGTGCCCCAATCTCACCACACACGGGCATACGGGGTTCTCGTGCCCCCAATCAAAACACTCAATACAAGTACACATGGAGTACCCATGCTCCAGAAAGCGATCAATCAAACAAGTCAACACTTGGACAAGACCAAACTACAACCTGAAAAAATTCGAAATGATCCACCAAAATGGCAACACCACCAACCGTTGGCTCACTCTACAATGAATGCTTAGCGGGTCGATCATCGCCCGTTAATCCAATTCCGATCTCAACCATTCGGGTTCACCGATCACTAGGGAGAGGATACCAATCAAGTAATGCAAACGTTGTAGCATAAGGATTTCATTGAGGACAACATTAAAGCGACTCATGACTCAGGTCGTTCCAACTCTCTGCGTCAATGTTTCCAAATCGCATCACTGAGTATCACGACTCAGACTTCCTAACTCTACCCACCTAATTGACTTCGGTCCGAGGTTTGAAAACAAGTTCACAAACACACCTGTTTCAAATGAAACCAGGCTCTGATACAAAATTGTCACGCCCCAAATCCGGTTCTTGCCCGGACTCGAGGCATGACTAGTAATAAATGATTTAAAAGGCAATAAGTCAACAATAAGTTCCTGAAAAACTCCAATATGAAACTCAAATCCACAAAATTCGGTTTAAAACATAAATAACCCTCCAGGGGTGTAATAATAATCCTCCATAAGGTTTGTTCCAACAGAAATAAAATAAAAGCGAAGTCTCTATAGACACCCACACCAAGAAGCTCCCGAGCCTCTACTCCTCAATCAAGCCTGTAAACACCACAATAAACTCATAGGGGTGAGCTTGCGCTCAGTAGGGAAAATACATAACAAGGTGGACTTTTAAACTCAATAAATTCAACCGTAAGCCGACAAGATAATTCTTAACAAACACGAGAATAGGTAATCCAGTCAATGCCGTGGTCCATGAGGTCACCACCCTCCGATCCACGTATGATGTGTCATCTCGGATTTTCCCTCAAATCCAGAGGAGACGCATATCATTGAGGCGACCGGAAACAACCCTTCGGGGCGCTTATCATCGGGATTCTCATAAACGTCTCCAAAGGATTTTATGTCCTCGGGAACCAAGGTAATGCTCTCGCAGGACGCATACCCTTGGATGAATCAACAAGTAACCATTATATCATCCTACACCGGACTCCTCAACGGTGTAGGTACCATACCGTATCAACAATAATCACTATCTCATCCTACACCGGACTCCTCAACGGTGTAGGTACCATACCGTATCAACAATAATCACTATCTCATCCTACACCGGACTCCTCAACGGTGTAGGTACCATACCGTATCAACAATAATCACTATCTCATCCTACACCAGACTCCTCAACGGTGTAGGTACCATACCGTATCAACAATAATCAGATAACAATTGAGTAACACACTCAACCGACACACGAAGCAATCCAATCCCAACAACCACCAATTCACTATCACACATAGCTCACACATCACCGTTTCACCACAACACGCAGCACACGAATCACACAATCACAACTTACCGTTCACTTACCAGTCTCGACCCATCGGGGCATCGATCACCTGATTGCACCGCTCGGTGCAACCAGTCATACTCGATGCTCCAAGCAATCATTTAAGGAAATCAAGCAATCATCCAAATACAACCAACAGTCCAATACGAGTTCAATCAACCAAACAGGAAAACCTTCCAACGAGCATTCAAATATGCAATTCAACTAGTTCCATTAGACTCTTTAGCCTATCCACTAAGCAACCAAACAACCAAGCATGTGATCCTAACACGCAACTAATCCGAGGGCTTTGCCAAGGCCACTCTACCAGTAAAACAATTCCCAAGTATTGAAAGCGAGCTACACTAGTGATTGGCATCCTATTCATTCACCACTAGACACTTCCGGTTATTAGTAATTGAAAGACAATTATTCTAGTTATTCGCATCCTATAGGCATTTCTAGGACCTTTTCGATTTTATTAACCTAACATGCATACTAAGCATTTAAACGAGAGGTTAAGACTTTCCCTACCTCAAGGTCTTCCTCTAAAACTCTATTGTCGAACTCGGTAGTCACAACTCCGTTCTTCACAAGGGTCCCAGCATGATCTTCGTTCTTCTAGCTCGGGTCCAAGTTCTTCGCTCTCGGGCGAAGTCCCGTCTAGGTTTGACAAATAAAACGACCAGTCAATACCGGTAATTGTCCAAAGGTCCTTATTTGTCCAAATTAAATTAATTAACCAGTTAAAAGACCTGATTTTAAAATGATTCTTCTTTAAATCTGATTTGACTCGGATCCGACCCGGATTCAAGCCCAACCCGGATCCAGATCCGGTCCGACCCGATCCGAACCTGGTCCAGACCCGACTTCGGACCCGGATCAGAACATGGGCCTTCGTTCTGGGTCCAGCCCACGGTTCGTTACCGGCCCAAGTTCTGGCCCTGTGTCACTGGTCAGGCCCAAGCTCGGATCCCTGGCCTGGTCGTGACGACATCGAAGCCGGTAGGGCTCCGACGAACTGTGGCTGCTCCGGCCGTCGTCTGGGGTGTCAGGCGAGCTTGAAGTGAGGGAAAAGAGGTGGAGAGGGGCGTCAGGGGCGTGGTGAGGGTGTGGCCACGGCGGTGCTGGCTCAGGCGTGAACCCACACCTCTCCTGTCTCAGATCTGACGAACCTTCACCTCGCCGGCGGTGGCTCTCTCTCAGGGAACGCTCGAATCGAGCCCAAAAGGGTGCGAATCCCGTTGATACAAAGTCGGAGAAGAAGGAACCAGGTGGGAGAAAGCCCGATTCAGGTCCGGCGAGGACAACCAGAGGAAGAAGGGTTCAAGCTCTGGTTCGAAACGATGAGGTAGATGGGCGAGGGGGGTTTCTCAGGTGGGGGTTTTGTTTCTGGAGTGAGACGAGGTGGAGGGAGGGAAGAAGAACGTGAAGGAGGACGAGGGCGGCCGAAAGGTGGTCGGCGGCGCTTCCCTGGATCTGGTCGCACGAGAGAGCGAGAGAGCTTCGAGAGGGAGGACGCGATTGGAGGGAGAAGACGCGCCTCGATCTGCGTACCAAAAATAGGCACTGAAGCGGTGCTGGTCTCGGTTTTGTTCGCTAGGGTTCTGCGAACCGGGCCTGACTTCGTGGGCTAGCAGTTCGCGAGGGTTCTGCGAACCGGGCCTGACTTCGTGGGCTAGCAGTTCGCGAGTTTGGGCTTCAGCCTTGCTTGGCCCAAACCGGGTGGAGCTGATCCAGACCCAATTCCTCTCTTCCTTTTTTTTTTATTTCTTTCCTTTAAACACCTTGTTTGCAAAAAACCTACTCCACTGTTTCGTTTTGCAAAAGAATACTCCGTTTTAATTTTGCCGGTCTTTACAATACACCAATGCACTAGCTTTGAATTACAGTTTTAGAGAGAATGAGCTTGACCTTTCTTTTGGAAGACTTGTCTCCACCCAAACTTTGTATGCCCTTATGTACAATGTACTCGCTATCCACAACTCCAACCTTCTTCGAGCGGTCACCCTGAAATTGCCATATTTATTCTTTTATATGCCAAAGAAATAATAATTGAAGCCAGAGATACTCGATGTTGTACGGAACGTTCAGCTAAATTTTCACCTATGCACAGTATCCAAGCTTCATATCCATTCCCCATCCATGAACCAGATCATTCTGTACAAAGAGAATGCCTTGATGATGGGTTTATAAGAAACAAATCAAAAGGTAATTGGCGTAATGGTTTTTGTATAGTTAAGGGATAATTGCAAAAAACACGAGGTATTCATTTTTTACAAATCATAGTCCTCTTTTTTGGTAATTGCAAAAATGTGCTATGAACTTGTATTTTTGAGGGATAGTTCCAAATACCAATGCTGTACTGCGCACTTTTTGCAGCTCCAATTGTGGGCGACCTTTTCTTTGCAGAAACTAAAGATTAATATTTTTTATTTGCATCCGTTATAATTCCTTCAAATTTGGATTATTTTTTTGCGTTTATTAACAGTTGATTTTTGCAAAAACCCGGATAGTAGGGGATAGTTTTTGCAAAATTTTCGGGGGCATTTTGGACAATTCACATCCAAATTTGACATGCAAAAATATATATTTTATCGTTAGTTTGTGCAAAAAAAGAGGTCATCCACGGTTTGGAGCTGCAAAAAAGGGGCATAATACAGGGTTGGTAGTTGGGGTTATCCATACTTTGTTGCACTTTGCGTAAATTTGTTCTAAAATAACGATTTTACCCTTTAGAATAAAGTAAAAACAAAAAAAAATCCAGTATTGACAAAGAGGAAGAAAATTAAGGGAAGTGAAAATTCTGGATTTTTTTTTGTGTTTTTAACTTATTATTTGAATTTAAAATTTCAAAAGTAAAATCATCGTTTTGAAACAAAGTTTTTCAACCTGATATCAAATTATATGTCTTTTATCATCCAATGTTATTACTTTCCTAGCCTACGAAGATGAAGGGCTTTCTTCTTTTCACATATTTAACGGGATGGCAAATACCATTGGATACCACAATGGTATAGAATTACCTGTATAAGATGCCAAGCACAGTACCAAGCGGAAGCAGATCTTGAAAGCACTGGAGCCATACCTTCCACAAACCTATAAATGCAATAAATAGATGAAATAAATCATTTACTAGATAAGTTAATGGAAGGAGATATAGACTCCAAGAAAATAAAATAGCTTCATAAACTCTACAGGCTAAGGACAATGGTATCCAAATAATTGTTTTGTTCAAATCCCACTAAAAACATATTTAGGTTCAAGTTTAGTACTCAAAGTACCCATTTTGTTTGGTTTTGGTGAGACCAAGTGAACCAATTAGACAACTCACCCACTGCAAGGCAGCCCCTCACTTTGATCATCACACCTTGTGTGGCCTCGATCATCATAAACTCTTCTGCACAAAGCAATATTTTACATAAATATCACAACTATTTGCCAGATGTAGGTACCTAGAATTAGTTACTACCAAGTTGCCCCATTTACCTATGAAACTTTTTAGCTCTTGATCGAATAGTAATTCTGTGATGTATGTCCGTTGAATTGGGGTCTAGAGCCGGCTGTGATATTTCCAGTCCTGCTCTAACAATAGCCAGATATCTGAGACAAAAAAAAACTATAATATTATTATATATAGAAATAATAAAGCATACCTAAAGCAGAAGAAAACATCATCTAAACTTTACCTTCCAGGATTAAAGTGCTCGACCCCCAAATCTTCATCCCAGATAAATATGTAACCATACATAGCCACCACATCAGGATGTAAAAAGCGTTTTGCAAACCACCTGTAAAAACCATTTTGCAAATGAATATAAGGGTTAGATAAAAGACATGAGTCACAACATGTTTTAGTAAAAATAAATTGTGAATATTACCATTTATAGACATCAGGAATAGGGTTTTTAGGTTTGTGTATATGGGAAAATAATAGAGACACGATACCTTGGAAACAATAAGATCAACATTTTGCTTTTGCTTAATTCCAACTGGAATTGCAAGCAAGTTATGACTGATGGATTTATCAACCTGTATTTTATATAGAACCATTCATAAATAACAAACAACTAAACCTTTCTAATTATTTAAACTAGGGATAATCTCACTTACCTACTCCTCTGTATGCATCATTCTCAACTAACTACCCCCAAGTATAAAAAGCTTTTTTACGTCAACCTTTTGGTGGGAAATGGCGAAAATACCCTCACGGAAAAATAAATAAAAATCAACGGTACTTTCGTAATTTCACACCCAAAAGTTGACGGAGGAGAATTAAACTGAGACTAAAAAAAACTTAGGGGTTTGCGATTTAAAAAAAATAGGGATAGTGATTGAGAAAGGTGCATACTTAAGGGTAGTTGAGTGAGATTTTCCCTTTGATTGTATCTTTACAAATTCACTAGAACCATAAAAAAATTGGAGAGCTTTAAAAATAAATGATCACGAAGAACACAATCAAAACTGACCCTGGACCTCAAACCATGAGTCCACCATAAGGGTTTTAAATCCAGGTCCGAATGACGTTCTATCACACCATTTGGCAAGTTATGCAGCATTGCAGAAGTCAAGTATGATTCCTGGATAAAAAGTACAAGAAAGATTTAGCATAATACAAAGAAAAAGAGCATGCATCAAATCAAACTATCAAACTTATATAAATAGGATATTGAGCTGTATAGACTTGAGAGTCTGTTTGTAATCAAAATATGTAATTGGGAAGAAACAAAAGTATTACCTTTAAACGATCAAAGGGGCGTAATCTAGCTTCCATCTAATAAGAATGGCAGGAAGAAAATGAGATATAAACCCGAGGACTTTCAAGATAAACACAAACAAAATTGTAAATTCCAAAAACAGGCAACATAAATCTATCTAACTAATGATTGTCCTGAAGTTCTTATCCGGATGCTCATAAGGATCAATGAAGATAAGTTATGAATGAAAAAGAAACTAATGGAGTCACCATGCCTCGGCCCATGGTAACTGATAAGTTGTGGTTCTATACACAATAAATAACATCACTATACATATGATCCCCATGAACGGAAGCTGCTTCATGTTCAATCCACAAGTTCCCTACACCAGCACATGTAATTAGGAATACCCTAGAATAAATCTTACCCCAAAATATACAACAACAAAAAAGCATAAACTCTATAAAAATGATAAGAAAAGATTGCAGAAGTTACCCCTTCAAAAGACATGACTTCTTTTCCTTAAGAGCCATTTCCAAGTTTTGAGCAACTTCATGGACAACCAATGCCACTACTTTCCCCTCAGAAAAAAAAAAACCTGCAGCATCCATATTACCATTAGAGGCAAGTCTTAAAAAAATCTTAACAACAGGATAAAATATAAATTGTTTCATGAGCTTGCTGGCTATTTGTTCAATTAAAAATAAAAGCCAACCCTATTGTTTGTCGTAAAACAACTACATTTTCATGAGGCAAGTATTTCATGTTCTAATATATACAGCTAACTTTTTTCACAAGTTAGCGCCTCTTGTTTTTCAAGGGGGGTAAAGGAGACTTTTAAGTTGAACAACAACAAAACTGGACCTGATTATCAATATAATGTCATATACAAAACAAACCAGATTTTTTACAGAGATTATTGAATCTAACTAAGAAGAAAAGCAAATCATAAACAGCGCATCACCAAATCCTAAAATCCATCATATATTAGAAAGTAGAGCAACGTTTTACTTTACTAATCATGCCAGGGAAATTCTCATGAGAAGGTTCCAAATGAAACTCCAGACCAAACCCCACCTGAGTTTTCTCCCCAAGAAACCTTATCCATGGGGTACTTCAATTTCAGCTGAGAGATTTGCTTTATCAAATACAAAATGCAGAAGAAGAAACAAACCAAAATAAGCTATTACAAAAAAAAACACCATAAGCTACTCAGTAGAAACATCCCATGATTAAAATAGCTTATTGCTTAGGTTCTTCTTCCCCAAGAATCTAGACCAAATGTTTTCCCATAAAAAAATGTTGAAAAACTGAACAAGATAGTCTTTTTTTATCATCAACTGTTTCACACCCCCAAAACAATAACATCAGACTAGAAAGAAAAAAAAAACAGAAATCAAGCGTTGAGCTTGAGGGTGTGTATAAAGCTGGATCGTCCTGTATAGTCTGAAATGCCACTAACCCTGAACTTAAATCCAAAAACCCACCACCAGAGATCGCAAGCAGGTGAAAAATCACAAACCTTTAAAGGTAGAAAGTGACAAAAGAGAGCGTGAGCTACACTCTGCATTTCTGCGACGAGAGAGAGAAATCGAGCAATGGGACGAAATGGGGACGAGCGTGAGAGACAATCCTCAATCAAAGGAACGAGTGTGTTCCTTAAGTTGAAGAAGACTTAGACAATGAAGGAGAGGTCTCTTCAACTCAAGTGTGCATTTTGAAAACAAAACAGGAGCACAAAGGGGGAAATTATTGGAAAAGCGTCTTCATGGTAATTATTTTGAGGGGTAGCCTCCGTCATTTGGCATATTTAGAGTTTGTTCCGTCATTTGGCATATTTAGAGTTCGATCCCAAAAACAATGAAAAGAAGACTACCCTTCCACTTTTCTCTTCACTTCCCTCCAACTTAGAACTCAACTCTTCATTTACGATTCATTTTCATTCAAAACAAAAACCTCTTCATTGCGCGTCGTTTTCATCCTCTCGCTCTCTCTCTCTGCAAATCCGAGCAATCGTCGGCGTCGTCTCCATCTTCGTCGCGACAAGTCCAACCAACCCAGGTACGGGTTTGCAGAAACTCCTCTCTCTCTCTCTGTTTCTCTCTCTCTCTCTCTCTCTCTCTCTCTCTCTCTCTCTCTCTCTCTCTCTCTCTTTGTCGGTTTTGTGAGGTAACTGGGTTTGGGGTTCATCGTCGGTGAACGGGTGGGAAATCGTCGGCGATGTGGCTTATTTCCGGAGAAGGGCCAATACATAGCCGTATGAGGTTCACGCGACGGCGGTAGAACGTCGTATAAGTCGTGGCCGAAAAACCACCTAATCAGGCCGTGTGGGACCATACGGTTGGGTGTTGTCGTATGAGACCATGAGCCGTATGAAACCCTAGCCGTATGAGACCATGAGCCATATGAGACCCCGACCGTATGAGACCATGAGCCGTATGAGACCCCAACCGTATGTGTCACGCCCCAAATCCGGTTTTGACCGGACTCGAGACGTGAACTAAGAAAGCTATTAAAACAATAATAAAAGTAAATTTAACCGAAATCCAACTCCAAATTTTTAGTTCTGTTTAATTATTACGCTTTCGACATATAAGTGAAGAGAACCATCGGCAAAGCGCAGCAACCCCTTTCTCTCTCAAATAACCTTGCAGCAACCCCCCTTTCATCGTCTTGATCCTCTCCTTCCGGTGGCGCCATGGCCTTTGGCCATGGTCGTCGCCGGTGGGGATTGTTATTCGATCTCTCTGATCTCGGTGGTCCGGTGGTTTCGTGGTTTTTACCTTCAAGGTTTGTGTTTACGGTCGAGTAAGGTGGGTTTGGGCGGTGGTGGGCAGCTCCAGCGGCTCGTCATGTTGCAGATTCGGCTTGTACGGTTACTCTTTAGCGAGGATCTGGAGTTCGTGTTCTCTGGATTCCTCGGGTCAAGGTACCTTCTCGGTTCGTTGTTGGTCGGCGGGGGTTAATTCTGGCGACTCGTCTGGCTGGAGTTTCGGCCTTCTCGGTCTCCTCGACATGGATCTGAAGCTTCTCCTTGCTACCAAGGTTCATTTCAGTACTTTTGGTGGCTGGGTTTGGCGCGTGGTCAGACGGCGGCGACTCTAAATCGGTTAGGTTTAGTTTTCCTTTAATGTTTGTTAGGTTTTGATTTGTTTTGGTTTTGGGTTCAATCCCAAATAACTGCCTTGTTGCAAGTTGGTGTGCACTAGTTTGCACCTTCGGTGCTCTAGTTGCACTTTTGTGTGCCCGTTATGTGACACGGTTTGGTGTGCACGATGTTTCACTTTTGACGTGCACGTTGTTTGCACGTTCTGGGACGTCCTTGTTTGCGTTCTGGTTGTGATAGGGAGTCGATATTATTATAGGTTAACTCGTTTAGAGTCTGTAATATTTTATCGTTCGCTTGTGCGTTTTCATTAGATTGTATGTATGTCACTTTGATGGATATATAAAATTGATGCCTTCCGCTTTTCGTCAAAAAAAAACTCCAAATTTTAGTTCCAAAATAACAACTCCGATACATATGAGTCAAACGCTCAATTCCAAACAAGTAAGGAAAAACATAGTTTGATACGAAAATGGAAAGTACGTCTCTGCTACATATAACCACCCGGACCCTCAATGAGCTCCCGAGCCCTGAGACAACCTCTAAGCCTACCCATCAACGAAACCCTGTAAAACATTAAAACAGAGGGGGTGAGCTTACGCTCAGTAGGAAACAGTAGTAAAGGGAAAAAGAACTACCACTTCGCCACCAAATTTCTCGATTAAAACAATTAATAAAAGACAACACAAAGAGAGATCAACTGGGACACAACTTAATCACCAATAGAAACCCACTAAAGAAACACACGAGTACCAACATATAAGATAATTAGACCACAAAAATCTGATCTACATATGAACTTAACATATCGTATCGGAACGCACATCGGCCTAGATATCTTCCCGGAACACCGATTATCAGGGTGAAACAAATACATCATACCAGAATACCCCTCAGTCTGGATGTCTTCCCGGAACACACAGTATCGGGGTGAAACATGTCACGCCCCAAATCCGGTTCTTGCCTGGACTCGAGGCATGACTAGTAAAACAAGAATAAAAGAGATAACAATTCAACAAAAAGTTCCAGAAAACTCCAATAAGTGACTCGAATCCACCAAAAGTAGTTTAAAACATAAATAACCCTCCAGGGGTGTAATAATAAGCTTCTACAAAATCTGTTCCAAACAAAAATAGAATAAACGAAGTCGCTATGGACACCCACACCGAGAAGCTCCCGAGCCCCTACTCCTCAATCAAGCCTGTAAACACAACATTAAACTCACAGGGGTGAGCTTGCGCTCAGTTGAGAAAACACATAACAAGGTGGACCTTAAACTCAATAAAGTCAACAGCAAGTCAACAAGATAAAACTTAACAACACGGATAATAAATAACCCAGTTCAATGCCGTGGCACATGAAGTCTCCACCCTCCGATCCACATATGATGTGTCCTCTCGGATTTTCCCTCAAATCCAGAGGAGACGCATAACATTGAGGCGACCGGAAACCACCCTTCGGGGCGCTTATCATCGGGATTCTCAGAAACGTCTCCAAAGGATTTTATGTCCTCGGGAACCAAGGTATTACTCCCATAGGAAGCATACACTTGGGCAAATCAACAAATACTCACTAAAACCTCCTACACCGGACTCCTCAACGGTGTAGGCACTAAACCGTATCAACAATAATCACCATCTCATCCTACACCGGACTCCTCAACGGTGTAGGTACCATACCGCACCAATAGTAATCAGATAACCATTTAGTAACGTACACAACCGAAACACGAAGCGATCCAATTCCGACAACCACCAATTCACTATCACACATAGCTCACACATCACCGGTTCACCACTAAACACAGCACACGAATCACATAACATAGCACACCAATCACACAATCGCAACTTACCGTTCACTTACCATTCTCGAACCAACGGGGCATCGATCACCTGATTGCACCGCTCGGTACAACCAGTCATACTCGATGCTCCAAGCGACATTTAAGGAAAACAAGCAATCATCCAAATGCAGTCAACAGTCCAATACGAGTTCAATCAATCAAACATGAAAGCCTCAAATCAAGCATTCAGATATGCAAATTCGACTAGTTCCATTAGACTCTTCGGCCTATCCACTAAGCAACCAAACAATCAAGCCTGCGATCCTAACACGCAACTAATCCGAGGGCTTTGCCAAGGCTCCTCTACCAGACAAACAATTCCCAAGTATTGAAAGCGAGTTACACTAGTGATTGGCATCCTAATCGGTCACCACTAGACACTTCCGGTTATTAGTAAAAGAAAGACGATTATGCTAGTTATTCGCATCCTATAGGCATTTCTAGGACCTTTCCAATTTTATTAACCTAGCATGCATACTAAGCATCATAAACGAGAGGTTAAGGCTTTCCCTACCTCAAGGTCTTCCTCTCAACGCTTTGATGAAGCCCGGTGATCACCACTCCGTTCTTCACTCGGGTCCCGGCGCGATCCTTGCTCCTCTAGCTCGATCCCCAAAGTCTTGGACACAAAGAAACGTTAAATTAGGCTCCACTTAAACAGCAAGAAAGACCCCCAAAACCCTTCCAAAGTTCAGCTCAAAACCAAGGTGCAAAACCCTCAAGAAACCCTCACCCTGGTCGGCCACGGACCTGGTCACAGATCCGTGACGTTAACCCTCACGGTTTCCGTCACGGAGCCGTGACGAGTGCCGTCACGGACTCCCTCACGGAGCCGTGACGTCGCCCGTCACGGGATCCGTCACGGATCCGTGGCGCACCAGGGCAGTTTCGCCCTTCTTCAACCTCCAGCTCCTTTTCTCCGAAAAACCACCTTTAAACCCAGAATTTTACCCCTTCCAACTCCCAAAACAGTCCAAATCCTTCAATACTCCTCTACCCATGATAGGAATCAACACACAAACAAGTTTCCAAAGATTCATCAAATCAAACCCAACTCAAAAGCTCCAACAAACCAATGATTTCTCAACAAAAACTCAACAAGCTTCTCATCAACAACATCTCCCACCATTTCTACTCAACCCCAACAACATCTAGCAATTTTCACCCAAAACCCATGAAAATAGATGAAGAGAAATGAGGATTAGAGAGTTCCATTACCTCTAGAATGTAGAGATGAAGAAGATGGAAGTGATTTTGAGGAGGGATGGCTAGAGGAAGACTTCAAGTGGCCTCTTCTTTCTTGATTTTCTTCAAACCTCCATGGGAGCTCTTCTCCCTTGCTCCTCCTCTAAATTTTGGCTACACCAAGATAGAAATGAATTGATTTTGCTTCTCCAATCTCATATAATACCTAGATGTAGCAATGTCCAAAAAGCCCTTGAGCTAGAATTCCTTGTAGTAGCTTTTGGGAGGGTAAAAGGGTCTATGACTATCCCTTTTTCTCTCTTTCAACCAAAAGGGGACAAGTGCCCAAAGGTTATTTACTTTTTCCCAAATTAAATTCCAGCACAATAAAATGATGCTTTAGTCGATAAAAAGTCCCGTTTTGACCAAAATTGACTTTCTCCAATATTATACTCAAACGGAAGGGATTTCTCCCCTGAAGCCAACCGTGATGATGGCTAAATCGTTTGGGCTCCGGAAAAGTCACGAATGACTTCTTGAGTCATCAGTTCGACCGGAAGCGGGTCTTACAATCTACCCCCCTTAAAGAAATTTCGTCCTCGAAATTAAAAAACAAGGTACCTCAATGTCGAACAGGTGGGGATACTTCACGCGGATCTCATCTTCGCGCTCCCAAGTGGATCCGGCTCCCTGATGTCCCCACTGTACTAGTACCAACGGAATCGTCTTGTTCCGCAGGACCTTCTACTTCGTACCCAAAATCTCGACGGGCTGCTCCTCATAGGTGACATCATCTGCTATCTCGATGTCCGACCACTCAATGATGTGCGAAGGGTCTGCCATGTACTTCCGCAGTTTGGACACAGGGAAAACGTTATGCACGTTCCCAAGCTGCGGTGGCAAGGCCAAATGATAATCTACAGCTCCAATCTTCTCTAAAATCTCAAATGGTCCAACAAAACGTGGTGCTAGCTTGCCTCCACCGCGTCTAAACCGCACTAGACTCTTCTTTGGGCTCACCTTCAGAAATACGTGCTCCCCGACCATGAACTCAAGTGGTCTGCGGCGTCTGTCTGCGTAGCTCTTCTGCCGACTCTGCGCGGTCTTCAACCGCTCTCTAATCAAAGCGACCTTTTCGGTCGTCTCTCTGACCATGTCTGGTCCAAGTAAGCTCCTGTCCCCAACCTCAGCCCAACATACCGGCGATCTACAGGGTCTGCCATACAAGGCCTCAAATGGCGCCATACCAATGCTGGACTGATAACTGTTGTTGTAGGAAAACTCTGCCAAAGGTAAATGATCCTCCCATGATCCCTGAAAGTCAAGCACACAAGCTCGAAGCATGTCCTCTAGAATCTGTATGGTGCGCTCTGACTGTCCATCTGTCTCAGGATGGTAAGCTGTACTCAACAGTACCTCTGTGCCCAAGGCCTTCTGTAGAGTCTTCCAGAACCTGGATGTGAAACGAGGGTCTCTATCCGATACCACTGACACTGGTACACAGTGTAGACGAACAATCTCCCTAACATACAAACGACTCAATAAATCCACAGAATTAGTCATCCTCATACCCAGAAAATGTGCCGACTTGGTCAGTCGATCAACCACCACCCAAACAGCGTCGTGCCCCTTCGACGACCTGGGCAACCCACACACAAAATCCATAGTCACGTGCTCCCACTTCCACTCAGAGATCGGTAAAGGCTGCAGCAGGCCTGCGGGACGCATGTGCTCGGCCTTCACCTGTTGGCAGGTGAGGCATCGGGAAACGAAATCTGCAAATGCCCCACGCATCCCACTCCACCAAAACTGTCGTCGCATGTCTCTATACATCTTGTTGCCACCGGGGTGCACAACCAGACGGGAGTGGTGGCACTCACGCAATACGGTGTCTCTGCATCCACTGGGCACAAACAGCCGTCCTCTAAAGCGGATACCCTGATCGGTGCCCATCTCCCAACCCTCGAGCTTGGCACCCTCCATCAATCTCTCCCGAATTCCCGCTGCCTCGGCGTCCTCGGTATGTGCCTCTAGCACTCGAGCAAAAAGTGTGGGTTGAGCCACTAAGGCACACAAGGCCATACCCTCTATGACTTCCTCCAACTCCAGTCTGAATAGGCTCAACTGCTCCAGCATGTCCCACTCTCGGACCGCCATGCTGGCAACGCAGTGACTCGACTTCCTGCTCAAAGCATCGGCGACCACGTTCGCCTTGCCCGGATGATAGAGCAACTCGAAGTCGTACTCCTCAAGTAGCTCCATCCATCGCCTTTGGCGCATGTTCAGATCACGCTGCGAGAAGATATACTTGAGGCTCTTGTGGTCTGAAAACACCCTGAACTGCTCACCGTAAAGATAATGTCTCCAGCTCTTCAGCGCAAACACCACCACTGCTAGCTCAAGATCATGGGTCGGGTAGTTGCGCTCATGCACCTTCAACTGCCTCGAGCCGTAAGCAACCACCTTTCCACTCTGCATCAGAACACAGCCTAGCCCTTCGCCTGAGGCGTCACAGTATACATCATAGCCTACTCCCCGCTCTGGAACAATCAATACTGGAGCGGTAGTCAATCGAGCCTTCAGCTCGCAAAAAGAGCGCTCACACTCATCCGTCCAACGGTACTCCGCTCCTTTGCGGGTCAAGGCT
Organism: Erodium maritimum; assembly: GCA_963921825.1. Lineage (NCBI taxonomy): Eukaryota > Viridiplantae > Streptophyta > Magnoliopsida > Geraniales > Geraniaceae > Erodium > Erodium maritimum. The sequence continues at coordinate 145,269,660 of OY997588.1, read as the reverse complement.
GTCATAGGTGCTGCAAGGCGGGAGAAATCCTGAACGAAGCGCCGATAATAACCTGCCAGCCCGAGAAAACTCTGAATCTCAAACACACTGCTGGGCCTGGCCCACTTCGACACTGCCTCAACCTTGGCTGGGTCGACCAAGATGCCCTCCCGAGATACCACGTGCCCGAGGAACTTCACCTCTGTGAGCCAAAATTCGCACTTCTCCAGATTGCCGTACAACTGGTGAGTGCGTAAGAGGGTCAGAACGGTTCTCAGGTGCTCCCCATGCGCCTCCTCTCTGGGCGAGTAGATCAAGATGTCATCGACAAAGACTACTACGAACTGGTCTAGATAAGGTCTGAAGATGCCATTCATCAAGTCCATAAAGGCGGCCAGCGCGTTCGTCAAACCGAACGGCATCACCAGAAACTCGAAGTGTCCATAGCGAGTGCGGAACGCTGTCTTCTCTACGTCCTCAGCTCGGACTCTCAGTTGGTAGTACCCCGATCAAAGGTCGATCTTCGAGAAGTACTTTGCTCCCCTCAGCTGGTCGAATAAATCATCAATCCTCGGCATCGGGTAGCGGTTCTTTACTGTCACCCGGTTCAGCTTCTTGTAGTCGATGCACATCCTCAAGGCTCCACCCTTCTTCTTCACGAAAAGGGCGGGCGCTCCCCACGGAGATACACTTGGGCGGATGAAACCCTTCTGCTGCAGTTCCTCGAGTTGTCGCTTAAGCTCGACCAACTCGGCTGGTGCAAACCGATACGGCGTCATCGAGATCGGCGTCGTACCCGGGATCAGATCGATCCTGAACTCCACCTCTCTCGCTGGTGGCAAGCCTGATAGTTCCTCCGGTAAGACCTCCGGGAACTCACGCACTACCCTCGGTAGCTCACTGCTACTCCGCACGATCTCTGCCTCAGATCCCGTAGTCAAAGAGGATAAGAGAACTCCGCTCTTGCTACCCAGAACACAAGTGATCACCCTATCACCTGACCTCACCGTCACCTGACGTCGACAGCAGTCGATCGTCGCTCGATACCTCGCGAGCCAGTCCATACCAAGAATCACGTCAAAGGCGTTCGTGTCAAGAACGAGTAAGTCACCCAGAAAAGGGCAATCTGCCACCCTAATCGCACAGTCTCTACAAACGGTGCTCAACACCACTGCCCCCGTAGCCGGGGTCTCCAAACAAAGGGGTTGACTCAAAGTCTCCACCCGCAAACCCAAAGAAGAAGCAATAGACGAAGATATGAACGAATGGGAAGCTCCCGTATCAAACAAAAATGAAGTCCACGCATTATAAAGTAAGCACATACCCTGAGTGGCCTCATGGCCGGCGTACGGCCTCTCAATCCTGGAATCAGTAACTGCAAAGACTCGGCCCTGCCGTGCCGGTGGTCCTCCTCTCGGTGGTGGGGGAAGTGCCACCTGCTGGCCAGCTCTCGGCTGGTGCCTCTGACCTGCTGCTCCCGCCGCCTGACGCGGAGCTCTCTACTGCGGTGCCTGACGTGGTCTGCCAGGAGGTGCATGGCGAGTCTGAGTCTGTTGGGGCCTCGGTGCAGGCGCTCTACCAGCTAGCTCAGGGCACGCCCGAATGAAATGATCAGCTCGACCACACTGGTAGCATCCCCTCAGTCCCCCCTGCTGTACCGGCTCAAGACACGCCCGCACGAAATGGTCAGGGCTGCCACACTGGAAACACCCCCTCGGCTCAATCTGCTGTCGGTCTCTGGTCCCTAGGGGACGATCATCCTGACGCTCCACAGGTTCATTTCCCCTCGGGCAGTCCCGTGCCAGGTGACCCTGCTGTCCACACCGAGGACACAGCTGTGCCACCGGGGCGGGTCCGACTGACGCTACGGTCCCTGTTCGGCGCATGCCAGTCTGCTGAGGCTAAGGCTGAAAGTGCCCTGCGACTCTCTCTCTGCGTCGGTCTCGACGGTCAGACGGCTGCACAAAGCCGCTCGGCCTAGGCCTAGTCTCTCGCACCCTGATAGTATCTTTGAAGTGTCTCTCCATGGCCAAGGCCTGATCCAAGAGTGTGGAGTACTCTGCGGTCCTGAAGGCGATGACCCGTTCGGCTATCGACGGAGTCAGCCCGTTCTCAAATCTCCTGCAACGGTCGTCCGCGGTCCGGACCAACTCCGGCGCGAATCGGGCAAGAGAAGTGAACTTCACCGCATACTCCGAAACGCTTAAGCCTCCCTGGCGTAGATCCAGAAACTGCTGGCGTCTATCATCCCGAATGGAGCGAGGGAAGTACTGCTCCAAGAATAGCCTGCTGAACAACTGGAAATCGCTGCCGATCCTGTCCTGCATTGACTGCCACCAGTAGTAGGCCTCTCCCTCAAGCTGAAAAGTAGCGAACGAAACTCTCAAGCGCCCCTCCGATACTCCAGAGGTATCGAGGTTGCGGGTAACCCGCTCCAACCAGCACGAAGCTGCCTCGGGGTCCGCTCCCCCGGAGTAGGTCGGCGTGCCAAGTCTACGGAACTCTCTGAGTGCCTGGGCCGTGAGACTATCAAGCTGTCCTGGCCTCTCCCCAAAATCTGCTGAAGCAACAGGCACGGGCTCTGGTGCTGGTGATGTAGTCCCCTGCTGCGCACTCAAGGCTGCTAGTACAGCGCGAACCACCTCCTCGAGAGGGGTCGCCTGAGTCGGCTCTGCGACTGGAGATGTTCTGGGTGGCGACCCTGTCGGTCCACCCTCAAAACTCTGATGCTCTGTGGAAGCAGCATCCTGGGCGTCAGCTGCCCCCTCCTGCTCAGCGGCAGGTGCCTGCCTCGGACCCCCAGCTGGGCGGCTCCGGGTACCTCTAGGAACATACGTACGAGCCATGTCGCCTATCCTCCTACGCGGATAACGCACATGTTCAGTACTTATTTCAACAACGGTTCTCACACGTTACAAGGCCGAACACACACGCGCCTACGCAAGTCACCCACAGATACGCCCCTCACACTAATAGATATATATATATATATACTCATATAAATAAGCACACAAGTTCGCATCTCTATGCGTCACACAACAACAACCAGCGATTTAGCAATCAACCACCAACTCCCACAGGAGGGTTCAATTAAGTCAAAGAAATCCACTCCCACAGGAGGATTCATTCTCAAGCACACCACACAAGGCACAACGCAACAGGCATACCCCTCGCTCGGGTATCCTTTCACAAAGAGGGGTTTAGCACTTAACACAATTCAATTCAATAATCACCCTTAACATTTCCTTCCCTTCCATTAATTCCCATTTCTTAACTTTTACCCAAACCTTTTCATGTCAATCTCAGGTTGTTACAATCCGATTCAGGCGTCCCCAAACCTCATTGTAACAACTTGACATCAAAACATCACACTCGACTACAGTGGCGCCCCTGAGTCCACCAGTGATGGTGCAACTATTTTAGTTCTACCGAAAATTCGGCATGACCCACTCGTATTTTCCCTTAACCCCCCCCCCCCCCCCCCCCGCTTAAGCGGTACAAATGCAAACACAAAACACAAGACAAACATCCACAGAGTTCTCATGCTCTCAAACACTACGGGGTGCTCGTGCCCCAAACTCGCCACACACGGCAAACGGGGTTCTCGCGACCCAAAACTCAACGATAACACACGCTTGCAACTTACTGAGACTCCAACTCGTAAGCCAGCTAACAAATGCTCGCAACCACATAGGCCAGTCAAGGAATGCTCGCAACCACATAGGTCAGTCAAGGAATGCTCGCAACCATGTAGGCCAGCTAATGAATGCTCGCAACCGTATGGGCCAGCTAAGGAATGCTCACAACCGTATAGGCCAGCTAAGGAATGCTCGCAACCTCCCGAGACTCTCGCTCATAGGCCAGTCAAAGACACCAAACTTAGTACACTGCCCTCATGGCCACTCCGAAACATCAAAGGTAAGACACGGGTTCGACGACTCCACTCAACACATCAATACAAGCACATATGAAGCACTCATGCTCCAGAAAAAGAGGTCAACCACAAGTCAACACTTGAGCAAGACCCAACTACAACTTGAAAATTTTCAAAGTAACCCACCAAATGGCAACACCGCCAACCTTTGGCTCACTCTACCATGAATGCATAGCGGGTCGATCGTTGACCGTTAATCCAATTCCGATCTCAACCATTCGGCTTCACCGATCACTATGGAGAGGATACCAATCAAGTGATGCAAACATTGTAGCGTAGGATTCCATTTAGGACAACCAATAAAGCGACTCACGACTCAGACTCCCTAACTCTACCCACCTAATTTACTTCGGTCCGAGGTTTGAAAATCAGTTCCCAAGACACCCATTTCAAATGAAACCAGGCTCTGATACCAAATTGTCACGCCCCAAATCCGGTTCTTGCCTGGACTCGAGGCATGACTAGTAAAACAAGAATAAAAGAGATAACAATTCAACAAAAAGTTCCAGAAAACTCCAATAAGTGACTCGAATCCACCAAAAGTAGTTTAAAACATAAATAACCCTCCAGGGGTGTAATAATAAGCTTCTACAAAATCTGTTCCAAACAAAAATAGAATAAACGAAGTCGCTATGGACACCCACACCGAGAAGCTCCCGAGCCCCTACTCCTCAATCAAGCCTGTAAACACAACATTAAACTCACAGGGGTGAGCTTGCGCTCAGTTGAGAAAACACATAACAAGGTGGACCTTAAACTCAATAAAGTCAACAGCAAGTCAACAAGATAAAACTTAACAACACGGATAATAAATAACCCAGTTCAATGCCGTGGCACATGAAGTCTCCACCCTCCGATCCACATATGATGTGTCCTCTCGGATTTTCCCTCAAATCCAGAGGAGACGCATAACATTGAGGCGACCGGAAACCACCCTTCGGGGCGCTTATCATCGGGATTCTCAGAAACGTCTCCAAAGGATTTTATGTCCTCGGGAACCAAGGTATTACTCCCATAGGAAGCATACACTTGGGCAAATCAACAAATACTCACTAAAACCTCCTACACCGGACTCCTCAACGGTGTAGGCACTAAACCGTATCAACAATAATCACCATCTCATCCTACACCGGACTCCTCAACGGTGTAGGTACCATACCGCACCAATAGTAATCAGATAACCATTTAGTAACGTACACAACCGAAACACGAAGCGATCCAATTCCGACAACCACCAATTCACTATCACACATAGCTCACACATCACCGGTTCACCACTAAACACAGCACACGAATCACATAACATAGCACACCAATCACACAATCGCAACTTACCGTTCACTTACCATTCTCGAACCAACGGGGCATCGATCACCTGATTGCACCGCTCGGTACAACCAGTCATACTCGATGCTCCAAGCGACATTTAAGGAAAACAAGCAATCATCCAAATGCAGTCAACAGTCCAATACGAGTTCAATCAATCAAACATGAAAGCCTCAAATCAAGCATTCAGATATGCAAATTCGACTAGTTCCATTAGACTCTTCGGCCTATCCACTAAGCAACCAAACAATCAAGCCTGCGATCCTAACACGCAACTAATCCGAGGGCTTTGCCAAGGCTCCTCTACCAGACAAACAATTCCCAAGTATTGAAAGCGAGTTACACTAGTGATTGGCATCCTAATCGGTCACCACTAGACACTTCCGGTTATTAGTAAAAGAAAGACGATTATGCTAGTTATTCGCATCCTATAGGCATTTCTAGGACCTTTCCAATTTTATTAACCTAGCATGCATACTAAGCATCATAAACGAGAGGTTAAGGCTTTCCCTACCTCAAGGTCTTCCTCTCAACGCTTTGATGAAGCCCGGTGATCACCACTCCGTTCTTCACTCGGGTCCCGGCGCGATCCTTGCTCCTCTAGCTCGATCCCCAAAGTCTTGGACACAAAGAAACGTTAAATTAGGCTCCACTTAAACAGCAAGAAAGACCCCCAAAACCCTTCCAAAGTTCAGCTCAAAACCAAGGTGCAAAACCCTCAAGAAACCCTCACCCTGGTCGGCCACGGACCTGGTCACAGATCCGTGACGTTAACCCTCACGGTTTCCGTCACGGAGCCGTGACGAGTGCCGTCACGGACTCCCTCACGGAGCCGTGACGTCGCCCGTCACGGGATCCGTCACGGATCCGTGGCGCACCAGGGCAGTTTCGCCCTTCTTCAACCTCCAGCTCCTTTTCTCCGAAAAACCACCTTCAAACCCAGAATTTTACCCCTTCCAACTCCCAAAACAGTCCAAATCCTTCAATACTCCTCTACCCATGATAGGAATCAACACACAAACAAGTTTCCAAAGATTCATCAAATCAAACCCAACTCAAAAGCTCCAACAAACCAATGATTTCTCAACAAAAACTCAACAAGCTTCTCATCAACAACATCTCCCACCATTTCTACTCAACCCCAACAACATCTAGCAATTTTCACCCAAAACCCATGAAAATAGATGAAGAGAAATGAGGATTAGAGAGTTCCATTACCTCTAGAATGTAGAGATGAAGAAGATGGAAGTGATTTTGAGGAGGGATGGCTAGAGGAAGACTTCAAGTGGCCTCTTCTTTCTTGATTTTCTTCAAACCTCCATGGGAGCTCTTCTCCCTTGCTCCTCCTCTAAATTTTGGCTACACCAAGATAGAAATGAATTGATTTTGCTTCTCCAATCTCATATAATACCTAGATGTAGCAATGTCCAAAAAGCCCTTGAGCTAGAATTCCTTGTAGTAGCTTTTGGGAGGGTAAAAGGGTCTATGACTATCCCTTTTTCTCTCTTTCAACCAAAAGGGGACAAGTGCCCAAAGGTTATTTACTTTTTCCCAAATTAAATTCCAGCACAATAAAATGATGCTTTAGTCGATAAAAAGTCCCGTTTTGACCAAAATTGACTTTCTCCAATATTATACTCAAACGGAAGGGATTTCTCCCCTGAAGCCAACCGTGATGATGGCTAAATCGTTTGGGCTCCGGAAAAGTCCCGAGTGACTTCTTGAGTCATCGGTTCGACCGGAAGCGGGTCTTACAAAACAAGTCTTCCCGGAACACGTAACATCGGGGTGAGAGAACAATACACCATACCGGAATACCCATCGGCCTAGGTGTCTTCCCGGAACACGTAGCATCGGGGTGAAACAACATAATAAACATATCGGACCGGCACAACCTTCGGTCGGATATCTTCCTGGAACACATAGCATCGGGATGAAACCACAATATAAACATATCGGACCGGCACACCCCTCGGTCGGATATCTTCCCGGAAAACACCCTCGGGGCAAGTGAACAACAATAGCACACAATACCAAACAAAACACATTACACCGAACTCATCTTATCGACCAAGCTTATCGACCCAACTTACCAAACGCGTCCCGTCGGTCTATCACTCACCCGATCACATCACAAGGTACAATCATATCACATTCATACATTCACTCAACCAATCATGTCACGGAGCAACCATTCATATCACAATCATCATAATTCAAATAGTTTAATATAATTCTTAGACTAACCAAAGAATGGAACATGCATCGACATTTGAGGACTATTAACCACAATCAAACATCACAACAATCAATCCCAAGGCTCGACATGACCATTCTACAGCACGACAATTCCCATAATTGAAAACGGTTATTCTAGTGAATCACATCCTATATGCAAACTAAGACTCTTCCGGTTATTATCATCCTATATGCATACTGTTAGCATTCCTTAATTAAAAGCGGAAATTTACTACTCTTCCCTACCTCACAAGTTCTCCAAACGCTTAAACCCCAAAGCCATCTAGTAGACTCCTCCTCCGAGCTCGAGAATAAGGTCTAGGAACATAAATTAATACTAGAATTAAATACACAAACAAGGTCGATTTTAAAGAAGAAAACTCAAATTAGCTCTAACGATAAAACTTGGGCCCAAAAGGTAGAATTGGGCCCAAACTAGGCCCAACTCGGACATCCCACAACCCCAGAACTCGGCCCGGTCCGTGCCCCTCAGAGGCCCGGCACCAGGCCTGGACCATGCCTCCTAGAGGGTCGGCACCAGGCCCGGACCGTGCCCCCAGAGGGTCGGCACCAGGCCCGGACCGTGCCCGTCGGAGGGCCGGCACCAGGCCCGGACCGTGCCCCTCAGAGGGCCGGTCTGGGACCCGGACCGTGTCGCTCTGAGGGCCGGTACCGAGCCCGGACCGTGCCGCTCGGAGGGTCAGCATCGAGCCCGTTTCGTGCCGCTCAGAGGGCTGGAACCAAGCCCTTTCCGTGCCAAAACTGGGCAGGTTCAAGCTCCTTCTTCCCCAACTTCATTTCTACGAAAATCTACTTCAAAAACTCCATTTTTAACATCAACAAACCTCAAAATCCTTGGAAATGGAAAGGGGATGAAGAAGAGATGATTTTGGAGAGGTTTGGTGAAGAAATCCCTTGAAAGTTGCTTCCTTTCTTCACTATCTTCTTCTCCAAGCAATGGTGTTTTTCCTACTCTCTCTTCCTTGCAATTTTCGGCCACCAAGGTGAATAATGAGATGAATTGGTTGCCTCAAGTGTATTAAAACATATTTGTGAGAAAAGTCTCTTTTACCCCCTTCTTCTATTTCCTTTGTTTAGGCACATGGGAGGGCAAATGGGTCATTAGAGGCCCATTTCTTCTCCTCCAAGCCACTATGGACACATGTACATGTGGGGACCAGCTTGTCCTTAATTAATTTCAGCACAATTAATTTAACTAGGTTTATCAGATAAATAGTCTCTGGTTGACCGAAAGTTGACTTTTTCACAAGAACAGTCATTGGAAAGGAAACGACCCAACTAAGCTAACCGTAACGACGCCTAAGCTTTTTGGGTCTCAAAAAGGTCCCGAATGACTCTCGGAGTCATCGATTGACTTTTTCCGGCCGAAAGTCAAACTTCACTAAAAATCACCGGTTCGGCCGGGATCGACCGGGGGCGGTTCTTACAGTATGAGACCATGAACCGTATGAACTCATACGGCTCCAAATAAAAGGATAGGTATAGTCTTTGTCCCCCGTACGGCTGGGGGTACTGGCCGTACGGAAAGTAACAATGACTAAGTCCAAATAGTTTCAGCATTTCAGTTATTATATATATTTGCATGTAGTATTTGTACTACTACCCTAGGTATACAATGGCAGAGCAATTACAGCTCGCAACGAGTAATTCTCGTTCAGTACCTAGTGCAAGTCCCTCTGAACTACCGTACATGTTTCCACGACTAGAAACCGTACTCGAAGGAGGTCAGCTCTTTGATTGTCGGGTCAGTCAGAGGTGTGGGTTCAAAATCTTGGTAGACACGGTGAACAAGTTGAAGGATGATACAGCCAAAATTTAAGCTTTAAGAGATGGTCCATTCGGGAGGTTCACGAAGTTGCAGAAGTTTACTTCCTCCAACAACCTTGCGTGGTCCCTCATTGTTAGGAGCACAAAGGTGACAAGAGCGTCCGAGATGTGGTTAGTGATGAAAGGGACACCGATCAGGTTTTCCCTTGAGGAATACGCACTAATCACGGGGTTGAATTGCTCAACGTCGAACAGTGGAGATGAAGTGTTTGTAAGACAATGCAAGACTAAAGTGCTTAAGGAGAAATATTTTCGAGGTAGTGAGTGTGGAGTGACGGTGGAAACCTTGCAGAAAATGTTGGACGAGCTCGTGAAGAAGCGGGTGGGATCGAGTCGCCGGAAGAACGAGCCAAACCTAGACATGTGCAAATTGGTTAACATGTTGTTTGCCGTTGATGCATTGGTACCAAACACAAAAAGAGATAAACATATACAAGAAGATTGGATGAGGTTAGTGGATAACCTGGAGATGTTCAAGAACTACCCATGAGGGTATGTATCCTTCCAACATTTAAGGTAGGATTGTATTCGAGACTTGCGCGCGAAGTATGCATCAATCCTGAGCGCTCATGCATCTGGCCCCACCTACACTTTTTGCGGTTTTCTCCCTGTGTTTACGGTAAGTAAAACAGTAATGATAATTTTTTTATCCATATGGTTAATATTTAATTTACTGTAATGCTTATAAATTAATTTATCTGTGCAAGGTATTGACGTTCGAGTGTATGCCTAAAATTGCAGAAAAGTGGGGGTCCGTGGATAAAAATTACACTCCGGACCTCCCACGATTCTTCAAATGGTGCACGAAAGTGGCCCAAGGCTTCGTCTCCAACAGAAGTTTCGGTCGAACTTGTAAAACCTGAGGTAATAAAATGTAATTGTAGAAAAATTTATTTAATTTTGAAGTATCTCGACCACATCAATGTAGCGTGATTGTTATGTCTGTGTAGGTGAAGGTGACTGTGAGTGTCCTAATACCGATGGAAGCATAGAGGAAACTTCCGCACAACCATAATATCAGAGTCATACCAGAAGATACTACGGATGCCAATCTGGATCGAATTGCGGAGATTTTGAAGAATGGATGCTCCGTTGAATGGGATGATCAGGGTGATGAGGACGTGCAGCCGGAAAATGCAGCTCATACGATGCTTGGTGTCATGGATGAGGGGATGAGTGCACAACCATCCAGAACAGAAGAAGTGGGTTCAGGTTCTCGTCCGTAGGGTGGCAGCTCTCGTCGGGATGGGGGGGGGGGGATGGAGACATCCGGTGGAGAAGAACTACTTGAAGAGCCTGTACGAGAAGATGTGAGAGAGCTTGCACCGGTACCTTCTCAATCAGCTGCCTTGGATGAAATCCGAGCTGTTAGAGATGAAATTCGGGTTATTAAAGATGAAATCCGAGCGGATATTAGAGAGTTTCGGGTATCGGTTGAGGGGGAAATCGCAGCCGTGCGTACAAAGTTTAGGACTCAAATTGCTGAGATCAGTAGGGTACTTCGCACCAACTCCGCTGCCCGTGACGTGCATCATGCCGAACCATCATGTGGCGGCTCTCGACATTCAACCGCCCTCTGTCGTACGGGTACATTAAATTTCTATTTCTAACCCTAATATTGGAACCAAACGGCGTCGTGCGGTCAAATGATGAGACCACATGAACCCTATTATTGATCTCATACGGCATCGTACGGTCAGATTAACGAGTCATGCGGTCAAACTACCGAGCCTTGCGATTACATTAACGAGTCGTGCGGTTACATGAACCAACCGTGCGGATACGTTAACGAGCCGTGCGGTTGATTAAAGAGTCGTACTGTCAGAATGTCTTCCTATTAAAAAGGCCTAAAAGTTTGTTACACGTAGTTACCCTTGAAGATGTTACTCTTTCTTTTTAGGGTTTCCTTGTCTGGGCCATTTGCATTGAAAGCCGATGTTGTCTCATCACCGCTTTCAACTTCATCGCTACCGTATTGTTGACTATCTCCTTTGACGGGATACTCATCTACGGGAGGCTCTTCCTCTCTTTGTTATTCATCTTCTGGGTCTTTTTTGACCAGAGATGAGTAGTTTTCTTGTGGTGGAGACTTAGGTGTCGTCAGATTATATAAACAAATGTGAAAAAATAATTAATGACAATAATAAAATAAATTTAACACGAATAAAAATTAACTTGATCTTCTTAATGGAAAAGAAATCAATAAAATATGTGTATGGAATAATATGGTCAACTATGTAATATTCATAGTAGTTGCTATAACGAAAAATCTTTGAATCGGACCGGATATAAATACACACAAAAATGATAATATGGTCAAATATATATTACATAAATATGTTATTTTATTTGAAATATCATCCAACACTAAATTATATAATATATAATCTATTAAAAAGAGGATTTGATTTTAAATTTTAATATGCATTTCACTCCAAAATTAAAAGTATATCATATAAATTATAATAAAACATAGTAACAAAAACTCATCTAGCTCAATGGTAGAACCACAACGCTTTAAACCTTGAGGTTGGGGGTTCAAATCCCACAATTGACAAAAAAAATTGTTAAAAAAAATTCGCGCGCGGATGCCAGGTGTCGGCCCGAGATTGGGCCAGCGTGGGCAATGAGCGAGGAGCGTGGTCTGCGAGTCCGGCCCGCGATTGAGGAGCGAGGAGCAAGGCCCGAGGAGCGAGCCTGGTGTTTCAGGGCCGCGGACCGCGCGAAAATCAGCCCACAACGGAACGGACTGCAGTCCGCGGACCGAGCGCGCGCGGGCCCGAGGGCGAGGGCCGGCCCGTTGTTCATGCTCTTAAGCTAACACCAACCTATTCTGTGAGACTGTTACTACTAATTACATTTCGTTAACTCTCTTTTTCCAAAAATTAATAATGATAACTTGATAAAATTATTATTCTTTATCTGATAGGAAAAAAAAACTTATTCTTCATTGTATTATTGATTAGGCTTAATATGATTTTTTTTCAACTTTATGGCACACTGAATTTGTTTAAATATTGAAACTTACTCTTAAGTCTTGGTCACGAACACTATACTACCCACGTTTTCAAAATGAACACTACACTACCTTTAAGTATTGGTCACGCGATTTTGTTAGTAAAAATGGACGGAATTTTCCATTCCGTTAGTCATATGACCTCAGGTGTCATATAATAGATGGTAAAATGACGTTTCGCCTTAATTATATGACCTCTACACATTTTATAAGGAACATTACCATTGTACCCTCGTTATTGTTCCTTATAAAATGTATAGAGGTCTAATACTTAAGGGGAAAAACGTCATTTTACCATCCATTATATGACACTTGAGATCATATGACTAACGGAATGAAAAATTCCGTCCATTTTTACTAACAAAATCGTGTGACCAATACTTAAGGGTAGTGTAATGTTCATTTTGAAAACGTGGGTAGTGTAGTGTTCGTGACCAATACTTATGAGTAAGTTGCAATATTTCACCCTTGAAAATATACTTACAAATTGTTGGACGTAATTTTTTTAAGATAAACGAGTAGATATATTATAAATAAACAGTGTTTACAGGGCCTAAAAGCAATAGAACACTAGATAAAATGTAACTTAAATAACCAACATAGTTTGAGTTCCCACTATGGAGGATACTCTGACAGAAAATAAAAGGTTCATAGTTTGAGTTATCCTTCTATTCTTCTCAAATTCTCTCGATTTTTTTCCTTCGTTGTGTATTTTTTTCGATGGAGAATTTTCCAACGCTGATAGAAATGAAGCAAATGACTCCCAAACAAATAGACAAAGCGATGAGTAGGCTGGTTGCGGCAACGGTAAAAAAAATCGCGATCAAGTGATGTCAGGGATACTGCCAAGGGTAGAAGATGATGATGAGGCCGAGGGCTCAGGGTCGGCGCCGCGACCAAAGCAGAGAGTGATTGAGCGCAATCGAGAAAATGCACACGAGAGGTTGATCCGTGACTACTTCGAGCCTAGACCGGTGTATAACGACCAACAATTTCGGTGACAGTTCCGGATGTCGAGGGAATTGTTTGTACGTATCATGAATGGTTTGAGTGACCGGTACCCCTACTTCCGTAACCAAAAGGATGCTACGGGGAGGCTCTCCTTCTCTCCACACCAGAAGTGCACGGTAGCACTTTGTCAGCTCTGTTATGGAGGTCCCACCTATGCCTGCGACGAGTATTTGCGAATGGCATAGAGCACTGCTTTGGACTGCGTGAAGAAGTTTTGCTTGAGCGTCATCAAGATTTATGGGCGGACATATCTACGACGCCCGACCGAGGAAGATACAAGACGTTTGTTGCGAATCAACGAAGAGCGCAGATTTCTGGGGATGATAGGGAGTCTGGACTGCATGCACTAGAATTGGAAGAATTGTCTTGTGGCATGGTCTACACAGTTCGCAAGTAGGGACCACGGGAACATCCCCACAATCATGATAGAATTCGTTGCATCCCAATACCTTTGGATTTGACACTCTTTTTCCGGGACATTAGGCTCCAACAACGACATCAACGTGCTCAATAGGTCTACCTTGTTTCCCAGGCAGTTCGAGGCTTCGCTCCAGATGTGAAGTTCAAGGTCAAGGGTAGAGAGTACGAAACCCCTTATTACTTGACATATGCAATTTATCTTGTTTGGGCAACATTTTTGAAGTCAGTACATGCTCAACAAACGCCAAAGCAAAGATGCTTTGCTAGATACCAAGAGGCGTGTAGGAAGGATATCGAACGAGCGTTTGGAGTTTTACAGGCCCGGTTTCACATCGTCACTCGCCCGAGCCGAATGTGGGATAGGAGCTCACTCGCAGTGATCATGACTGCTTGTGCTATCCTACACAACATGATTGTTGAGGATAAACGTAGGTCGTGGCCCACTGATCCGTTTGCAGATATTAGTGTCCCGGACCCAAACATCCGTAGAGGACCACCACCAGCGATGAACGTGGACAGTATCATAGGCCATAGAACAAGGATGTTCATCACAAACTCCATGATGATCTCATCGAACACATTTGGGCTAGATATGAGATGGCGACCACAATTAAATATTAATTGTCAATTTTAATGTATTTTATATTTGGCTTTAAATAAAAATGTTAGTTATGTATTTTATATTTGGCTTCAAATAAAATTAGTATTTATATTTGGGGTTTTTGAAATATTGAAAGTTCATACCATGACTCCCTACCACTAGTCATGTCATACCATTGGAGAGGTCATGGTAAGGAGGAGAGAGAAAGTCAAAAATCACCTCCTATCATGGCTTCCTACCACTAATCATGGCAGACCATTGTAGATGCTCTTACAATCCAAACACATAATAGTATAAGAAATTAAACAACTTGGAGAAGATAGAAGATAAATTATCTTATTCTTGGTGTAACGAGTCAGGCGAGAGAGACAGAGAAACCTTGTTGACCTTGCTCATGAACAACCTCTTCAAAATCACTGCATTGAACTTGTTTCCAGTCCTCCTCACAAGGAAACGGTACAGCTGAAGCCACAGATCGGCGAACAAATCAAAATCGGTTCAAACAAAACAAAAACAGTTTCAAAGATGCAAAATGTAAGTCCAGAGAGATCAAAAGTGATCAATATACAAACCTTGATGATGAGCTCCAGGTAAATATCATCGGACTTTGGTACAATCGTCTTTGTCCTCTTGCTTTTTCATCAGCGAATCGAAATCGAAGATCATGTGAACAATTCAATTCAATTCAATCCAACCCATGAATAAAGCACAAAAATGGGTTGAATCAAGTGACCAACCTCTGGGGCAACTTCTCCAACTTTCTCGGTCTTATAAGTTATAATATTAACTTATGAGATTTTTGTTTATGTAATATTTTTCGTAAGAAAAATAGAAAAATACCAACTAACTTTTAATGAACACACATTTACGTTTTGGTAACACACATTTAATACCCCTTATAAATTGGTCATAGATCATTTAATACCCCTTATATATTGGTAACAGAACATTTAATACCCCTTATGAATTGGTCACAAATCATCAAAATGACGTAAACTTGATCAAAATTTTGTCCATCGTGTTACCAGTACACAAGGGTGCTAAAAGAGTGTTATCAATACATAAGGGATACTAAAGGTAATTAACCCTTTTGGATATATGACCAAATGAAATAGGTGCTTTGCCAAGTGGAATGGATTAAGAGTTACCTGAACCAGGAAATGGAAATGGATAGACATATGCAGAAGTATGAATGTGTTCCACTACATGTTGAAGAATAAAAGTACAGAAGCAGAGTAAACCCAAACCCAATATCGCCTTATTATAATCAGAAGGACAATTATGTTTGCATCAATTTCCTCACATGAATGAGGCTATAATTTAAAAAAAAGACAGTACTAAAAAGATAAGGCCGATGCAGATCATTTGTGGAAACAGGAAAAATTAAAGACACTGAAAACAGACAATATAACTAAATTTCTCAAAACAAAATTTTAACCGAAATACAAAATATGCCTTATGAAAAAGGAGTAGTTGAAATCCCCAAAACGTAAGACCTAAATTGTCCCATTATCATCATCACTCTCTTCCTTGAGCTCTTCCTGCATAAGACAATTCAGAAATGCAAGGAAAAAAAAAAATCATAGTTTTAACTTAGTTAGATTCACCAATCACAATTTCGTTCATTTAATAGCAATTATCAGCAAGACTCAGCATGAATTGATATTCTTACGATTTCACAACCACAAAGCAATTAACTGCTTGAAACAATCAATCTAGAATTCAAGCAGCAGTTGACACTTTATCACACACCATTTCAGTTGGCAAATTAAGACTTATTTATTGGTTAATCTATCATAAAAAATCGACTGAGCACTTTCTATGCTCACCTCTAATCTCATTGGTGTAAGGAGAAAAACTCTTTTTCTTCTTTAATTATTCTTCAAACTGAAAATCAAAATTCAGACCCTGTAACCCACAAATACAAACAATCATGATTTAGGCTTTTCCCGACATGCGAGTGAGCAAAAAGAATCCAAAATTAACATGGAATAAGCTACTGCATTATATTTAACTAGGAGGGGCACCGCGCGATGCGCGGTGTTCTCGGTAGCACTCACCCATCATACAAAGAAGTTGTAGTTGTACGATCAAAATGTGCGGTACTTGGTGTAAATGTTACGTTCAGTTTGTATAGTCGTACAATTTATATGCGGTACTTGTCGGAACACCTTCCATACAAAACAACACAATTTAAAACATGTTTTTAATTAGTTAAGATTTTCGGAGAAAAGTCTTTCAAAATACGAATAAAACGACT
This sequence comes from Erodium maritimum, assembly GCA_963921825.1. Classification (NCBI taxonomy): domain Eukaryota; kingdom Viridiplantae; phylum Streptophyta; class Magnoliopsida; order Geraniales; family Geraniaceae; genus Erodium; species Erodium maritimum. The sequence goes on along the minus strand of OY997588.1, from coordinate 145,253,027 downwards.
CAATATTATAATGCATGATAGTTTGTAAACATAGATGATATATAAAATATACACGTGTAAATTCGTAAAAACCTACAATTCTTGATTGACAATTATATCCATTCTACTCTCTCCTTAAAAAGCCTTATTCACTATATAATTACCCCCTCTACTTCTGCATCTTTTTTGCTCTTTTTCTGCGCCAGGGGCCATAATAGGTCCCTCCCGACTTCTATGGAGGTCATCGGCTCCATCTCTTCATCTCTTTCCTTCTCAGGGACTGTGTCGTCAAGGGTCATGGAGGTCACAAACTTGTTCGGTAGGAAAACTCCAATTTAATAACAGGTTAAAATCAAACTTGCGAAAAAGGATCATTCCAGTTAAGTTGAAAGTCACAAACTTGTAAGAGAGGAATTAAATGGAAAAAATCACAAACGTGCAAGAGAGGAACTAAGAGAGAAATAGTACAATTTAATAACATGATAAAAGTATAACAACTTGTGAAGAATCATTTTGGCCATCAATCCCGCCTCTTTCTTACTTTCAGCTTCTCCAAAGCTATCCGATATTCACATTTGATTGATCCAGAAGTTTTTCCTTTTCTTTTGGAAAGAAGAGAATCCAAGAGTCATTGATAGCAGATAGTGATGAATGGTACTACACCTTCATCTCGATCAAAGGTGGGATCCCAGATCACTTGAAGCTTTACATTCGCCTTTCGGGGGGTCCCATGTTGATAGATAGGGACAATCATCTGCGACTGCAAGCATCTAGCAAGAAGAAACAATTTGACACATTAAAAAACTGGCCATGAAAAGGAAAATAGAAAATTGGCCAAATTTTTATCATCTTACCTGAGAAACCACCCTATCCATAACACCCCTCAAATCCGTAGAGGCGCCCCAGCAGGAGCAAGAGAATCAAGTTCATAAAAAAAATATAACACATGGGCGTGCTGATCTTGCATGTGAAGTGACGAAAATGACAAAAAGTTACTGTTGGCACAAAAGCCATGCAGGAATTAAGTGATCCAAGTTATAGAAGAACATCATCACCTAGATTTTTTTTTTAAAAACAACTTATTATACGCTTACCCTCTGCTAAATGTCTCCAACATCAAATTTATGAAACAAAAGTTTATATTTCAAATTTTCTTATACATTTATCAGCTTCATCTATTTGCATATCTTTCACAAAACCACAAATGACGAAGCTCATTTACGACAACAGAGAAAGCAGAGCATGACTACCATGGAAGAATATCTCATTACGTATTGATTCATCCCAAACAAAGCATCACCCAAAATAAACCAACGATATCAGAGCATACTGTTAACTTGCAAAATCACAAAGATTCATTAGCGCTACATTACAATAGTAAGAACAACAAATGGACACATCAATGAGCAACAACCTTTGAAGTGTTCAAACGTTGAAAAATCTAATTGTATGTCAAGTAACTAAATCAAAATTGGACAACAACAAAAGAAAATAAAGAAAACACATCGTAGACAATCCAGTTGGGAACTAACAGAGCTTGACACTACCACTGATAACTATTTAAACAAACCTCTTTCGTTGCCACCAAAGAAGGTCCAATTGAGATGCTAGCCCTCTGAATTGTTGACATTAAAGGTTTATGCACACAAGATGGACGACTAAGATCGTAACTCTGTAGTAATATATTGCTTTGCAGTTCTAGTAACATATGCACAAACTCACTTATTGTCGCAATGGTTAGTCTAACTAATCCTTTTCAAGCTTTCAATACAATATTGATCAAATTTACATATCCATGAGTCCAAATCAGAACAAAAAACTTCACGATGAAAATTTCGATCCAATCAACTACGTAAACACATAGTCCAAATTTTTTGAACAAACTTTAAATTGGGAAACCCAAATCACTTCAACAATTGAAGTTCAAAACCCCTTATAAGAGCAAGTCAATATTAAAACAACATGCACAAGGTCATCAATTCTGATCAATGAACTAATTTCACGCAATTCTAGTAAGTAGTAACAGATGCAACAGACCCACCTAATATTTTAGGCAAAGTAAGAGATCATTACCACGGACGAAATCGGTTGCACTATGAGCCTAAGTGCCTAGCAACCTAGAACCTGAAATCAAACAGACCACCAATCCTCAGGAATAATTCCGGTCAATAATTGGATGCTAAAACACTGAGGTTAGTGTAAATATAATACAAGTATAATAAATTTCAAATAAAAGTCATTCATTTACGTGGGAAATTGAGTGAATGGTTGTGACATACTAAAATCAGATTTGGTTTTTAGTTAACTTAAGCAATACTTTTTAGTGAGCTTAAATCTATCAAAGGTTTATAAATTTGTTTATATGGTTTATATGAGCATATCTTATTTAGGAAATAATATTGTTTTTTTTATAAATATACATGAACAAACTTATTTTTCAGTGGAAAGAGGCATCATAAGATATAAGCCAATACTTTTGCCATAAACATTTACAAACTCCCAAGGTATATTATTAAGAGAATAATCGATAAAGCATTAAAAATTTAAAGTATATTAGTTTTTTTTTGATCGGCGATAGCAAAATTAAATTAACCTCAATTCCGAGGTGGAAAAGGTTACACAAAAGAACACAATCTCATTACAGATTGTGCGAAACAACAAGCCAAATCCAAATCAAAAACAAAGATCAGTACAAGTGAAAAAGAGAGATAGTCCAGTGCTTGTAGAAGAACATGAATGAGTCAAGGGTGTCCAAGTGAGGATAACCAAGATGTAAGTCTGGCCAAGAGGTGTTGATGTTCAAGTGAGGGGCTTCTAGAGGTGGTAAGATTTAGCCATGTCTTCAACTGGGAGAGCGATCTCTTGAACTGAATCTTAGCCAAAGAAAAGAATATGCCATAGTTTCAAAGCAAATAGAAAAAAGAACGCAGATCCCCAACCACACACCTCAGCCATAGGAACCAAAAAAGGAACCTAGCAACTAATCAACAGAAGTTGCAACCCAGAAAGGGGGCCAGGAAAAAACCATACCAAGCTCACCACTAAACTCAAAAGCTTAACAAAATCACAATCAAAAGTTTCTTCAGATTGGCCAAGAGCCAAAATTCCCACAGTGGCCAACACCAACTGAGAGGACCCGTCCTCAAAGCGAGGACGGGAACCGAAGACTAGAAGGAAGGAAGAAGGTAAGCTTAAAGAGAAAATGGAAGAAAGGTAGGTAAGAGCAGAGAAGAGAAAAACCAGTAAAGTGTAAGACTCTTCTTACTCTTCCAAGAGGTAAAGGGGATGGGGAACCGGGGAGAGACGCAGTGCCAACATCAGGAGTCAAAGCCTTGGCCGAGCCAGAAAGCGCTTCCCGACCCCAAAAAGCCCGCCCGAGGAGCGGTCCAGATCTGCCAAGGGGCAGATCCAAACGAAGAAGTCGAGGGCAGAGAGGGGAAAAAGGTCAAGCCGGAGTCGAGGAGGGTCTGAGGGTGGCCGGAGGGACGGCGCCGGAGCCGCTAAGAAGCCAGTAGATCTGCCAGATCTGGGGTCGGCGTCAGTATATCAGCCAGAACTGGGTCGGCGTCGAGGCGTGAGAGGCCGGAGAAAGGCCGGAGGAGGAGGCCGATGTGTGTGTGAGGGAGGAGCGGCGGCCGGAAGAAAAGTGGCAGATCTGGAGTCGACGACAAGGCGTGAACGGCAGAGATGGCGGCCGGGCAGAGGGTGGCGCCGGAGAAGTCTGAGCGAAGAGCGGCGGCCGGAGTCGTGGGAGAGCAAGGCCGGGCAGTGAGCAGTAGGCCGTTGACGAGGGCGTGGCTGTTGACGAGGGCGTGGAGCGGCGAAGAGAAGAAAAACGGGGGGAGGACAAGCCGAAGCTCGCCGGCAACGATCCAAGCCGAAGCTTGAGACCGGAGCCGGCGAGAAAGGAGAGGAGCGGCGGACGGTTTGTAGATCTAGGGTTTGTTTTCAGATGTTGATGTACAGAGCAAAAACTATGGCTTAAAGTATATTAGTAAGAGATTAATCAATAAAACTTTCTAAAAACCTGACGTTTATTAGTAATAGATTAGTCGAACAGGAGTCCCCAATCAATTAGGATGACACGTGCCTTGGCGTTATAGTCTTGTAGATTAGATAAGAAAAACTAACAATTTCTTATTTAACTTAAACCAGACAATAGTTTCCAGCAAATAAAAAAATAGCAATCAATAGAATGTGAGTACAAAATATACCTTATATTTTGCTGGGATACATGAATAATCTGACCTTACCTCCTTGTGGTTAATTCAATGACTCAAGACAATCAAAAGCCAAGTACAACAAAGTTAATTGTACCATCACCTATGGTTTGATAGTTTTTATGCTTTCAGAAGCAACCTGTGAAATGATGGGAGGGGATTAGGCTTTACCATTAATAAACTAATCAACCACTATCATTCTTGAGCAATAACTGAACAATTCACATATCATTCAAACTGCCAATTGAAGCACAACATTATAACTGAACATTACATGAACCCGAAGGACTTTTCAATCACGTTAGAACTTGATAATACTTGGAACCCCTCAATTATATTAGATAAAAACTGCATCCCCATTACTTAATCGAGCATTCAAAAATTATCTCACAATCTAGTTATGAGCAAATTAACTAACACAGAGCATTGTGAATTCCTCTATTTTTAATCTGTTAAAGTCCAATCCAACCTAAAAGCTCGAACTGATGGGTGGAGGCACTAATATGCTTATCAAGCGTTCAATTTGTCCATACACTTTCTATGTGAGACTTATATTTCAACACTCCCCCTCACGTGTAGGACTGGACATCTACACGTGGGCCATAGCAGGACTGGACATCTGCATATGGGCCGGAGACCACAAGGTGGAGGCGACAAACAGGCCTTAGGCCGAACCAACTCTGATACCATGTTAAAGCCTTATCCAACCCAAAAGCTCGAACTGATGGGTGGAGGCACTAATATGCTTATCAAGTGTTCAATCTGTCCATACACTTTCTATGTGGGACTTATACTTCAACACTCCCCCTCACGTGTAGGACTAGACATCTACACGTTGGCCATAGCAGGACTGGACATCTGCATATGGGCCGGAGACCACATGGTGGAGGTGACAAACAGGCCTTAGGCCGAACCAGCTCTGATACCATGTTAAAGCCCAATCCAACCCAAAAGCTCGAACTGATGGGTGGAGGCACTAATATGCTTATCAAGCGTTCAATTTATCCATACACTTTCTATGTGAGACTTATATTTCAACATAATCTGTCACTATCTACAATTATCTTTCGTAATCACTAATATTATCTTTCTCTTAATGTTCAATATTTGACAGGGAGGGTGAAGAGATTGTTCCCATGAAGCAGATGAAAATGGACTGGGTCCCATATATTCCACTGGAGAATAGGTACACATTCTTGTTCTTACATTAGAGTTATTTTTTGCACTGATTTTATAGAAAATTTAGTGTCGTTTAGTTCTCATACTCTCTGATTTTAGTTGCCAGCAGCCAATGCTTAATTGGTTCTGTGATAATGTCTTCTCTGAAAAAACATTTATTATTTTGGATTATACTATCACCTATAATTATCTTTCATAATCATTAATAGTACCTTCATCTCGTAATGTAAAATATTTGATCAAAGCAATTTCTGACATTAAGGTCACGAAAGTAAAAATCTATCAAGTACGCCATGAATAAATCACAATCAACAACATATTCATGTTGATTAAACTGCTAGCTACAACTATTAACACAAGTTTTTAGTTAAGTAGATGATGCATACAAAGATTTAGAGTTAAGATTTACATTACCAATCTCTAACTTCTTCCTCAACCTCTAATCTCTCCATGGCGGCTTTTATTATAAACCAGCTGCTAAAACCCCAACCGAACAGCATCTGTGTATACATATGTAAAATACTGGAAATATGTCTCTCTTCCAAAAATAGTGCATAAGTATGGACAAAGGCAGATTAGTCCCATACTAAAACACCACATCACAATAAATTCATTAAAAGAGATTTGGATATTCTAAGCTATTTTTAATATTACAACTGATGCACAGACATATACAAACCTGCTTGGTGTGAATTGATCGATTATATCAATACCCATTTACCTTATACTACTGAAAACAATTGTACGGGTTGTTATAGTTTAGATAGAAATTACTGAATCACATGCCAGACACATCATCTATATTCGATTCAGTGTATCTTGATTGAGTACTATAATTGAGCAACTTCAAAACCTAAACCCTGGAAAAACTGGACATGCTCATACTTATAGAGAAGTACAATATCAACTTTCATAAACAGAAAATAGGAACAACCTAGATATGACAAGTGAAAGTGTAAACCAAGTAGCAGGTAACATACCATCTTCCGGATTAATGGCCAAATATGTTTGGACAGTGATTTATTCATTTTAAACATGTCGATAGACTTCACACGAAAAAGGATCTGCAATAACTCATCACACAGTATAGTTCGCCTATTACTTGGGTCTTGCAACTAAAGAAAAATAATCTACAATAGTTGATAATCACTAATAAAAGCCGATGCCAGAGACACTCTGAACAAATGCAGATCAATGTACCCGGTTAACCGACCTCCAAGGGGATTTATACCAGTCACCGGAAAATCAACAGATACGCATATTGGTGTTTAAAGCATTAAAACAGCCGAAATCATTTCATTCAAGACCGAATAATTGCACATTTACTGTAATTCATTGGACAAAATAAATCATATCATAACAATTTTTTATAATCAGTTATAGATTTTCATACTAATTTTCTTGAATATAACATAACCATATCAGGTAAATCAAAACCAAAATTAGATTGCTCTAAACAATAAAACCAAAATCTTCAATTGCAGGCCAGATGCAGAAACAAAAATTAGAGTTTCATTCAATTTCTACTGAAAAAACAAAAAGAAAAAATCATTCCATTTCTACTGAAAAAAAAAACAAAGAAGACTCTGCAACGGTAAGAAAATAAATAGGAACTCCGAGAAATGCCCAAATTTTACCTGAAATCAACCCCAAAATCTGATTTTAGCTCCGATTGCTCTGAACAAAACGAAGCTCAGAGATACCCTGGCTTAGACCCAAAGCTCCGAATCATCGGATCTGTAGCACACAAAAACGAAACCATCAATTAGACGCTAGATTAGGTGCTCTGTGCTATGTTCTTTCAGCGTTTGGGTTGTATTTATGGTGGTTAGATGAAGTTGATAGGGCGGAAGATGAAAGGAAGGGAAAGAAAGGGGACGAAGGTGTAACTGTTACAACTTTCATTGATGGGCTCTTCATTGTGTCTCTTATTAAATACACGAAGGAAGGAGACGATGTAACGGATCCGAGGAAAAATTGAGCGGGAGAGAATGAAAGTGCAAGAATTTTGGGAGCGCATGACATGGCCACATAGACGCATGCGTGGATCTCGTGTGAGGATGTGGGTGAGTCTCACGTTGTCACATAGACGCCATAGATTCTTTCTTACTATAGTCTTTGAGATTTTAAAGGTTTTAACAACATTATATCTCAAGCACTTACGATTTCAAAATTGACTTTTTTTTATCAGCAAAACAAATTTAAATTAAACCTTATTTTGGCGCCAGATTCGGTCGCGATTTGGCGCCAGATTCTGTGCAGATTGGGAAAGTTATTCCCCGGATTTTGCGGTCTTCAGCGAATTTGACGGAGGATTCTCAATCAACGGATTTGGATAGTGAATCTTTAGAAGCTCATATGCGCGAGGATGTTATGTAGGACGCAGATGTGTTTGGGTTTCGTGAGACCAGTAGGGCCGACCCTGAGGACCATCAGCATGGTGAGGAGGCCCAATTGCTGGAGTCTGAACCTACTTTGGCGACCCAAGTCCATGGGCTCAGCCCTTTGAATCCGACTTTTGGCTCTTCTTCAAGCCCTTGGAAGGATGCTTTGTCTAAACCCATAACTCTTGGGGTGAACCAAAGAGGCGTGGTCGTCCAAAAAAAGGTCAGTCAAAGAAAATTGCTCCTGCTCCTCCCATAGTTTTTTATCAGACAAGGGCCAAGACTTCTGCTGATAAAAGCAATGTGGGGAGCTTCACGGTCAATATAGTTAAAAAGAATAGCTCGGGTGAGTGGAGTTACTCCACGAAAGTTGGGAAAAAAGGCAGTTGACCTTGGCTTCTTGATGCTCAATCAGATCAATCTGCATTGTATGTTGTAGGACGTCGAGAGTAGTAAGGACGAGGTCTACCCTGAACCGACAGGAAAAGCTTTAACCCCTGTCCCGGTTTCTAATCGCTTTAATTGCTTAGATCCTAGTAGGAAATAGGCTTGTAGGTGTAAACTATAATTGCGGAATCCATGAATTGTTCTTCGATCATGAGAACAAAAAAACCATATAAACTTGGATCTTAGACTTGTATTAATTCAACCACAATAAATATTATGAAACAAAAGGAACTTACCTGAATCCATCATAGAATCTCTTTGATCTTCAATTTTGTTTCTCCTCCTTAACCCACTCTCTGATGTTTCTATATTTTGATGGAGAAAGAAACGTGTAACACACAATCACATAACCACCTTCTCTTTCATCTTTTATATTAGATGTATAACCACCTTTCAGTTACCAACAATTGTATTATTTGGTAAATATAATAAATGACATAACATCTAATTAACAACCATATGAGAAAGTGAATAATGAATATACTATAAGGTTGGGTAAGGTAGGAGGGAATCATAATTCCCGACTTTAATTACTTTTATCGAAACCGATCCATCACGATGTCGACCATAATATTAAAGCCTTATAATTTAATATGAATATGATGTTTACGTTACATGATTAAATCTTATACACGAAGGCCACAATAATAAAGTAAATATTCTTACAGTAGGGCGTTTCTTTTTGGTGCTTTGTTGCTTGGTTTCTCTGTTTTCTGTTTAGCTTTGTATAGTTGTTCTGGTTTGGAGAAAAAGATTCCCTTTTGTGGATTTTTCTCGCATTGTTCTACTGATTGATTGAACACTTGCTTAATAAATTCTTAGCTTATAAAAAAAATTAAACCTCGTTTGAGAGAAAAGAGAGTTACATAGAGTGAGGAGTGTGTACTACACAGGTTACAAAAAGATGACAAGAACGAAACCAACAAGAATGAAACCAACCACCAAGAAATACAACACATGATGAAACTAGAAACCAACCCGCTTCACGCAAGAAGGCAACAAACAAAAAACAGGGTCTAGAACCCAAATATACCAACCATTAAGTGCAAAAAGAGAAAACAAAGGATCTCGGATATCCAAATTTTAACAACTTGAAGTATAAAAAGATAGAACTTCCAGCAGCAAAACCAATGAACCGATAAAAACTGAACCCAACCCTTTTGGAACTGAGCAACTAAACCGATTTCAAAATGACTTGATGTTTGAGCTATGACTTATTTGCATTTCAAATTACAATTATAACTATGTAGTAAAATAATATATTAAAAATCAACAAACATGAAATATAACATATGACATTTCAGATTGCAGTTCGAACCACATTACTAATCAAGTCTTACAACAAAGTGACTGCATGTCTCTACAATCTCTCTTCTTAACTTGTGATTTTCTTTTCTTTATTTGATTAAAAACTTGTGATTTTATTAATTCTTCTTATCCTTTCTGTTAGAGCATCACAATCTGTAATATTGGCTGCACTATTTTCTTACAAAATTGATACAGACTCCACTAAACATCACATTATACAAATCTGTTCCATATTCTACTCATAAATTGATTTTTAATATATTATTTTACTAAATAGTTATAATTATAATATCAAATAAATTTGTATCTAATTTGTTTCTAAAAACTTTTTTTCTTCCTCACGTAATTTCCATGATCCACAAAATCTATAGTTAATGTAAAAGTTTAAAGTTGGAGATTGTTAATTACAAAATGCATACAGTTCACCATAGCTATCTACAATGCTTTTGTGTATGTCAGTGGTTCAATTCCCAAACAATAATATATGCAGCGCAGCAGCAGTTTCACAATAAGAGCACGATGCTGAAAATATACCTTTCTGCAAGCATTGCAAAACCCTCCTCAAAAAACATCTCTTCCACAACCCCAACAAAAGATAGCTTATGATGCGTAGCTAATATTACTGAACTCGAATTAAACACAGCAAATGTACAAAAGAGGAAGCTTGTATTCATAGGCGAATCCAGAAATCTAGTTTATGGTACGCCATTTATAATGATTAAATGTAGAAAAAAATTAAAGTTGGTTTATAGAGTCTTAGAGTATGATTGGTCTTTCAAATGAAATATCTTTCTCATACAAGTTCCGATTTAAACTCGTAAGATATCAAATCGAATAACATTCTTACATCTACAATTTTCATATTTGATTTTCAGTAAGAAAAAACATTACCTGAACTCTTACACGTCATGAAAGTTAAACGGTCAATCATACGCAGTCCAGTTCGCCATGGGCAAAGCACTATGTGCAAAACATACAACTAGTTATACTACATGTACAAGAGTTATGGAACAAACAGTCGAGGATACGTTATTCGTCGGACATATGTGTTTGTCGAACCTACAAACCGAGACTTTTTTCTTTTTTTTTATACAGAACTTTGTTTAAGTTTAATATCTACATTTTACAACTTTATATATTATAATGAATAATAACATAGGTCAAGTTTAAAACAAAATTTGTTCAAAAAAGAAGTATTAAAATACACATACAAAAATTAACAAACAGGCTTGTAAAAGACAAGATAAGGTTATCCTTCTACAATTGTAGAAATATAAGGAAAATTATATGATAAAAAGTATATGAATACTACATAACAAAATATACTTATATTTTAGATTATAATATAAACATAAATATTTAATCTAGTTCAAGCACAATTGTATTCTCTTATCGATAGCGGATCCAAAGAATCTCGATAAAAGAGGCAACATTTCTTATTAAAAACTTATTAACTGCTTAGTTGTATATAAATATTTGCATACCTAATACATGTGACTATATTCGAACACTATATTAAATTTATTACAATATAGAAAAGATATTAGACATCATTTCTTTTAGAAATGAGAAAAAAATACATTTTTGTTCATCACTATAAATACTTAGATGTATACTACTAAACTATTATGTTTTACATCTAACTTTTCAGATACAACCTACAATGAATAAGATTGTTAGAAAATGTTATAGACGCTTGGAGTTTAAAATGAGCATATTAAAGTAAAATGGGGTTTAACGTGTAACAATGTAAAACCCGCTTCGTTTCATTAGGGTATTAAATTACAATCCAAAAACCGTAAGGTAGGTTTTTGAAACAAGTGCAAAAGAAGAAAAAAAGATCTGGGCAGGCCAGACTCGGCCAAGCAGGCCCTTCCTCTCACTTGGGCTTGAGCCCGTTTTTCTGTCTGAGGCCCAAGAGGGCCGGCCCAAACGCGCGCCCCTTATAAGCTGAAACCCTAGGGTTTCAGCGTCAAAGAGACGCGCAACCGAAACCCCCCCTCTCCTTCGATCCTCTCGACCTATCTCTCTCTCCTCCTTCGTCTTCCTCACCGAACTCCGGCCGTCCACCACAGTTTCCGGCCGCCACCTCCCTCACCACCCTCGTCCCATCCTCCTCTTTCATCTCTCGACCCATCTTCCCCGTCTCTGTCCAAAAACCGGCCGTCCACCACCGGTTCCGTCCCAAGCCCTAACTCGCCACCGCCCCGCTTCCCGTCTCCGACCTCCCTATCTCTCTCTCCTTCGTCTTCCTCACCAAATTCCGACCGTCCACCACCGTCTCCGACCTCCCCGTCCCGAGCCCTAACTCGCCACCGAGCTCCACCTTCCCTTCAACCGAACACGAGCCGATCTCCCGCCGTCGCCGGCGAGCTCGCCAGATCCGGAACGGGACGAGTCGTCCAGACCCGAGCCGTACACCGCCGCTCCCACCGCCGCTCTCCGCCGTCTCCACCGTTTCGGTACGGTGAGTTCTCGGCCTGTGGAACCTCGGCCGATAACGGCGTCGCCGGTGGTCGGCCGGACCCAAGCAGAACTCGTTCTTCTTCTGTTGTTTTTCCCTTTCCCGAGTTCGTTCAGATCTGGTCGGGTATGGAACGGAACTCCCGAAATGGAAAGGAACAAGAACAAAGCATGATTTCGGGCTTGTTTAAGGGATTATTGTAAACGTTGTAAATCTGAAATTGTAAAGAACGACAAAATTAAGATATCGTTATTATGTTTCATTACGTTTCCAAATCTGTTTAAGTGTGAAAAAGGAGGGTTTAAAATGAATGTTGAAATGAAAATCAGTTTTAGAATAAAGGTTAGATCTGTTTTGTTCGGACGTAAAACTGTTATCGATAAAACTAGATCGGGTTAGGTTAAACGGGTTTTAAAACGAAAGTCGGTTGTTAAGTTTAAACTCGAGTTAAGTTAAATCGAAAGGGGGGAAAACGAAATCAGATCGGCTTTATAAGGGTTTTGGACCAAAATATCGAGTTTGGAAACGAGCGGAAGGAAATCGTTTGTTTTAAATTCGAAGTCGGAATTAAATAAAGCAAAGGCGTTTCAAAGACGGTTTTAAGTCAAAAATGGGTTTAACGGGGTTTAGGTCAAATCTGAGTTCGGTGCACGGGTGCTCGAACCCGATCCGTCGTAATCCCACTTTTATCCCGCTCGAGTGTAAACGACAACTGTCGGATTTAAACTGGACTAATTGTAACCTTTAACTTAACGGCGGAACCGTTATTAAGTTGTGGCTTCGGGTTAAATTTAGAGTCCGGCTCCGATCGAAGGGGAGCCCCGGAAAGCAATTTACAAAACCCGGGCAGATTCGCCATGTCGGGCGAATCGGGCCTTTAAGGGTCCTTTATAGACATTGTCGGGGTTACGTTTGGGCGTTGAGTTTATTTAATTTCGGTCTGTTCGTACTAGTTTAAAAGTGAGTTAAATTTGTGTTCTTTTAGATCGTGCTGCGGACCGAGGCAAAGGGAAACTCGGCGAGTGATTGTGATTGCTTCGGGGTTTATTGGAGCGCTTTTAGATTTATATACGAGGTAGGGAAAAGTAGCCGGATCTCAGCCCTGATTAAGGAAAGTTAACAGTAGAACTGCATGTGACACCGGGGTGTCGTGGGTTGTTTATGTTTATTTAAATATTAGAAAAGCATGTTACGGGAACTTAGTATTTATTGGAAAGGCATGTGACACTTAGTAGTGTCGTAGGAGCAGAGAACTTAGCGTTAGTAGAACTACTGGAGGCATATGACCATGCCCGGAGGTTGACTGTTTAATTTCTGTCTTGGGTGACCATGAGAGCCTGTGTTATTTGAATTGGTGTTTGGGTGGCCATGAGAGCCCGTGTATTTATTGTTGAGTTTGGGTGGCCATGAGAGCCCGTGTTTTTATTGTTGAGTTTGGGGTGGCCATGAGAGCCCGTGTGTTATTATTTGGCATCTTGGGGTTGTTGAGCCGTGAGTTAAGTGGTTGTGTCTTGGGAGGTCATGACGGCCCGTGAGGTTGTTGAACCCGAGTCTTGACTGTTGAGGTGTCTTGAGTGGCCTTGAGTGCCTGTTTGTTGAACTTGCTTGTGTTGTGGGTGTGTTTGCCCGAACCGACTATGTGTCGGGGAGTGGTGTGGATTTTGGCAGGTTACGAGCATTCTTGGGCTGGCCTGACCAAACTCGAGCCTCGGCAGGTTCTGAGCATTCTTCGGCTATCCTGTCCCGTGTCCGGATCCCGAGAGGTTATGAGCATTCTTCGGCTAGCCTAACCGCGTACGAGGCTCGGCAGGTTCTGAGCATTCTTCGGCTAGCCTGATCCGTGTTCTTGTCTTTGGGGAAGGTCATTGTTGGCTGTGTTGTCTTACTTTGTGAGTTTGAGGTTGAGTTTGTTGTGGAAGGTAACGGGTTGTTGTTAAGTTGAGTACTTGAGTTGGTGTTGGTTTTGGTGTTGGTTTTGGTGTTGGTTTTAGCATTGGTGTTACTGGCTTTGTCTGCTAATTATGCCATAGTCAGTCTGTTATCCGTGGGGGTGAGCGAACGCTCACCCCTAGCTGCTTTTCCTACAGGTACTGATCACCGGACGGACTAGGTTAGCTCTTGAAGCTTGTGGAGCTTGGAGCGGAGTCTGGTCTTTATTTTGTCGAGTCTAGTGACGGATATTGTACCTTGTCCACTTGTTGGGACGTTTTTGTATTGTAAATACTATTATTTTGAGAAGTAAATGGAAATGTCAGAGCTTTTATTCAAAACAGGTTCAAGTGTTTTTATGTTTTGAAATGTTCGCGTCCCGAGTTCGGTTCTCTGAAATTGGGGCGTGACAAACAATTTTTCAAATTGTCATAACTTCTTCATACGAACTCTGATTTAGGCTGGTAAAATATCAAATCGAAGATATCTGAAAGCTATACAATTTTATGTAACTTTCTCGGCGCATGGTATGCTGTGGCATACCCTAACCCCCCTAAATACACATGTGCTTTTATTGAATTGAAGAGTTCAATTACAAATTATACAAGAGACAGCTCTAGCAGCTCTTCTTTTTACAAAACTAGTTACGATATATAAATTTTAAATGGGTGGAGCAAAGTTTCTCTCCTTTGCCTCATTCTATTCGGTTCTATTGACGAGCTATGATCATTACCGCTCCATTATAGTTCATCCAGACGGTCAAGTTAAGAGTCAGGCCAGGACGAAGGTCGTAGTCGAGACACCAGCCAAGGTGAAGGTCGCGACGCCGAACAAGGTTGCAAAGCATGTTGCCTCTCCTCGGCGACGTGCTCCAGCCCGAAAGAAGGTTCAAGTTGAAGTCATGCCGGAGAAGGTAGACATTGTGACTCTGACTTCAAAAGGTTTGGCTGTCGACCCAGACAAAGGAGAAAACGCTCTGTAGTTGTTGAGGGTATGGAGCCACCGGTGAAGCTTGAGACCAGAATGAGGAGACAAATGATTGAGGAGGAATTTTTTGTTTGCAACCTCCCCTATGGCACATCAGAGGATTGCTCAAGCATACGTTTGAACCTTTTGAAGAAGTTGTTTCCGCGAAAGTTCTCAGCCGTCCAAATCGCAAATACCAGATGTATGGATTTTTGCGTCTTCGGGAGAAAGAGTCTGCGACCCAGGCAATCGATTGCATGAACAGTCTAAAGATGAATGGATACCATTTATTTTTCGCTCTTTCCAGAAGTCGGAAAGTCAGTCCAGGTACTGGATTGGAACAGTGTCACGCCCCAAATCCGGTCTTGACCGGACTCGAGACGTGAGAGAAAAAGATAATAATAATTGACAATAATTGAGTAAACCATGATAAAGTAAGTTTTTAAATAAAACATAATCCAGTAAAAGAGTTGAGTCAAGCTCAAATATAACAAAAACGATAAGGTTCAATACAAACAGTAAAGTACGTCTCTAGCACCAACTCCACCCGGACTCTCCAAGAGCTCCCGAGCCCTGAAATGTCCTCAAGTCTACTCAACAGGATAACATGTACAACAATAAACAAGAAGGGGGGTGAGCTTACGCTTAGTAGGGAAAATAATAAAGCAAAAGAAACCTCCAATTTGGTGATAAAAACCCGAAATCTGTACAAGTATCCAAAAGTTACGATTAACCAAAAAGATGCTTTAAATAGAGATTAATGAGAATTATAGTACTTAAATACACAGTAACTCAAAGGAGATCAAAATAGACGGGTTAATCTTTAATAAAGACAATTAAAGAAAACACGTAAACGCCACGTCGATAACTTAAGCCAATACTCCGATCCACAATTAGTCATTGTATCATGTCGGATTGCTCCTAGATCCAGAGGAGACACATATCATCGAGACCATCGGAAACATTCCTAAAGGGACACATATCGTCGTGGTCCTCGGAAATGTCCCCAAATGACCATAGATCATCGGGGCGAAGCAAGATATCCTCCCAGAAACGCTCCCGCAGGAACGCATACCCTCGGGGTGAAGCAACAAGTAACAATCCCCGCGGGGTAAACAAACTCACGTCATACCGGAATTCCCTTCGGCCTGGACGTCTTCCCGGGATTCACATCGGGGTGAACACAATTCCTCGGCTTAGGTACCACCCCACACCGGCATACTCCCTCGGTGTAGGTACCATACCGAAATACAGACCATCGGCCTAGGTACTACCCCACACCGGCATACCCCCTCGGTGTAGGTACCATGCTGAAACACAACTCCTCTCAGATCACACACAAGAGAATAACATACCATACAGTCATAGTACAATCACAGCTTAGCAACCCATAATCTTACCACGACGCGCCACAAAGAACTCATATTAACAATCACGCTTACCGGCATGACTTACCAACCACGTCCCATCGGTCTATCACTCACCCGATCATACCATATGGCACAATCAAAGTACATTCAAACATTCATTAAATCAATCATAACACGGATCAACAATTCATATCACAATCATCACATTTTATCTAGTTTAGTTTGACTCTTATATTAACCTAAAGACTAAGCAAGCAACGACATTTGAGACAATCGAACACAATCACAAACAATCCTAACGCTCGTCATGGCCATTCTACCAGCACGGAAATTCCCAAGATATTGAAAGCGATTACACTAGTGGATCACATCCTACATGCATACTAGACTCGTCCGGTTATTATTGTAATTGAAAAGCGATTATTCTAGTGAATCACATCCTATATGCAAACTAGGACCTTTCCGGTTATTATTATCCTAAAGGCATACTAAGCATTCTTTAAATTAAAAGAGGAGTTTAGTACTTTCCCTACCTCGAAACTCCAAAGCTAAAATACTCCTAGCTGCTGACGTCCGGGCTAGCTTCCTCTCCGTCTTCTCACGGGTTTCAAAGTCTTCTTCTTTCCTCGAGCTCGGGTCCACGGTCTTGGATCACAAACAATACTAAAATTAATAACTAAACAAAGACGGTCTTTAAATTAATTTACCTAAATACGCTCTAATTACAACACTAGGGCCAAGAGGTGAATTGGGCCCGAACTAGACTCAATTCGGATGCCCCACAGTTCTGGAAATCAGTCCCGGTATCCGACCCGACCCGTACCACAGCCCGGCCTGGAACCAGACCCGGCGCATGTCACAGACCGACCCGGAACCAGACACGGACCGCGCCACAGACCGGCCCGGAACCTGACACGGACCGCGCAACGTACCGGCCCGGAATCAGACACGGACCGTGCGGCGTACCGTGCCGGAGCCGGGACCGTTCCGCGCCGCGTACCGTGCCGGAACCTGGCCCGTTCCGCGCCACGTGCCGTGCCGGAACCTGGCCCTCTTCGGGTCCCATTCCGTGCCGAACCAGAGCAGATTCTCTCCTTCTTCCCCAACTCGATTTTTGCGAAAACCAACACCAAAACCCCATTTCCAGCACCATCCAACCTCAAAAACAGTCAAACCAAAGCCCAACCTTCAACACCATCAATGAGTTTCATCAAAGCTTCAACAAATACAACACAAACAACCTAACTTCACTAATTTTCCACCAAAAGCAATCCTCTAACCATAAAACCAACAAGTTCTATCCAAAAACCCACAATCTCACAACTTGAAAGTGATTGTAAAGAGAAGTTAAGAGTGTACAAACCTTTAGGATGGTGAGATGGTGAAGAAAAGATGAATTTGGAGATGTTTTGATGAAGAAAGGCCTTCAAGATGACTCTTTTACTCCCTTTCTTCTTCCTCTAGCAAGGTTGCTCTTCCTTCTCTCTCTCTCTAGCACTATTCGGCTGCAATAATAGAAATGCTGAATTTGGTTTGCTCCAATTGCTTTAAATGACCTAGTTTGTTGAATGATCAAAGGCCATTTAGATTTCTATCCACTTAAGGACATTTGGGAGGGGTAAAAGGATACTTTTAGCCTCTTTTCTTCCCCTCCAAGCTAATAGGGACAAGTTCCCATGTAGGGACCACTTTTCCTTAGCTAAAAGTCCAGCACCTCTAATTAATCCATTTTAGTCGATAAAAAGTTCGGGTTTGACCAAAATTTGACTTTTCCAATATTACATTCAAACGAAAGGAAATGGCCCAACTAAGCTAACCGTGATGACGGCTAAGCTTTTTGGGCCCCGGAAAGGTCCCGAACGACTCCCGAAGTCATCGGTTGACTTTTCCGACCGAAAGTCAAACTTTGCCAAAATCACCGGTTCGACCGGGATCGACCGGGGGTGGTTCTTACAAACAGAGTACGGGACCAGGGATCACGTTTTCTCCTTCTCGTAGGATTAAGGGACCACCGGCGTTGGGTTTTGGCTTCTAAGGAACTGGCCATGGTTGTGATCTCACCGGAGATTTGTCAGAAGCGAGTTGCAGAACAGAGTACGATGAAGCGAGTTGGTGACTCGTCGGTCGGTGGTTCTTCAGTGACTCTGTGTTCGTCGGATGCAACTTCTGAAAATACATATTAGTTTGAGAGATCCTCGGGACCATCGAATCCGCAGGAAATCAATTCAACGCCTGTTTCTGCGGATTTTTCTGATTTGGAAACAAATCACGATTCTGCGGATGAGATGCCTCTGAAGTAGGTTGTGACAGAACCTGGGCCTGAGGTACACGACCCATGTGAGTCTGTGGTAAGGCCAGCAACATGCAATGGGCCAACTGATTCTGTTGGTCCATCAAAACAAGAAGAAGGGCCGAAGGATGGATCTACCTACATGCAAGGCATGTCGGAGCCCACATCCAAATCATAGCAGGCTTTGGAGACACTTGATACGGAAGTCGTTTCGATATCACCAACATGTTGTGGGTTGATTGTGGGTCAACCGACCATTGACCCATTACGAGCTATCCGTTACATGTTTTGAGAGATCTGAGTTTGGTTAAAGGTAGCCCGAAGGATGATATTGGCGCTCCGTCGGAGGGTAGTCTCTGGAAGGAGGTCCTACTTGATAAACGAGTGAGTCGACCTCCCAAGCACTTATCGGAGTTCTATACAATTCAGTGTAAAACAAGGAAACGTTCTTTGGAGCGGGAACGAGTTGTTCGTCCCGTTGACATTGGGAAACAAGTCGAGCAAGGACGAACTGGGAACACTCAAGTTGCAGCTTCGTCTCATGGAGCCGACGCATGGATTAAAATTGTGAATTGGCTTCCAAGAAGAAAGATGTTTCGTCTTTGACTTCGGGATGAGAGGATTGACGGGTTTTTTGTTTGTTTTGTTTTAGTTCCTTATTTCGTTTTTAGGAAAAGGCTTGGCCTTTTGGCTCCCCTCTTTGGAGTCCCCATGTAATCATTGACCCTTACTCTGATTCATCAGGGCTTGTTGGTTTCTTTTTGGAATCAGTCTTTATAATAAATTTTCGAGCTTATAAAAAAACAAAACTAGTTACGATAGACAATGAGCAATTCGATACCCTGGCCCGAGCAATTGCTATCCTTTTATAGTGCAGCTCAACTAAGAATCAGGAGGGTCTACAACGCCAGCACGTCGCACTTTGTTCTACATGACCACATGAGGAAGATGCTGACGTGGATCAACGATGAACGTGGCCTAATGGATTTAAGACGCGTGGAAGGCTAACAGTCTCAGCAACGAACTCAACTCATAAGTGAAACGGGGCGTTTTATTCTTCTTCTAAAATTGAAAGGGGAGGGACTTGCTTGTAATGCAAGCAATCGTGACAGGCACCTTTCTTTGGACATGCTTGTCCTCAAGCTTGAGAACGAGCCAACCAGTCAGGAAATGATGCTCGAATCATCGAGGCATCTTCCCAAGTTGCATCCTCCATGGTGGATTTATCCCACAAGATCAGATATTGGACCACAACAACATTTGACCTCTTTATCATCCGTGTATGAAGTAACTTGGCAGCATAAAGCTTGAGTTGGCCTTCAGGTATGGTATTAGGCAAATTCTGATGCAATCTGTTCTTGTGCCCCAGTTGCTTTTTGAGCAAGGATACATGAAATGTGAGATGAATTTTTTATCCTTCTGGAATCTCGAGAGTGTAAGCAATTGCACCCTTCCTCTCAACAATTTGAAATGGTCCATTGAACCTTGCTGCAATTTTAATGTACTTTCTTAAGTTGACCGAGTTCTGCCTGTAAGGTTGCAGTTTGTGATAAACCTAATTCCCTACAGAAAACTGTCTTTCAGTCATGTGCTTGTCAGTTTGGATCATCATTCTCTCTTGAGCCTTGGTGAGGTTCTCTTGCAAGAACTTAATTCGATCATGTATGATCTGTAAGAAGGATTCCACAACAAGCGCCTTGGAGACATCTTTAGAGAGGCCAATGAGAGGGGGTCATACCCATATAAGGCCATGAAGAGGCTAAAATGCAAGGAGGTGTGATAAGAAGTGTTGTATCATAATTCAGTCATAGCTAGTCATTGTGCCCACTTTCTAGGATTTTGGTGTGACATTGCCCTCAAGTAGTTCTCAAGGCATTGATTGACTCCTTCAATTTGGTTATAATTTAAAAAAAACAGTACTAAAAAGATAAGGCTGATGCAAATCATTTGTGAAAACAAGAAAATTAATGGATAAAATACAAAAATGAACTCAATTGAAGTAGATATTTAATCACTCAGAATCATGTTCTTTCTAGATCATTAAAAATTTTCACAATCACTTCAATTGCAAGATGATATACAAAAAGTTGTTGGTTAGTTGTCCAAAACTATATTAAAGTTTTGTTCACAAACGGATGTGTGCATAAAGTTGTCCATATTATGTGGGTGCACTGAAGTTTTGTACACCAATTTTTTTAGAAAAACATATTGCCCACACAACTACATAATGCATTATGAATTGCCCACAAATCTATTTAGTCCGTGAAGAACTGCTTAAACCATTCATTCTTAACATCCTTGTTACATTTTTTTAAACGTCAATGGATAAAACTTCAATACACCCACAAAACATGGACAAAACTTTATACATGCATCCGTTTGTGGACAAAACTTTAATTTTTTTTAAAGGTAGAACGATAGATATTATAAATTAAAGTAACTTGGTGCCCGAGTAAACGGAAAACACCATACAAAAAAAAAACTAACATAAACTGAAAGATAATTGCAAAATAGTAAATGTTGCTCATGGGCATCAGGGCGGTCGGAGGGGTGGGACTGCGGTAGCATCTAGAGACACTGATACATTATACTTCAACCATAAGAAGCTGATCGAGCAGACCAGAGGATAAGTGTGCAGTGGTGGACCGATTACTCCCCCGGTAAGTCAGCGTGCATCATCCTCCCTTGACTGGTAGTGGTGAGGCTCCTGAACGCAGGATTGCTGACTCCGAAATGGTAGGGAAATAATAACTCTACTGTTGGCAGTACCAATGCCGCCTATCAGCCAGGGAGGAGGTACAGTTGACCAACCCCTCCCTGGGGCCCCCAACACTCATTCTTGGAGGCGGTGGTGCTTGAAGCCCCTCGCCGCTACTTGTGATGCTCCATTCGAAGCCGATGAGCCTTCGTCCTCCTCAGGATCCTCCTCCTCCCTTTCTGTCCTCTTTTTTCTTGACAACGACGGAGATGGTTCACGGGGGAGCCAACCAACCGGAATTTCCTACTCCCTCTCCCTCTGCCCCCCATAGATGATTAACCCAAAAATTGTAGACTAAGAGGAAATGTTTCAATAATACTAGTTTGATATAACTAGATAATTACTATCCGTGACCTGTAATTCCATCACTTCTCGGTTTGGGCGCGGGTCTCAAATCTGCCGGTAAGGGCCTGGACGAGGGATGTGGGCTTCATGGTTGGCAACGCACTGGGCGTCTGTCAAGGTGTATATGTTGATAAAGACGGGCTCTGCTGGGGGGACTTCATGAAGGTTCGGATCAGGGCAGATATCAGGATCCCTCTGCAAAGCCAGCTTTGGTTCCGTCTATCGGTCTCGCAGGTACGGACTCGCCTGATAATTTCCTATGAATTTTTACCTGAACATTGCTTCGGGTGCTGCTGTGCGGGTCACCTCTTTCCGGTATGTCCGGTTGTGGGCAGTTCGAGGGGTGTATCCCTGAGAGCACCTGGGGACCCGAGGTCGGCCTTGGAGAAGGCGAAACATGGGAAGGCCACCCCGGGAACAAACTGGACCTACTTAGGTGGGTCGGACAGAGGTGTAGGGGGGTCGGACAGAGGTGTCCGAGCTAAAGGGCCTCAGCCCCAGGGCCTCACTTTTGTCCAGTCAGCACAAGGGCCTCAGCCCCAGGGCCTCACCCAGGGCCTCAGCAAGGATGAAGCTTCGGTCTGAGGCCCTGTGGTGACGGGACGCTACAGCTTCAAGCATAACCGTCTTGTCCCCGTGGTGACTTCCCCGTCCATGGGCTCCCTGGTCTTCGGTTGGGCAGTTCTTCCACTTCCAATGCATGCATCCAAGACTCCCCGCCATTCCGGGAAACCCTCGGTTGTACCCTTCTCGGAGTAAGCGTTCCATGTCAGCCGGTGTGGGTGTACGCTCATACTCGGTTCCGAATACCTCAATGACGACCTTGCAAAACTTACGTAAACATTCAAGTATGGTGCTTACCCCAATGTGCAGAGTTTTGTCCAATGAATCGGCCGAGGACCCATACGCAAGCATCCGTATCGCGGCGGTGCACTTCTATTCCGTTGATAAGCCCAACCGTGAGGCCGCGTCGAGCTTCTGAACGAAGTACCTGTCGTGTTCCTTGACCGCGTCCATAATCCGTTGAAAAAGTGGTCTGCACATACGGGAACGACGCCTAAACATAGCAGGGCCATATATGGGCTGATCGACAAAATAGTTCCTCATCAATTGGTTGTGGCCTTCACCACGGCCTCTGTTAATCTCTCGTCGCATTGGTTCCCCACGGAGGGCTCTCTCGATCTTTGGCATTGTTCTCTGCATGCTCCTCTCAATCCTCTCCCGGAGTCGTCGCTCAATTGGCCGCATTCGGGCTGCCATATCCTCATATGTCGAGAGTTGGGCTGCCATCTCCTCATACGTCGTCATTCGGGCAGCCGGCTCCTCGTATGTCGGAACCTCAACGTCGTACATAACCTCATCGTCAGACATTTTGGAAATTAGAGAGTAAAATGTGGGAATGAGAGAGTGAATTTGGAGAATGGGTGTGAAAAAATGAGGTTGGGGTATTTATAGGGTTTAAAATGGTTTAGATTTAATAAAAAAAAATAGCCGTTGTCGACCGTTTGACAACAGTCGGATTTGTCACGTGTCGGCACGCGAGAGGAGGGGAGCCAGACAGGGCGAGGGGCGCGAGCCCGACCCGCGTGTTTCAGGGCCGCGGACCGCGTAATTTCCAGCCCACAATGGGACGGCCCGAGGACTGTCGACTGCGCGCGCACGGGTCGGGGGCGAGGGCCGGCCCGTTGTGCGTGCTCTCAGACCTGCAACATTTCTGTCCTCAGTGTCACGAAGATGGTGTGCCTCCTTTTCCAAACGGCGACGTCTTGAGCTTAAGCGTTTAGTTCCTTCGGATGGGCCGAAGCTTCCAGGCCCAAGCTCTTCTTCTGGCCCATCATCTGTCCTGATCCTGAGCTTAAGCGTTTAGAGTTGCTGGATTCGTAGATCCTGAAGTTCAAGGCCATCGACCCCATCCTCCTCGGACGTTTCTGTTTCGCCGGCGTCAACACGCGCATCCTCCTCCCTGTAAGGTATAATCTCTTGTACTCAACCCTTCTTCGTTGTTTGTGTACATCTGCTTACGTCTGTGGCTTGTGTTCAAGTTTTTTTTTTCCTGGTTGGCTTCCGAGATTCTCGAGGAAACGGTAGGAAAACAAAAGGTCTAACAAGGATTTTCCCTCTTTTTCAAATTTTAATGTGAACCGGCTTTCTAGATTCTGGAGGTATGCTCGGAGAGTTGGGATCAGTTTGGTGTTCTGGGTCTCTTTGGGCTCCGAGAATGTGAAGGAAACTAGAGAGTTAGGTTTTGATGGGTTTTATTGTTACTATTTCTCTGCTTGTTAGGACCGAGGTCAATGTTGGAGTGAATTGGTTTGGGTTTTTTGTCTTCCTTCCTACTGTTGATACGTTGTATCTGACATTGTGATTTATTTTCTGACGATATTATTTTCGAGTTTTCCCCAAATATTGAGTGGGAACTGGGAAGCAAATCCATGTATCTAAGTTCTTAGTTTGAATGGCTCCTTCCAATGATGTTTTTCTTTGTATTTTGTATTTTTTGTAGATTAGTAGAATTGTTTTGGGTCCCCTGTTGCTTAACTTTTCTTTACAGCTTTCGATGGTGAAGCTTCAAACATTTGATGCTTAACTAACTTCAGTTTCATTTGGTTAATACCTTCACATTATGTTATATATGACATTTTCATTGATATCATCTGGTTTGTTCTCTCAAGGCTTAAACATTTCTTCTATTTATCATTTCTAACATAGATTATGATTTTATCATCTAGCTAATTATGGAGAACTGTGGGCAATTTATGTGCAAATATTTGCATCTAACCTTTCAGTTCATCATCTAAGAGCATTTTTTTCATCTTCTCTGTCAACAGGAACTATGCCTTTATGTCGTGGAGGAACACATGGAGCGATCGATCCCGCTTCATCCCATTTATCCGAACTTCGGCGTTCGCCCTCTTTTCATCTTTCATCCTCATCCTCGGGAAGAAGCTTTCTTTCGGCTTTCCGTACTCATTCATCTCTGCATGAGGTATATGTTTTTTTGCTTGACAAATTATTTTATTTTGCTTCTGGTGTAAATATCCTGAACGTTACTTTGTTTTCGAGACAGGGCAATATAATGTTCGTTATATATGTCCGTTTGCTTAGTTACGAAATCTGGGCATTTAACTTGAAAGGTGAACTGATCCCTGGATTCTCTCTCCATTGACGAGGGTGCCACCTCCCTACCTAGTTATGCAGGTTTTGGTGCCGTTAATTCTACCTTGTATATGATAGGGGGCAGTAAGGCCATTACCACCTCTGATTCTCTTGGTGATCATGTTCCTACTGTGGACACACACATGATAGATTTTCATGTGATTCCTCGACTCTCTAACAATAGTCTTCCGGCTGATCACGCCCAATTGGGTCTTGTGCAACCTGGTCCACCTTTAAATGCGAGGAAGCTACTTCCTGTAGTCATTGTGGTCGGGCGCAAACTTTACGCTTTTTCACGCTTTGTAAGGCTCAAGGAATCACTTCCGAATTTCGAGGTACTAGATACTAGCATGGAGGTTCGACAATGGGCAGTGCTCCCAGAACCCCCTTTCAAAGTGAGTTTGGGTATTGAGGACATTGACTGTGGTATTGAATTGGAAGTTGTGTCGCACGCATTGTGTGAAGACCGCTCCTGTCTCATAATTTGCGTAAGCGGTAAAAAGTATCATGGGCTTTTCAAGCTTGACCTTCAAAGCCGCCAGTGGAGCATTGTAAGTCGCGGGAGTGTACCATTTTATGGTGAAGCTGTATCTCTGTTCAAGACATATTATGCATTGCGCTACAATCGTGCCCACCCGAAAAATACAGTTTGTTCTTTTGTCGGTACCATGGCTCCTCGGGTTGAGGAAGTAGCTGATCTCGAACTGTCACCAACAATGGTACATTATCATCATCGAAGCCAAATCGGTTTGATGGGTGACACCCTCTTTGTTGCACGGATAGGGTATGCTTCCTATTACAATTGTCCGGGCCATCACTTGATCCTTGACAAATTCAAGGTCTCCATCGAAAGAGGGATAGCAAAAGCTACCAAATTCCGGCGAACGACTTTAGAGCTGGAGGTCAACCAGGGTAGGTCATGTGGCTCGACATTATACTGTGTACCTTGGGTAAGTAAGATTCCCCTTGCATGCTTTATGCAGTTGCTTCTGCTATGTTCCATGTTAGTAGGGTACACAACTTAATTTGTAGATATATATAGTTAGTACACCAGTGCCTAATAATCCATTCAAAGTGCAGGTACGAGAATGAAGAATGAAGAATGAAGAATGAAGAATGAAGAATGCAGAATGAAGAATGGAGAATGGAGAATGGAGAATGGAGAATGGAGAATGAAGAATGAAGAATGAAGAATGAAGAATGAAGAATGAAGATTTCAGTCAGAGTGACAATAGTTGTCTAGACATATTATCAAACTGCTATCATTTTAACATATTCCATGACATTAATTAGCTAGTTAGTCTTGAAAGCTCCATTTGGAGGTTACCGTATAAAACTGAAATATTTGTATTAAACTATCCCTTAATGAGGGCAGTATGAATATCATGTCATGGCTAATTAAGATGACTAACTATTTTAGCAATGACAAGTGTTGGGTAATTAGTGACCCTATAGACCCCTCTTAGAGGGACATGAATGTGAATAACAAGAAGTGTTTTATGTGAGAGTATACTTGTATTGATTAGGGATGGGAATGGGTAGGGCATGCTTTATTACCACAACTTAACTTGTAGATATTAATTAGTACACCAGTGCCTACTAATCCAATCAAAGTGCATGTAAGAGAATGAAGAATGCAGCATGAAGAGTGACGGCTCAGAGGATAGTAATTATCTAGTTATATCAAACTAGTATTATTGAAACATTTCTTCTTAGTCTACAATTTTTGGGTTAATCATCTATGGGGGCAGAGGGAGAGGGAGGAGGAAATCCCGGTTGGTTGGCTCCCCCGTGAACCATCTCCGTCGCTGTCAAGAAAAAAGAGGACAGAAAGGGAGGAGGAGGATCCTGAGGAGGACGAAGGCTCATCGGCTTCGAATGGAGCATCACAAGTAGCGGCAGGGGGCTTCAAGCACCACCGCCTCCAAGAATGAGTGTTGGGGGCCCCAGGGAGGGGTTGGTCAACTGTACCTCCTCCCTGGCTGATAGGCGGCATTGGTACTGCCAACAGTAGAGTTATTATTTCCCTACCATTTCGGAGTCAGCAATCCTGCGTTCAGGAGCCCCACCACTACCAGTCAAGGGAGGATGACGCACGCTGACTTACCGGGGGAGTAATCGGTCCACCACTGCACACTTATCCTCTGGTCTGCTCGATCAGCTTCTTATGGTTGAAGTATACTGTATCAGTGTCTCTAGATGCTACCGCAGTCCCACCCCTCCGACCGCCCTGATGCCCATGAGCAACATTTACTATTTTGCAATTATCTTTCAGTTTATGTTAGTTTTTTTTGTTGTATGGTGTTTTCCGTTTACTCGGGCACCAAGTTACTTTAATTTATAATATCTATCGTTCTACCTCAAAAAAATATATTAAAGTTTAGTCCACAAACGGATGCATGTATAAAGTTTTGTCCATGTTTTGTGGGTGTATTGAAGTTTTATCCATTGACGTTTTAAAAAAACGTAACAAGGATGTTAAGAATGAATGGTTTAAGTAGTTCTTCACGGACTAAATAGATTTGCGTGCAATTCATAATGCATTATGTAGTTGTGTGGGCAATATGTTTTTCTACAAAAATAGGTGTACAAAACTTCAGTGCACCCACATAACATGGACAACTTTATGCACACATCCGTTTGTGAACAAAACTTTAATATAGTTTTGGACAACTAACCCACAACTTTTTGTATATCATCTTGCAATTGAAGTGATTGTGAAAAAATTTAATGATCTAGAAAGAACATGATTCTGAGTGATTAAATATCTACTTCAATTGAGTTCATTTTTGTATTTTATCCATTACTTTTCTTGTTTTCACAAATGATTTGCATCAGCCTTATCTTTTCAGTACTGTTTTTTTTAATTATAACCAAATTGAAGGAGTCAATTAATGCCTTGAGAACTACTTGAGGGCAATGTCACACCAAAATCCTAGAAAGTGGGCACAATGACTAGCTATGACTGAATAATGATACAACACTTCTTATCACACCTCCTTGCATTTTAGCCTCTTCATGGCCTTATATGGGTATGACCCCCTCTCATTGGCCTCTCTAAAGATGTCTCCAAGGCGCCTGTTGTGGAATCCTTCTTACAGATCATACATGATCGAATTAAGTTCTTGCAAGAGAACCTCACCAAGGCTCAAGAGAGAATGATGATCCAAACTGACAAGCACATGACTGAAAGACAGTTTTCTGTAGGGAATTAGGTTTATCTCAAACTGCAACCTTACAGGCAGAACTCGGTCAACTTAAGAAAGTACATTAAAATTGCAGCAAGGTTCAATGGACCATTTCAAATTGTTGAGAGGAAGGGTGTAATTGCTTACACTCTCGAGATTCCAGAAGGATAAAAAATTCATCTCACATTTCATGTATCCTTGCTCAAAAAGCAACTGGGGCACAAGAACAGATTGCATCAGAATTTGCCTAATACCATACCTAAAGGCCAACTCAAGCTCTATGCTGCCAAGTTACTTCATACACGGATGATAAAGAGGTCAAATGTTGTTGTGGTCCAATATTTGATCTTGTGGGATAAATCCACCATGGAGGATGCAACTTGGGAAGATGCCTCGGTGATTCGAGCATCATTTCCTGACTGGTTGGCTCGTTCTCAGGCTTGAGGACAAGCATGTCCAAAGAAGGGTGTCTGTCACGATTGCTTGCATTACAAGCAAGTCCCTCCCCTTTCAATTTTAGAAGAAGAATAAAACGCCCTGTTTCATCGTTGATCCACGTCATCATCATCCTCATGTGGTCATGTAGAACAAAGTGTGACGTGCTGGCATTGCAGACCCTCCTGATTCTTAGCTGAGCTGCATTATAAAAGGATAGCAATTGCTCGGGCCAGGGTATCGAATTGCTCATTGTCTATCGAAACTAGTGTTTTTTTATAAGCTCGAAAATTTATTATAAAGACTGATTCCAAAAAGAAACCAGCAAGCCCTGATGAATCAGAGTAAGGGTCAATGATTACATGGGGACTCCAAAGAGGGGAGCCAAAAGGCCAAGCCTTTTCCTAAAAACGAAATAAGGAACTAATGAAAACCCGTCAATCCTCTCCTCCCGAAGTCAAAGACGAAACATCTTTCTTCTTGGAAGCCAATTCATGAACTTTAATCCATGCGTCGGCTCCATGAGACGAAGGTGCAACTTGAGTGTTCCCAGTTCGGCCTTGCTCGACCTGTTTCCCAATGTCAACGGGACGAACAACTCATTCCCGCTCCAAAGAACGTTTCCTTGTTTTACACTGAATTGTATAGAACTCCGATAAGTGTTTGGGAGGTCGATTCACTCGTTTATTAAGTAGGACCTCCTTCCAGATACTACCCTCTGACGGAGCGCCAATATCATCCTTCGGACTACCTTTAACCAAACTCATATCTCTCAAAACATGTAACGGGATAGCTCGTAATGGGTCAATGGTCGGTTGACCAACAATCAACCCACAACATGTTGGTGATACCGACACGGCTTCCGTATCAAGTGTCTCCAAAGCCTGCTATGAATTGGATGTGGGCTCCGACATGCCTTGCATGTAGGTAGATCCATCCTTCGGCCCTTCTTCTTGTTTTGATGGACCAACAGAATCAGTTGGCCCATTGCATGTTGCTGGCCTTACCACGGACTCACATGGGTCGTGTACCTCAGCCCCAAGTTCTGTCACAACCGACTTCAGAGGCATCTCATCCGCATAATCGTGATTTGTTTCCAAATCAGAAAAATCCGCAGAAACATGCGTTGAGTTTATTTCCTGCGGATTCGATGGTCCCGAGGATCTCTCAAACAAATCTGTATTTTCAGAAGCTGCATCCGACGAACACTGAGTCACTGAAGAACCACCGACCGACGAGTCACCAACTCGCTTCATCGTACTCTGTTCTGCAACTCGCTTCTGACAAATCTCCAGTGAGATCACAACCATGGCCAGTTCCTTAGAAGCCAGAACCCAACACTGGTGGTCCCTTAATCCTACGAGAAAGAGAAAACGTGATCCCTGGTCCCGTACTCTGTTTGTAAGAACCGCCCCCGGTCGAACCGATGATTTTTGCAAAGTTTGACTTTCGGCCTGAAAAGTCAACCGATGACTTCGGGAGTCGTTCGGGACCTTTCCGGGGCCCAAAAAGCTTAGTCGTCATCACGGTTAGCTTAGTTGGGGTATTTCCTTTCGTTTGACTGTAATATTGGAAAAGTCAAGTTTTGGTCAAACCCGAACTTTTTATCGACTAAAATGGATTAATTAGAGGTGTTGGATTTTTAGCTTAGGAAAAGTGGTCCCTATATGGACACTTGTCCCTATTATCTTGGAGGGGAAGAAAAGAGGCTAAAAGTATCCTTTTACCCCTCCCAAATGTCCTTAAGTGGATAGAAATCTAAATGGCGTTTGATCATTCAACAAACTAGGTCATTTAAAGCAATTGGAGCAAACCAAATTCAGCATTTCTATTGTTGCAGCCGAATAGTGCTAGAGAGAGAGAGAGAAGGAAGAGCAACCTTGCTAGAGGAAGAAGAAAGGGAGGAAAAGAGTCATCTTGAAGGCCTTTCTTCATCAAAACATCTCCAAATTCATCTTTTCTTCACCATCTCATCATCCTAAAGGTTTGTACACTCTTAACTTCTCTTTTCAATCACTTTCAAGTTGTGAGATTGTGGGTTTTTGGCTAGAACTTGTTGGTTTTATGGTTAGATGATTGCTTTTGGTGGAAAATTAGTGAAGTTAGGTTTTTTTTTGTGTTTGTTGAAGCTTTGATGTAACCCATTGAGGGTGTTGAAGTTTGGGCTTTGGTTTGACTATTTTTGAGGTTGGATGGTGCTGGAAATGGGGTTTTGGTGTTGGTTTTGGCAGAAATCGAGTTGGGGAAGAAGGAGAGAATCTGCTCTGGTTCGGCACGGAATGGGACCCGGAGAGGGCCAGGTTCCGGCACGGCACGTGGTGCGGAACGGGCCAGGTTCTGGCACGGTACGCGGCGCGGAACGGTCCCGGTCCGTGTCTGATTCCGGGCCGGTGCGTTGCGCGGTCCGTGTTTGGTTCCGGGCCGGTCTGTGGCGCGGTCCGTGTCTTGTTCCGGGTCGGTCTGTGACACGCGCCGGGTCTGGTTCCGGGCCGGGCTGTGGTACGGGTCCGGTCGGATACCGGGCCTGATTTCCAGAACTGTGGGCCATCCGAATTGAGTCTAGTTCGGGCCAAATTCACCTCTTGGCCCTAGTGTTGTAATTAGAGCGTATTTAGGTAAATTAATTTAAATACCGTCTTTGTTTAGTTATTAATTTTAGTATTGTTTGTGATCCAAGACCGTGGACCCGAGCTCGAGGAAAGAAGAAGACTTTGAAACCCGTGAGAAGACGGAGAGGAAGCTAGCCCGGACGTCAGCAGCTAGGAGTATTTTAGCTTTGGAGTTTCGAGGTAGGGAAAGTACTAAACTCCTCTTTTAATTTAAAGAATGCTTAGTATGCCTTTAGGATAATAATAACCGGAAAGGTCCTAGTTTGCATATAGGATGTGATTCACTAGAATAATCGCTTTTCAATTACAATAATAACCGGACGAGTCTAGTATGCATGTAGGATGTGATTCACTAGCGTAATCGCTTTCAATATCTTGGGAATTGCCGTGCTGGTAGAATGGCCATGACGAGCCTTAGGATTGTTTGTGATTGTGTTCGATTGTCTCAAATGCCGTTGCTTGCTTAGTCTTTAGGTTAATATAAGAGTCAAACTAAACTAGATAAAATGTGATGATTGTGATATGAATTGTTGATCCGTGTTATGATTGATTTAATGAATGTACTTTGATTGTGCCATATGGTATGATCGGGTGAGTGATAGACCGATGAGACGTGGTTGGTAAGTCATGCCGGTAAGCGTGATTGTTAATATGAGTTCTTTGTGGCGCGTTGTGGTAATATTGTGGGTTGCTAAGCTGTGATTGTACTATGACTATATGGTATGTTATTCTCTTGTGTGTGATCTAAGAGTAGTTGTGCTCCGGTATGGTACCTACACCGAGGGGGTATGCCGGTGTGGGGTAGTACCTAGGCCGATGGTCTGTATTTCGGTATGGTACCTACACCGAGGGAGTATGCCGGTGTGGGGTAGTACCTAAGCCGAGGAATTGTGTTCACCCCGATGTGAATCCCGGGAAGACGTCCAGGCCGAAGGGAATTCCGGTATCACGTGAGTTTGTTTACCCCGCGGGGATTGTTACTTGTTGCTTCACCCCGAGGGTATGCGTTCATGCGGGAGCGTTTCTGGAAGGATATCTTGCTTCGCCCCGATGATCTGTGGTCCTTTGGGGACATTTCCGAGGACTCCGACGATATGTGTCCCTTTTGGAATGTTTCCGATGGTCTCGATGATATGTGTCTCCTCTGGATATAGGGGCAATCCGATATGATACAATGACTAATTGTGGATCGGAGTATTGGCTTAAGTTATCGACGTGGCGTTTACGTGTTTTCTTTAATTGTCTTTATTAAAGATTAACCCGTCTCTTTTGATCTCCTTTGAGTTACTGTGTATTTAAGTACTATAATTCTCATTGATCTCTATTTAAAGCATCTTTTTGGTTAATCGTAACTTTTGGATACTTGTACAAATTCCAGGTTTTTATCACCAAATTGGAGGTTTCTTTTGCTTTACTATTTTCCCTACTGAGTGTAAGCTCACCCCCTTCTTGTTTACTGTTGTACATGTTATCCTGTTGAGTAGACTTGAGGACATTTCAGGGCTCGGGAGCTCTTGGAGAGTCCGGGTGGAGTTGGTACTAGAGACGCACTTTACTGTTTGTATTGAACCTTGTCGTTTTTGTTATATTTGAGCTTGACTCAACTCGTTTACTGGATTATGTTTTATTTAAAAACTTACTTTATCATGGTTTACTCAATTATTGTCAATTATTATTATCTTTTTCTCTCACGTATCGAGTCCGGTCAAGACCGGATTTGGGGCGTGACACTGTTCCAATCTAGTACCTGGACTGACTTTCCGACTTCTGTAAAGAGCGAAAAATAAATGGTATCCATTCATCTTTAGACTGTTCATGCAATCGATTGCCTGGGTCGCAGACTCTTTCTCCCGAAAACGCAAAAATCCATACATCTGGTATTTGCGATTTGGACGGCTGAGAACTTTCGCGGAAACAACTTCTTCAAAAGGTTCAACCGTATGCCTGAGCAATCCTCTGATGTGCCATAGGGGAGGTTGAAAACGAACAATTCCTCCTCAATCATCTGTTTCCTCATTCTGGTCTCAAGCTTCACCGGTGGCTCCATACCCTCAACAACTACAGAGCGTTTTCTCCTTTGTCTGGGTCGACGACCAAACTTTTTGAAGTCAGAGTCACAATGTCTACCTTCTCCGGCATGGCTTCAACCTGAACCTTCTTTCGGGCCGGAGCACGTCGCCGAGGAGAGGCAACAGACTTTGCAACCTTGTTCGGCGTCGCGACCTTCACCTTGGTTGGTGTCTCAACTACGACCTTTGACCTGGCCTGACTCTTGACCTGACCGTCTGGATGAGCTATAATGGAGCGGTAATGATCATAGCTCGTCAATAGAACCGAACAGAGTGAGGCAAAGGAGAGAAACTTTGCTCCACCCATTTAAAATCTATATATCGTAACTAGTTTTGTAAAAAGAAGAGCTACTAGAGCTGTCTCTTATATAATTTGTAATTGAACCCTTCAATTCAATACGAGCACAAGTGTATTTAGGGGTGTTAGGGTATGCCACAACATACCCTACGCCGAAAAAGTTACATAAAATTGTATAGCTTTCAGATATCTTCGATTTCATATTTCACCTGCCTAAATCAGAGTTCGTATGAAGAAGTTATGACAATTTGAAAAGTTGTTACACGTTAAACCCCATTTTACTTTAATATGCTCATTTTAAACTCCAAGCGTCTATAACATTTTCTAAGCACTTAATAATATTTTAATAAGAAATGTTGCCTCTTTTATCGAGATTCTTTGGATCCGCTATCGATAAGAGAATGCAATTGTGCTTGAACTAGATTAAATATTTATGTTTATATTATAATCTAAAATATAAGTATATTTGGTTATGTAGTATTCATATACTTTTTATCATATAATTTTCCTTATATTTCTATAATTGTAGAAGGATAACCTTATCTTGTCTTTTACAAGTATGTTTGTTAATTTTTGTAAGTGTATTTTTATACTTATTTTTTGAACAAATTTTGTTTTAAACTTGACCTATGTTATTATTCATTATAATATATAAAGTTGTCAAATGTAGATATTAAACTTAAACAAAGTTCTGTACAAAAAAAGTCTCGGTTTGTAGGTTCGACAAACGCATATGTCCGACGAATAGCGTATCCTCGACTGTTTGTTCCATAACTCCTGTACATGTAGTATGACTAGTTGTATGTTTTGCACATAGTGCTTGCCCATGGCGAACAGGACTGCGTATGATTGACCGTTTAACTTTATGACGTGTAAGAATTTAGGTAATGTTTTTTCTTACTGAAAATCAAATATGAAAATTTGTAGATGTATGAATATTATTCGATTTGATATCTTACGAGTTAAAATCGGAACTTGTATGAGAAATATTGTCACACCCCAAATTCAGTAGAACCGAACTCGGAACGCGAACGTTTAAGACGATAAATTTTTTTTAAACCTTTTAAATAAATCACTTTAAAACCACCATTTGTTCATCAAAATAATTATTTACAACTCAAAAGTACGTCTCAACAAGCGGACAAAATACAAGTGTACGTCGCTAGACTAAAAAAGAACACCCGGACTCCGCTCCTAGCTCTTCAAGCTTCGAGAGCTCACCTAGTCCATCCCGCGACCAGTACCTATAGGAAAAGCAGCTAGGGGTGAGCATTCGCTCACCACCACGGATAACAGACTGACTACGGCATACTTAGCAGACAATGCCGGTAACACCAACAACAACCCAAACACCGGGGACTACTATCCCCAAACTCAAGTAACCCGACTGACACACGACTATTACTTTCCTCAACTGACTCGACACTCGGACCCGTAGTGTAGACCCGACACAACGATTTCGACCTCTTCCAAGGACACAAAAGATAACCACGCAACGCCTAAGATCACAAAGGATCGCATACCAAACAAGATCGCAAAGGATCGCACTCCAGCTGCTCAGTAACCCCCTGCCCTTTTCCCAACGCGACGGTTGGATCAGGCGGCCGACATGTCGCACTTTTCCCAACGCGACGGTTGGATCAGGCTGTCGACCTGTCGCACTTTCCCCACCCCAATCGGATAGGTTGTCGACCTATTGCACTTTTCCCAACACAAAGTCAGATCAGGCTGTCGACCTGTCACTCTCCAACCCCAGGTAACCACAATCAGTATGCCTTCCCTTTTCCCAACGCGACGGTTGGATCAGGCGGCCGACCTGTCGCACTTTTCCCAACGCGATGGTTGGATCAGGCTGTCGACCTATCGCACTTTTCCCGACCCCAGTCGGATCAGGCTGTCGACCTGTTGCACTTTTCCCAACACAAAGTCGGATCAGGCTGTCGACCTGTCACTCACCAACCCCAGTTAACCACAATCACAATCACAAGCAAAGTTCAACAACATCAACAACACCGGTTCAACACTCCACAGGCACTCATGGCCACCCAAGACACCAACGGTAAAACACAGGTTCAACAACCCCACAGGCACTCATGGCCACCCAAGACACCAACGGTAAAACACGGGCTCAACAACCCCACGGGCAGTCATGGCCACCCAAGACACCAACGGTAAAACACGGGCTCAACAACCCCACGGGCACTCATGGCCACCAAAGACACCAACAGTAAAGACACGGGCTCAACAACCCCACGGGCACTCATGGCCACCCAAGACACACCAACAATAAAGACACGGGCTCAACAACCCCACGGGCACTCATGGCCACCCAAGACACACCAACAGTAAAGACACGAGCTCAACAACCCCACGGGCACTCATGCCCACCCAAGACACACCAACAGTAAAGACACGGGCTCAACCTCCGGGCATAACCAAATGCCTCCAGTAATTATAATATCGATAAGCTCACTTATCCTACGACACTACTAAGTGTCACATGCCTTTCTATTGTTCGATACGTTCCCGTATCATACGACACCACCCGGTGTAGCCTGCCTTTCTAATATTCGATAAACTTAATTTACCCACGACACCCAAGTTTCACATGCATTTCTACTGTTAACTTTCCATAGTCAGGGCCGAGATCCGGCTACTTTTCCCTACCTCGTAACGCTTTCCCAAAAGTCCACAACCAAGCTCCGGCGTGCTCGCGATCACTCGCCTAGCTTTTCCTTTCCGCGGTCCTTGGTACGATCTAACAAGATCACAATTAAACACTTTTTAATTTGCAGACAAAGCTGAATTTTAATACACTTGACGCCCAAATGCAACACCGACAATGTCGATCACTCCCAAACTTCCAAATTACTCGACATTGTCGATAATGGGCTCGGAAAAGCCCGATTCGCCCGACATGGCGAATCTGCCCAGGTTTTGAAAACGCCCTTCCGGGGCTCTGAAAATTCCCGTTTTCTTTTCTATGGTCTTAGAATAATTCAAGGGTTCCAATGAAATTGACGGAATCAAATTCCTTCTTCCGAGCAATTTAATTCGCGTTTAAAGTTTCTAAACCCGAAATTCCAACTTTCACAATTTAATTCCAAAATTCGTTCTGGGTGTGAATTAACGACTTGGGGATCGCCTAAACCACCCGAACACGAAAAACCCGAGGCCCGAAAACGTGGGCCCCACACGACCACAACGGAAAACATTTCTTTTCGCCCCAAAACGTTCCTAACGAACCCCAAACCTCAACCCAACCTTAATCAAACCATTTAAGCTCAAACCCTAAAATTCAAACGTTCCAAATTGAAAATCGGTTATGTTCTCACCGTAGGGAATGACGACTGGAGCTCGATTCTTCAACCGTTGAGACGATCCGTCGGTCGGATTGTCGGGAAATCACAAAACTCCAACACTTTCCTTCTCTTTTTCCCTTTTCTCCTTCTCTTTCTTCTCCCCACTTTCTCTCTCTAATTTTCCCCTTTTTTCTATAATGGCCGAACCTACACTTTCCTTCCCTTTTAATTTGTTTCAAAAACACCACTTTTCCATATTTACAAAACTACCATCAAAGTCTCATCTTTTGTTTTATTCAAAAACCTAACACCACCACATAATTGACATGTGACAAGTGGGTCCCACACCTTTTGGAAAATATCTTCTAGATATTTTCCAATCAGATTCGTGAAATTCGGCCGTTTCGGGCCCCGAACGGGCACTTTTTCCAAGAAATTACGAAACTTCAGAAGCTACAATTAAACGGCTCAACTAAGACCTCCGCGACGACGGCTAAGCTTTTTGGATCCAAAACGGACCTCGAATGGACCAAAACGTCGCTCAGTTGACTTTTCCAGCAAAAAGTCAACCTTTCCCAAATTGGTCAGAAAGTTGCCTTGAGTCCCCCGGAATTCACTTTGGTCAATATCGGGGTCAACTTAAGTCCGGTATGACCCTCGGGGTCAAATTTAGGTTCATTTAAGTGTCTGTCTAAATTTTTTAAATTTTCCTGTTTTTCGCAGATTTGACTAGCATTGACCGGGAGCGGTTCTTACAATCTACCCCCCTTAAAGGGATTTCGTCTGCGAAATTTAAAACAGACGTACCTCAAGAGTCGAACAGATCTGGGTTCTTCGCGCGAACCTCGTCCTCGCGTTCCCAAGTCGACTCGGCCTCGTGGTGCCGCCTCTGCACCCGTTCTAAGCGGATAACCTTTCCGCTTGGGACCTGTCCCCGCGGATCCATTTCCCAAACCAGTTTCTCCTTATACGAGACATCATCCGTTACCTCGACATCTGCCCACTTAATGATGTGCGAGGGGTCCGCATATACTTCTGTAATTGGGAAACGTGGATATTCCCCTGCTGCGGTGGCAGTGCAAGTCAGTATGCAACTGCTACCCCTCTACTGAAGACCTCGAAAGGCTTGATACAACGCGGGGATAACCCGCCTTCGCCGCAGTTGAAACGCACCAGTCCACCTTTCGGACTCACCTCCAGGGATACATGATCACCGACTGCTAACTCGAGAGGTCGGCGCCGTCTGTCAGCATAGCTCCTGCTGACTCTGCGCGGTCTTCAACCACTCAAGCTTCGGAACGACCGGCTCATCGATCTCTCGGACAAGTTCTAGACCCAGTGAACTCTTATTCCTCACTTCTGCCCAGCACACGGGCGATCGACACGGCCTACCATACAATGCTTCGAACGGTGCCATCCTGATACTGGCCTGAAAGCTGTTGGTGTAGGCGAACTCGGCTAATCGCTCACAAAACACATCGTGACGTGCCCCCATTTCCACTGTGTAACCCGCAGTGGTTGCAATAATCCAGCGGGACGCTGTTGTTCGGCTCTCACCTTCCGACGAGTGAGGCACCGCGATACTAACTTCGCGACCGCTCTCCGCATCCCGCTCCACTAGAGATGCCACCCGATGTCGCGCTCCTCTTAGTGCTACCCACGTGCAGTGTCAGACACGAATGCTGCGACTCTCGCAGCTCGTCGCCTCCACCGTTACGCGGTATGAACAAACCTCCGCGATACCGTAACTCCCAATTAGCACGACGATCCCAGCCCTCAGCGTCAACACCGCCGGTAACTCTCTCCCGGATCTCTGTCGTCTCGACATCCACTGACTGTGCTTCCATCCCCCGGCCAAGCCGGGTGGGCTGAGCCACCAAGAAGCACGTGGCCACGCCGCCGGTAACCTCTTCTAGCTCCAACCCGAGCGTGCCCAGCTCTCCCATCATGTCCCACTCCCAGACTGAGATGCTAGCAGGACACGACATCGGCTTCCTACTCAGGGCGTCGGCACTCATATTCGCCTTACCCGAATGGTAGAGTAGCTCAAAGTCGTACTCTTCAGTAGTTCCATCCATCGCCGCTGGCACATGTTCAGGTCTCGTTGGGAAAAGATGTACTTAAAGCTCTTATGATCCGAGAACACCTGAAATCGCTCGTCATACGGATAATGCCTCATTCCTTTCAGCGCGAACACTACTGCTGATAATTTCAAGTCATGGTAGGATAGTTGCACTCGTGTGTCCTCAACTGACTTGAGCCACAAGCAACGACTCTACCCAACCGCATCAGCACGCAGCCCAGTCCTTCCCTGGACGCGTCACCATAGACCTCACACTCGACCCCGCGCTCCGACACTATCAACACTGGAGCGGTAGTCAAACGAGCCTTCAGCTCCGTGAACGCATGTTCACAATCCTCTGTCCACACAAACTCGACTCCCTTGCGCGTCAAAAGAGTCATAGGCGCGGCTAGACGCGCAAAGTCCTGGACCAACCGCCGACAATATCCTGCCAGCCCCAAGAAGCTGCGGATCTCGAAAACGCTCGTGGGCCGCGCCCACTTCAAAACCCCGTCGATCTCCATCGGATCGACCAATATACCATCACGGGACACAACGTGACCGAGGACTCCCACCTCAGCGAGCCAAAACTCGTACTTCTCCAGGTTGGCGTATAGCTGATGTGTGCGCAACAGGGTCAGAACACCCCTCAGATGTTCCTCATGCGCCGCCTCGTTCTGCGAGTAGATCACGATGTCGTATACAGACACCACCACAAACTGATCTAAGAACGGTCGGAATATACTGTTCATCAGATCCATGAACGCTGCAGGTGCATTCGTCAGTCCAAAAGGCATCACCAAGAACTCGTAATGCCCATAGCGTGTCCGGAATGCAGTCCTTGCGACGTCCCCCTCTCGGACTCGCAACTGGCAGTATCCGGATCGCAGGTCGATCTTGGAGAAGTACGTCGAACCTCTCAACTGGTCGAACAAGTCTTCAATTCTCGGCATCGGGTATCGGTTATTCACCGTAAC
Source organism: Erodium maritimum (assembly GCA_963921825.1). NCBI lineage: Eukaryota > Viridiplantae > Streptophyta > Magnoliopsida > Geraniales > Geraniaceae > Erodium > Erodium maritimum. The sequence continues at coordinate 145,213,292 of OY997588.1, read as the reverse complement.
CCGGTTCAGTTTCCGGTAGTCCATACACATCCGAAGCTCTCCACTCTTCTTCTTCACGAATAGTGCTAGCGCTCCCCACGGCGATGTGCTCGGACGAATAAACCCCTTCTCCTGAAGCTCCTCGAGCTGACGCTTCAGTTCGGTCAACTCGGCTGGCGCGAACCTGTAAGGCGCCATCGATATCGCTACCGTTCCCGACACCAGGTCAATCCTGAAATCCACCTCTCGAACTGGTGACGACCCGCTCAACTCCTCAGGAAATACCTCAGGGAACTCACCCACCACTCGCGGTAACTCTCGGCTCTGCACGGCTGATACTTCCTCCACTGCGGACAACGCCGATAGGAGAACCCCGTTCTTACTACCCAGATTACACGTCACCTTCGTGTTTCCTGTTGACACCGTCACTCTTCGCCAGTAACAATCGATATTGGCTCGGCACTTCGCTGGCCAATCCATTCTCAGGATCACGTCAAAGGGTGTCATTTCATAAGTATCCTTCCCACGGATACACGCACAAGCTCAGTCGCTGCCAAACCTCACGGAACCTCGCGGTCTCTCTAAGACCTCGCTCCTCTACCGTTGTCGTGCCTACCACCTCCAAACATCCCCGAATCCTCGGGGTGAGGACTCGATCCAGCATCAGGGCTCTTGAGTCCTCTCTCGAACCTTCTGTATCGGTTCTCTTATCTAAATCCGCTGGCACGACAGACCCTAGTCAACACCACACCACCACCAATCGGCGTGTCCAGACGCAGGGGTGGACTCAACGACTCTAAACTCAGCCCCAACCTCTCAGCACAACTCGACGAAGCAAACGAATGTGACACCCCGGTATCCAATACAACTGACGCCCATAACATAGATCGGACAACTACTCCATTAGTCACACCGATAAGGTATAGCACCACCCTCACATGGTCCTCTATGCAATTATTTATAACATTCCGCAACCAAACCAGTGTTCGCTACTCGTCCCCTGCGGGAAAAGTAGTAAAGGGGATGAGCGTTCTGCCCACCTCCACGGACACCCGTTCGATTATGGCATACTAGTAAAGCACTAACGACTTACGAATCTAACCAGGGCAAACCACTACCTCAAAACCTGATACCATAACATCACACTGCTCAAGCTATCAATACCTCAAATACTCTCTCAAGTACGGGAAACCTCGAAACGGGGATTATGTTCTCAATTCAGCAAACCACTATTGCTCACAACCTCAATACCCCAATTACCCGATCACGTAGGGAAACCTCAAACGGGGATCATATTCTAAACTAAGCAAACACTGTTGCTCACAATATCAATACCCCAATTACTCGATCACATAAGGGAAACCTCAAAACGGGGATCACGTTCTCAACTAAGCAAACCACTATTGCTCACAACCTCGATTCCCTAGTTACTCGATCATGTAGGGAACCTCAAATAACCCACTCACGTGAAGGAAACCTCAAACCACCCGTTCACGCGAGGGAAACCTCGAATAACCCCCTCACGTGAAGGAAACCTCAAACCATCCGTTCACGCGAGGGAAACCTCAAACACCCGTTCACATAGGGGAAACCTAGTTCGTATGGTGCCGCAGCGCATCAACCTTAACCCCTCTCCGTGGTGAGACTCTCACACCGAGGTGCTGTATTACTACCGTAGGTTATTGATGAGTCTCGAACCCAAGACCTCACCCTTTAATACCGAACTTAGGACCTCTACAACCAACACAACTGTGAACACAGCCATGCAAAACCAACACTCAAACTGCACAATCAAGACGGTGGAACAAGACAGGGATCACGGATCCGTGACAGACCCCGTCACGGTTGGGGTCACGGAGCCGTGATGAAGGCCCAAAACTCGCCAAAACGCGCTGCTCCGTCACGGATCCGTGACAGGGTCCGTGACGCTCGCACATGCTTATTTCCCAAAATTGTTTCAGACTCGATTTTTACCCCTTTTAACCCCAAAAACAGTTTTAAGTGTCACACACGCTCGATCACCAAATTACCGACCACACGCACAACGACTCACAGACGAAATCAAGTCACCCAACCTCAAACACAAGTCGACAAGGCCAACCAAATCAAAACACGCCCACTGGGCCAAAAAATTTAAAACACGCCCACAGGGCCAACCAATTTTAAAACTTTCCTCCCTCTCATCATAAAATATCATTTTTGACATCACGTAGTGACAACCCGGTCCAGGCGTCCCCGAACTAACTTGTACCCACTAGATATCAGCACTGTCACGCTCGATTGCAGGGGCGCCCCTGATTCGAGTCGCGACAGCTTAAAAATGTTTCACGCAGCAACACACAAACAGTATGCCAGTAATGACCGTACTGCACATACACACAACAACAACCAAGACTCAAGGCACTACGGGTCTACACACGGTTTCCGACTTGCGTACCCAACGCACGACGGGACTTTTACTGACTCGACTCTCCCACCTAATTGACGTACAGTCCGAGGTGTGAAACCTCGAGCTCTGATACCAAGCTGTCACGCCCCAAATTCAGTAGAACCGAACTCGGAACGCGAACTGTAAGACCCGCTTCCGGTCGAACCGATGACTCAAGAGGTCACTCGGGACTTTTCCGGAACCCAAACGAATTAGCCATTATCACGGTTGGCTTCAGGGGAGAAATCCCTTTCGTTTGAGTATAATTTTGGTTAAAGTCAATTTTGGTCAAAACAAGACTTTTTATCGACTAAAAGCATTATTTTAAAGTGCTGGAAATTATTTTGGAAAATTAAATGACCTAGGTGGACACTTGTCTATTTTTGGTTGAAAGAGGGAAAAGTGTGTAGTCTTTGACTCTTTTACCCTCCCAAAAGCTTCTACAAGGGAATCTAGCTCAAGGGCTTTTGGGTCTTTGCTACATCTAGGTATTATATGAGATTGGAGAAGCAAAATCAATTCATTTCTATCTTGGTGTAGCCGAAAATTAGAGGAGGAGCAAGGGAGAAGAGCTCCCATGGAGGTTTGAAGGAAAATCAAGGAAGAAGAGGCCACTTGAAGTCTTCCTCTAGCCATCCCTCCTCAAAACCACTAGCATCTTCTTCATCTCAACATTCTAGAGGTAATGGAACTCTCTAATCCTTATTTCTCTTCATCTATTTTCATGGGTTTTGGGGGAAAATTGCTAGATGATGTTGGGTTTGAGTAGAAATGGTGGGAGATGTTGTTGATGAGAAGCTTTGTTGGGTTTTGTTGAGAAATCACTGATTTGTTGGGGCTTTTGAGTTGGGTTTGATTTGATGAATCATTGGAAAGTTGTTTGTGTGTTGTTTCCTACCATGGGTAGAGGAGTATTGAAGGTTTTAGACTGTTTTGGGAGTTGGAAGGGGTAAAATTCTGGGTTTGAAGGTGGTTTTTCGGAGAAAAGGAGCTGGAGGTTGAAGAAGGGCGAAACTGCTCTGGTGCGCCACGGATCCGTGACGGATCCCGTGACGGGCGACGTCACGGCTCCGTGAGGGAGTCCGTGACGGCACTCGTCACGGCTCCGTGACGGTAACCGTGAGGGTTAACGTCACGGATCCGTGACCAGGTCCGTGGCAGACCAGGGTGAGGGTTTCTTGAGGTTTTCTTGAGGGTTTTGCATCTTGGTTTTGAGCTGAGGATTGGAAGGGTTTTGGGGGTCTTTCTTGTTGATTAAGTGGAGCCTAATTAGCGTTTCTTTGTGTCCAAGACTTTGGGGATCGAGCTAGAGGAGCAAGGATCACGCCGGGACACGAGTGAAGAGCGAAGTGGTGATCACCGGGCTTCATCAAAGTGTTGAAGAGGAGGACCTTGAGGTAGGGAAAACCTTAACCTCTCGTTTATGATGTTTAGTATGCATGTTAGGTTAATAAAATTGGAAAGGTCCTAGAATTGCCTATAGGATGCGAATAACTAGCATGATCGTCTTTCGATTACTAATAACCGGAATTGTCTAGTGGTGACCGATTAGGATGCCAATCACTAGTGTAACTCGCTTTCAATACTTGGGAATTGATTGTCTGGTAGAGGAGCCTTGGCAAAGCCCTCGGATTAGTTGTGTGTTAGGATCACATGCTTGGTTGTTGATTGCTTAGTGGATAGGCTAAAGAGTCTAATGAAACTAGCGGAATTGCATGTGTGAATGCTCTTTTGAAGGTTTATATGATTAGTTGATTACCCTTGTACTTACTCGTTGATTGTATCCGGATGATTACTTGATTTACTTGAATGGTTGTTTGGAGCATCGAGTATGACTGGTTGTACCGAGCGGTGCAATCAGGTGATCGATGCCCCGGTGGTTCGAAACTGGTAAGTGAACGGTAATTTGGGATTGTGTGATTGGTGTGCTATGTTTGCGTGATTCGTGTACTGCTTGTCGTGGTGAATTGGTGGTTGTTGAGCTCGTACTATTTCGTGTTTCGGTTGCGTGCGTTATTCAATTATTAACTGCTTATTATTAAATTGCCCAAGTGTATGCTCCCTATGGGAGTAATACCTTGGTTCCCGAGGACATAAAATCTCTTGGAGACGTTTCTGAGAATCCCGATGATAAGCGCCCCGAAGGGTTGTTTCCATTCGCCTCAATGTTATGTGTCTCCTTTGGATTTGAGGGAAAATCCGAGAGGACACGTCATGTGGATCGGAGGGTGGAGACTTCATGTGCCACGACATTGGCTGATTTATCTATTACCCTTGTTTGTTAAGATGCATTTTGTGGACTTTGTTGTTGATCTTGTTGAGTTGAAGGTTCACCTTGTTATGTGTTTTTCCTACTGAGCGCAAGCTCACCCTTCTGAGTTTATTGTTGTGTTTACAGGCTTGATAGAGGAGTAGAGGCTCGGGAGCTTCTCGGTGTGGGTGTCCTTAGAGACTTCGACTTTATCTTTATTTCTGTTGAACTAAATTTTGTGGAGATTTATTATTACACCCTTGGAGGGTTATTTATGTTTTAGACTACTTTTGGTGGATTCGAGTTACTTATTGGAGTTTTCTAGAACTTTTTGTTGAACTGTTAGCTATTTTACTCTTGTTTTACTAGTCATGCCTCGAGTCCGGGCAAGAACCGGATTTGGGACGTGACACGAACGTTTAAGACAATAAAACATTTTTAAACCTTTTAAATAAATCACTTTAAAACCACCATTTGTTCTTCAAAATAATTACTTACAACTCCAAAGTACGTCCCAACAAGCGGACAAAATACAAGTGTACGTCGCTAGACTAAAAAAGAACACCCGGACTCCGCTCCTAGCTCTTCAAGCTTCGAGAGCTCACCTAGTCCATCCCGCGACCAGTACCTGTAGGAAAAGCAGCTAGGGGTGAGCGTTCGCTCACCACCACGGATAACAGACTGACTACGGCATACTTAGCAGACAATGCCGGTAACACCAACAACAACCCAAACACCGGGGACTACTATCCCCAATCTCAAGTAACCCGAATGACACACGACTATTACTTTCCTCAACCGACCCCAATCGGATAGGCTGTCGACCTATTGCACTTTTCCCAACACAAAGTCGGATCAGGCTATCGACATGTCACTCACCAACCCCAGATAACCACAATCAGTATCCCTGCCCTTTTCCCAATGCGACGGTTGGATCAGGCAGCCGACGTGTCGCACTTTTCCCAACGCGACGGTTGGATCAGGTTGTCGACCTGTCGCACTTTTTCCGACCCCAGTCGGATCAGGCTGTCGACCTGTTGCACTTTTCCCAACACAAAGTCGGATCAGGCTGTCGACCTTTCACTCACCAACCCCAGGTAACCACAATCACAATCAGAAGCAAAGTTCAACAACAGCAACAACACCGGTTCAACACTCCACGGGCACTCATGGCCACCAAGACACCAACGGTAAAACACGGGTTCAACAACCCCACGGGCACTCATGGCCACCCAAGACACCAACGGTAAAACACGGGCTCAACAACCCCACGGGCACTCATGGCCACCTAAGACACCAACGGTAAAACACGGGCTCAACAACCCCACGGGCATTCATGGCCACCCAAGACACCAACGGTAAAACACGGGCTCAACAACCCCACGGGCACTCATGGCCACCCAAGACACCACCGATAAAACACGGGCTCAACAACCCCACGGGCACTCATGGCCACCCAAGACACCAACAGTAAAGACACGGGCTCAACAACCCCACGGGCACTCATGGCCACCCAAGACACACCAACAGTAAAGACACGGGCTCAACAACCCCACGGGCACTCATGGCCACCCAAGACACACCAACAGTAAAGACACGGGCTCAACAACCCCACGGGAACTCATGGCCACCCAAGACACACCGACAATAAAATACAAACAATACAATCAACCTCCGAGCATAACCAAATGCCTCTAGTAATTATAATATCGATAAGCTCACTTATCCTACGACACTACTAAGTGTCACATGCCTTTCCATTGTTCGATACGTTCCCGTATCATACGACACCACCCGGTGTCGCCTGCCTTTCTAATATTCGATAAACTTAATTTACCCACGACACCCAAGTGTCACATGCATTTCTACTGTTAACTTTCCCTAGTCAGGGCCGAGATCCGGCTACTTTTCCCTACCTCGTAACGCTTTCCCAAAAGTCCACAACCAAGCTCCGGCGTGCTCGCGATCACTCGCCTAGCTTTCCCTTTCCGCGGTCCTCGGTACGATCTAACAAGATCACAATTAAACACTTTTTAAGTTTGCATACAAAGCTGAATTTTAATACACTTGACGCCCAAATGCAACCCCGACAATGTCGATCACTCCCAAACTTCCCAATTACTCGACATTGTCGATAATGGGCTCGGAAAAGCCCGATTCGCCCGACATGGCGAATCTGCCCGGGTTTTGAAAATGCCCTTCCGGGGCTCCGAAAGCTCAAAGATCACCCGTTGAACTTAGTTGTTGAGAAAATTGCAAATGGAAAATACACAACTCCTGTGTAGTCTCACATGGAAAGATTGCCAAACTTTCCTTGGGTTTATATAGCATGGGCTTCTTAGCATGTTTGAATTGCTCAGGTGAAAGGCTATGTGCGGGACGCGAATGCTGTAGCGGATTTGGGCCCGTGGCGCTAGTTTCGTTTTGCTTCAGCCCATATTGAAATCCCAACAATTAATTTCCAATTTTCAGAATGTGAAAAATAAGGAAATATGAAATTGATATCTTTTTCAGTTTTGGAAATTGATATGCAATTAAAGAAATTTCCAAATTTTATATTATATCGAATCTTATAATAATTCTGAAATTATTTTTAGTTTCCAGAAAATATTAAATTCGAATTTAATATATTATTTTCGAAATTGATTATTTCCCCAAAATTGATATTTTCGAAAATTGTGTTTCCATAAAACTCGTTTCCAAAAACTCTCTCCCCTTTTCCTATATAAGCTCTATTCTAGTTCATTATTCGTAGTGAAAAATTAGACACGTAGTAGAGACGAATTGGATACGAAATTTATCTACACAATTTCTCTCCTTGTCCAAGAACAGAGCAACTGATTTCTTTCTACTCGGTGCTACTTCTCATACACGGTTTCGAGTTCGTTTACGTTGTCGTTGTATCTTGGGAGACTTGCTCAGATGGGGCAATAAAAAAGTCTTAAGGAAACTGGTTCGCAGGCCTCGACATACCAGTTCCCTCTTCGAGTATCGATTGAGGTTACTGTTTCGATTACGTATCGACTTTATATTTTTACATACTTTGTTTTTTATTTTATTTCGTATGAGATTTGAATATTCATTAATAATATTGGATTCAGTTTTATTTGTTGATTATCGTTTATGGACTAACCCGTCTAACAATCTTAAGGCTTTTTTATTTTTTGCAAGTTCCATATACGAAGAACAAGTTATCTTTGCCGGAGTTTTGATTCAAACTAAGTTTGAACGATCCAAATAGTTGATGTACGTGCTTAAAAGGAGAAAATGATTTTGGAGCCCAAAATTATTCAGCCCAAAACACAACAACACGAAGTGCGTCATTGGTCCGGACGAGTTGCGCGCGGGTCTCTTCAGCAGACCCGGGTCGTCGCGCGGGTCGACGTCTCGGGTCGGTTGCGGTCTGGTTTGCAGGCGCCGGCAGTGTGTGCCGGACTCGCGGATCATGGACGATGGAGCGGGTCATATCCGGTTGGTGGGTCAGATCAGACCCGATTTGGCTGATTATATAATAAAAAATAAAAAATAAACTCTATTCTTCTACTTATTCTGTATGCCAAAATAACTCTTCTGATCGATCTTGTTTCCTAGAAACACGTAAAGACGATCTTGCTACACCAAATTGGGTGTCATCTGATTTGGTTCTAGTTAGAACATGTACGAACAGATTAATTTCTTATCTGATTCGGTTCTAGTTAGAACATGTACGAACATATTAACTTTTCATCTGATTCGGTTCTAGCTTAGAACACGTACGAACAGATTAAATTTTTCAACGATTTAAAACTTTTTGAAAAATTATACAATTTCTTTGTGAAACAAACGAGGGAAACAAACTTGGAATTAAGTTCCTAAACGATTTTCTAAAATTTTCAAAAAATGAAACAAATTGGAAATTATTTCCTAAACGTTTTCTATTTTGGAAAATGAAACGGCTTGTTTCAAGATTAATTATGAATTCTTGAAAATATCCCGAATTCATACGGAATTCAAACGAGAGAAACAAACTTGGAACAACGGTTCCTAAACGATTTTCTCTAAAGTCAAGAAGGAAACAAATTGGATTTATTTCCTAAACGGTTTCCTAGTCTCCTAAATGGAATTTAAAATATTTCCTTAGAAGAACGGTATTTGTGATCGATCTTGTTTCTTGGAAACACATAAAGACGACCGAACAAACGGATTCGTGAGATCCGTAAAATAAAAATCTGATTCGGTTCTAAAAGTAGAACACATACGAATAGATTAAAATCGAACGTGATTTCAACGACTAAAACACACTCGATGGAAATTGACACACTGAATGGTTTCAATTAATTAAAACATCCAAGATTTGGAAAGTAAATTAATTGATTCTTGTTTTGTGGAAAAACGTTACAACGAGTAAGTTGGAACTAAAAATTCTGTGTTAGAATTTAAGTTCAATATTGATTATGTTCTTTAAAGAACACGTACGAACAACTTGTTTTCACTTAAGAATGTGATGGACAAATGATGTCGTTCTATCTACTTATGAACTTCGGGTTTAAGTGGTGAACCATTTGTTCAAATTCTATAGTTGATAAAATAGATTGAATCAATCTTGTTTCTTTGAAACACGTAAAGATGACTCAATCGATATTTAAGCTCAATCGAGGTTTGAGTTAAACGGTTCAATTGGCTTGAACTGTGAAAACCGACACGGTAAAAAGAATTAATTTATTAAATTTTAATCGTTCGGAACGTTGAGGTTGAAATCTATTTCGGTTTTGGTAAAGGCGAGGCTGAAATTCGATTACATTCGTTAATCGTGTAAAAAAAAAGGGCTGGACCAGGCAGACCCGGCCCAGGCTTCTGACCCGGCCCAAGCCCGGAGTATAAAAGCCCTTTTTAGGGTTTACTCCCCATTCTGCAGCTTCTTCTTCGATTCCCCCCTCTCAGCCGAACCCTCGCCGACCCTCACCTCTCCTTCTTCGAACTCATCCCCGACCTCCTTCCTCCTCCTCCACGCCGTCTTCGTCGCCCTCACCGAATCCGGCCACCACCCTCTCTCCCGTCTTCATCTCCGGCCCTCTCCCTCCCTCACTCCGTCTTCGTCCTCTTCGAACCTCATCCCCGACCTCCCCCTCGTCCCGCCGTCCTCCTTGAGTTCTCGCCGCCACCGTCTTCAACCGCGCGCAACCGAACCGTCGCCCTCCGTGAGATCCGCAACCGGCGTTTCAGCCGAGCTCGCCGGCGTCTTCACGCCCGAGCTCGCCGGCGTCCTCACGCCCGAACTCGCCGGCGTCCTCACACCCGCGCTCCCTCGAGCCTTTTTCTCCAGCGATGGCCAGACGCTTCGCCGTCGCCGTGCACGCGGACTCGCCGGCGAACTCGCCAGATCTGGGACGAGACCACACCGTCCAGATCTCTGTCGCACCACACCGTCCCCGTCACCGTTATTTTTCCCCACGGTGAGAGTCTCGAGCCCTTGAGGCTTTGGGTCGTCGGCAGTGACTCCGCCGGTGGCTGGCCGGACTAAGTCCGAGTTCCTCCCTTTTTGGGTTGTTCCCGAGTCGTTCTGGATCGGGTTAGGTTGTGACAAAAAAATCAAAGATTGTTAGAACGAAATAAAATAAAATAAACGAGATTTGAAATAAAAGTCGATCTTTGTATTTTGGACGTAAAATTGTATTGATCTGGTTTGATCTGGAACGAAATTTATTTTGGATCTGCTTTGGTTGGAATCGAAATCCAGGTTTTGGAAAGAAAAGGTTGTAAAACGGAAAATCAGATTTAAGAAAAAAGGGATTTAAAATAAAAGGAATTAAAATCAACTCGGTTTTAAAAACGGTTTTAAATCGAGGAGTTGAGAATCATAATTGTTAGGAAATAAACTAAAACGACGTTGGTTTTATGGTTTGGGACTGAAATCGTCGGAAATAAAACTTGGGTTTTAGAAAATCGATTTAAGGGAACAATCAGATTTGATTTAAAACGGAATTTGAGCTTTTGAACGAATATGGAACCCTGGTTAAAATGGACTGCTAATTGGGTTTAGAAAGGAACAAAAGCGGACCGCTGAATCGGACCTCGTGCATTGGAACCGTGCCTCGCATGCACTGGTTCCGGAGCTCGGGTACTCAAACCCGATTCGCCGTGACCCCGCTTTTATCCCGCTCGAGTTTAAGGGACTACTGTCGGTTTTAAAACTGGATAAATCGTGACCTTTAAATTAACCTGGGAACCGCCTCTAACTATGGCTTTCGTGTTATCTTTAGAGTCCGGCTTCGATCGAAGTGAAGCCCGGAGGTAGCGAGCCAGAACGTCAGCAACTAGGAAACATAGCGGTTGCTCTTCAGTTCAGGTAGGGAAAAGTAGCCGGATCTCGGCCCTGACTAAGGAAAGTTAACTGTAGAATTGCATGTGACACCGGGGTGTCGTGGGTTATTTAGGTTATCGAATATTAGAAATGTATGATACGGAATCGTAGCAATTATTAGAAAAGCATGGTACGGGATTGTAGCATTTAAGAGAAAAGCATGTGACACTTAGTAGTGTCGTAGGAACAGAGAACTTAGCGATAATCGATTTACTGGAGGCATATGACCATGCCCGTAGGTTGTTTGTGAACTTATCGATATTAGGAGTACTGGAGGCATATGACCATGCCCGGAGGTTGTTTGTGAAACTAGTGATCTTAGGACTGTTGGAGGCATCGTTTATGCCGGAGGTTGTTGTGCGTAAATTTGTTGTTGAGTTTGGGTGGCCTTGAGAGCCCGTGTTATTTATTTAGTGTTGAGTTTGGGTGGCCTTGAGAGCCCGTGTTATTTATTTGTCAAGTTTGGGTGGCCTTGAGAGCCCGTGTTAATTATTGTTGAGTCTTGGGTGGCCATGAGAGCCCGTGTTGTCGTTTTGGTGTTTTGGTGGCCGTGAGTGCCCGTAGGGTTGTTGAACCTGTGGTTGGTTGTTGGTGTCTTGTTGACCTTGAGTGTCACGCCCCGATTTCAGCGAACCGAACTCGGGACGCGGACTTTTAAAAACATGAACACTTGAAACCTGTTTTCAATAAAAGCTTTGACATTTCCATTTACTTCTCAAAATAATAGCATTTACAATACAAAAACGTCCCAACAAGTGGACAAGGTACAACATCCGTCACTAGACTCAAAAAAGTAAAGACCAGACTCCGCTCCAAGCTCCATGAACTTCAAGAGCTAACCTAGTCCGTCCGGTGATCAGTACCTGTAGGAAAAGCAGCTAGGGGTGAGCGTTCGCTCACCTCCACGGATAACAGACTGACTATGGCATAATTAGCAGAAAAAGCCAGTAACACTAAAACCAAACCCAACACCGGGACTACAATCCCCAACTCAAGTACCCAACTGACCCACAACCCGTCACCTTCCTCAACAGACTCGACACTCGATAAAAACAGTGTAGACCCAATACAACTATCGACGACCTCCTCAAGGACTCGAACGAAACGACACAACACCAAACAAGATCACAAAGGATCGCACACCAGCTGCTCAGTAACCAATCTCAATCAGGTCAGGGTTCGACCTATCGCAATTCCTCGACACGAAGTCGGATCAGGCTGTCGACCTTTCAAACTCGCAATTCCTCGACACTAAGTCGGATCAGGCTGTCGACCTTTAAAACTCGCAATTCATCGACACTAAGTCGGATCAGGCTGTCGACCTTTAGAACTCGCAATTCATCGACACTAAGTCGGATCAGGCTGTCGACCTTTAAAACTCGCAATTCATCGACACTAAGTCGGATCAGGCTGTCGACCTTTAGAACTCGCAATTCATCGACACTAAGTCGGATCAGGCTGTCGACCTTTAGAACTCGCAATTCATCGACACTAAGTCGGATCAGGCTGTCGACCTTTAGAACTCACCACCCCAGGTAACCACAATCACAATCACAGGCAAGTTCAATCACACAGGCACTCAAGGCCACTCAAGACACCTCAACAGTCAAGACTCGGGTTCAACAACCCCACGGGAACTCACTGCCACTCAAGACACCAAATTAAATACACGGCTCTCATGGCCACCCCGACTCAACAATTAAATACGGGCTCTCAAGGCCACCCAAACTCAACAATTAAATACGGGCTCTCAAGGCCACCCAAACTCAACAATTAAATACAGGCTCTCAAGGCCACCCAAACTCAACAATTAAATAAAACGCACGACAACCTCCGGCATACTCGATGCCTCCAACGGTCCTAAAATCACTAGTTTCACAAACAACCTCCGGGCATGGTCATATGCCTCCAGTAATTCAATTATCGCTAAGTTCTCTGTTCCTACGACACTACTAAGTGTCACATGCTTTTCTCTTGAACGCTACAATCCCGTATCATGCTTTTCTAATAATTAAATAAATCTACTCAACCCACGACACCCCGGTGTCACATGCAATTCTACTATTAACTTTCCCTAATCAGGGCCGAGATCCGGCTACTTTTCCCTACCTCGTATACAATCCCAAAAGCGCTCCAACAACACCCGAAGCACACTCACTCACTCGCCGAGCTTCCCCTTGCCTCGGTCCGTAGCACGATCTAAAAGAACACAAATTTAAAGTACTTTTAAACTAGTACGAATAACCAAAAATTTACATACTTAACGCCCAAACGTAACCCCGAAAATGTCGGTCACTCCCAAACTTCCCAATTATTCGATAATGCCGATAAAGGACCCGTAAGGGCCAGATTCGCCCGACATGGCGAATCTGCCCGGTTTTGGTTAATTGCCTTCCGGGGCTCCAAAAGCCCCCATTTTCGTTTCTACGGTCTTAGAATATTTCAAGGAACCCAACGCACTTGACGGAATTGAATTCCGACTTCTAAGTCAATTAATTAACGTTTAAAGTTTCCCAAAACCCGTTAATTACAACTTCTCCAAATTAATTCCAAATTTCGATTCGATTAGGAAAAAGTGGTCCGGGGGACGTTTTAAACCACCCGAACATTAAAACCCGAGCAACCGAGCACGTGGGCCCCACCCAAGAGGCTTGGCCGAGACCCTAGGGTTTGAGGGAGGGGCTCGGCCACCAAGTGGTGGCTGCTGCCACCTCCGGCCAGCCACCACATGGCCGGCCGGCCACCACCCACGGTGGCCGGAGCTCCTCCCGAGCCTCCGGTCACCGGAAAACGTGAAATTAAACCCCCAAACACCTCTAAAACGTCTCCAACACCTCCCCACACTCTACACAACCCTAAGCCTTAGTTTATAACCAAACCCTAGCTCTTGAAAATAATCAAAACGAGAACCGGTTCGGGTATTACCGTAGAGGAGAACGAGGGGAACGGGATTGCTCTTTGCTTTGACTCGATCCAAGGGCTCGATCACAAACCCTAGCTCAACCTCCCTTCTTCTCTCTTCTTCTCCTTCTCCTTCTCTCTCTAAAACCTCTCTTCTAATTTCTAATTTAATTAAACTAACAACAAAACTAACTTTCTCTCCCTTAATACCCCATACTCGGCCAACCCTCTCCAACCACACCTTTTCCCTCCAAAAAATACACCACCATATACTTGACAAGTGTCAAGGTGGGTCCCATACCTTTTGGAAAATATCTAGTTGATATTTTCCAATCAGATTCGCGAAAAACGGACGTTTCGGGCCCCGAACGGGCACTTTTCCCAAAAAAAATTTAAACTGGACGGGCTTCAAGGAAACGGCCCAACTAAGACCGCTACGATGACGGCTAAGCTTTTCGGGTCCAAAACGGTCCTCGAATGGACCAAAACGTCGCTCGGGTGACTTTTCCAGCGAAAAATCAATCTTTCAAAAAATGACCAGGAAGTTGCCCTGAGTCCCCCGTAACTCATTTTAGTCGATAACGGGGTCAACTTAAGTCCGGCATGACCCTCGGGGTCAATTTAAGTTAAGTTAAGTGTCTGTCTTAAAATTTTTAAATTTTCCTGTTTTTCGCAGGTTTGACTGACGTTGACCAGAAGTGGTTATTACAGTCTACCCCCCTTAAAGGAATTTCGTCCGCGAAATTTAAAATAGACGTACCTCGGGAGTCGAACAGGCCGGGATACTTCGCACGAACCTCGTCCTCGCGTTCCCACGTCGACTCAGCTCCGTGATGTTTCCACTGCACTCGGACCAAGCGGATAATCTTGCCTCCCCGCAGAATCTGCTGCCGTGTGTCCATGATCCGAATCGGCTGCTCCTCATAGGAGACATCATCAGCCACCTCGATATCAGTCCACTCGATGACGTGGGATGGGTCTGCGTTGTACTGCCGCAACTGGGATACGTGGAAGACGTTATGTACTCTCCCAAGCTGCGGTGGCAACGCCAGACGATAAGCCACGGCTCCCACTCTGTCTAAGATCTGGAACGGGCCTATGTACCTCGGAGCCAACTTTCCCCCGCTGCGCCTGAACCGCACCAGCCCCTTCCTCGGGCTCACCTTCAGGAACACGTGATCCCCGACTGCAAAGTCAAGAGGTCAACGTCGCCTGTCTGCATAACTCTTCTGCCGGCTCTGCGCGGTCCTCAACCGATCGCGGATCAATGTGACCTTCTCCGTCGTCTCTCTGACAAGATCTGGCCCCAGCAGACTCTTGTCCCCCACCTCTGCCCAGCATACTGGTGACCGACACGGCCTACCATACAACGCTTCGAACGGTGCCATCCCGATACTGGCCTGGAAAATGTTGTTGTAGGCGAACTCGGCCAATGGCAGGTGGGTCTCCCAAGATCCCCTGAAATCCAGCACACATGCTCGCAGCATGTCCTCCAAGATCTGAATGGTACGCTCAGACTGACCGTCTGTCTGAGGATGATGTGCTGTGCTGAGTAGGATCTCTGTCCCCAGTGCCTTCTGCAGACTCGGCCAGAACCTGGACGTGAAGCGGGGATCCCTGTCAGACACTATCGACACCGGGACCCCGTGGAGGATCACTGTAACACGGCATCTCTACAGTTAACTGGTACGAACAGCCCCCCGCGGTACCGTAGTCCCCAATCAGTACTGTCCTGCCAGCCCACCACCTCGTCACCCCTGACGACTCTCTCGCGGATCTCTGATGCTTCGACGTCCTCCCTCTGCGCCTCCAACACTTGGGCAAGCAGTGAGGGCTGAGCCACTAGGGAGCACATGGCAACACCGCCAGTAACCTCCTCTAGCTCAAGCCCGAATGTGCTCAGCTCCCCCATCATGTCCCACTCTCGGACAGATATGCTGGCGAGGCTCAGAGCCGACTTCCTACTCAAGGCGTCGGCGACAACGTTCGCCTTGCCTGGGTGGTAGTGTAGCTCGAAGTCGTACTCCTCGAGTAGTTCCATCCACCGTCGCTGACGCATGTTCAGGTCTCGCTGGGAAAATATGTACTTGAGGCTCTTGTGATCCGAGAACACCTGAAACCCCTCGCCGTACAGATAATATCGCCAGCTCTTTAGCGCAAACACGACTGCTGCTAGCTCCAAGTCGTGGGTAGGATAGTTGCGCTCGTGTATCTTCAACTGCCTGGAGCCATAAGCCACAACTCTGCCCGACTGCATCAGCACGCAACCTAGTCCCTCTCCGGATGCATCGCAGTAAACATCATAGCCAAACCCTCGTTCGGGCACCACTAACACTGGAGCTGTAGTCAGTCGAGTCTTCAACTCTGCGAACGCATGCTCACAGTCATCTGTCCACACGAACCCAACACCCTTGCGCGTTAACAGAGTCATCGGTGCGGCTAGTTGTGCAAAATCCTGGACAAATCGCCTATAGTAGCCTGCCAATCCCAGAAAGCTGCGGATCTCGAAAACACTCGTGGGCCGTGCCCACTTCGAGACCGCGTCGATCTTCGACGGATCGACCAGGATACCGTCACGGGATACGATGTGGCCGAGGAATCTCACCTCAGAGAGCCAGAACTCGCACTTCTCCCGGTTGGCATATAGCTGGTGCTCGCGCAGTAGGGTCAGAACAGCCCTCAGATGTGCCTCATGCGCCGCCTCGTTCTGCGAATATATTAGGATGTCGTCCACGAACACCACCACAAACTGATCCAGGTACGGCCGGAAGATGCTGTTCATCAGGTCCATGAACGCTGTTGGCGCGTTCGTCAGTCCGAATGGCATCACCAGGAACTCGTAATGCCCATAGCGTGTCCGGAATGCAGTATTTGCGACGTCCCCCTCACGGACTCGCAACTGATAATAACCGGATCGCAGATCGATCTTCGAGAAGTGAGTCGCCCCTCTCAACTGGTCAAACAAGTCATCGATCCTCGGCATCGGGTACCGGTTCTTCACCGTAACCCGGTTCAGCTTCCGGTAATCTATACACATCCGTAGCTCTCCACTCTTCTTCTTCACGAAGAGTGCTGGTGCTCCCCACGGCGATGCACTCGGACGGATAAACCCCTTCTGCTGAAGCTCCTCCAGTTGACGCTTCAGCTCAGTCAACTCTGCCGGCGCAAACCTGTAAGGCGCCATCGATATCGCCGCCGTTCCCGGCACTAGGTCAATCCCGAACTCCACCTCACGAATCGGTGGCAGCCCGCTCAACTCCTCAGGAAAGACCTCGGGGAACTCGCATACCACTCTCGGTAACTCTCGGCTCTGCACAGCCGGTACTTCCTCCTCTGCGGACAACGCCGACAGGAGGACCACACTCTTACTCCCCAGCACGCACGTCACCTTCGTACCGCCCACTGTCACTGTCACTCGTCGTCTGTAGCAATCGATGTTGGCTCGGTACCTCGACAACCAATCCATACCCAAAATCACATCAAAGGTAGTCATCCCCAACACGAGAAGATCACCAGGGCAAGGACAGTCTGCGACTCTAATCTCGCAGGCACGACATACTCTAGTCAACGATGCACCACCCCCAACTGGGGTGTCCAGGCATAGGGGTGGACTCAACGGCTCTAAGCTCAACCCCAACCTCTCAGCACAACCCGACGAAATAAAAGAGTGCGATGCCCCAGTATCAAACAAGAACAAAGCCCATAAATGATACAACAAACACGTACCCTGGATGGTCTCACGGTACGTGCTAGGTCCTGGGGCTCTAGAGTCGGTGACTGCATATACTCTCCCTTGCGAGGCCTGCTGCCTCTGACCCTGCGCACTGGCTGCTGGATACCCGTGACTCTGCTGCTGTCTCGGAATTGGTGCGCTCGTAGACGGCCGTGATGATCTCGGCTGCTGGCCCTGTCGAGGGCGACCTCTGGGCGACTGTACTGTCCGCGACTGCTGCGGTCGCTGCACTGATGTCTCCCCCAACTGCTCTCGGCACCATGCCATAGTGTGACCGGCCCGGCCGCATCGGTAACAGCTGATCTCGTCAGCCCTTGACCCCGAGCCCTGGCCTGTCCGGCTAGTAGCTGGTACTGCCGCGGTTCCTCCCCTCGTTGGACAGTCTCGCTGTAAGTGGTCTGGTAGCCCGCAGTGATAGCATGACGGCCTCCTCTCTGAGGCGACTGGCCCCACTGATGCCACTGACCCCTGCTGTCTCGATCCACTCTGATGAGGCGGTGGTCGGAAGGATCCCGCGGTCCTCTGCCTCCGCGAGTCTCGTGAGTCTGACGGCCCTGCCCAACTGATCGGCCGAGGTCGGACCTCACGGCTCCTGACTGCATCCCTGGCGCCCTGCTCTACTGTAGCTGCGGTGTCCACGAGGTCGGTATACTTCCGTATCCTCAAGGCGAGAACCTGGTTCCGGATGCCCAGCCTCAGTCCGTCCTGGAACCGCAGGCAACGGTTCGTCTCGCTTGTCACCATCTCAGGCGCGAATCTGGCCAAGGCTGTGAACCTGGCCTCGTACTCTCCTACCGTCATCCCCCCTTGCTCCAGGTCTAAGAACTGCCGATGTCGCTCCAGCCGAGCCGACTCGGGGAAGTACTGTGCCATGAATACCTCCTGGAATACGCTGTAGTCGTATCCGACCGTGTCCTTCACCCGCCCCCACCAGTGGTAGGCGCTGTCTCTCAGCTGATGGGCCGCGAAGGACACTCTCCGACGGCCATCCTCGACACCCGATGTGTCCAAGTCTCGTGTGACCTGCTCTATCCATCGCTCGGCCAGGTCGGGATTCGGCTCCCCGACAAAAACAGGTATCCCGAGCTTCAGGAAATCTAGTAGCGCTCGGGAGGTAAGATCCTCTGTCTGCGCGGCCCTCACCGGGACTGCGGCTGCCTCTGGTGCTGGCGAAGCCGACTCTCGGCTGGCGATGATCGCCACCAAACTCTGAACGGTCCTGGTAAGCTCATCCAGGGCAGTCATCACTGGAGGGTCCGCGACTGGCGGAACACTGGGGGTGCCTGCAGACGGCCCCGCATCACTCCTCCTGTCTTCTCCGACAGGAGTACCCTGTGCCTCCGCATAGTCGGCGGGCTCGACGGTCGGCACCCTCCCTGGTGCCCCTGCTGACCGTCCCCGCCGGCCTCGCGTGGGTGCCTGGCCCCGTGTTCCTGATGGTCGTCCCCGCTTACCGCGAGCCATAAACAATATCCTCTGCACGGATACACGCAAACGTTCAGTTTGCGAACTTAAATAAAAACGACAGTACAAAAGCACTAACGTCCACCCGCTTAAGCTTACACTAACGTGCTTATCACTAAAGCGCTACACCGCTCAAGCTAAACGTACTTTATATACTAGCATTAGTAAACGAGACCGCACCGACGTGCACCAAACAAGCAGCGGCAAACCAACCCGCACAACACGACGACCCCCGTTCACCGGGCCAATCAAAATCGAACCTTGCCCACCGGGCCAACCAAAATCAAACTTACGCCCATAGGGCCAATCAAGTTCAAGACATGCCAACAGGGCCAACAATTTTAAAACCTTCACCCCTTCATTTTAAAACTTCGTTCCTTGACATCACGTAGTTACAACCCGGTTCAGGCGTCCCCGAACCACGTTGTACCGACTTGACATCAACACCGTCACGTTCGACTACAAGAGCGCTCCTGAGTCGACCCGCGACAGTTAAAAACAGTTCACGCAATCACACACAATCAGTATGCCAGCAACAAAATACTGTAACATACGCACAAACACAAACAAGGCTCAAGACATGACGGGTCTACACCGACTCGACTCTCCCCCCCTAAGTGACGGACAGTCCGAGGTTTGAAACCTCGAGCTCTGATACCAAGCTGTCACGCCCCGATTTCAGCGAACCGAACTCGGGACGCGAACTTTTAAAAACTGAGTGCCTGTGGAGTTGTCACCGGTGTCGTCATTGTCTGTTTGAACTTGTTTGTGTTTGTGATTGGTTACTGGTGGAGGTTGTGTGGTGTAGCTAGCCTCCTGACTGGGATCGGGAGAAGCGGAGGGGTTGTGGGCTAGCTCCCCGACTGGGATCGGGGGAAGGACGCGCGGGTGTGGCTAACCACCCGACTGGGATCGGGTGAAGCGGAGGGGTTGTGGGTTAGCCCCCCGACTGGGATCGGGGGAAGTTGCGCGACAGGTCGACCGCCTGACCACGTCTATGATCGGTAAAGGGCGAGAGACAGAGATTGGTTACTGAGCAGCCGGTTTGCGATCCTTTGTGATCTTGTTTGGTATTGTGTGGTCAGTCGTGTCTTGGAGGAGGTCGTCGATCGTAGTGTGGGGTCTACATAACGTGTCCGAGTGTTGAGTCGGTTGAGGAAAGTACTGGTCGTGTGTGTGTCTTTTGAGTCGTCGTGGTGTTACCGGCATTGTCTGCTAATTATGCCGTAGTCAGTCTGTTATCTGCGGTGGTGAGCGAACGCTCACCCCTAGCTGCTTTTCCTACAGGTACCGTTCGCAGGCTGGATTAGGTGAGCTTCTGAAGCTTGAAGAGCTTGAAGCGGGTTCTGGGAGTCTTGAGTCTAGTGACGTGTACTTACCCTTTTTTTCCAAGTGTGGGACTAATTTGTTTGAGATGTAAATGACATTATTTGTTGAACTTAACTGATATTTGAAAGTAATTTAAAGGAAACAGGTTTAAAGAAGTGTATCTTTTAAATGTTCGCGTCCCGAGTTCGGTTCGCTGAAATTGGGGCGTGACATGAACCATATAAAAGATCAATGTGGATATAAATAGTGAATTTGATCATGTTCTTATTAAGAAAGGACAAATTAGAAAGGTTCAATTGATTTCAAAAATGAAACAAACCTATACAGGAACAAGAAAAGAGAAATTGAATAGCTTCATTTTCAAACTTCTTGATCAAACACATGCGAACGATTAAAATTAATTAATCGATTCAGCTTCCTTGGTACAAGTTCAATCGAATGTGTCGATTTATCATTGAGAGTATTAATTTAATCTTTGACCTATTAATCGATTTCTGTTTCAATGTGAAACACGTTAGAAAGATTAAATTTAGGGTTTCAAGATCAAGTTAATTTTGCTCTATGTAAAGAACAAATGACCAAATTGAATAGTTTCAATTCTTGACGATTGAAATATGATAAATCAATTTAAACATATTGGAGTATGTCCGAATGTTGCAAATTGTTAATTAGAATAGTTTCTTGGTGAAACAACGTGAAATTATTTGAAAATAAGATTCATTATATGGAATTACTCAAATTTCAATGTGACTTCCGGATATAGGAAGAACCTCGAAACGACTTGAAGTGTACAAGGCTTAAGGACGGTTTATGAGGATGAAAAATTAGTTTTGACTAAGGATGGATATTTGTAGAAAATGAATAAGTTTCCAAACACGTAAGTCCAAGAAATGAATAATGTAAGGGGGACGCTTCTTATAATTATCTCACTATGTCATTATATGTATGACATGGGAAATTGGACATGTTTACCACGTAGCGATGCGTTAGAGTAAATAATATCGGAACACATCCTAAAATTCCAATGGACTATAAATGTGAAATTTATGTCGAACTAATTATACACATGACGAACCTTTTGATCAAATCAAATTTAGGTAGTCACTGGACATGTGGGGGGAGGGGAAGCTATTTTGTTAGCTAACTACCTTTGAATAAGGTACCCCTTAAGAAATTAGACAAGACTCTATACAAATTATGGAAAGGGAGAAAACCTTCCAATAATTACTTGAAAATGTGGGGGGTGTCTTGCTAAGTTATTGACCCTATTATTAAATAAGATGACAATCGGTCTTAAAAATAGTGGCCTGTAGCTTATTGGATTGAAGCTATCACTCAAGCAATGGACCAAAAGGCTTGATGATGTCATGTTAGCCAATAACTACTATATACACAAGTGTGACAAATGATAGATGTCAAGACCACAAATGAGGGATATGTGATCCTATGTCTGTATGTGGATGACATTCTAATCATGGGGGTAGTGATAAGATGGTAAAGGGTACCAAAACCTTGTTAAACTCTAAGTTTGACATAAAAGAAATGGTACTCGCGTATATGGTTTTGGGTATCCAAATCAAACGTTCATCTGATGGTTTCATATTAACCCAATCACACTACATAGACAAGATACTGAGTAAGTTCAGTAAGAATGATACTTGTAATGCCAGAACACCTATAAACATTAGTGAACACTTGTCTAAAATAAATGTGAAAGCATTGACTATGTATCTCATGAGTTGTACTAGACCTGACATGCAGTTATTATAAGTACATTGAGCAGACTCACGAGTAATCCAGGAAAAGACCGCTGGAAAACTATCATAAGAGTAATTGGATACGTATGATACACTTGTGTGACTATGGACTGCACTATAAGAGAGAACCTACAATTCTTGAAGGATACTCTGATGCTAGTTGAATATCTGATATTAAGGATTCAAAAAGCATGAGTGGATACGTCCTTACTCTAGTAGAAGCAGCGGTGTCATGGATATCCTCAAGACAAACGATCATAACCAGATCTGTCATGGAATCTGAGTTTGTGCCTTGGATAAAACCAAGTGGCTACGAAACTTCCTGGAGGATAATCCAGATTGGCTAAAGCATGTGCTCAAGGTTTGTGTGCATTGTGACAATCAAACAGCAATCAATAGGGCACAAATCTGATTAAACAACTGATCTCAACTGTAGTTATCGCTATTGATTTTGTAAGATCAAAAGATAACATTGTGGATCCGCTAACCAAAGGGTTAAATAGAGATCTAGTTGTTACAACATCCAAAGGAATGTAACTAAAGCCCGTAATCAATTAAGGCGTTATGTGAAGGAAAACCCAACTTAGTTGACTGGAGATCCCAAGATCTAGGTTCAATGGGACAACCTAATTGCATAAACCTTGTGTGGTCACTGTGGGGGTCACCCCGGGTCCATTTCTATGATGTAAACAGTGATTTAAAACGTGTTAAGGTTAAGCTATGCTTTTAATGATTCATTGTGCTACAAGAATACAAGCATAACCATGAGAACAGAAAAAATTGTGTTTGTTGGTGTCTGTGTGGAATGTATCTTCATTTACATAAACGACAGAATAGTTCAAGGACATCGTGTCTACTAGCCAGTCAGTAAAGTAAATACATCTTCACAAGGGAAGGTTCAAGGGTGTTGCCTACCTATCCTATGCATATATCAGCTATGAGAAGTCACCATCCTATCACTTTCCTCTCGCGTTAATTTCTACTCATGTGGGGGATTGTTGGACAAAAGTGAGTTTAGACAAATAGAAATGGTCAACTTGACGCTCAATTATATATAGGATCGGCTCACCCTAGAACTATGGATAGATTAGTTTCGTGTTCTAGGAAGTGGGGCCTTTCCAACGAGATATTATGAGGTCTAAACGGACAAGAGGTGAATGAGAAATTAAAGCTCAAAGATCACCCGTTGAACTTAGTTGTTGAGAAAATTGCAAATGGAAAATACACAATTCCTGTGTAGTCCCACATGGAAAGATTGCCAAAATTTCCTTGCGTTTATATAGCATGGGCTTCTTAGCATGTTTGAATTGCTCAGGTGAAATGTAAGAACAACTCCCGGTCAACGCCATTCAAATCTGCGAAAAACAGAAAAATTTAAAATTTTTGGACAGACACCTAAATGAACCTAAATTTGACCACGAGGGTCATACCGGACTTAAGTTGACCCCGATATCGACCAAAGTGAGTTACGGGGGACTCAGGGCAACTTTCTGACCAATTTGGGAAAGGTTGACTTTTTGCTGGAAAATTCAACCGAGCGACATTTTGGTCCGTTCGAGGTCCGTTTTGGATCCAAAAAGCTTAGCCGTCGTCACAACGGTCTTAGTTGAGCCGTTTCCTTGTAGCCCGTGAAGTTTCGTAATTTCTTGGAAAAAGTGCCCGTTCGGGGCCCGAAACGGCCGAATTTCGCGAATCTGACTGAAAAATATCTAGAAGATATTTTTTCAAAAGGTGTGGGACCCACTTGCCACATGTCACTAATGTGGTGGTGTTAGGTAACATTGAACAAAACAAAGAAATACTCGATGGTAGTTTTGTAATTAGAAGATAAGTTTGCTTTTTTAAAAACAAAACATAAGGTATGGTTGTGTAGGTGTTCGGCCACAACTCAAAAAAGGGAGAAAATGAGAGAGAAAATAGAGAGAGAAGGAGAAGGAGAAGAAGAGAGAAAAGAGAAGGGGGTGTTGGAGTTTGGTGATTTTCCCGTCGATCAAACCGGTGGATCGTCTCAACGATCAAGGAATCGAGTTCACACCGACATTCTCTACGGTGAGCACCTAACCGATTTTCGTTTTGTTAAGTTTTAAAGTTAGGGTTTGGGTTAAAACTAGTGGTTTATGGTTGAGTTGAGGTGTGGGGTTCGTTGGAGGTGTTTTGGAGCGAAAGGATGATCGTTTTCCGGTGACCGGAGGCTCGGGGGGAGCTCCGGCCACCGTGCACGGTGGCTGGCCGGAGCTAGGACCGGCCACCACCATGGTGAACCGGCCCTAGCCACCCACGGCCAAAGATGGCAGGTGGGGCCCACATGCTCGGGTATTCGGGTTTCGTGTTCGGGTGGTTTAGGACGTTCCCCAAGTAATTAATCCACACCCGGATCGAAATTTGGAATTAAATTGTGAAAGTTGTAATTGACGGGTTTAGAAACTTTAAACGCGAATTAAATTTCTCGGATGTCGGAAATTGATTTCGTCGATTGCGTAGGAACCCTTGAATTATTCTAAGACCGTAGAAACGAAAACGGGAATTTTTGGAGCCCCGAAAGGACGTTTTCAAAACCCGGGCAGATTCGCCATGTTGGGCGAATCGGGCTTTTCCGAGTCAATTATCGACAATGTCGAGTAATTGGGAAGTTTGGGAGTGATCGACATTGTCGGGGTTACATTTGGGCGTCAAGTATATTAAAATTCAGTTTATGCCTGCGAGTTTAAAAGGTGTTTTAAATTGTGTTCTTATTAGATCGTGCCACCGACAGAGGAAAGGAAAAGCTAGGGGAGTGATCGTGAGCACGCCGGAGCTTGGTTGTGAGCTTTTGGGAAAGCGTTACGAGGTAGGGAAAAGTAGCCGGATCTCGGCCCTGACTAGGGAAAGTTAACAGTAGAAATGCATGTGACACTTGGGTGTCGTGGGTTAAGTGAGTTTATCGAATAATAGGAAGGCAGGCGACACCGGGTGGTGTCGTATGATACGGGAACGTATCGAACAATAGAAATACGTGTGACACTTAGTAGTGTCGTAGGAGCAGTGAACTTTTCGATATTAGAATTACCGGAGGCATTTATTTATGCCCGGAGGTTGTTTGTTTAGTTTGTGTCTTGGGTGGCCATGAGAGCCCGTACTTTACTGTTTGTGTCTTGGGTGGCCATGAGAGCCCGTACTTTACTGTTGGTGTGTCTTGGGTGGCCATGAGTGCCCGTGGGGTTGTTGAGCCCGTGTCTTCGTTGGTGTCTTGGGTGGCCATGAGTACCCGTGGGGTTGTTGAACCCGTGTTTTACCGTTGGTGTCTTGGGTGGCCATGAGTGCCCGTGGGGTTGTTGAACCCGTGTTTTACCGTTGGTGTCTTGGGTGGCCATGAGTGCCCGTGGGGTTGTTGAACCCGTGTTTTACTGTTGGTGTGTCTTGGGTGGCCATGAGTGCCCGTGGGGTTGTTGAACCCGTGTTTTACCGTTGGTGTCTTGGGTGGCCATGAGTGCCCGTGGGGTTGTTGAACCCGTGTTTTACCGTTGGTGTCTTGGGTGGCCATGAGTGCCCGTGGGGTTGTTGAACTTGTGTTTTACCGTTGGTGTCTTGGGTGGCCATGAGTGCCTGTGAAGTGTTAAACTTGTGTTGTTGCTATCGGTTGAACTTTGCTTGTGGTTGTGATTGTGGTTACCTGAGGTTGGGGGCCCGCCTCATAATAAAGGGGGTCCCGTGATCGCGCGCGTATGCATGTTCAGACGAGGTAGGGGGCCCGCCTGAGAGTATAGGGGTTCTGGCAACGCGTGCGTGGTGGTGACAGGTCGACTGCCTGATCCGACTACGTGTCGGGAAAAGTGCGACAGGTCGACCGCCTGATCCAACCGTCATGTTGGGAAAAGTTGCGTGGGGACCGAGTAGCTGGAGTGCGATCCTTTGCGATCTTGTTTGGTGTGCGATCCTTTGTGATCTTGGGTGTTGCGTGGTTATCTTTCGTGTCTTTGAAGGAAGTCGTAATCGTTGTGTCGGGTCTACATTACGTGTCCGAGTGTTGAGTTGTTGGGAAAAGTAACAGTTTGTGTGTCAGTCGGGTTACTTGAGTTGGGGATAGTAGTCCCCGGTGTTGGGTTTGGTGTTGGTGTTACCGGCATTGTCTGTTAGTATGCCGTAGTCAGTCTGTTATCCGTGGTGGTGAGCGAACGCTCACCCCTAGCTGCTTTTCCTACAAGTACTGGTCGCGGGACGGACTATGTGAGCTCTCGAAGCTTGAAGAGCTAGGAGCGGGAGTCTGGGTTTCCTTTTTGAGTCTAGCGACGTACGCCTTGTAATTTGTCCGCTTGTTGGGACGTACTTTTGAGTTGTAAATTATTATTTTGATTAATTAATTGGTGGTTTTAAAGCGTTTTATTTAAAAGGTTTGAAAGTGTTATATTGTCTTAAACGTTCGCGTTCCGGGTTCGGTTCTACTGAATTTGGGGCGTGACATGAAAGGCTCTGTGCGGGACGCGAATGCTGTAGCGGATTTGGGCCCGTGGCGCTAGTTTCGTTTTGCTTCGGCCTGTATTGAAATCTCAACAATTAATTTCAAATTTTCAGAATATGCAAAAGGGAAAACTACCGATACCTACCCAAAACCATGCCCATTTAACTGATGCTTACCTAAAATTTAAAGTTAACTAATGCATGCCCTGAAGTTTCGAAAATGTAACTCAAAACCCCTCTGTCAGCTAAAATGACGAAAATACCATCAACTACACTTCAATAATTATGTTTAAAAAATATTTAAAAATTACTTTTGTTATATATATATATATATTTACTTATTAAATGACTTTATTTTTATTTGAAAAATCACTTCATTTATATTTTTAAAAACCCCTCGGCGCAGGGTATGCCACATCATACCCTGCGCCGAGAAAGTTACATAAAATTGTATAGCTTTCAGATATCTTCGATTTGATATTTTAGTAGCCTAAATCAGAGTTCGTATGAAGAAGTTATGACAATTTGAAAAGTTGTTACACGTTAAACCCCATTTTACTTTAATATGCTCATTTTAAACTCCAAGCGTCTATAACATTTTCTAACAATCTTATTCATTGTAGGTTTTATAGTAGTATACATCTAAGTATTTATAGTGATGAACAAAAATGTATTTTTTTTCTCATTTCTAAAAGAAATGATGTCTAATATCTTTTCTATATTGTAATAAATTTAATATAGTGTTCGAATATAGTCACATGTATTAGGTATGCAAATATTTATATACAACTAAGCAGTTAATAATTTTTTAATAAGAAATGTTGCCTCTTTTATCGAGATTCTTTGGATCCGCTATCGATAAGAGAAGACAATTGTGCTTGAACTAGATTAAATATTTATGTTTATATTATAATCTAAAATATAAGTATATTTTGTTATGTAGTATTCATATACTTTTTATCATATAATTTTCCTTATATTTCTACAATTGTAGAAGGATAACCTTATTTTGTCTTTTACAAGTCTGTTTGTTAATTTTTGTAAGTGTATTTTAATACTTCTTTTTTGAACAAATTTTGTTTTAAACTTGACTTATGTTATTATTCATTATAATATATAAAGTTGTAAAATGTAGATATTAAACTTAAACAAAGTTCTGTATAAAAAAAAAGAAAAAAGTCTCGGTTTGTAGGTTCGACAAACGCATATGTCCGACGAATAGCGTATCCTCGACTGTTTGTTCCATAACTCATGTACATGTAGTATAACTAGTTGTATGTTTTGCACATAGTGCTTTGCCCATGGCGAACTGGACTGCGTATGATTGACCGTTTAACTTTCATGACGTGTAAGAGTTCAGGTAATGTTTTTTCTTACTGAAAATCAAATATGAAAATTGTAGATGTAAGAATATTATTCGATTTGATATCTTACAAGTTCAAATCGGAACTTGTATGAAAAAGATATTTCATTTGAAAGACCAATCATACTCTAAGACTCTATAAACCAACTTTAATTTTTTTCTACATTTAATCATTATAAATGGCGTACCATAAACTAGATTTCTGGATTCGCCTATGAATACAAGCTTCCTCTTTTGTACATTTGCTGTGTTTAATTCGAGTTCAGTAATATTAGCTACGCATCATAAGCTATCTTTTGTTGGGGTTGTGGAAGAGATGTTTTTTGAGGAGGGTTTTGCAATGCTTGCAGAAAGGTATATTTTCAGCATCGTGCTCTTATTGTGAAACTGCTGCTGCGCTGCATATATTATTGTTTGGGAATTGAACCACTGACATACACAAAAGCATTGTAGATAGCTATGGTGAACTGTATGCATTTTGTAATTAACAATCTCCAACTTTAAACTTTTACATTAACTATAGATTTTGTGGATCATGGAAATTACGTGAGGAAGAAAAAAAGTTTTTAGAAACAAATTAGATACAAATTTATTTGATATTATAATTATAACTATTTAGTAAAATAATATATTAAAAATCAATTTATGAGTAGAATATGGAACAGATTTGTATAATGTGATGTTTAGTGGAGTCTGTATCAATTTTGTAAGAAAATAGTGCAGCCAATATTACAGATTGTGATGCTCTAACAGAAAGGATAAGAAGAATTAATAAAATCACAAGTTTTTAATCAAAAAAAGAAAAGAAAATCACAAGTTAAGAAGAGAGATTGTAGAGACATGCAGTCACTTTGTTGTAAGACTTGATTAGTAATGTGGTTCGAACTGCAATCTGAAATGTCATATGTTATATTTCATGTTTGTTGATTTTTAATATATTATTTTACTAAATAGTTATAATTGTAATTTGAAATGCAAATAAGTAGTTGACCAAGAGAGCCATAGCTCAAACATCAAGTCATTTTGAAATCGGTTTAGTTGCTCAGTTCCAAAAGGGTTGGGTTCAGTTTTTATCGGTTCATTGGTTTTGCTGCTGGAAGTTCTATCTTTTTATACTTCAAGTTGTAAAATTTGGATATCTGAGATCCTTTGTTTTCTCTTTTTGCACTTAATGGTTGGTATATTTGGGTTCTAGACCCTGTTTTTTGTTTGTTGCCTTCTTGCGTGAAGCGGGTTGGTTTCTAGTTTCATCATGTGTTGTATTTCTTGGTGGTTGGTTTCATTCTTGTTGGTTTCGTTCTTGTCATCTTTTTGTAACCTGTGTAGTACACACTCCTCACTCTATGTAACTCTCTTTTCTCTCAAACGAGGTTTAATTTTTTTATATATGCTAAGAATTTATTAAGCAAGTGTTCAATCAATCAGTAGAACAATGCGAGAAAAATCCACAAAAGGGAATCTTTTTCTCCAAACCAGAACAACTATACAAAGCTAAACAGAAAACAGAGAAACCAAGCAACAAAGCACCAAAAAGAAACGCCCTACAAGCCTATTTCCTACCAGGATCTAAGTAATTAAAGCGATTAGAAACCGGGACAGGGGTTAAAGCTTTTCCTGTCGGTTCAGGGTAGACCTCGTCCTTACTACTCTCGACGTCCTCCAACATACGATGTAGATTGATCTGATTGAGCATCAAGAAGCCAAGGTCAACTGCCTTTTACTAGCCTAAATCGGAGTTAAACCCCATTTTAATTGAATATGATCCTTTTAAACTCCAAGCGTCTGTAACATTTTCTAACAATCTTATTCACACATTTTTGAAGGTTGTATCTGAAAAGTTAGATGTAAAATATAACGGTTTAGTAGTATACATCTATAAGTATTTATAGTCATGAACAAAAAATGTATTTTTTCTCATTTTTAAAAGAAATGATGTCTAGTATCTTTTCTATATTGTAATAAATTTAAATATAGTGTTTGCATATAGACACATGTACTAGGTATGCAAATATTTATATACAATTAAGCAGTTAATATTTTTTAATAAGAGATGTTGCCTCTTTTATCGAGATTCTTTGGATCCGCTATCGATAAGAGAATGCAATTGCGCTTGAACTAGATTAAATATTTATGTTTATATTATAATCTAAAATATAAGTATATTTGGTTATGTAGTATTCATATACTTTTTATCATATCATTTTCCTTATATTTTTACAATTATAGAAGGATAACCTTATCTTTTACAAGTTTGTTTGTTAATTTTTGTAAGTGTATTTTTAACGTTTGTACTGTATTTTAATACTTCTTTTTTGACCAATTTTTGATTACAAAATTTGAAATAGTGTTACAATTTTTTTAATATTTTGCTTTCTTCGTATATGGTAAAGGATAGGTAGTTTTTATGTGAAATAGTGTTACAAAATTTGATTACTATACGAATAAATCAAAATATGAACACAGAGAAAAAAAAGCTTTTGCCTTGTATGGATAGTACTGTTATCTACCATTTTGGTTGGACCATTGTCACGCCCCAAATCCGGTTTTGACCGGACTCGAGACGTGAACTAAAAGCGATAAATAAATATTTAAAAGAGAAAGTTTAATAAAGCAATTCCAGAAAATATAATTGAAAGACAACTAATGTAAAGAGTCAACAGCTCTGAAATTTACATGAAATAAAGTTAACAAAACAATACGTCTTTAAAACAACCCCAAAATCCCAAGGAGCTCCTGCGCTTTAAGACCACCTCTAGCACTAGTCAGCAAGGAAACCTGTACAACAGTCACAGAAAGGGGTGAGCTTACGCCCAGTAGGAAAAAGTAGTAAATAAGGGGATACCCGTTTTAACCACAAAAACGATTAGTACAAATAATCAATAGACGATAAAATAGAGATTAACAGATAAGTTATAACACTTAAAGAAAGGAACATTCAAGGAAATCAATGAACAATTAAATAAATTTACCAAAGGAAACTATTAAAGAAACACATAAATACTGAAGAACTGAACATCAAGTCACAAGACTCTGATCCGTACACTGAATGGTACATCATATCAGATTGCTCCTCGGTCCAGAGGAGGCACAATCATCGGGGCTTCCAGAAACATTCCTGGGGAACACATAAATCATCGGAAGTCCCGTAAATGTCTCCAAAGGACCATAGGTCATCAGAGCGAACCCAGCACTATCGTACCGGAACTGCACTCTCGGAGTAGCCAAACACACGTCTTACCAGAAACGCACATTGGCCTGGACGTCTTCCCGGAAACGCACATCGGGGTACATAATCATATACCATACCGGAACCGCACATCGGACTAGGTATCTTCCCGGAATGTCCACCTCGGGGTACTCACGTAAATACCATACCGGAACCGCACATCGGACTAGGTATCTTCCCGGAATGTCCACCTCGGGGTACACACTCGATCACCCAATAATACAAAGTAATGCGCAACAAGTAACACCCAACTACACACAATGTCACAACAACTCACCAGTTCAACTTACCAATCTCGTACCATCGGTCTATCACTCACCCGACAATGTCTTTAAACACAATCAGTTCACAATCAAGCGTTCACTCAATCAATCAATTATACTACAATCATCATGCCTCAATAGGTCGTTATGACTCTTATCTTATCCTAAGTACGAAGCATGCATCAACCTTAAGAGCGAACACTCAGCGATAAATACAATCAACACACAATCCTAAGGCTCGACATGGCCATTCTACCAGCACGGCAATTTCCCAAGATATTGAAAGCAGTTTACTTGCGATAAAAATCCTATATGCATACTAGACTCGTCCGGCTATTAATATACTCGTGAGACAGTTATTCCAGTGAACCACATCCTATATGCATATTAGGACCTTTCCGTTTATTATTATTATCCTATAGGCATACTATTGGCATTCTTTAGATTACCAGTTGAGTTCAGTACTTTTCCCTACCTCACGAAGATCACAACAGCTATGTCTCCTAGCTGCTGACGACCTGGCCTAACTCTGGTCTTCTCGGGCGAAGTCCGAGTCTGGGTTTAACAGGTAACAGTCCAATCAGTCCCGATAATGTCCAAAAGTCCTCTGATTTCCCAAAAGTCCTTTAATTAATCAATTTTAAGTCATTTAAATTTAATTAATTTATTTATTAAAAGCCTGACCCGGATCTGGCCCGGATCCGAGAACCAAACCCGAATTTGACCCGGTCCTGAACCCAGACTCGACCGGACCCAAGACTGACCCGGACCCGGCTCCAGACCCGACTCAGACCCGTTCCAACCCGAATCCGGACTCGCCCTAACGGAATTGGGCCTGGTCCAAGGCCTGGCCCAGCCCAAGGCCCAAACAGGATTCAGTATGTCCCAAGGCCCAACTGAATCGCGGTTGGTCCTGGCCCGGTGCCAATCCCGTCCCAAGGCCCAGCCTGCTAGGGTTTCGTCTGATCCGAGCATGGCGGGGTCGAGGGCGACGGTGTTGGCGGCCCTGGTCTTGTCGTGGCGATGGACGGTGTTAGGCGGCGAGGGGAGGACGGAAGAAGGTCGCTGGAGTGAACCCCGGTGTCTCCGTCCAGATCTGGCGGCGTTAGAGGCTCGCCGGCGTGGGAATGCCAAATCTGGCGGCGTTCCTCTCCGGTCAGACCTAGCTCAAAATGAGCTCGAAGACTCGCGATTCTCAGACAAAGGACGGTGGGGAAGGTGAATCCAGTGAGGAAAATGGCTCACCGTCGTTGGTTCTGCCTGTTTCTGATACGGTGAAGCTTGAGCGAGGAAGGGCGGCGGCGAGGGTTTCGATTTGACGAGGAAGGAGAAGGGAGAGGGTTTCAGGTGTTGGGGTTTTGTCACGGTGGAAGCAGAAGAAGGAGAAGAAGGAGAAAGGAGAAGAAGGAAGGTCGGGGCAGTATCAATGGCGGTGGCTCTGGTTCGCGAGAGAGAGAGAACGCGAGAGAGAGGAAGACGAAGCGTTGGAAACTGTGCGCGAATCTGAGGCAAAAGAGTGAGAGTTTAGGGTTAGCCATTGGGTTTGGGCCGAGCGTGGTAACGGGCTGGCTTTGGCTTGGGCCTGGTCTCTGACCGGGCCTGGCTAGCCTAAGCAGCCCAACCCTCTTCTCCCTTTTTTTTTATTTTCTTTTCTTTTCTGAACTCGTTCCAATTTCCAACCTGATTTACTACCACGACCTTTCCATTCGATAAAATTAATACTTTACTTCGTTTATTTGAGACGGTCTGTACAACCATAAATCTTATATACATAACTGGCTGCGTGTAGCTCAGCCCAACTCCAAGCCAAAGACTGGAAAAAAGAGGCGTAAAATCAGGGTATTGTAGAAAGCTTTAACCATCAAGCCACTTTTTAATTTGCTTAGGGTATTCTATGGAATTCTTAAGTCCTTACTAGTTCCGCCCCTGCTTGAGACTAATTTGTTATCTAGGTCTCCGTAACTTCATGAGAGACCTCACATATCTCTTTGCGACAAGTATTTTCCTTTCTTTTGTATCTTATTGTGGAAAACATATAAAGTAAGTCATTGTTAAGTCTTAATAATTACTATCTACCGTCACATAAGGTTCATCAATGGCTCTGCTCCATTCACAATCAAGTCAAGTCTACGCTGACTACTTTTTGTATGACAATGAATTATTCTCCGATGTCAGAGACCATAAATTTTGATGTGGAGGACTATAATGATCCATGGGATATAACGTCACACTTTTTTACTTCCCAAGGATCAGAGGCCATCAACCATTATTTCTATTGGTCCGTTAATTCTAGAGAACGACTATCTTAATTTTATTATGGATAATTATCATTCCCAACCCCAAACTTTACGTCAAATTAATATCCTAACCCCTCCTCACCTTTCGTTTCAAATCCTAACCTCAACTTTCGTTTTTTTTCAAAACTATCATTTACTGTTCGAATTAACGGAACAGTTAATTTGTTGATCACGTGCACACTTAAGTGACCTCATATTTCGAATTTATTCTCATTTTTACCCTTGACCATTTCTCATTGATACCCTCCTAAATCCATTCACATTCATAATCTTACACTTAAGTAGTAGTTTTAAGGAAACAAAATGGGAATAAATTCGAAATATGGGATCACTTAAGTGTGCACGTGACCAACAAATTAACTGTTCCGTTAATTCGAACAGTAAATTATAGGTTTTGAAAAAAAATGAAAGTTGAGGTTAGGATTTGAAACGAAAGCTGAGAAGGGGTTATGATATGAATTTGACGTAAAGTTTGGGGTTGGGAATGATAATTATCCATTTTTAGTATCTAGGACTCCACAACTTCATGAGTGACCTCACATATGTCTTTGCGACAAGTATTTTCCTTTATTTTGTACCTTACTATGAAAAACATATAAAGTACATCATTGTTAAGCCTCAATAATTACTATCTACCGTCAGATAAGGTTCATCAATGGCTTTGCTCCATTCACAATAAAGTCAAGTCTATGCTGACTACTTTTTGTATGGTAATGAGTGATTCTCCAATGTCAGAGACCATAAAATTCACTGTGGAGGACTATAATGATCCATGGGATATAACATCACACTTTTTTACTTCCCAAGGATCAGAGGCCATCAACCATTAATTCTGCTGGTCCGTTAATTATAGAAACCGACTATCTTAATTTTATTATCTAGGTCTCCAAAACTTCATGAGTGACCTCACATATCTCTTTGCGACAAGTATTTGCCTTTCTTTTGTACCTTACTGTGGAAAACATATAAAGTACATCATTGTTAAGTCTCAATAATTACTATCTATCGTCAGATAAGGTTCATTAATGGCTCTGCTCCATTCACAATCAAGTCAAGTCTATGCTGACTACTTTTTGTATGGCAATGAATGATTCTCCAATGTCATAGACCATAAAATTCGTTGTGGAGGACTATAATGATCCGTGGGGTATAACCTCACACTTTTTTACTTCCCAAGGATCAGAAGCCATCAACCATTAATTCTACTGGTCCGTTAATTCTAGAGACCGACTATCTTAATTTTATATCTTTTTTGTCTATTTTAAATGCATAAGAGCGGACACGTATGAGAAAAAGCTTCTCATATTTTTTTTTTCCCAGAACCTCAACAGTGATGTTATTACACTATAAGTTTTGTTCATAAGTAAAAACATTTATGAGGTAACGATAATTTCTATCTCACAACAGCTGCACTCTTCTATTTTCATCTCTCCTTGTAACGTTGGTGGAGATGGAAGTATAGACGGAGCACTTATCATTGTGTGCCATTAGTTGAAGTCCATATTCATGGCATGCATTGGATTAGTGCTTTATACATACTTCCAATATATTGATTCAACTTTTGTATCTTCCTCTTTTTTATGAAAAACAAGAGTCCCTCTCCGCAAAGATCCAACATCTAAGCTTTCTCATGAATAATTCTAGTGTCCAACACTCGGACTTTAAGACCTGGAAATCTAATCCTAGAGCAATCTTTGGTTCTAGGAACTATGTACTCATCATCTCTGTACTTCAGTTTCATTAACTAAAATCATTCTTTCTTGCGGACCAAAAAAATGTTTATACTTCTTCAAAAAGAAACAAGTGGCACGTGTTTATACCTCTTATTCCTTTTTTTGGGTTGTTGTACATGAACATTAAATGCTCATATTATGATGCATTCAATGCTTCATTATTTTTCATAAAGAAGTGATGCTATATTGTACAGTGGTTCTTGAGAGGCGGTTTTGTTGAAGACTAATTTATGAGGGTTGGATTGGATTTAAGAAATTACAATATAGTTTTAATAGTTTTGGAGATGCGAGACTGTATTGAGAGATAGAGAATTATGGTTGTAATTCTCGGATTGTTTTTCAGGTAATATAAGGGTCGTCGTTGTCTCGCAGACGAAGGCATATTGTCGAATCACGTATATCGTTGTTCTCTGTTTATTTTCTGCAACGTTAATTGTTGTTCTATATTATTCAAGTACCAAACATTTAGCATTTATCGACTGAGTCCTGAGATCGGGGGTTGGAAAATCAGGTTATCGGTGTCCGTTGTGGATTGAATCACGTCGGTTCTTTTCTACGGATCCGATTGATTTTTCAGGTGAGTCTCTTATTCTGGTTTTGGGGTATAGGATCTACTACAAGTAGTATCAGAGCTACTCGTTGAGCTTCAAGTGGTATTAGAGCATCCTAGTTTTGTCTAGTTGATTGGTTATTGCTATTATTGCTATGTTTGCAAATATGTCTGATAGAGCGTCAACATCTCGGGATGAGGGTTATGTGAAGGTCTATGGGTTTGATTGTAAGAACCGCCCCGGTCGACACCGGTCGAACCAGTGAATTTTGGGGAAAGTTGACTTTCCGTTGGAAAAGTCAACCGATGACTCCGGGAGTCATTCGGGACCTTTCCGGGACCCAAAAAGCTTAGCCTTCGTTACGGTTAGCTTAGTTGGGTCGTTTCCTTTCAAATTACTACTTTTGCAAATAAGTCAAACCCGGGTCAAACTAGGTCGAATTAAGAGTATTAACGAATTGATTTAATTTGAGTTGAGATATTTTCGGTAGAAGTGGACCCACATGGACACATGTAGGGGTGGGCATGGTCGGTTAACGAGCAACATATATCACACCTGCCTCCAATTAGTGTTTTGGATGGTTTTTATTCTTTTTTATAGCTTTGTGAGCTCAGCTAGAGAATAACTGGTTGAGTGTAGTAGCATTACAAGCTAGCTAAATCTTATATTAACCGTTGGTAATATACTTTTCAATCTCTTTTATTTCCTCTCTTAAGTTGTAATCATGTCTCTCCCAATTGTATTACTGTTGTGTAATTTATAGTCGATACAAACGTTTTTTTTACTATTTGATTCTATATCTACCGAACACGGACGAATTGTTAAAAAGGTCTTCTGAGGCTAATATATTGCAAAAAGACCTTCACTTGTTATATGTTTTGTAAAAAGACCTCCACTTTATGTTTTCCAATATTACTCTTTTGTAATATTGGAAAAAATACCTAAATCTCAGCCCCCCTTTTCGCACCCACAAAAAAGCCGGCCGACGACCTGAATATCCAAAAAAAATTCCGGCGTCCACCACGTTCCCCGTCGCCGTCCACCACCGTCCAAAGCCCATTGAGTCCATTGAAGCAATCCTCCAAGTAAGGTAAGCTTGATTTCATCCTAAATTTGAAGCTAGTGAATTTAAGTTTTAGGTTTGAGTAGATCTTCGAATGTAGGAGTGTAACAACGATAAGTTATGGTTTAATGTGTGTGTAAACGTAGTGAAATAAACAAATGGTAGAATTGGGTGGAATAGATTCGTATGTCGTAGGTTTTGTGAATTTTCTGAAATGGTGAACCAGTAGGGCCGGTCGGCGTCGGATGGGGAAGACGAGGGACCGATCGGCCTCAGAAGCACGTGAATATATACAAGCCGGACGGCGTATATGCAAACCGATCGGCGGGCTGATCGGAAGGGTTATGAGCGGGACGGCTAATTGCATATACTAAATCATACTCGATTAGTACAATATGTCCTTATGGGGTTGTAATTGTTATAGGAATGAGTGAAATTTTAGTCCGTCGGGATGAGGGTCAACATCTCGGGATGAGGGTTATGTGAAGGTCTATGGGTTTGATTGTAAGAACCGCCCCGGTCGACACCGGTCGAACCAGTGAATTTTGGGGAAAGTTGACTTTCCGTCAGAAAAGTCAACCGATGACTCCGGGAGTCATTCGGGACCTTTTCGGGACCCAAAAAGCTTAGCCTTCGTTACGGTTAGCTTAGTTGGGTCGTTTCCTTTCAAATGACTACTTTTGCAAATAAGTCAAACCCGGGTCAAACTAGGTCGAATTAGGAGTATTAACGAATTGATTTAATTTGAGCTGAGATATTTTCGGTAGAAGTGGACCCCACATGGACACATGTAGGGGTGGGCATGGTCGGTTAAACCGACCATGAACCCCCCTCCACCACCAAACCGGAAGTCATCGGTTTGATGAAAGTTCACACCGGCACCACCCCGGCACCGAGAATATGGGATTCATTCCGACCACTTGAACGGCGGTCGGTTACCGGTTTAAACCGGACCGACCACGTTTTCAGTTTTGCCTATATTTGAACCCACTGTAACCTCATTTTCAGTTCATTTTGGGTTCACTTATTTGTTTAATCATTATTAAAACGTAATACAAATAATCTACGGAAATAAGAAGAGTATGATGTAAATGTTAGAAGAAATAGAAACTTGGATATGGAGGTCTCTGTTGCTAAGACTGAAACATTTAAGAGAGTTGAACAAATATGAAAACTAGAAACAGAGAATGTTTGGAGCTTGAAAGAGGCAGGAACATGAAGGAGGCGTGGGATGTGGTTTATGAGGGTAGAATAGAATTGATTGGTACTTCCATGTATGGTTAGAAGTGTTAATGGGCTATGTGGTTCACTAATTACACATGGGCTTACAAGCCCAACACCTATATATCAACTCATTTTAATTTAGGGCCCTAGTCCATTTAGCTTGTCTTCCACTACAAAGGAAATGCAGACAACGGCGTCGTAATTGGATTAATTCGTGGACGATGACGCCAGTTCCGGTTTTACCGGTCAACCGGTGGTTGGCACTTGTCGGAACCGGAACCCGACCAAATGACCATCGGTTTTCAGAATCCCTCACCGGAAGTCGCACCGGGAGTCGCCGGTACCAGTTTTTCCGGTGCCGGTAATGGTCGGTGTGGTCGGTTTTGTCGGTTTAGGTTTTTTTTGCCCAGCCCTAGACACATGTCTATGATGGCTTGGAGGGGAAGAAAAAGGTGAGAAAAGACCATTTGGTCCCCACTTGTGGACAAAAGAGAGAGAGAGAGAGAGGGGGGCTAAAGGACGAAAGGGACATTTCCACCTTTAAGATAAGACCACATGGGGCAATTTTTCAGCACCATTTCTACCCTTGGCCAAACCCCCTTGCTAGAGAGAGAAGGATAAAAACTCCATTGAAGCTTCATTGCTTGAAGAAGAAGAAATGGAGGAAAAGGGAGCTCCTTTGGGTGATTTCCAACACTAATCTTCTCCAAAACACACTCATTCTCATCCCCTCTTCATTCTTAAGGTGAGTACACTTGAAAACCCCATTTTGATGAAGTTTGGGTTATGGGTTTGATAGAAAAGGCATGAAATAGGCTTGGGTCTTAGGGATTTGACGTTCTTCATGTTTAATTAGATAAGTTATGGAGAAAAGTGGAGATTGGTGAAGAAATTTCATTGGGTTTTTGTGGTTTTGATGAAACCCACCATGGGTCTTGAAACTTTGTAGTGATTGAGGTTAGTCTTGAAGTTTTGGAGCCTAACAATGGAGTTGTGGAGAACCTAGAACTAGTTAGGAACTTGTTGGGAGAAAGGAGGTATTTTTCCGGCGACCAGACGCCGAAATCCGGCCACCGGGGAGGGGAATGACCGGCCATGGTCGCCCACACACAGAACCATGACCGGCCCGACCATGGTCGCCCACACACGGAACCGTGACCGGCCCGGTCCAGTTCGGCCACCCACGGCCGCGTGTGGCCGTGGGGCCCATTCGGCCGAGAAACGGTTGTGTCTTGTGTGGGTGGTCTTGGATGAACCACGGGACGATAATTTCACACCCGGAACGAATTATGGAAGTGATTCATGAAATTTCGGGAAAAGCGATTAGAAACTGTAATTGCGAATTTAGAACGCTCGGACCTCGGAATTTGATTCCGTCAAGTGAGATGGAACAAGTAAATTTAATTAGGAATGATAGAGACGAAAAGGGAAATTTTTGGAGTCCCGAGGGACGTTTTCCCGATTTTGGGCAAAATGGGCCTTCCGGGCCCATTTTGACAAGTTGAGCAATTGGGGGTTAGTTTGGGTATTTCTCTCTTTAAATCACACTTGAATTAGCATTAATTCTCGTATTGCTTTGTGATCTTAGACGTTGGTACCGAGCACGGCGGAGGAGGCTACTAGGCGACTCACTTGGCTTGCGTTTGGATAGCGATCGAGGTAGGGAAAAGTAGTGAATACCGGTTTAATTATGGATAGTTACTAGAATTGCATATAGGTTAAGTAATCTAATAATTGTAGAATCACATGTAGGATGTGAATAACTAGGGTAGTCTTTTATAAGATGAAACCACTTGCGGACCATATCGTGCTCGTAGGTGTGGGAATTGTTGTGTTGTAGTATCACATGTGGGTCCCTGGTTAGGCCCGTAGGATTGTGTGCTCATTGTGGTGTTGATGATTAGTAGATTATCATAATTCGTCTGTGATACGTTTTAGGTGTTAAACTAAAGATCATGATATGCTATGAAAATGTGGTGAATGTTAGCGTGAGTTATTGCCTTGTGATATGATCAGGTGAATGATAGACCGATGTGGTGTGTTTGGTAAGATTGTT
The DNA here is from genome assembly GCA_963921825.1 of Erodium maritimum. Classification (NCBI taxonomy): domain Eukaryota; kingdom Viridiplantae; phylum Streptophyta; class Magnoliopsida; order Geraniales; family Geraniaceae; genus Erodium; species Erodium maritimum. Next base: position 145,172,900 of record OY997588.1, on the reverse strand, counting down.
CGGTATGGTATGCTGTTAGTTGAACTATGTAAGAACCGCTCCCGGTCGATCCCGGTCGAACCGGTGATTTTTGGCGAAAGTTGACTTCTCGCCGGAAAAGTCAACCGATGACTCCAGGAGTCATTCGGGACCTTTCCGAGACCCAAAAAGCTTAGCCGTTGTTACAGTTATCTTAGTTAGGTCATTTCTTTTCAAATGACACATTTTGTGAAAAAGTCAAACTCGGGTCAAACTAGGTCAATTTTAGAGTATTAACGAATAAATATATTATGAGCTGAGAAATTTTGGGTGGGAATGGTCCCCACATGGACACATGTCCATGTTAGCTTGGAGGGGAAGAAAAGTGGGAGAAAGGACCAATTGGTCCCCACTTAAGGACAAAGGAGAGAGAGGGGCTAAAGGACGAAAGAGACATTTCCACCTTGAGGATAAGACCACATGGGGAAAAAAATTCAGCATTTTTACTCACCATGGCCGAAATTCCTTGCTAGAAGAGAGAGAGAGAAAAAAAATCCTCCATTGAAGCTCCATTGCTTGAAGAAGAAGAAAGGGGGGAAAAGGGAGCTCCTTTAGGCTATTTCTTCACCAAATCTTCTCAAAAACCTCTTAATCCTCTTCATCTATCCATTTCCAAGGTAAGTAAGCTCTAACAATCTACTTTCAATCAATTTGGGGTTGTGGGTCTCCATAGAAATTGCATGAAATGGTTAGGTTTTGAGTCATTATTGTTAGATGTTTGTTTATGAGAAGAAAATGGATGATTAATGTAGAAATCATTTGGGGTTTTGTGTTTTGATGAAACCCACCATGGGTCTTGAAACTTTGGAGTGTTTGAGGTGGAATTTGAAGTTCTAGAGCGAAAAATTGGTGTTATGGAGAACCTAGAACTAGTTAGGAATCTATTGGGAGAAAGAAAGTATTTTTCTGGGGACCGGAGGCTCGCCGGAGCTCCGGTCGGTCGCTGGAATCCGGCCATCGGAGGGGAGGACCGGCCATAGTAGGCCAAAGGGAGGACCGGCCATAGCCGGCCACTTTTGGACCGTGACCGGCCCAGTCCGGTCCGGCCACCCACGGGCATGTGTGGCCGTGGGGCCCACATGGCCGGGAATTGGTGGTTTCGTACTTGGACGGTCTTGGGTGAACCCCGGGACGTTAATTTCACACCCGGAACGAATTATGGATGTGATTCGTGAAATTTTGGGAAAAGCGATTAGGGACTTTAATTGCGAATTTAGAGCGCTCGGACCTCAGAATTTAATTCCGTCAAGTGTGTTGGAGCAAGTAAATTTAATTATGAACGATAGAAACGAAAAGCGAAATTTTCGGAGTCCCGAGGGACGTTTTCCCGATTCTGTGCAAAATGGGCCTTCCCGGCCCATTTTGACAAGTTGAGCAATTGGGGGTTAGTTTGGGTATTTATCTCTCTAAAACCGACCTTGAATGTTTATTAATTATAGTATTAATTTATGATCCTAGACTTTATTCTCGATCTCGGAGGAGGAGACTACTAGCCGTTGTGTGACTAAGCGTTTGGAAAGCACTTGAGGTAGGGAAGAGTAGTAATTCCCGCTTTTAAATTAAAGAATGTTAATAGTATGCATATAGGACGTTAATAACCGGAAGAGTCGTAGCTTGCATATAGGATGTGATTCACTAGAATAACCACTTTCAATTATGGGAATTGTCGTGCTGTAGAATCACATGTGGCCATGTCGGGCCTTAGGATTGTGTGTTGGTTGTGTTTGATTGTGGTTAATAGTCCTTAATGTCGATAAAGAGTATATTCGTTGGGTAATTTAAGAATCATAGTATGCTATAGGAATGTGATATGAATGGTTGTTTGTGATATGATCGGGTGAATGATAGACCGATGTGGTGTGATTGGTAAGCTATAGTGATAAGTTTTGACGGTATAATGAGTTCGTTGTGACATGTTTGGTATGGTATTGTGTGGTATGACTTGTACCCCATGCTATGGGAAGATACCCGACCGAGGTGTGTGCCGGTCCGATATATTGTTTATGTGATTGGTATGGTATTGTGTGGTGTGACTTGTACCCCATGCTATGGGAAGATATCCGATCGAGGTGTGTGCCGGTCCGGTATATTGTTTATGTGATTTACCCCGACGTGTGTTCCGGGAAGACCGATGGTGCATTCCGGTATATTGTATTGCTTGTTTACCCCAATGTGCGTTTTCGGGAAGACCGATGTGCGTTTCCGGTATAGTGTTTACCCCGATGTGCGTTTCCGGGAAGACCGATGTGCGTTTCCGGTATAGTGTTTACCCCGATGTGCGTTTCCGGGAAGACCGATGTGCATTTCCGGTATAGTGTTTACCCCGATGTGCGTTTCCGGGAAGACCAATGTGCGTTTCCGGTATATTGTGTTGCTTGTTTACCCCGAGGTGCGTTTTCGGGACGATGTGGTTGAGACGTGCCGTGTGATCCGGCGTATTATTGGACACTTGCTATGTGTATGGTTATTAATGTTTGATTGTGCGTGTTGATTAGTTTGGTACGCTGTAGTTGCTTATGCCTGTTAAGTGATTCTTGTGTGACTCAAGTGTAACGTGATGGGTGTTCAACAACGAACTGTGCGAGGTAATTGTTGAGTTGTGCGTGCTAATCGGATTGTCATGGGTACTTGTTTTATGTTGTGAGATATCGGATCTGAGTAACGTTCGTAATGATCTTAGCAGTATAGTGTCCCAGAGTTGGGTGTTGAGAACCGTCCGGTGTCCTTTCTTATGTCCGTATGATGTCGGGTTTGGGTGACGTGTGTAGTCGTGGTCGTAGAAGAATGTCCTACTGTTTATATGGTTCTTTATTTTGGATCTATTATCAATAGTGTTGTGTTCCTGTTGGTTTTCTATTCATGTTGTCGGTTATTAGTTTATATGTCTTGGCTTAGTAATTATGGTGATAGAGCGGAAGACCATCCCCGTTACTACTTTTTCCTACTGAGCGCAAGCTCACCCCCTCTGTTTTTACTGTTTTACAGGTTTTGATAGTGATTCGGTTTAGAGGACGATTCAGAGCTCGGGAGCTCATCGAGAGTCAGGGGGTTTATCTTGTAGTAGAGACGTACTTTCTGTTTATGAACTAAACTGCGTTTTTATTTATTTGAATTTGAACGTTTGACTCGTAACATCGGTTTTGAATTATGAACTATTCGGAGATTTATGTTATTCAAATTTACTTCTTTTTTTTTTTTATTTCATTTTAGTTCACGTCTCAAGTTCGGTCAAAATCGGATTTGGGGCGTGACAAACTATGACCTTGTGACATGTTTGAGACATTTGTGGGTGATCCGATACGATATGTTCCGAGACGAGGTGTTCCGGTACGATATCTATACCGACGGAGGATTACGGTATAGGATATCTAGGCCGAGGATGGTGTCCCACGTACGCGGTCCCCCGGGGCTAAGGGTTCCGACATGATGTCTATACTGACGGAGGATTCCGGTATAGGATATCTAGGTCGAGGTGGTGTGATTTGTACCCCGATGCTGTGTGATCCGAGAAGATATCCGACCGAGGTGTGTGCCGGTCTGGTATGTTTATTATTAGTTGTACCCCGATACTGTGTGATCCGCAAAGATATCTAGGCCGAGGCTGTGTGTTCCGATACGATATGGTGGAGCCGTGCTATGGAAGCCGGTGACGGGGGGGGGGGGGGGGGACTGCTGTGCGGGACGTGTGGTCGTTTTACTGTGTGTTGTTTGCTTGATGATTGGGTAAGTGATGTGATTAAGCATAGTGATAGTCATGTGAGTATGGTTTGTGATTATGTGATTCCTGTGGATGTCGTTAGTTGTTGTGCTTTTGTAGTATGCCCTAATTGGACGGTTACCCGTGGTGGTGAGCGGATAGCTCATCTCCTTAACTACTTTTTCCTACTGAGCGAAAGCTCACCCCTCTCCTTTACTGTTCTACAGGTTTTGAGCGGGATTTGACCTAGAGGACGTCTTAGAGCTTGGGAGCTAGTGAGAGTCTTAGTTTTGTATGGTCTAGAGATGTACTTTCCTCTTGTTATTAAACATCTTTATTACTTGGTTTTCGAGCTGTTGACTCGTATTGTCAGAACTATTGGTTTGAATTATCATTTTGGAGTTTAATTCTTTTAAAATTGCTTTTATGATTATTATTTCTAGTTCACGTCTCGAGTCTGGTCAAAACTGGATTTGGGGCGTGACATTAATATTCTTCGATTTAATGGACGAAACAATTTTTAAGGTTGGCAGATGGATTGTAAAGACATTCTTGTTAGTTTGGAGCGTTGGGAGATAAACCATCAAAGGGTGATCAACTTGAGAGGTGGAACAAGACGGATCAGAAAGCTTGTAGTACAATCCGCTTGTGTCTTTCTTGGAATGTGGCTTTCAATTTTGCAGATGAGACGACCGCCAAGGGTATTTGGGATAAGCTTCATGTCATGTATCTTCAAATTGATCAGATGAGTGTGATGTACCTGTAGAAGAAGCTCTTCACTTTCAGGCTGTAGTCATGTAAGCTTATTATGACTGATCATATCACTGAGTTGAATGTTTGTACTCGGATTGTGTTAGCTTGAGAGCTAAGTTTGAAGACAATTAGAAGGCTTTATTCTTGCTGATTTCTTTATTGCCGGAATGAGAGCCGTTTGTTGATCAAGTGACTGTGATGAACAAGGAGAAGTTTGTGTATAGTGAAATTGTTCAGTTTATACTTGCAAAGGCTTCTAGGAGGAGTGTTGTGAGCGAGGACGTTCTAGCACATGGTCTCTCGGTTTTAAGGGGAAGAAATTCAAACAAAAGGTACAATAATAACAATAGAAGAAGCCGATCTCAATCGAGGGGAAGAGATTTGTCTAAGGTTGAAAGTTACAAATGTAAGCGTAAAGTCCAATACAAGAAGGATTGTCCAAAGTTTAAGGACACCAAACAAGATAAGGGAAAAGGCATGGAATATGTGGTTGAGGCACCTAAGATAGTTGAGGATATCCACATCGACGGTGACCCTCTGCCCCTGTTCGTTTTGAGCAGCCTCTGCCCATGTTCGTTTTGAACCTCGAGAAATGTCATTTGGGACGAGGCTCATCGGTAGGAGAGGAGACCGGGGATTGCTATATGGAGGAGGTACTATTTTTGCGACCCCTCGGTGGAGAAGGTGATTGTTGAATGGGGGAACCGGTTCGGCGGGGAAGGATCCCGACAGGGTCTCGGCTCAACCTAGCGACGTCGAGAAGATCCTCGAGGTAGCGTTCCTAGGATGGACCAGGTCCTAGGCCTCAAGGACACGAACTTAGACCGAAGCCCATTGGAGGATAGAGCTGCAGTTCAGACGAGTCTTGATCGGACTACTAGACGGAGGCGGCGGGTGAACGAGGATCCGAGTAGGGTCCAATATCCGATTAGGAAACCCGCTATGTTAGGTGACACGAACCGATCAGCCCAGATCCATGAGACTATTAGGCCATGGTTTATTTATGATGGTTATGAACTTGGATTTTTTCATGGGCTTGTCTCTGCCCCAAAAGACTTTATGGGCCAAACCTTGGAGCGACATCAAGAAGATCCAATCAGGAATAGAGATCCGGAATGGGAGGGATCTATACGCTCATGGGACGACTCACATGCAGTGGCGAGGGGGCTATAAGCATCCTCACCTCGCAAAATGAGTAAGAAGTGGTCCAATGGGGGGTCAGCCAGTATCACCGCCCGATTGGACGTAAGGTGGCAGAGGTTCCACAGAGATCTCGTATGGTACTTCCCTACCTTCTCGGAAGCAATCTTGCGTTTTGGAGCCCTACCACTATCAGTCGAGGGAGGACGACACACGCTGACAACCTGGGGGAGTATTCAGTCTACCACAGTTTTTCTCCGGCAATGGGTCTGCTCTACCCTAACTTCCAGTTTGGACTCGTTGTATCGGTGTCATCAGACGTTACCGTAGTCTCCCCTTCCAGACATTTCAGTGAGGCGGTCGGTGCCTTGAGCTTTTTATTTTTCAGTTCGAGGTCCTCCATTGTTTGGATCTCCCTTTCATTTCTATCATTTAGGTGTTTTATTGCTCGTTTGGTTGTAAACACTTATTATTTATAATATCCACTCGTTTATTCTATAAAAAAATATTGGTAGTCTCTGGTTCATAATATGTTTGTTTACAAGGTAGTATCCATTTCGTCCGTGTATTGGTTTGACGTATCATTCGTAATTTTTCAAATAAATTTTCCTACATTTTCTTAGACCTCGTGCTCATTCACAATACGTATAAGATAAACTTTAAAAAACGTATAAAAGTATACACAATTATCGGTTACATACATAAATATAAAATCGCTTAATCCGACACCCTCAAACTTTTCAAAAATTATGAACGTTTGTTTTTTGTTAAAAATTCTGTTAATTTCTCCGAAATGATGGAAATACCCTCGCCTTATAACAATAATATCAACCATGACTTTCAAAGATTTAAAAATAGGTCATAATACATATAAATATATATTTTTCATTTTTAAATAATTTTTTATTTCTTATTTTTCATTTTAAGTGAATAAAAAAATAAAAATAAAAATAGTTAGATTTATTTAAAAATCAGATTATATTACTAAAATTACTTTCTTTTTCATATTTTCAGTAATTTTTAAAATCACATTTTATATATTTATTTATAATATTTTTAGAAAAATCTTAATTTTTTATTACTCATTTTATTTTAATATTATATCATCAAAATTAATTTTCTTTCATAATTTATACTTTTTTATTTTCAAAAATTCTTAAAATCATATTTTATATATTTATTTTTAATATATATTTAAAATATTAATATTTTTTTTCTTATTTTTATTTTAATATTTTAATATTTTTAAATTTCTTATTTTTCTCTTTAACAGAATAAAATATAAAAAATTATTTATTTAGTTTTATGAAAAAATCATATTATATTACTAAAATTAATTTATTTTTAATATATAATAATTTTTTTCAATAATCCTTAAGATCATATTTGATGGAAAAAATTAGTATTTTTAAAAATATTTTAAAATAAAAATAAGAAATAAAATATTATTATTTAAAAATCATATTGAAAAATGAGAAATAAATATTTTGAAAACTATAAATAAAAAAATATAATTTAATAAAATATTTAAAGAATAATGAGAAATAAAAAATATGAATATGTTAAAAATATATTACGTAAAATATTACTTTAAGAATCATTGAAAATAACAAAAAAAATATTAAATACGTAAAAGAAATTAACTTTAATAATACAATCTGAATTTTTTAATAGAATTAAAAATATAATTTTTTTATTTGTTTTCTTTTAATATGAAACTTAAAAAATGAAAAAAATATGAAAAAATGATAAATAAAAAAGTAATATGTAAAAATTATATAATGAAAATAAATATATAAAATATGATTTTCAGTATTTATGAAAATAAAAAAATATTAATTAAGAAAATAAACTAATTTTAATAATATAATCTGATTTATTAATAAAATTTTAAAATATATTTTTATTCTGTTAAAATTAAAAATAAAAAATAAAAATTCTAACAGAAAAATGAGAAATAAAAAAACAAATTTATATATATTATGATATTTTTGTAAATCATTAAAAGTCGTTGTTGATATTATTGGTATAAGGCAAGGATATTTTCATTATTTTAGAAAAAAACAATAACATAATTCTTGACAGAAAATTAGACGGTAATAAGTTTTGAAAATCGGATGATACGTTTTTATATTCGTATATATAACGGATAATCACTTGTAAAGACTAATAAAACACAGGAAAATGTATCTTAAAAATTATGAATGATACGTCAAACCAAGATAATGGATACTACCTCGTCAATAAACATGTTCTGCAAGGCTATAATGATCACGACACTATCAAACTTTTTTGTATGACAATTACTCTTTAATGACCAGAGAAAAATCAATTAACACCCCGAGACACTTTGCTGCCATCCCAACTTTATATTTTTAATCGTTGGGTATCTGTTTTTTAAAACGTTATTGAAGAAGATGTTATTGGTAGGTGGGTGTGGGAGCATTCATGTCTTTTTCAATAAAAAAATGATATATATGTGGGGTGGAGGTCATGAATTAGAGTTTATAAAAGCCAATAACCCATTCCCTCTTTTGTCCAGTTAAATTTGTCTAGTTAAATTTGTCTATTTTATAAAAGCCAAGGACACCCCTACTATTCACCTATGTCTGGTTAAATTTGTTTTCATTTATTCTCATGTCATAATCCTTCTAACAGATGAAGGGGATGTGGACGATCTTTCTAACAAAAAAGGAGAACGAGATATGCTCGGTAATATATCAACACTCATTCATTGCGTGCCAGCAGATTCTATTCCAAGGTACATGATTTTTTTTGTTTTTAGAATTCAAAATGTTTTACGCGGCGAGATAATGATTGATCTGTATCCACCCTCTTAATTGTTATTTAACCGTTGGGTATCTGTTTTCTGAAACTTTATTGAAGAAGATGTTATTGTTAGGTGGGTGTGGGAGCATTCATGTCTTTTTTAATAAAAAAAATGATATATATGTGGGGTGAAGGTCATGAATTAGAGTTTATAAAAGCCAATAACTCATCCCCTCTTCTGTCCATTCAAATTCAATACTCTTCATTCACTTTCAGTTCTTTTGCTTTTCGTCAGAGATAATTGCTCGACCACTTAGCTCCTCTCCTCTGGCGACTAGGCAGCGCCAATTTAAGACATCATTTTCGATCCCACCCCCACAGAACTTTTGTTCTAACTTAAAAAATTGGTATGGTTTACTTCTTATTTTTCTCATACTACCAATTTCACCTATGCCTAGTTAAATTTGTTTTTATTTATTCTCCTTCTAACAGATGAAGGAGATGTGGACGATCTTTCTAACAAGGAAGGAGAACGAGGTATGTTCTGTAATGTATCAACACTCACCCATTGCGTGCCAGCAAATTCTATTCCAAAGTACATGGTTTTTTGTTTTTAGAATTCAAAATGTTTTACGTGAAGACATGGTGAGATAATGATTGATCTGTATCCACCCTCTCAATTACTAACCATTATCTCTCCAATTATTAATTCCCCATCTTTTAGATTTAACACATCACTGCTAGGGTCAAACAAAGTCTAGGTACAACAACAAGTCAACAAGAGGATATTTCCTTATTTCTTTAAAAAAAATAACAACTTGAATTGGCTTTCTAAAGAATCCTTCTTTTTATTTTAAGATACAGGTTGATTCTTAAGCGGAAAGAAAGCATCCGCTTATGTTTTTGACATTTAAAACCTATATTTGGGCATCTAACCTTAAATTAGTATATGTAAGATTCAAATGTATAAAAACCTCTCTACTGAAAGAAAAAAAAAAACCCTAGCCTGGTCTACACCGCCGCCCTCTTCTCTTCCCTTCCCCCACCGGCGACGACTCGGCTTCCGGCCAACCTTGTTGCCGGTGGTGGCTTCCTCTCTCCACCTTCGCCTCTTTCCTCCCATGTTTCTTCTCTGCAGCTGCTCTTCCCTCCTTTTACATTTGTTTCTTGCGCCATCGGCCCGGGTCGGAGCTCTGCGCATCGTCCGTCCGGTTCACCGGACTATGTGGCCCCTGAGTGCCTGCTCCACTTCTCCGGCGTTCGAAGCTCGAGCCCGTGCCTCCTCCTCTCGCCGGATTTTGCGAGCCTCGAAGATCGTGGATCTATTTTCCGGAGGCAGATGCTCACCGGAAGCTCCTTGCTCGTCGCTGCGTTTTCGCGGTGATGGTGGAAGGTCTCGGCTTGTCAGGTTCAGGCCGGAGTTGCTCGTGGTCGCTTCCTTGCTCGCCGGTGATCTATCGTCTTGGGGTCGGCTGGAGTTTTTCCGTGTGACAGATCTGCTTCTGGCTTCGGTGGCGGCGCGGCGATTCCTCAGCTCGTGGTTGGGCTCCTACATACCGGGTAGGTCTCTTTTGTGTGGGCTGGGTTTGGTTGGATGGGCTGGGCCAGGTTTGCACCAGTTGGACTGGTTTAGTCTTATGCAGGTTCAGATCTGGGCCTGCAGGGCCGAATCTGTGCCTGTTTGGGCTGGTCCTTTGTGGTCTGGGCCTAACTGTTCTGGGCCTGCTTGGGTTCTCGGAGTCCGTCCTCGGTAGAAATACCGTTCCTCCTCTTTGCCCTTTTCGGTGCTGACCGATGTAGGTTTTGGAGGGTTGAGTTCGGGCTCCAAGGGAGGGCTGAGTTCAGTGGGCCTTGCGGCTCTTCGTGGTCCTTTTACTGCGGGTCGGTGGTGCTTCTTTCGGATCATTGGAGGCTTCGAGTATTGGCTCCGGTCGTGGGACGCGCTTCTTCATCCTGTCCGGTGGGGATCGTTGCGGAGCTGTGCTTCCTGTTTTTGGTGGTTCGTCTGCTTACCTGTTGTTTCGCTTTAGACCCGGTCGTGGGACGCGCTTCTTCACTCTTGGGTGATGATCGTCGTGGGTCTAGCGGTTCATCGTGGTATCTTCATTGTATTCGTCTTCCAGTCGGCTTTTCTTCTAGTGGCTCTCAGGCGTCTCGTCCAGGCTCTTCGTGGGAGGCGTTTCCGAGTCAGATTCGTGGTGCCTTTGGTCTCGTCGCTCGTAGTCGCTCTTGGTTTGGTTTTGGTATCTCCTTTGGCTTTATTTTTAGCTTGTTTGACTTCTGCTCATCCTCGAAGTAGGCTTGTTTCGATTTCCTCTGTACTTCTGTCTTGCTTGCAGGGCCCGTCATTTTTAAGTGTTGACCTTTGACGGGTTGTATTGGGCCTTTAGGCCTTGGACTTTGAGAAGTCCTTCTTGCGGGTTTGAGTTTCGGTGTATATGCACCGATTTATCTCTTCCGTTATGCGATGTTGGTCGTCGGCGTGTCGGGTTCTGTTAACCCGCTGAGTTTGGATGCCGATGAGATTCAGTTTTCTCATCAAGTTAGGGTAAAGTCCTTGGGGTTTACTTTGGAAGACGGCTTGCTTTTCAGCGCTTTATGGTTGATTCTGGGTTTCAGACCTTCTTTTAGTGCTTCATAGTGGCTTCTTTCGGGTGTGAGTCCTTTTTTAGCCTTTTTTTTCCTTTCCCTGGTCTGCGTACCTTTTTTCTCTTCTGGGTCTGCGTACCCATTTACACTTCCGGGTCTGCGTACCCTTTCTTTTCAGGGTCTGCGTACCCTTTCACTACCGGGTCTGCGTACCCTCTCTCACTCGTGTCTGCGTACCCTTTTCACTTCAGGGTCGGCGTACCCTTTCACTCTCGGGTCTACGTACCCACTCACTGCTTCTAGGTCTAAGTACCTTTTCACTGCTTAGGGTCTGCGTGCCCTCTCTTTACTTTGGGGTCTGTGTACCCTCTCTTGTCTTTGGCTCTGGGTTTGTGTACCATCTCTTTGATTCTCGGGTCTGTGTACCCTTACTTTGGTTCTCGGGTCTGTGCACCCTTCTTTTGGTTCTCAGGGTCTGTGTACCCTTTCTTTGATCCTTTGCAATCTTTAGGATGATTGCTTTTTTTGTGTAACCTTTTCATCCTCTAAAGAGGTTAATTTAAATATCTGTCTTTGCTGATAAAAAAAAACCTTAAATTAGTAAGAAAAATCCTAATACATAAAGTTTGATTGTAAACAAAACCTTTTATTCTGGGAAGGAAACATCATGAATCTCATTACTCATGCCAAATACAAACATAATAGGAAAAGTCCTTTAAAGCCGAGATTTTAGTCTGGGACACCCATTGGGGATAGGTATACCGGTGCTCTAACTAGGCTACATAACAAATTCCTATCGTGTGTGGTAGGAGGATTGCAACACAAACGATAGATAAGCTCAATAAAACAAGGCTATAAATCTAGATAGCTTTTTAGTTGGTTTTTTGGCTTGTTGAGGAGGGACAATATACATCGCCCCACGGAACGTGACTAGGACATGGCCCCGTAGATGGGTCTAGAGGGTTGCTCCAAAGCCCTCTCACCCTTGCAACCGTCAATCGTGGCTCTTGACGAGGCTGTTTTGCAGCCTTCGTCAATAATCCGAATGAGGATGGATGACGCCCGCCTTTAGCATCCGGGTCCACGCCCATAAGCTCGAAGACCCTCTTCTTATTTATGTTCTTTAGAGTTGGTACGCTTGTGTAAAGACCGAAAAAAAGGGTTTAACGTTTAAAATTATTAAATAATAACGTCGAGGTTGGGAACGAATTTGATTTGTGTTTTTTTTATATAAAAAAACAGGTCTGGACCAGGCCCGGCGCGCAGGCCAAACCCAGCCCAGCCGTCCTTGGGCCCGAGCTACCTGAGGCCCAACTCGAGTCAGGCCTGGGTATTTAACGCCCATTTCACTTCTGAAACCCTAATTCCTCCCCCTCTTCGTCTTCGTCTTCTCTTCGCGTCTCTGAAACCGAACCCCACCTCTTCACGTTCCGGTCGCCACTCCCTCACCGAGCTCCTCCATCTCCGCTTCCCCTCGCCCATCCATCTTCTTCTCCGGCTGTTCCTCACTCTCCCTTCTTCGTTTGTTCGTGACCGACCTCACCCGCTTCTCTCTCCTTCATCTCGAACCACGACCTCTCTTTGTCCCGTCTCGGTTCAACCCGGGCTCCACCTCGCCGACCAACTCGAGAATCACCGCCGGCGAACGGTTTAGACGGGAGGCTCGCTCTGGCTTCGTCTCCCCGAGCTCGAGACCATGCCAGCGACTCCCTCGCCCCAACACCGTGCTTCCCCGACCTCGCCGGACCTGGAAGCTCTCCGGTCGAGGTCGATTTGGACGGGAATAGTCAGAACCACCGCCGTGCTCCAACGCGCCACCTCCTCCCCGTCGCCGTCCACGTCCAGAGCCGAGCGCTCTGCCGGCGAGCTCATCAGATCCGGGACGGGACGTCGTGTGCGTCCAGACAGGTGGCGATTTTTCCCACACGGTGAGTTTCACACCGTGAGACCCCGGCGGGTTTAGTCATCGCCAAAGGTCGGCCGGACTCTGAACCGAAACACTCCCGTCCCTTTATTCTTTCCCGTGCTTTATTTCTCTTGGATCTAGGCACCGTTGAAACAGAAAATCTTTGGATCGGATTCTGGTTGGATCAAAATCAAGGGTTTTGAAATGAATGGATTTGTAAAACGAAGAATCAGTTGTAGTAAAAAAAAAGAATGTAATTTGAAAAGAAATTGAAATCGGTTTGGTTTTTAAGACGATTTTGGACTGTTGAACGAGGGGTGTGAATCGACTAAGCTGGACGTTTAAAATCGAACTTAGAACGGAACAAAAGTGGACCGCTGAATCGGACCTCGGGATTCGTGCATTGGAACCGTGCCTCGGAAACATGCGCCGATTTCGGTGCTCGGGTACTCAAACACGATTCGCCGTAATTCCGCTTTTAGCTCGCTCGAGTCAAAAAGAAACTTTTGAACTTAATCGAAACCGTCGTAACCTTTAAATTAAGTTGTGAAACCGGTTTTAATTGTAACTTTCTGTGTAAAGTAGAGTGCGGCTTCGATCGAAGAGAAAACCGGAGTTACACCCAGACGCAGACTTCGCCCTGGAAGACGGCATTGGCCCGCTCGTCAGCAGCTAGGAGACGCTGTTGTGGTTTCGTCGTGAGGTAGGAAAAGTAGCCGGATCTCGGCCCTGACTAGGGAAAGTTAACTGTAGAATTGCATGTGACACCGGGGTGTCGTGGGTTATTTAGGTTATCGAATATTAGAAAGGCATGATACGGGAACGTAGCGAATATCGGAAATGCATGTGACACTTAGTAGTGTCGTAGGAGCAGAGAACTTATCGGTGTTAGAATTACTGGAGGCATATGACCATGCCCGGAGGTTGATTGCGAACTTATCGATATTAGGAGTACTGGAGGCATATGACCATGCCCGGAGGTTGATTGTGAAACTAGTAATATTAGAACTGTTGGAGGCATTGGTTATGCCGGAGGTTGTTGTGTATTACTGTCGTGTCTTGGGTGGCCATGAGAGCCCGTGTTATTATTGTTGAGTCTTGGGTGGCCATGAGAGCCCGTGTTATTACTGTTGGCGTGTTTTGGGTGGCCATGAGTGCCTGTTGGGTTGTTGAACCCGTGTTACTTTATTGTTTGTGTCTTGGGTGGCCATGAGTGCCCGTGGGGTTGTTGAACCCGTGTCTTTACCTTTGGTGTTTTGGGTGGTCATGAGTGCCCGTGGGGTTGTTGAAGCCGTGTCCTGATTGGCGGTGTATCTTGAGAGGCCGTGAGTTCCTGTAGGGTTGTTGAGCCCGTGAGTTACTGTTTGTGTGTCTTGGGAGGCCGTGAGTGCTCGTGGGGTTGTTGAGTCCGTGTTTTACTGTTGGTGTCTTAGGTGGCCATGAGTGCCTATGGAGTGTTTGATCTTGTGTTGTTGCTGTTGGTTGAACCTTGCTTGTGATTGTGATTGGTTACTTGATACTGGTGGAGGTTGTGTGGTGTAGCTAGCCTCCCGACTGGGATCGGGAGAAGCGGAGAGGTTGTGGGCTAGCTCCCTGACTGGGATCGGGGGAAGGACGCGCGGGTGTGGCTAACCACCCGACTGGGATCGGGTGAAGCAGAGAGGTTGTGGGTTAGCCTCCCGACTGGGATCAGGAGAAGTTGCGCGACAGGTCGACCGCCTGGCCCGACTGGGATCGGAAAGGGCGAGAGATAGAGATGGTTACTAAGCAGCTGGTATGCGATCCTTTGTGATCTTGTTTGGTATGCGATCCTATGTGATCTTGGGTGTTGCGTGGTTGTCTGTCGTGTCCGTGGAGGAGGTCGTCGATTGTTGTGTCGGGTCTACTTTACGTGTCCGAGTGTTGAGTCGGTTGAGGAAAGTAACGACGTGTGTGTGTCAGTTGGGTTACCTGAGTTTGGGGGATAGTGATCCCCGATGTTGAGTTGGTTGTTAGTGTTACCGGCATTGCCTGCTAAGTATGCCGTAGTCAGTCTGTTATCCGTGGTGGTGAGCGAACGGTCACCCCTAGCTGCTTTTCCTACAGGTACCGGTCGCGGGTTGGACTAGGTGAGCTTCTGAAGCTTGAAGAGCTAGGAGCGGGATTCTGGGTTTATTTGAGTCTAGCGACGGATACCATACTTTTGTCCACTTGTTGGGACGTTTTAAGTTGTAAATATTATTTTCTTGAACAAATGGTGTTTTTAAAGTGTTTATTCAAAACAGGTTTCAATTGTTTTATTATTTTAAACGTTCGCGTCCCGAGTTCGGTTTTACTGAAATTGGGGCGTGACAGCTTGGCCTTCTCCCTTGCAAGTTGTATAGTAAATTCTAGGGAAAATATCAGTTTAGTACCCTTCACTAGACACAATTAACACATAAGGTACCCTAACTAAAAAAATCGCTAAAAACGTACCTTAACTTTCCAAAAATATCACGTTAGTGTTTTCCATCCATTTTTTAAAAGAAAATGGTCATGTGCTTTGCACATGACCATTTTTTTTAAATGTCAAAACTACCCCTTTTGACCTCTCAAAACCCTAACCCTTATTTGTTTTCCATTCAACCTTCATGTCTTTTCATATTTGTTTCGTCATCTCCATTTCATACAAAATCAAACTTACTCTCTACCTCCATATCCATTCTCTACGACATTGTGGGGGAAGCCGAGTTCAAGGATCCGGTGGCTTCTTCGTCAGACATCCCGTGGCGGGGAGTTCGTCTTCGCCGTGGAGTACATCCGGCTTGGAGTTCATATGGTTTCCAGATTTTTCATGGTTTGGCTAGAGACGAGCAATGACGAGGGGGAGAAAATGGAGGTGAGGTGGGCTAGAAACCAAGTGCCTCAATAGCTTAACAACAACTTCAAAACTCCAAGGAGCAGAGTTTGAGACTAAAACCCAATAACTCCTCAAGAACGGAACCCCTCCTTTGCCAACCAACAAGAAATTCACATGTTTATGATCGATATGCATAACCCTACAATACATATCCATAATAATAAGAACATATATTTTCTTGTGACCTATCAATGGATACATTATTCGGATCTCCCTCTTAACATCCTCCTTATTCTCCTTGGAAATCAACTTCTTTTTGCTGACCACGCGCCACTTGTTTCTTTTTGAAGAAGTATAAACATTTTTTTGGTACGCAAGAAAGAATGATTTTAATTAATGAAATTGAAGTACAAAGATGATGGGTACATAGTTCCTAGAATTCATCCAAAGATTGCTCTAGGATTAGGTTTCCAGGTCTTAAAATCCGAGTGTTGGACACTAGAATTATTCATGAGAAAGCTTAGATGTTGGATCTTTGCGGAGAGGGACTCTTGTTTTTCATTAAAAAGAGGAAGATACAAAAGTTGCATCCATATATTGGAAGTATGTACAAAGCACTAATCCAGTGCATGCCATGAATATGGACTTCAACTAATGGCACACAATGATAAGTGCTCCGTCTATACTTCCATCTCCAGCAGCGTTACAAGGAGAGATGAATATAGAAGAGTGCAGTTGTTGTGAGAGAGAAATTATCGTTGCCTTATAAATGTTTTTACTTATGAACAAAGTTTATAGTGTAATAACATCACTGTTGAGGTTCTGGGGAAAAAAATATGAGAAGCTTCTCATATGTGTTAGCCTCTTATGCATTTAAAATAGACAAAAAAGATATAAAATTAAGATAGTCGGTCTTTAGAATTAACGGACCAGTAGAATTAATGGTTGATGGCCTCTAATCCTTATCCCATGGATCATTATAGTCCTCCACAACGAATTTTATGGTCTATGACATTGGAGAATCATTCATTGCCATACAAAAAGTAGTCTTCATAGACTTGACTTGATTGTGAATGGAGCAGAGCCATTGATGAACTTTATATGACGATAGATAGTAATTATTGAGACTTAACGATGATGTACTTTATATGTGTTCCACAGTAAGGTACAAAAGAAAGGCAAATACTTGTCGCAAAGAGTTATGTGAGGTCACTCATGAAGTTGTGTAGACCTAGATAATAAAATTAAGATAGTCGATCTCTAGAATTAACGGACCAGTAGAATTAATGGGTGATGGCCTCTGATCCTTAGGAAATAAAAAGTGTAACGTTATATCCAATGGATCATAATAGTCCTCCACAACGAAATTTATGGTCTCTGACATTAGAGAATCATTCATTGCCATACAAAAAGTAGTCAGCATAGACTTTTTTATTTATATAAATGATGGTTTTATTAAGCTTTGAAAATACAAAGCCAGAAATCTTTTTGCCCCAAGATGGTGAAAAGAGAGCGGACCGTAATAAAGTTATCCCAAATAACCTTCAAAAGAAACTCTACCACAAACGGTAAGAGAATCTTACTAGAAAGGGTAAAACCATGAAGAAAGGCGACAAGAGCAAAACAGTGAAAAACTATTCGATAGAATCTTTACACTCTATCTGAAGCATTGTACCTGTTTTGATAAAGTGTCTCCAAGCTTCATTTTTACGCTGAGCCTCAAGCTTCTCAGTTTCACTCATACAGAGTGAACGAGTCGACACTCGAAAAAGCTGGTGAGGTTTTTTCCTTCGTTTCCCTTTAACCTTTTGTATTGTTTCAGGCGACCACACTGGAAAGTCTTGATCGAAACTTGACATCGGATTAATGGAGGGGGAAGGTGAAACCCGAGAGTCCGACTTGGGGAGAACTTGGTTTCACCAAATCAGAACACGATGTTAGATGGCGAACAAAAGCTGCATGAGAGAGCCCTTTTTGCACAAGGCTTTACCCAATTGCATCAGCACAAACTTTTGGGCCTTCTGACCCAACAACAGACGACCTGTTGGTTGGGCTGGAGTTGCGTGATCCACACACAACCCTTCACCTGATTGGAACTCGATCAAAACTCGAGATATCAACACGAACTGCGCGAGAAAGGAATCCCGAAACACGATCTTTGGGAGGGACCTCCGATGAATTCGGCGCTGATTTCAGAATCAGAGATTGTGATCCCTCGTCCAAGCTTGAAATGGGAACGCGCGTATCACGGATCAGATTTGGTGGCGGATTCAGAACTGTGTCGCCGGCCGGTTCCCGGTTGTTCTTCGGCTGGAGATGCATGTCAAGGTTGTGAAACACCTTCTGTAAAGGAATTGTCCCTTCCTTCGAAGTTTCCTCTCCTTTCTTGATGCTCTGCTTTTTGGTCGGAAATACGCCAGACCTTTTATCACGCCGGGAAGTGGCAACACAGATTGTGTGCCCATTGAATTTGTAGCCATTTAGAGAATCAATCACTTGTGATGCTGAATCCTTTGATGTGAACTTGACAAATCCAAAAAGTAAGCCTTCTTTGTTAGGCCTCTTTCGGATGAACGCGCCTCACGCGCGTGGGGTATGGTTTCGTCGATTTCGATCCGTCGCCCGTGAGTGCATCCATGAGGTGCAATCTCTGAAGTCGCTGCCGGAAGTCTCTGTCATCCATCCAAGGTGAGACTTGGTTGCCCGCTGAGACTCAATATTGTCGAGGGTGATTTACATCGACGAGCTTGGGTTCTGGTGCAAAGTCGTCGTCATCTCAGAGGGGTGGAGGTCTGAAGGTGGAGAGCGGTGTCCAATCCGCTCTGTTGTCGCGCCGCCGTCGTGTTGTGCCGTCTCCGACTTGATTGTGAATGGAGCAGAGCCATTGATGAACCTTATCTGACGGTAGATAGTAATTATTGAGACTTAACAATAATGTACTTTATATGTTTTCCACAGTAAGGTACAAAAGAAATGCAAATACTTGTCGCAAAGAGATATGTGAGATCACTCATGAAGTTGTGGAGACCTAGATAATAAAATTAAGATAGTCGGTCTCTAGAATTAACAGACCAATAGAATTAATGATTGATGGCCTCTGATCATTGGGAAGTAAACAAGTGTGACATTATATCCCATGGATCATTATAGTCATCTACAACGAAATTTATGGTCTCTGACATTGGAGAATCATTCATTGACATACAAAAAGTAGTCAGCATAGACTTGACTTGATTGTGAATGGAGTATAGCCATTGATGAACCTTATCTGACGGTAGATAGTAATTATTGAGACTTAACAATGATGTACTTTATATGTTTTCCACAATAAGGTACAAAAGAAAGGCAAATACTCGTCGCAAAGAGATATGTGGGGTCACTCATGAAGTTGTGGAGACCTAGATAATAAATCAGGCTCAAGTAGAAGAAGGGGTGGAACTAGTAAGGACTTAAGGAATTCCATGGAATACCCTAAGCAAATTAAAAAGTGGTTTGATGGTTAAAGCTTTCTACCGATCTCTCATCTGCCTGGGTTCGAATCCCCTAATTTTACGCCTCTTTTTTCCAGTCTTTGGCTTGGAGTTGGGCTGAGCTACACGCAACTAGTTATGTATATAAGATTTATGGTCCCACCAAAATGGTAGATAACAGTACTATCCATACAAGGCAAAAGCTTTTTTCTATATGTTCATATTTTGCTTTCATCGTATAGTAATCAAATTTTGTAACACTATTTCACATAAAAACTACCCATCCTTTACCCTATAAATATAATTATATTACACTATATATAAAACTATCAAATACTATAAATATATAATTCTAACAATAATAAATATATATATATCTTAATCATAAATTAATTCGTCAGATATTTCATAAATATTGTTAAATTTAATCCTAAATATCACTGATTAAATAATAAAACATTATAAAAAGTTGACATGTTGTAGAGTTCGATTCGACCGTTCTACTTTAAATTTTTATCTTCTGAAAATTTATTTATCCATATCGATTGAAGGAGAAAATAATGATGTCTGAAGTATAATTTTGTTTTTGACGAAAACTGGAGACATCAATATTGTATATCAGACAAAGTGACATACATATAATCTGATGAAAGCGCATACGCAAACGATTAATATTACAGACTCCAGACCAACTAGTCTATTTTTTTTTGATCGGCGAAGACAAATTTAGATTAGCCTCTTCTGAGGTAGAAAAGGAATACAAAAAATAGAAATCTCACTACAGATCGTGTCACGCCCCAAATCCGGTTCTTGCCCCGACTCGAGGCATGACTAGTAATAAACGCTTTAAAGACAAATACTCAATAATTAACTCCTGAAACTCCAATAAGAAACTCAATTCCACCAAGTTCAGTTTAAAACACAAATAACCCTCCAGGGGTGTAATAATAATCCTCTACAAAATATGTTCCAAACAAAAATAGAATAAACGAAGTCGCTATGGACACCCCCACCGAGAAGTTCCCGAGCCCCTACTCCTCAATCAAGCCTGTAAACACAACAGTAAACTCACAGGGGTGAGCTTGCGCTCAGTAGAGAAAACACATAACAAGGTGGACCTTAAACTCAATAAAGTCAACAGCAAGTCAACGAGAAAGATCTTAATAATACGGATAATAGATAACGCAATTCAATGCCGTGGCACATGAAGTCTCCACCCTCCGATCCACATATGATGTGTCCTCTCGGATTTTCTCTCAAATCCAGAGGAGACGCATAACATTGAGGCGACCGGTAACAACCCTTCGGGGCGCTTATCATCGGGATTCTCAGAAACGTCTCCAAAGGATTTTATGTCCTCGGGAACCAAGGTATTACTCCCATAGGGAGCATACACTTGGGTAAATCAACAAGTAATCATTATAACATCCTACACCGGACTCCTCAACGGTGTAGGTACCATACCGTGTCAACCACAATCATGTGAAAATTCGATAACGTACTCAACCGAAACACGAAGCGGTCCAATCCCGACAACCACCAATCCACTATCACACATAGCTTACACATCACCAATTCACCACCACACACAGTACACGAATCACGTAATCATAGCACACCAATCACACAATCCCAACTTACCGTTCACTTACCAGTTTCGAACCACCGGGGCATCGATCACCTGATTGCACCGCTCGGTACAACCAGTCATACTCGATGCTCCAAACAACCATTTAAGCAAATCAAGTAATCACCCAAATACAGTCAACAATCCAAAATGAGTTCAATTAACCAAACATAGAAACCTTCAATCAAGCATTCAGATAAGCGATTCAACTAGTTCTATTAGACTCTTTAGCCTATCCACTAAGCAATCAAACAAACAAGCATGTGATCCTAACACGCAACTAATCCGACGGCTTTGCCAAGGCTCCTCTACCAGACAAACAATTCCCAAGTATTGAAAGCGAGTTACACTAGCGATTGGCATCCTAATCGGTCACCACTAGACACTTCCGGTTATTAGTAATTGAAAGACAATTATGCTAGTTAATCGCATCCTATAGACATTTCTAGGACCTTTCCGATTTTATTAGACTAACATGCATACTAAGCATCATAAACGAGAGGTTAAGGCTTTCCCTACCTCAAGGTCTTCCGCTCAACGCTTTGATGAAGCTCGGTGATCACCACTCCCCTCTTCACTCGGGTCCTGGCGCGATCCTTGCTCCTCTAGCTCGATCCCCAAAGTCTTGGACACAAAGAAACGCTAAATTAGATTCCACTTAAACAGCAAGAAAGACTCCCAAAACCCTTCCGAAGTTCAGCTCAAAACCAAGTTGCAAAACCCTCAAGAAACCCTCACCCTGGTCTGCCACGGACCTGGTCACGGATCCGTGACGTTAACCCTCACGGTTACCGTCACGGAGCCGTGACGAGTGCCGTCACGGACTCCCTCACGGAGCCGTGACGTCGCCCGTCACGGGATCCGTCACGGATCCGTGGCGCACCAGGGCAGTTTCGCCCTTCTTCAACCTCCAGCTCCTTTTCTCCGAAAAAACACCTTCAAACCCAGAATTTTACCCCTTCCAACTCCCAAAACAGTCCAAATCCTTCAATACTCCTCTACCCATGGTAGGAATCAACACACAAACAACTTTCCAATGATTCATCAAATCAAACCCAACTCAAAAGCCCCAACAAACCAAAGATTTCTCAACAAAAACTCCACAAAGCTTCTCATCAACAACATCTCCCACCATTTCTACTCCAACCCAACATCATCTAGCAGTTTCACCCAAAACCCATGAAAAGAGATGAAGAGAAATGAGGATTAGAGAGTTCCATTACCTCTAGAATGTTGAGATGAAGAAAATGGTAGTGATTTTGAGGAGGGATGGCTAGAGGAAGACTTCAAGTGGCCTCTTCTTCCTTGATTTTCCTTCAAACCTCCATGGGAGCTCTTCTCCCTTGCTCCTCCTCTAAATTTCGGCTACACCAAGATAGAAATGAGTTGATTTTGCTTCTCCAATCTCATATAATACCTAGATGTAGTAAAAGACCAAAAGCCCTTGAGCTAGAATTCCTTGTAGAAGCTTTTGGGAGGGTAAAATGGTCTAAGGCTACTCACTTGACTCTCTTTCAACCAAAAAGAGACAAGTGTCCACCTAGGTCATTTATTTTTCCAAAATAATTTTCAGCACAATAAAATAATGCTTTTAGTCGATAAAAGTCTCGTTTTGACCAAAATTGACTTTCTCCAATAATATACTCAAACGAAAGGGATTTCTCCCCTGAAGCCAACCGTGATCATGGCTAATTCGTTTGGGTTCCGGAAAAGTCCCGAGTGACTTCTTGAGTCATCGGTTCGACCGGAAGCGGGTCTTACAGATCGCACCAACCAAAGATCGAAAAACACATTTTTAGCAATAAACAAAAGAGCAAGAGAATTAAAGGGTAACTTTGAGTTGCTTGAGGAGAAACTGAAGCAAGAGAGAGTAGACTCCAGTGTAATTTGCGCTGTGCTTGTAGGAGCCAGTTGAAGATGCTTGAGGAGCAAGCAATGAGGATAAGTTTGTGTAGCTTCCAAGATAGGGAGGGTGGTGAGTTTAAAAGAGTCAATAAAGAGTAGCAGAGGATTTTAGGGCAGTGTTGACAGTGTTGATGCACATTAAGGGAGGATGTTGAGTGAGTATGAGGTTGAGTCTGAGGATGCAAATGTGAGGATTGCTTGCAGAGGTAAGAGCAGCCTTGGGAGAAGTAGAGTCCAGGATGCAAATGTGACAATTGCTTGCAGAGGTAAGAGCAGCCTTGGGAGAAGTAGAGTCCAAGATGGGTGAGGTTGTTGGATGGCTGAGGTTGTAGGTGAGACTTGTGTTGATCCAAGTATTCAACTAGTCTATAATATTACCGACTCTTTACCGAAACCAGAACGCATACACATGGCGCCCCAGAACATGCAAACAACATGCACTTCAAAAGTGCAACAAAGTGCACACCAAACCTTGCCACATAACGGCCACACCAAAGTGAAATAGAGCACCGAAGGTGCAATCTAGTGCACACCAACCTGTAACAAGGCAGTTATTTGGGATTAAACCGAAACAAACCAAAAACTTAACGACTAAAAAAAATAGAAACTCGAAAAAGAAAATGAAAAAAACATAGCTAAAACCGAACAGAACCATGCCAACGAAAATCGAATTGAATCCCACGAACAACAACACCGGCCCCGGTCTCCGGCCACAGGGCCGGATCTAGAGCACACCCCACCACCAGAGTTTGAAACCAACGGTCGTGAGAACCCAAGAGGGCCGACAGCGGATCGGAAGCGAAGGCCGACATAGGTTCGAGACACACGAACGCTTGCCGACGAAGCACACGACAACGAACCAGATCCAAGAGTTCGTGGAAGACGAAGCCATAGAGAAAAGAAACGCTCCACCATTCTTAAATCCAATCGAAGCTTTGACGACCAAAAACATAAATGATAAAGAGATGGTTATGAGGGATGAAGGGAAAGAAAGGGAAAGGGGCCGGCGGCTATCAAGGTTGTAGAGACCCTTGAAAGCCGCCGACGGCGTTTCTCGCGGAAAAGGTGTAGAATTAGGTTTCACATAATTTTTAAAAGTATTTAACAATTATCGACGGAACACCCTAAAATATATTTCTGGTTCCGCCACTGAGTAGAGGACTCTTCCCCATCCCACTAACTGAATGAGTAAGCAAAAGACCGAGAACAAACACCTTGGTTATAACAAGAGGAGAACCAACCAGCTCTAGGTTAAAAAATAATTGAGGTGTAATAACAAGGGAAAATAGGAAAAAGTGTATAAAAAAGCATGAATGGTACGATAGAGCAATTATGTTTATTCTTGGCTTAAACAATTCAGATACTTTTCACAGCACGGTCTCGTTGTCGGCGGATCGATCGTAGAAAGCATCAAAGTATCAGTTTTTTCTTCCAAAGCGTCGAATCGGGAAAGACGATTTAGACGGTCTACGAATCTGTCGACTCACTGCAAAGTCTGTTCAATAGATTCGGTGTTGACCAAACGAATCAGCGAGCGCCACGTGGATACGTTTCAGAGCGCATAATATGACAAGGTTTGGTGATTCCGCTACGTGGCCGAGTCAACAGATTCGATTGACCTAATTATTTGATTATTTTTTCAGTTTTAGAAAACATTTTCTATAAATACCTTACTAGTTCTTTGAAGATAGTATTCCAATACAACAAAAGAATCTCGTTTTCTCTCTAAACATTGCTTTTTTATAGGCAAAAAAATTTATTAGGCAAATGTTCTATAAGGTTATAGAACAAAGGAAGAAAAAATCCAAAACATCGTTTCCTCAGACCATTACATCTCCAAAGAGCAAACAAAGAATAGGAAAAACAAGATTGCCTATTTCCTATCCGGGTTCAAACAAGTAAACCGGTTAGAAACCAGAATAGGGGTTAAAGAAAGAACTGGAGTCGGTTCCACGTAATTCTTGTCCTTTCCACCCTCGACATCCTTCTCGAGTGCCAAAGCACAAAGATCAACAGCTTTATGTCCAACTTTCAAACTGTAACTCCAATTGCCCGTGCTATCTTTTTTGGCAACGTCCACCATGAAACGTCCCGTTTTAACCCCTTTATCAGCAGAGGTCCTAGCTCTTATCTGATAAACAACGATTGATTGTGCAATCACCTTTGATTGGCCCTTCTTCGGGCATCCTCGTCTCTTTGGCTCGACCCTAGATATCGGTTTCTCCAAGGCCTCATTCCATGGACTTCCTTGAAAACCGACTTCCAAAATCGGTTCACCATCCCGAGAAAGATTTTCAGTTAACGAGCCAATATCATTCCCAATACGACTAAAAACAGTAGCCAAACTTGGGTCCTCACAGGCCAACAATTGTGCCTTTTAGGATGGGCTTAACACTAATCCACCCAAAACATTGTATTATCTTCTTTTCGTTATGGATTCATCGAGTAGTGAGGAGTATGATAACGGAGAAATGGAATACATATCAGTACTTTTTTCCCTTCTTTATATATAATCGGGTCTTTAACTGATTTAACAAATAACTGTTTAGACGAGTAATAGAATTAACCGATTAAATTGAAACTGAAAATTAATTGGAGTCTTATAATTGTATAATGTTATCACATCAACCGAGCAATTCAACAAAATTATAAAACGGACAACTAATTAACCGTGTACATTTCTAAAAAAACGTGTAGGAAATTATCAAGATGTTGACATTTTTTTATAGTTGAGGTTTTTATTGAATACTTTGAATTACAAGGAAAGTGAAACAAAGGTGGGTGATGCAGCTTAGAAAGTGAGGATCTACCTGAAGAGGCGAAGACTAAAAAAACAAAAAAAAACAAGGAATTGCAAAACACAACAATCCTGGAAACTAATTGTCGGTGTTTCTCCCCACTCACCTCTGTCACATCCGTTTCCCGCTGGGAAAATGGTTTCCAAACACAGAAAATACCCGTCGGGATTCAACATATCTGATGACGTTTCGCCACCGCAAAGCGATGCCGAGATTTGTCAAGACGATTACCCACGTGGAGGAAGCCGGGACTAGGACTACGTCCCAGATTCACAACATTACTCCAACGACCAAGAGGAGAGGTTCAGGGCCTGGGAGCCGGTGGAATACGTCCCGTCGTCGCTAGAGCAACAAACATTACCGACAACCCATGTGTTGAACCGCTACAACGAGAATTTGGGTTCAACATCGCCATTCCTCAGTGGGATAACGTATGATTTCCCAATGACTTGGGAAACCGGGACGAGCTCAGGCTAACCGGGATGACAGTCCCTACAACCAAGCGTCCAAGACCCAAGTACTGCATCCGTGTCCCACCACCTCCTCCAATGGAGACAGAGGTAGACCAACCTGCTCCTGACCGTGTGTATCGAAAATGGAGTCGGGTGGAGGAGACGACATTGGTCTCTCATTAAACAACTCGGAATTGAAGACGGTTCTTATCTTTCAAAATGTGTTTTCAAATATCACAATGATTTTGGTTCTAACTTTATTAGTTGAATTTAATTTGACAATTGAGTGTTATTTGGATGGTTTTTATTGTTTTGTTTAATAAGAGTTAAGAAAAAAATAGAAATATGTTAGTGTTCGTTTGAATGATATGAATATATATGAAAGTATTTATTATTGGGTATTTTCTATTTTTTTTTGAAACAAGAACATAGACATTTAATTACTCATGGCAATAAATCATAAACAAATGTTGGGTCCCAGATCCTGAGTTCTAGCATATGTCCGAAGCCCCCGTAGGGATTTTGGCGAACTTGACCCGTAATGGTGATTGCTTTTGAATAACTGATCTGGAATGAACAAAGATTAGCACACGAACGAAATAAAAAACTACCAAATCTGCGATGCCAGTTCTTCTAGGCCCCGTGCCATTTGGGCGTTCTGGTATCGTCAATTCTTCGTCTTGAGTCGGCCGAATATTTAGAAGTAGTGCGGAGGACGGGATATGCTCCTAGTGCTCCGGATGTGACTTCACCGACACTTCACGTAGAAGCAGGTTGATCATCATCGATTCGACCGCAAAGGTTTGTTCGGGGTCGAGATTCCCGACTTTGGGTGCCGTGGAAATAGGCCCTAACCTATCGTCCCTCCTCCCGGATCCCAGATCCATCGAGGGAGCGGATCCCTGCTGGCTAGGGTTTACCCCTTTGATGGATATGCCCCGATCTGGCCGGCGAGGGTTGGCCCTGGGGCGGGAGGCCGCTGAGGATGGAGGACGGCGCATGGAGCACGGATCCCGGTAGACGGCGACAGGAGAGCCACGGTGGCTACTGGCACGAGCTTGGGACCGATCCGGGACGCAGGATCGGTAGTGCGAGACGAGGAAGAGGTAAGGGGACGGTCTGAACGAGCGGCGACGACCTGCGAAGGTGGACGGCGACGAAAACGGATAAAAAAAGAGGTTGTGGAAAAAAAACCCTGGAAAGGGTACTGTTGAACCCTGACAAGGGTAGTGTTGTACCCATCAAGGATAATCCGAGAGCTTGGAATCAAGGGATTCAATGGTAGAAAAAAGGGGGAGGGGGAGGGGGAGGAGGGGTGCACGATATTTTCTAATTGGTGATAGGTGAGATATATGGTTGTTCATGGTTTTGGTTTCCAAGTATAGTATTCTCCTATAGTCTCATTATTTAATTATGGATCTTTGTTCTGGCGAAATGAAATATCGTGTGTAATTTTGGAAATTTGGACTATGGGTTTTGCGAAATATGTGAACTAGTGTTTTGGATGGATGGGAGGAAAACGAGCAACATATATCACACCTGCCTCCAATTAGTGTTTTGGATGGTTTTTATTCTCTTTTTATAGCTTTGTGAGCTCAGCTAGAGAATAACTGGTTGAGTGTAGTAGCATTACAAGCTAGCTAAATCTTATATTAACCGTTGGTAATATACTTTTCAATCTCTTTTATTTCCTCTCTTAAGTTGTAATCATGTCTCTCCCAATTGTGTTACTGTTGTGTAATTTATAGTCGATACAAACGTTTTTTTTACTATTTGATTCTATATCTACCGAACACAGGTTAGTATACACATAAAACACCCTCTTTGATTCAAAGCATTTGGTCGACATTTCTTCCATACAACTTGACCCCACACCCTTTTCGATTATCATCACGCATCGCACGATGTCCGTGCCCAATTATTATACAAGAGCCCTAATTTTATTGGTTAACACAATAATCGAATATACACAGACAAGTCATAAAAGGAAAAGGGGACTTTTTTTTCTCTAGAAAACTCTCTCAACTCTAGGGGTGGGTAAAAAAACCCGAAATCGGAAAAACCGACCACCACCAGCCGGAACCACCACCGGAGAACCCGGAACCGGAATTTCCGGCGTCTTTTACGGTGGAGAAATGGTCGAACCGGCAACTTGATGGTTGGCTGCCGGTTTAGCAACTGTTGAACCGGGAAAAACCAGACCACCCGGTACTGTAGCTGGAGACACGTGGCAAGTGGTGGGCAACAACCTGCTTACCACGCGGATCGCCATCTCCATGAAAATCTAGCCGCTCATTTTGTGTTTCTTATCAACGGCGGAGATGATGTCACGTGGACAAGCCACAACCACACACGCACCACTCCAGCCTCTTCGTTTCCTCTCCTCAGTCTCTCTCACAGACCACACACACTCTCTCACTATCACACGACACGACCTCTCTCTCCCCTTTCTCTCTGAATTTCGAAGCCCTAGCTACGGCGTCTCTTCTCTTCCTTTCTGTCTCATTCAATCGCAAATCTCCTTTGCTCTCTCTATCTCGTTCGAAATTCTGACAGAAACCCTAGGTAGATGAATCGAGAAGATGACACGGAAGCTTGTTCCCTCCTCCGATGCAGAGCTGTCCACTCTCGGTCCCTCCTCCGATGCTCATCGGTCGCCGCTGAAGCCTCAAACTCAAGCAAAGAAGGTATATTTTCGGTTCTCCCAACACCTCATAAGCTTTTGTTATCCTTTTGTCAGTTTTGGATTTGTACTAATACAAATTTTTTTCTTCCAAGCGCCGAATCTCTCTCGCTCCTTCCCGTGTTGGCCGTGTATTGTTCCTCTCTCTCTCTTTCTTCTTATTCCGATGGAAATCTCAAGCATTAAATGCGGAGATTTCCAACGTCTATCTGGGCTCGTGTTTCGGATGTGTTGAGAGGTGGAGGAGAGAGGACGAGATGACTATAAATAAAAGGGCAAGGAGAGATGTAGTCATGTAGAGGTTTCAACTGCTTTGAAACTCAAATTTTGTGTTTTCATCGTTGCTGTGAATTGCGATGGGAACACAGAATGTTCAACTTGAGGTATACATCTCATCTGATTTGAATTTATTTTTTTAGTTCCTTAATTTGTTTCAAGCATGATTCAAATTTTTTGTATGTTTGTATGATTTTTTTGTATGTTTGTAAGATTTAAAATAACAGTTTCAAAGTTTGTTAGAACCATGATTTCTGTTAGCTAATCTGAATATGTTATTGTTTGTATGATTGAAACTAGATTCTTTTAAAGTTAAATCTTTTACAGTTAAATCTTTTAAAGTTTCAAAGTTCAATCTTTTAAATGTTTCAAAATAGCAGTTTCAAAGTTTGTTTCAAGCATGATTCTTTTAATGATGTTTGTATGATTTAATTAGGCTTGTATGATTGATTTATGTATGTTGTATGATTTAATTAGCTTCAAGCATCAAGCATGATTCTTTGAAAGTTAAATCTTTTACGGTTAACTCTTTTAAAGTTTCAAAGTTCAATCTTTTAAATGTTTCAAAATAGCAGTTTCAAAGTTTGTTTCAAGCATGATTCTTTTAATGATGTTTGTATGATTTAATTAGGCTTTTATGATTGATTTATGTATGTTGTATGATTTAATTAGCTTCAAGCATCAAACATGATTCTTTGAAAGTTAAATCTTTTACAGTTAACTCTTTTAAAGTTTCAAAGTTCAATCTTTTAAATGTTTCAAAATAGTAGTTTCAAAGTTTGTTTCAAGCATGATTCTTTTAATGATGTTTGTATGATTTAATTAGGCTTGTATGATTGATTTCTGTATGTTTTATGATTTAATTAGCTTCAAGCATCAAGCATGATTCTTTTAAAGTTGAATCTTTTACAGTTAAATCTTTTAAAGTTTCAAAGATCAATCTTTTAAATGTTTCAAAGTTGTATCATGTATGCATGATTTAATTTCTGTTTGATATAATTTAAACATGATTATAAGTTTAATGATTCGAAGTGTTAATAGTTTGTTTTTATTTTCACAAGGTGTTTCTGAACCATTCAACTCACCTTCTACACCAGCTGTTGGAGAGGGATCATGGCTCAAAATTCTCGCCAAACATCTATTGTATGGGCTGATTTTGTTAGGTTTAGAGATGTTGATGGTGTATGTCATGCTAGATGTAAGCACTGTAGAAAGGAATATCTGTGTGATTCTAACAAGCATGGCACTAGTACATTGCATGGGCATGTGAAAACTTGTCCCAAACATCCTAAGAGATTAGACCCAACCCAAAAATCCTTAACATTTAGGCCTGTAGGAAATGGTAAAGATGGACAGCTTCTGCCCTGGCATTTTAACCAACAAGCTTCTAAGAGTGCATTGTTTAGAATGATAATCATGGATGAATTGCCTTTTAGTTTCGTAGGTGGGGAGGGGTTCCAACAATTCTTGGCTGAAATTTGTCCTATGTTTGTATGCCCTACTAGATACACTATTAGGAAGGGGGGTTTTAAATTGTATGAAGCTGAAAAGCTGAAGCTGCATGAGTTTTTTAGCCAATCATCCCCTAGAATCTCATTGACTACGGATACTTGGACAAGTATCCAACAGATCAATTACATGTGTCTAACTGCCCATTTTATTGATGACGATTGAGTTATCCACAAAAAGATACTTAATTTCTGCCCAATCACTTCGCGTAGAGGGGAACCCATACGGAAAGCTATTGAGTATTGTCTGAATTCTTGGGGTCTTAATAGGATAATGACCATTATTGTTGACAATGCTAGTGCTAATGATACTGCCTTACGATACTTGAATAGGCAGAAATCATTGTTGTGTAATACTGTGTTGAATGGAAAATACATGCATATGAGGTGTATTGCACACATCCTCAACTTGATTGTGAGTGATGGGTTAGCACATTTAGGGGGTGATTCTGTTTCTAGAAGGGCTATTGAAGGGTTAGGGAGGACGGGTAAATTTGTGGAAAGGATTAGATATGTTGTTCGGTTTATTAAATCCTCTCCCATGAGACTTACTAGGTTCAAGCTAGCTTGTATGCAAGCTGGATATACAACAAAGAGGTTGCTATCCTTAGATGTCCCGACCCGTTGGAATTCGACCTACTTGATGCTCAAGTCTGCCTCTAGGTTAGATAAAGCTTTCCCCATATACAACGCACTAGACCCTGTCCTTAATGTGGAGATGGATAGTAAGATTCTAAAGGATGGTTCTCTTCTAGGTAGATTAGAAGATGAGGATTTGGAAGTATGCAAATCTGTCATGGGTTTTCTTGAGCTGTCTTATGAGGTCACTGTGAGGGTTTCTGGTTCATCATATGCTACTGCCAACATGATTCGTGTTGAAATTTCTGAGATTTATACATTTATTGGTGATGGTTTGGCTAGTGATAGTGTTGAAATGAGAAACATGGCTATGAAAATGGGGGAGAAGTTCAATAAGTATTTCAGGGATATGGAGAAGTTGAACTTGTTTATGTTTATTGCACCTATATTTGATCCCCGAAAGAAACTTGGTTATGTGACCTACCTCATAGAGTCCATGTACCCACTGCCCGCTATTAACATACTCGTACCTTTAGTGACCAAGTCTTTGAATGACTTGTATGCTCAATATGTTAGGGAAGTTGCCCCTAGTGCTGATTCTGTAACAAAATCTGCTGTTACAGAAGGTTCAGCTACTGAAAAGTGTTCAAAATACCAAAAATTTGCTGCCTATAAGCGGCAGAAATTTTTGGAAGAAGGGGCTGTGAAAAATGAGTTAGAGCAGTACCTATTAGAGAGGGAAGAAGTGGATTCTCCTAATTTCAAAGTCCTAACTTGGTGGGCAGCAAATCATCATCGTTACCCAATTATATCAAAAATGGCTAGAGATATGTTAGCCATTCCAGTCTCAACAGTGCCTAGCGAATCTGCTTTTAGTAATGGTGGTAGGATACTCGGTGATTTCACGAGTATGTTGAGTACACATATTGTGCAAGCTTTGATTTGTACTTAGGATTGGCTCAAACATCCACCAGCTCTCTTTTCAACCATTGAATTGGAGTTGGAGATGGATGCTCTTCAAATTGTTGATGATGGTATGCATTTTTTCTTTTGTAACTAATTCTGATGTATGTTTAATGTTATATAATCTGAAATTCTAACTAATTCTGATTTTTGCAGATCTTAGTGAGACGTCCAGTCCACTTGGTAACCCGATGATAATCTAAGTCTAAGCTATGATATTTTGGTATACATCGAACTTTTATTTGATCTAATGCTTGTTAATTCAATTATTTCGTTTGTTGAGTTATGCTATTGGTGTTGTGCTGATTAATGTTCATCTTTTTGTAGGTACTTTTGAAGAATGGAGTGAAAGGTCGTGAAGTGAAGTGAAGGTGTTGAATACTTTTGATGTTGTAATATAGGTCTGACTTGTAATTTTGTTTAGCACCTCCATTCTTGTAAGTTGTAATACTTGTGAACTAATCACAAGAAGAACATATGATGTATTAGTTCTAGGGGCAGGTTTTTTTTCATCATTAAAGGGGGATCATATGATGGCTTTTTAGCCATATTTGATCCCCTTTTAATGGTTTTTCCCTGCAAAAAAGAAGAAGTATGTTTTATGTCTCTTTGTTATGTGATGTTATGTTTTCTTGTTTCAAAGATGATTACTTTGTTTTGGGCCTAGTTTGGGCTTGTATATATGGGCC
The DNA here is from genome assembly GCA_963921825.1 of Erodium maritimum. NCBI lineage: Eukaryota > Viridiplantae > Streptophyta > Magnoliopsida > Geraniales > Geraniaceae > Erodium > Erodium maritimum. Next base: position 145,140,260 of record OY997588.1, on the reverse strand, counting down.
TAAAACCAAAGCCCAATTGCGTAGTGGTTGGTTGGTTTAAACCGCAAACCAACCGGACCCCGTCTTGGGTGGTTTTAATTTGAAAGTTTGGTTTTTGGGTTGGGGTTGGTTTTAAAATCTCCCAAACCGATAATATCGGGTTGGGTTAGAAAAGAGGCCAATTGAGTGGTTAACCATCATGTGCCCACCCCTACTCAACTCCCCTTACTCTCAGTCTCCCTTTTCTTCTTGTGTTGTCGGCGGTGAACATCGTGGCTTCGGCCGGGGGAACCACCGCTGGTATTTTGGGTTCTTGTTCTTCCACCTTTCCCTCTCTTTACCTCGCCACGTTTCGTAGCTCTCTCCGGCCCCTTTAGATCTGACGGCCTTGGGTTCGTTGGGGTTCCAGATCTGCCCTCCCTGGTGTCTCCTCCTTGGATATACCCTTCGAAGTTCGTTTGGACCGCGTTGGTGCTTCTTTTCCTGATCCTCTCTTCATGCTTCTATTCTCGGTCACGGTGGGTGATCCGAGCCTCGTCAGAGAGGGTTTGACTCCGGCGAGGGTTTTTTTTTCCAGATTCGGCATAGTTTTGAAGCTTAGAGAGGGTTTTGGCTGGGTGTCTCTCTCGTTGCTCACAGCTTTGTTCGGATGAAGATCTCCCTTGTTTTCTCGGCTCGGGAGGTTCGCGGTTTCTCCTCCTCACATGTCTGGTTTCTTCTCTTTTCCTCTACGATTTCTCTGTTTCTCAGAGGTTTAGGACTGGTCGTGTCTCCGGTGCTAGCCACACGGTCGTTGGGTCCTCTATTGGGGGTTTAGGGTTTGGGACTGGTTCCTTCTCGCTGGTCTCCTAGCAGATCTAGCTTTTGAGGTCGCCTTCTTTTCGCTCAGTATCTGTTTGATACCGGACCGCCTCTTCCGAGACGCCTTCAAGTACTAGCTGGAGGAGTGTTTCTTCCCAGGTAACGGAGGTCCGAGAGATTAGTTGTATTGACTGTTTGGTGGAGTTCCTGTCCTAGGTGGCCGTCGTGGGAGTGGCCGGAGGTGGACACTTGCTGGCTTGATCGTCGTGGCCTGTCGTAAAGATTTGCTGGGCAGCCGTCTTGTTTGGTGGGAGTTTCTAAGTGCCGGCTTGGTTTGTGGCCCGAGGCGTTTCACTGCACGAGGTGGGTGAGACTCGTTTATGTTCTTTAGGCTTTTCTTCAGTTGTTTTGGGCCTTTGGTCTTGAGCTGTTCTATTTTGGCCTTATTGTTTGGTTTTTAAGTGTTTAGTCGTGTTTTGTGTTGAGCTTCATGTTTGTTAAAACAAGGTTTCAGACCTATTCTTTTGTGTATTGATGTGCTTTGTGTTAAGACATCTGTTTCGAGACTATACTATTGGAGTGTTCTGGTTTGTTAGTGAGATCTATCGTTGTTCGCTTCATGTTTGATAAATTCAGGTATAAGCTTATGTTAGACATAACCTTCAGTTTGTTGTTGTTAGTGCTGAAGTTCCGGTTAGAATGCTGTGTATTGAGTATTCAGGGTTCTCGCCTTTATCCTTGATTGTACTTTGAAGCTGTTGAATTTTATAAAACAAAAACATGCTGATATAAAAAATCGAATATACAAAGACTTGGCATTTTTTATAAGCGACATATTTATCACTGCGTGTAAAAATAATAAGGGCAATTTTCATCTCAGTACCTTAACTATTGGGTTAGCGTCAATTCAGTACCCTAACTAATTTTAGCATCACTTCAGTACCCTAGAATGTCAATTTCCGTCACTTTAGTACCCGCCGTCAACTTTCCATCCATTTTGGATGGAAAATGCATGAAAAGTCTAAAATACCCCTCACAAACAGTCAAAATTTCAAAATATGCCATTGGTTTCAAATTTTCTTTTTATTTATTTATTTTATAAAAAAACATTAATTATTTTATAAAAAATAGAATTTCTTTAAAAATATTAATTTTTTATTTTATAAAATCAGTTTATATTTCAAAAAATATATATTTTATTTCAAAAAAACATATTTTATTTCAAAAATCAGTTTTATTTTAAAAAAACCAGTTTTATTTTAAAAAAATATTTTAATTTTAAAAATCTGTTTTTATTTTTAAAAATCTGTTTTTATTTTTAAAAATCTGTTTTTATTTTTAAAAAATCAGTTTTATTTAAAAAAAAATAAATAAAAATCATATTTTATTTTTTAAATATAAAAAAATCAGTTTTTTTTATTTAATTAATATTTAATATATAACTTTTTTTCATTTTTCATTTTTCTACCAAATTATTTCTCTCTCCTCCTCATCCTCCTCCTCTCTCTCTACCCAGATCCTCATCTTCGTCACATGCTCAAGACCCTCACATCATACACCATACATCTCCTTCAACAACATACACCACACATCTCCTTCATCATCATACATCTAAGATCGTCAATGCCTACATCTCCTTCACCCCAAATCCAGAAAAGGAAGTTCTATTTTTTTTCTTCTATTTCCCTCACCAAATCTCGATTGCAGATCTTCGGTACCCCTGTTCGTGAGATTCTTCTACATCGTCTCTGTGAACGGGTCGGAGAAGGCAGCGAGACCACCAGCGTGAGGAACCATGGACGACGGCGAGAAGCGACGACGAGAACCTCATCTTTGTTCTCGTCCATCAGATCTGAGGATTTTGCAGATGTTTTTTAATTTGTTAGATGGAATGATATGGTGAGATTAGAATGGTATGATGAGGTGAGAATGGTATGGGTTACAAATTCAATGGGATTGGAATTTTGATTTATTGGGATAGAGATGAAGAAGCAGTTTAGGGTGTGGGTTTGAAATTGAAAAAACTTTAATATATAAAAAGTAATTAAAAGAAATGAAAATATAATAAAAGAAAAGAATTAAATAATATGATTTAATTTTTTTATATTAATTTTAAATAAAAACTGAATTTTAAAAATAAAAACTGATATTTATTTATTTTTTAAAATAAAATTGATTTTTTTTTAAAATAAAACTGATTTTTTAAAAATAAAAACAGATTTTTAAAAATAAAATATGATTTTTATAAATAAAACTGATTTTTTAAAAAAATAAAACTGGTATTTTAAAAAAAATTGATTTTTGAAATAAAATATGATTATTTGAAATAAAAAATATATTATTTGAAATATAAACTGATTTTATAAAATAAAAAATTAATATTTTTAAAGAAATTCTATTTTTTATAAAATAATAAATGTTTTTTATAAAATAAATAATTAAAAAGAAAATTTGAAACCAATGGCATATTTTGAAAATTTGACTGTTTGTGAGGGGTATTTTAGACTTTTCATGCATTTTCCATCCAAAATGGATGGAAAGTTGACGGCAGGTACTAAAGCGACGGAAATTGACATTCTAGGGTACTGAGGTGACGCTAAAAATAGTTAGGGTACTAAATTGACGCTAACCCAATAGTTAGGGTACTGAGATGAAAATTGCCCAAATAATAATTCATTATCGCCATTGAAAAAGCCGGATACACGACGCTTTAGTGGGAGATCTCAAAAGGCTGCATGCAAAGCTTCTGTTAACTGTTCGTGAATACTTATACTCTAAAAGCTTGGCTTTTGGGTTATATCACAATCAAATTTGATTTGACCTTTTGTATCGTGGACTTTCATGTGACTATACGAGAGGGATGGAGTGTTAGAGACTTACGGCGTTACATATTAAAGAAGTGGATTTAATGATCACATGATATGCTAGTTGGACTTTCCAGCTAATAGCTTAAGCTTTGGGATTTAAATCTACTATCTCCTATATCTCTAAAAGGAACTTCCACATTCAATTCACGCGCTAGCCAATTGTGCGCGTAGTCCCGGTTCACTTGATGGCGCGGGCTTGGTTTAGATGCCTGATGGGCCGCATAATTAATTCAGGCCCATTTAAATCCACCTCTTCCTCTTTCCTCGTTGATCAGAATCTCTACCGAGCTGTCTCTTCCCTTCCCTTGAACTCGTGTGGACGCCCACGATGGCCATTTGAATCGATCGCATCGAATATGGTAAGGGAACAGTCGATGCCTTGGCCTATATATGGTGCATGGTCCTGTGCCCGTTGCCCAATTAAGTTGGTTGCACATCGCTCTTCTCCCAGGTTAGGGTTTCTAAACCCCGCTTTATTTGTGTTTTTGGTATAATTTTGCTTATCCGGTGGATGTTTGCGTGTTTACATCGATTTTAGTATATATTTTTTTTGATCAAGGAAAGCATATATTAAGGAACCCTCAATCGAGGAGATAAAAGGTTACAAAACAAAAAACAACACCTAGCTACCGGTGAAGAGAGTAGTAAAAGCAACAAGAAAAAGTAATTAGATCAACAAAGGAATTGAACTAAATGCAGAACAGAAGTGGCAGAGAAGGCTGATGTTTGTAGCAGCCTTGTGCAAGCCTGTGGAGATGTTACTGAGCATGTTTGAAGCTTGTAGCAGCATTGAGCAAGCCTGAGGGGATGTTGCTGAGAATTTTTGAGGAGCTGGCCCATGTAGGGATGAACTGTAGTTACCAAAAGAGGGGAGGAATCCAAATTGGCCAGAGTCATGTTGGCCAAGAGAATCCAAAGATGAAAATCAGTTATTGTAGCATAGTGATGAGGCATTTTAGCAAGGTATGGCTTGTCAGTGAGTGGAAAGCTGAGCCTGAACTAGAAATGAGATAAAAAAAATCCCTGGGATGGTGAGGGATGATGGACTAGAATGAGTATGTACATAAACTAGAAGGGACAGTGAAGGAGTGTTGTGAGGAATTTTTGTAACCAACCCAATCCTGCAGAGTTATAGCTGCAGAAAGAGCTTCCTGAGAGGGCAGTCTGAAGTGATGCAGCAGAAGGACTAGCATGTTGAGAGAGCACCAGTCAAGTGAAGTGTAAATGGGAAACTTGCAACCCAAGCAAAGGGCCCTGCAAAACAGAAAAACACTCAAAGCAGGAAAAAAAGAGCCACACTCAAGAGAGGGAGAGAAGAGAAAGCCCACACACCAAAAAACAAGGAAACAAACCAGTGACACTCCTACCTCACCAAGGGAAAAAAGCCTGAGCACCCAACCCAACCCCCCACCCAAAACCCAAAAGAAAGGCAAAACCAGTTGAGGAAGCAAAATAGAATAGCCAGTGACAATGATAAGTAAACCCATCTTTGAAGTAGCAAGCCATAAAGATCAATCAGCACCAAGATGGAAGAGCAGAACCAGTTGAGGAAAAGACTCAGATGAGGCATGATCTTGGAGAAGTAATCCATTCTTGAATTGTAAAGTGATGTGATTGAGTGAAAGTAGCCCATTCCCAACTGTAAGAAGTATTGATGATTCTGTTGAAAATAGTTGAGGGAGGCTCATTGATGTCATTGAAAAGTAGGGTATTTCTAGCCAGCCATAGCTGCCAAATAGTAATCTGAAGTATAGCAACCCAACATCTTCTCATTTTTTTGGGGACTAGAAGTGACCAAGAGCAGAACAAATTCTTGACAGAGGAAGGGCAAACCCAAACTAGTCCCCACCAATTACAGATGAGAGTCCAAGAGGTCTAGGCTTTTGAGCAATGCAGTAGAATGTGAGGTCCATCCTCAAAGTCCCAGGAACAGTGAGAGCAAAGTAGTTGATCTAAAGAGAAATGCATACCTCTTCCCTCTAAAAAGCATTTGGAGGGAATTGCTTCTAGACAAGCCAACCAGGAGAAAGCAGAGATTTTAGGAGGCACTCCAGGGATCCAGACCTTAGAAGCCCAATCAGAAGCAGAGTTTCCTTGTAGTGCAAGTAATCCATAAATTTTGCTGACAGAGAAGCCTTTGGGATCCCATTTCCAGGTTAGTTGATCATCATTAGGAGGTAAATGAATGGAGTCCAATATTGCAGAAAGGACAGCCCATTCCTGAGCTTCCCTACCCAAAACCACCCTTCTCAAATTTAAATTCCAGGAACCATCTTCACAAATATCTTGTATAAGAGCATGCTTGGATGTTGATAAATTGTAGAGCCTGGGAAAGAGAGATTTGAGGGTAGCATCTCCCCACTAGAGATCATCCCAAAAATGAATTCTATTACCCCTACCAAGCACCCAAATTAAGCCTTTATCTCCAAAGCACTCATTAAATCTAGGATCTCTTAGCAGTGTCATAAAATGAGAGAGGAAGCTAGGTCTTCCTAATTCAGAAAATTTGTTTAGATCCCATTCCTTAATACTCCAGCCCATCCTGGCACAAATAGTTTGCTTCTATAGAGAATTTTCATCAAGAGCAAATCTCCATCACCATTTTGCTAGGAGGGAGATATTCATCAGTTGCAAATTTTTGATACCTAAACCTCCATCAGATTTTGCTTTGCAGACTTGATTCCAACCCACTTTGCATAGGACTCTAGAAGGTGCCTTTCCATGCCACAGAAACCTCCTTTGCCATTTTTCCATTTCTTTGAGCACTGACTTTGGGGCTTTGAGTAGAGAAAAGTAATAGAGGGGTAATGCACTGAGGGTGGATTTAATGAGGGTGATCCTTCCTCCCAGGGAGAGCATCTTTGCTTGCCAAAGTCCAAGGCATTTTTTATATTTAGCTAATATAGGTTGCCAAGTAGAGACCCTCTTGGGGCTGGCACCCAGAGAGAAGCCCAAGTAAGGTAAAGGGAGTGTACCAGTATCACAGGAGAGAATTGAGGCAAAAATATCTATTTCTTCCCTTGGGAGATTGAGGGGAATTAACATGGATTTACTGAAATTGACGTTTAGTCCAGAGGCCAATCTGAATAACTTGAGTGCATGTTTGAGGTTTTGAGCTGCAGTGGGTGTTGCTTTGATGAAAAATAGGGTGTCATCTGCAAATTGCAGATGAGAAATGAGAGGACCATTTAGACCTAGAGAGATACCTTGGAACTGATCATGTAATAATCCAGCTTTCATAATTTGATGAAGCCCTTCTGCAACTAGAGCAAATAAAAGTGGTGATAATGAGCATCCCTGCCTTAAACCTCTGAATAATTTGAATTGTGGAGAAGGTGAACCATTGATAAGAATGGAAACATGAGCTTTGAAGCAAGATATCATCCATAGTCTCCAGAGTCTGCCAAAACCCATTCTAGAGAGCAATTTCATTAGATACATCCAGTTGACATTATCAAATGCCTTCTCAAAATCTGCTTTGAATAATAGGGCAGGAGATTTTGTTCTTTTGATCTGATCAAGGACCTCATTAGCCACAAGAACCCCATCTAAAATTTGCCTGCCAGCAAGGAAGCCTGTCTGTTCATAAGCAACCAAATTTGCAACCACCCCTTTTAGTCTTGAGGCCAGAATTTTGGTGAGAATCTTATAAGGACCACCCATTAAACTGATGGGTCTATAGTCATCAAAATATAAGGGGGTCTCATTCTTTGGTATCAGAGTAATAAATGATGAGTTGATTGTTTTCCCCAAATGGCCAGACAAATGAAAATAGTGAAGGAAGTTCATCAAATCCACCTTGATGATAGGCCAGCAAACCTGATAGAACTTGAGAGTAAAACCATCAGGGCCAGTTGCCTTTTCTCCATGACAAGCCATTATTGCTTTAAGGGTTTCTTCTTCAGAGAATGGCCTCTCAAGATCCTGTGATTGCTCTGGAGTAATGGAGTTGAAGTTCAAGTGATCAAGGTTGGTATGATTAGTGGTGGATCCAGAGAACCTAGCTGCAAAATGGGAGGTAGCAGCCTCTTTGATTTGAGTTGGATCTTGCAGAAGTGAGTCATCAACCAGAATTTGTGTAATTTTTTTCTATACTCCCTGATAGTTTGCAACCCTATGGAAGAATCCAGAGCCTTTATCTCCTTCATGAAATCATTTTTTCCTGGCCTTTTGGCTCCATAATTTGCCAAGCAACTTTGTCTTTCTAATAATTTCTGCCCTCATACTTCCTCTATCAGTGCATTCAAGAGGAGTTAGATCTCTTTCTTCTATTAACGAGTCAAGCTTATCCAGCTTTGAGGTGAGTTGTGCAATGTCAGTATCAAGATACCCAAAAACTCGGGAATTCTATTGTTTAAGATGTTCTTTTAAGAGTTTGAGCTTCTTCCAAAGAATGATATGAGGTTGGCCTGTGAGATGTAGAGATTCCCAAAATTGCTCCACCATTGCATAAAATCTCCCATCTTCAATCCATATGTTGAGGAACTTGAAAGGCCTTGGTCCCCAATCAACTTGTTCTTCAAAAAGCAAAACTGGTCTGTGATCTGAGATGGATCTTGGCAAGCATTTTTGAGTGAGGTTATTGAACTTGTTTAAAAAATCTGAAGACACCAGGAACCTATCCAGTCTTGAGGCAATGGATCCTGTACCAAACCAAGTGAACCTTCCCCCAGACAAGGGTAGATCAATTAGTGCTAGAGTGTCAATGAGCCCCTGGAAATTGTTCATATCTCTGACAGATCCTCTAGAGGATGATCTTTCATCAAGGGATAGAACTGTGTTGAAATATCCAGCTACAACCAAGAGAGGAGGAAGTGATTGTAAATTCAATTCAGTTACCGATTCTAACCAGAGGGATCTCCTTCCTGATCTTGAACAAGGAGCATAGATATTAGAGATGCATCAATCTTCTCCAGATGCTTTGAGAGAGCCAAACCAAATCATTGCCCCATTTATTTTTTTGATCCTTGAGAGTTTGAAGTAGGAGGATTTCCAACACATAATGAGGCCTCCAGATAAGCCAATAGCTGGAATATAATCCATTTCCCATCCCCAGTTCATACCACAGGATCTAAGGAAGCCAGAAGATGGGGAGAGAATTTTTGTTTCTTGAAGGAGGACCATTGAAGGTTGTTGCTTGCGGATCACGTTACCCAGGGTCTTCCTCTTTTGTGAGGAAGACTGTCCTCTCATGTTCCAGGAGAGGACAAACATCTTAGGACTAGATGAGAGGTAGAGGAGTGGGAAAGTTTCCCAGCTCCAAAGCAGTTCCAAGGATTGGTAACTGTAACTGCAATTTGCCTTCTTCTTCACCTCCCACCAAGGTAAGAGATTGATTATCTATGTCAACTCTCTCATCATCCAAGGAAGCAAGTTGCTGAAGTATTAAATCTTCACTGCAATCTGCAGAAATTCCAATCACCTTGGCAAAGGACCATGCCTTTTTTGCCTCATTTAACTGACTTTTGGAGACAAAAGTTTTAGGGTTTGAGCCTTCCCTTTGTTTGGACCTTGTTGAGTACTGATGAGGTGAGGATTGTGTTTTTTTCAGTTTACCTCTCTTAATTTTGGAGAGATGGGGAAAGTTTGAATCAGGTTCCAAGGTGTCAGCCGGTGGTGGGGCATGGAGCAGAGGATAATTGTCACTGGCCAAGCAATCCAAGCCAAGTATCTTAGTTGAGATGAGCTGTGTTGAGGGTGATGGTTGTTCTGAATATCCCTCTCTTGTTGCAGGAGCATTTAATGAAGGCTTGTCCAAGGTGTTTCTGTCACCTGAATTTGGGGAAAGGGTTTTTTGAGCCTCACCCACCAGTCTGTACTTTCAACATTGGGATTGAACTGAGTTGGTTGTAAAGGGAGGGAGCTGGTCGGATTAGGATTTGTTGGACCTAAACCAGATTGAACAGTCAAAAGTTTCAAAGTGCCATGGGAGGGAGAAGCTCTCAGTTCATCTTCATTCAAGGGGACTGAATCATCCAATGTATCATTCACCACCAATTTTTGCAATATTGAGAGATCAGTAGGAGAGGTTTGTGCATTTGAGGGTTGAGAATTTGCCTCCCTTTGAGTAGTAATTTTTTCTTCAGTCATAGCATCATTTTGAAGTGCATTTATTTCTTGGTGCTGAGATGGAGGCAGGCCTGGAATAGAGGAGGGCTTAGCAGGTTGAGAGGGAGAGACTTTTGCATCAGAGGTTGGTGTGCATGTGTCTCCCAATTGAGAGGATAGATTGTCCTCCTGTAAGGAATCAGTATCAGAACTGATATTGTCTTGCAGATCTTCAGTGGAGATATTAATTGGAGGGATCTCAGATGAATGCAAGGATTGAACCCACAAAGTATATTTTTGTCTGCCAAGAAATAACTCAGTGGTTGAGGCAATAGGAGTAAAACTTGTTGTATGAATTAAGATATAGGCCTCATTGATTTGAACTCCAACTGTGGTAAGAGGGTGTGTATATATGAGCTTGCCAAACTTTGAGACTGCAGCATCAAATGATTCATCAGTGCAGCCATGGTAAGGTACTCCTTTCAATCTGATCCAGCAAAAATGACCCCCACAAGTTTCTAGCAGTTCTTTTCCTGGGACAAAGGAGAGCCAATTTTGCAGCCACACTCCATCATCTTTCAAGATTTCTTCTTCCAGAGCTTTATTGTTACAGTGAACTAGTAAGACATTATTTCCCAGGTCTTTGAGGCTGATTTCACATACCCCTTCCATTGTGATATCCCTCATAATTGTCTGAGCATTGTGATTCTTGTGAGCAATAGCAAGGTGAGAGTGTTGTAGGTAGAGAAGTTGATTGGTGACTACTGAACCTTGAATTCTGAGAGGTTTTTCAGTAGCAGAGTTTGTTGATGCAGTAGATGGCTTGAAATTATTACTCCCAAAGGCCTTAGTAACAAATAGTGTATAGCCATTGCAATTATACCCATTGAATGTAGAGATGGCCTTGATCAACTGAGTTTGTAAGTGAAAGTAGCAGAAACCATAGATCTTGCCCAACCTGCTTGTTTTAGCAGCAATATGCACTTTGATAACACCTCCTATATCAGTAAAGAGGTTTGCCAGCCACATCTCATTGGCCTTAGAAGGGATATTGTGGATATAGGCCACAAATTTAGAGGGATGAGTTATAGTTGTCTCTTGTCCCTTCTGAAAATTCTGAGTCCCTCATCTGAGAAGTTTGCCTTTGAAGTAGCTTTTGTCTTGCTCGGAGTAGTGATTATTTCCTACCAGTGAGAGGCTTGGGGTTGTATCAGGTCCAGAGATGACTGGCTTGAGATGTTTATCATAGAACATCTTCTTACCATCAAAAAGCTTTGTTGTTCCACCATGGGAGTATTCTTGAGTTCGATCAGAAGAAGAAGAGCTAGAGTCTTAAACCATTGTTGCTCTTGGCTTGTAGATTTGTACCTTTTTTGCTCTTGGCTTGAAACTTTGAGCTGGAGGAGCAGGGATCTGAGCAGGAAGCAGAGAAGGGTTTAGAGGTGGCCTTTCAAAACCTGGTGGAAGGCCTATTGATGAGGATTGGGTTCCTTCAGTAGCATGAGGCGGAGGGATAGAAGGAGGGGGTAAGGCTTGATTGCCAGCCAGTTCTGCCGTAGTTAACATTGTATTGATAAAGTGGAAACAGAGAGGTGGGAAGGGATAGTGTAGAAGAAGCCGAGATTCAAAGAAGAAAGGTTGAGAATCAAAACCACCAAGGTCGAAGGTGGTCCGATGGAACTGACAATCCCATCATGGACACAACACCTGAAGAAGAGCCCGTGGATGCTGATCTTCAAACCACCAGAAAATGGAGCAGTAGGGAAGGTTGATCTTCAATGAACAGGGGAGGGTCAACTGTAGCAAGTTGAGAGAGTTTTGTCATCAAGTTGATATATGTTCATTTTAGTATATGTTTCCGAATTCCTTGGGCGTGTATTGTGTTTGGTGTAGTTTTTATTGTTCTTCTGGGTGTCTGATTGTCTATTTTGCATTGCGATATATAGATTTAGGATTCAGAATTATTGTTTGTGGCTTATTTGTATTATTCTGTATCTCATTTCGGGTTTAGGTGGCGTTGGATGTGGGTGCGTTTGCAGGAATGTCTTCTTCCAAGGTATTGCTTCCAAACACCTGATTATTTGCGTTTTTGGTCTATTTATGTTTTCCGGGTAGATTTTTGTTGTTGTTTTGGTGTCTGACTATCTATTTTGCAATGCAGTTCGTGGGGGTAATTTGAGGATTATTGATGGTGGCATTTTTGTATTCTTTGTAATCCATTCCGAGTGTAGGTGGCATTTTGACCCACTGTGGTAGTATGGACCTTAATATTTTCTATCAAATATAGTTGTGCATCACTGTTTTATGGTTGCACTTGCACCATTATGCAAGATAGAGAAAGTAGTGGTGTGGCTTCTACAAGGGTTGGAGCTTAGACCCAAAAAAATCAAAAACAAAGTGATGAAATAATGATGGACGATCATGAATAAAAACAAAAATATGTGTTAAGGGTTGTGATTGTTTTCATTCTCGACGTTGTGATGTAAGTTTATTTGTTTGTGAAGCAAAGTGTGGGATTCAAATGGATGGACGATTGATTTTGTCAATTTCTGGTTTTCGAGATAATAGTTGTACACTCATATTTAATTATTGTTTGCAGGGTTGACACGCTTATTTTTTCCGTCGTTTACTGATGGAATTTGTTGCATTGGATACACTGTCTCCTGCGTCTCAGTGTGGCCCTATACGTGTTAGGATTGACGGTATATGGTGTGTTGATTTTTATTCCCCCTTCTGACGCGCGCGGACTTAGGTTAATTGCGGCTTACTCGCGTAATGGGTTTTTGATCGGCTGCATTGAAGGTTTCTGCGTCTCTTCTCCTCCTTCCTCTCTTTGTCTTCTTTTCTTCCTCTTCAAGTTTTCTCTATGTATACGAGATGGGGATGGGTCTGTGGCTGTTTTCCAATCAGGCCATGTTCTGATGTTCTCGATTGTCGAGGTCTGATGATCGGAAATGGGGCCGAAGGTAACGTTTTTTGGCTGGTTCATTGATTTTTGCTTGTTATGGGCATTTTGGTTTCTTTCGTTGACATGATTTCTCGGTTGGGTTGTTCTTCCTTATCGGTTCAATGATTTCTAGTCTATGCGATTTGCCCGCCCGAATGTCAGGCGTCGTTGTTAAAATAGCTTATAAATTCGTTGTTGCTTACAATGGGTGGGAAAAGAACGTAGCTTACCATTTGGGATGTAGGTAATTGATTCGTTATTTTGAGGATCAGATGTTTTGGCTTATTAGAACTTCATATTCTCATGGTTGTCGGTTTCGGATACAGATAATCAATTGCCATTTGGGATACGAATAATTTATTCACTTTTTTGAGGATCATATGCTCATAGTTTGTTTGAATTTTAAACTCTCATAATTGTATATGATAGGTTGACTTGTAGCGGGTTGATTGTGGACAAACTTGTAGGGTACCCTACACTTGTGAACAAACTTGTAGGGTACTTATAAGGAAAAAATTCTGGAAAGGAAAACATTACTTATTTGGGTCAAACAAATATGCTGACTCAGGACACGTGGCAGAATCAACGCGATTTGTCAGATTCGGCCCACCAAATCAGTGCACGTGTTGCTCGTTGATTCGGACGGTCAGACAAGAATCTGTAGAAACAACTTTCCAGACGGTCTGCAAAATCGTAGACATCTAAACCTACTGCTCCAATTCGACGTGAGATTGGACTTCGAAACGAAGAATCGACGATGAAAAGCTATTTTTTGAACGATTTCGATGTCCAATTCGACGAAGATGAGCCCCCACTGGAGGTGCTCCTAATAAACTTGTAAGGTAATATTTCAATCATTTCCCTAAAATCCAAAATTTAAAACGTGCTCAATTGCAAACACTAGCATTTGATTTTTCATTTCTTCTTCTTCCCTCATTTTTTTAAATCGGCCTATTGTCATTACTCAATTCCAAATATTACAAACAAGGACAAGGGGAAAACCCAAACAAGGTGAGTTATAGGTTGGTAACTCTCGAATGAAACAAGTGTTCTGATACACTAGGCTACCTAACATACTTTTAAAACAACAACTACAAATAAGACGACAATAGGTGATTCGCTCGACTACACAAGTGATGCATCAGATGCTCTTGAGGAAGATGTCCATCGGAGGAGAATCAGAAGAAAACCAATATGAATGAAAGACTGTGTATTAGAGAAACTGAATTGGCTGAAGAAGATGAAGACAATGGCATAATAATGTTCATTGCATCAGAAGATCTAAACACTTTTGAAGAAACATTCAACACAATAGAGGTAATGAGACTGAAATCAAATCTATTGAAGAAAATCGAACCTGAAAATTGGTCGAGTTGTCAACTTGAACAAAAAGGATCGGAGTGAGATGGGAATTTAAAACCAAGCTAAAAGAGAAGGGAAAAGTTGAAAATTTCAAAGCCATGTCAGTTATAAAAAGATACAGTCAAGAGCATGGCGTCGATTTTTATGAAGTTTTTACGTATGTTACGAGATGGGATACAATCAGGTTAATTCTATCTTTGACTACATTAAATACATGGTTTATCCTTCAATTTGATGTGAAAAGTTCCTTTCACATAAATAGCATAAGAATTATGTGTATATAGGGCAACCAAAAAGATTCGAGAAGGAAATATAGTCAACAAAGTATACAACGTAAGGAATGTCTGGCTGAAACAAGTTCCTTTTGCATGGTATAATTGAAGGGTATTTTATAAAGGAATGGTTTGAAAAATGCTATTGTAAGCTTACGTTGTTTATGAAGGTAAATGGAATAAGCATCTTTAATAATAAGTCTTTATGTTGATGATTTTATCTATACTGATAATTGTGACGAAATTCTTAAAGGTTTTAAAGACTCAATGATGAAAGAATTCGTAATGATAAATCTTGGCAAGATGAAGTTTTTCGTTGGAGTAGAAGTAATTCGAAAGGAGCAAGGTATATTCATCTAGAGTTTAAAAGAAGTAATTAAAGACTCAGATGTTTTGTCCATGTTTTGTGGGTGTATTGAAGTTTTGTCTACGATTTTTTTAGTTTTGACGTTATAAGGATGTTCAGAAAGATGGTCCTGGCGGGGCTTCCCGGATTAAATAGATTTGTGAGCAATACATAATTCACCTACAAAGCGAGAACAAAACTTCAATGCACCATATAATGTGGACAAAACTTCAGTGCACCATACAACGTGGACAAAACTTTATGAATGCATCGTTTGTGGATAAAACTGTAATGTAGCTTTGGACAATTGACCCTAATAATTTTGATCCATAGTATTCAGTAGAAAGTGCATTATTTTCTCTCCTTTCTCTCCCAAAACCTATCTGTAACAGTTCGTCGAGTTTCTTCTCTAACCGAAGGTTGTCCCTATGAGACTAAGAGAGTCACGATAGCGTCTGGCTTGCTAGAGTTTCACCGTTTCGACCTTCTCTATTCACCCTATAGATGTTTCTTTTTTCCCTTTTTGTGGTGGTCTTTCTGGAGCTTTATGTCGTGCTTAATCTCCTAAGCCTCTTTTTCTTTTGCCGATGGAAAATTGAGAGGTTTTCAGTGTTGGCTTATGGTGGGTTATTCCGGTAACTGAGAAGTGTGTGCTGGTAAAGTTTGTTTTTCGCTTCAGATCTGGTGGGTGATCATCCTATGTTTGGTGTCCTTCACGGATCGAGTGGCTCGGTCTCGACTTCCTGTCATATTCTTCTTCTTCTTCGGTGACATGATTGGAGGTTGTGGAGGCTCTCTCCCGGTGGTGTTGATTGAGACGAGCGGTTGAGGCATGTTTTGGGCGGAAATGGAGACCCGATATCTTGGTTCCCTACTTGTCTGATTCGGTGTACATCATATATTCTCTAATTCAAGAGTCCACATTAGCTTACAAAACCTTCAGTGAGGACCCCTGAGAGTTGAGCTCTAATTCCGTGCCCATACATGAGTCAGACTAGTGTGGATTCGGAGAAGACTGTGTCAGGTATTGTGCTTTCGAAGAAGCAGAAAAAGAAAACAAAGTTAAGAGCAAGAGACAAGGCTGATTCTCAAGCCACAGTGAGTGATAAGTCGATTGCTCAGGGCACGTATGGGCCGAGCCCAGAATCGCGAGCCCAAGGACAGCTTCATGCGGCTGAAAAGGCTTGGGCCTTTTGCAGTGCCATGGGCTTCAAATCAAAGTCATCTGGAGAACAATTCAAACGTGAACTGGAGGCTCTAAATGCAGAATTGTTTGTGGCTGCTGGGGATCGCGATCCTGGGTTGGATTCTGAGGAAGAGTCGGATGTTGGAGGCTGCAACGCCTACTCTTCGTCCCCTTAAATCTTCTGATCAAAAGCGGAGTTCGTTATGGGAGGTACCTGAAAGAGAAATCCGGTTTTTGTCATGCCTCAGGAATTAATTTTTTGTGGTCTCCAAGGACTAGGTTGCTTTGTTTGGGTTAGTCAAGGCTTCCCTCCCTGCTTTTTCCTCTGTTCTTCTGCGGTTTGGTGCAGGTACCCTTTCGTGAGTTGTAAGAGCTACATTCGTTCCATTGGTTCCAAAGGCTATTTTTGATGTTCTGGTTGTTCTGTTTTTTGTTTATGTTCTTTGTTTTCAGTTTATAGGTCTCTGTAGTGTTACTTTTGTTGAGGTTTTAACCTTGGTTGTAGCCTTTTAAGGCACGTTAAAGCCGTTCCTGGCTACCTGTCATTCAGACAGGGATATATAAAACATCACTGATCAAAAAAAAAACATGAGTCCAACTAGTCGTTAGTTCTTCGATTCTATGAGACTGATTGAACTCTTTCATAATGTAATATCCATCAATCCAAGCCGGGCACTGCCTTGTTACATGCGCCAAGCTGAGGTGGGGAAAATAATAGTATATAAGGGTTCATCTCGTGAACATACAAATATACGAATTGGAGTGTTGTGGATTCAATTAATCACAACCATTCTCTTCCTAGATCATCCAATCTTTTCACAATCACATGCAAAAAGTTGTGCACTAAAAGGAAATAATCCAATATAGTTTGATACAGGACAACCAAAAAGTTGTACCTAAATACAGGGGCGGAACCAGGGGGTAAAGGATGTTCCATAGAACACCCTAAACATATCAAAAAATGGCTTAACGGTTAAAGGCTTACTTGCATTTCTGTCTAACCAAGGTTCGATTCGCCCTTTGGAACACCCTGGATTTTGCTTGCTTTTATTGGTGCTTGGGCTTTTCAATACTCATTTTTACTTAGTATTCGGGCTTGGGTTGGGCTCTTCAAGATCTGGTTCTGATTTTTACCATACCTTACATGTTCTGATGATACAAATGATGCATCTGGTACCCAAAAAGCTAACAAGCCCATTCACTTTGCTTGCATTTTTCAAATGTTCCAATTTATCCACCATTAACTATGTCAACTTTCGAATTTAGGCTTCGCAGAGAGAAACCTAGTTCTCTCTGCGCGCAGCCCCTTCCCCCACCCCCTCCTCCATGGCAGCCACCACTCTCCACCTTTGAAGCCCCTGATCCAAAGTTCTCCACTACCCTTCAGGGTCTAATCAAAGCCCGTGCTTCCAAAGCTCTCCACACAACCTCCATGAGGTTCCATTCTACCGTCGCGATCCTATTGATCGGAGTCGGTTTTATTTTTCTTTGTTTTTGTCTTGTTTTGCAGCCGATCTACCCCCACAGGTCGCTGCTCATCGTTCAAGCTGCTCCACGGTCTCCCCCTCAACTCGCGCTACCGTTCCTGCATCGCCGGACCGGCCCCGCCTTCGAGCCAGTAGCCACCGTGGCCCCCTGTCGTTCATTGGACTACGGGCTCCACGCGTCGTATCCCATCTACAACGGCATACCGCCCTAGGGTCACCCTTCGCCGGCATGGGTCCGCCCCCTCGGTGGATCTGGGATCCGGGAGGAGGGACGGTCAGCTGGGGCCTATTTCAACGGCACCCGGATTCGGGACTCTCAACCCCGACCAAGCTTTTACAGCAGGGAGATCTCGGGAATTCTGCACTAAAGACAAATTCTTCAGTAGGTTTCGCTGTTTTAGTTCGAATAATCATGTGGCTCAATAAGTTTAGGCATTTGCTTTATTATTTTTTTGTAACGTTGGATCGAAGAAATCCTAAGTTCGGATCCGCAAATCAAAGCGGACTATTTGTATGGAACCATGTGTGCCCGATGGGCGACGGCCGATCGGGACAAAAACTGGTGTCCGGGACTGTTAGGTCCCATATTGTAAACACAATGATATCGTAATACTACTTCTTTCCCGTTTCAAAAAAAAAACTATGTCAACTTTCTAGATCTACGAGTGTCCATTTTTACCATACTATATACTAACAACATAAAGAAAGAGAAGTAATCACATAATTGAATGGTAAGAAGGTTGCGTGAAAAAATTAAAAGGTAAAATTGAATGATAAAATTAAAAGGTAAAATTGAATGATAAAATTAAAAGGTAATGTTATTTATTATAAAAAACAGAATAAATTGAGAAAATTTAAAAATTGGATATAGTTGAGAGAAAAAAAATTAAAAGTCAATATAACTAGGTGGTTGCACCGCGCTGTCGCGCGGTGCTAATTGTATTTTATATCTTGATTAGGATAAGTTCATGAAAAGTATATAGTTTAATATTGAAGCACAATAAAACAATATCGACCCTATGTATCAATTAAATTCATTTTTATAACTTAATTATTATGGTTTTTACATTTGAACCAAACCGTGAATTCAACAAATGGGATCTAAACCCACATTATTTGTCCAACTGGTCAAGGTCGAGCACTTGAACTTGAGTCCATGTGACCAGATCCAAGTTCTAGCAACGGTATATCCAAGACCTTATCTCTCTCCAACTTGGGTTGGGCCTCTAGAATGCCAAAAGTCATAGCTCTTATTAGACACACGCTTACATGATGCCAATCATATTACAATTCCATCAAACAATTCCCCTATTAAACATTGCCAGTACAATAGTATATTCTGAAGTAATATATTAGACATCATTGCCGCTTATAATAGTATATTAGAATGCCACAAATCTTTGTTGGGAAACATCAAGAACTTGAAAACCGTCTGATAACATCACTTTGAGTCCAATTCACTGAAGTTACAGGTATCTCCAACATCAAGAACTTGAAAACCATTCTGATACCCAAGCAAGAGAACATGTTTGGATAAAACATGTTCGAATAAGGATGGACCAAACTCAAGTCCGTCAAATCCAGCCCAAACCACTTATGCATCAACCAGAAGCTCAATAGTTGATTACACTAAACATAACACAAAACTAAAAGAATTTAAGATTCCGACAAGCTTCAGAAAACATATCCAAACTAAAAAGAACACTTACGATAACTCTGTATGAATACTACTATTGAACAAAAAGGTCAAATTCAGCAACTGTGTATTACTCCTAATATCTACTGATGTACACCACAAGTGAATGTCCATATGAATACTTATAACATATGAATGTTTTGGCAGATTCAAAACAGTTGTTCTTCCACAGAAAAGACGGGTGTGATTGGACATGAAGGGGTATGAATTAAACAAGTGAAAAAAAACTATTTGAAATTTCGAAACAAACCTAATGGTATAAGAACCACATGTTCAGAGCACACAAGACACTATGTTCGTTAAGTTTGGTAACAAAACATGTAACATGTCACCTTAAAAATCTATCAAGCTTGCATAGCTGGTTGCTCTTACGTGACTTCAGGTACACCAATACCGTCTACGCCTGAGAATCCCTCGCACCCATCAAACACTACCGTCTCTCCGTCGCGTTTTGGCCTTGTCTGGGTCCGAAGAGGGTTCCTCTCCTGTTGTTTATCTTTGTTTCGAGCCGCACCAGCACCAAACGGCTGCTATTATCGCGAGAACCGCCGCAGCATCGAAAGTATGGTGATCAATAGCGTGCGATTGTTTACAAATATGAAAGATGTTGAGAGGACTCTGCATCCCATGATACTGTCTCTAGCTTCTCCGCAAATATCGCTCGTCCGTATCGGTGCAATAGGAATAGAGGAAATTTGGGAACTTGTACGGGAGAGCGAGTGAGGCGCGTAAAAATACGATTAGAGGCTATTAGTTAAGCGCGTATTATACAGACTAATTCTCCTTTAATATATAATATAGATTATGTGATAAATATGTTAAGATCAATGTACGTGGGATTTTCTCCCAACACAATAGTTAAATAAATAATTAAAAATAAACTAACAGCCAAAACTTTAAACACGGTATATTATAAATATTTCTATTCAATTCAATTCTTTTTTAATAAGAAATTTTGTTTCTGTTTTCAAAAAAAATTATTTGTTACGATAGGAGGAAAAATAACTATGTTTGAAATAGAAAACGAGTAGAGAGAATCAAATACATATTTTATTTTTATAGTAAACTTTTTGTATATTATATATCAATCGCGAGGATTTACATGCATTAATCGATTGAGCAAACGATGCTCTCTACGGCTACGGTTTTGAACCCACCCCTCTCGCGGGATCTCTCCGGGTCGCTTGCACACCCGTGCCGTGGCTCTTCTCTCAAGACGGTCCTTTTCCGAGCGGTCTGTCCTGCTCCTCCTTTTTTGTCTCCTCTACATTCGTCTTCGGTCGTCCCACAACCGGTTTCACCCCCTCTCCTTCCCTTGTCTTGGAACTGCCAGGGTATCGATATATTCTTCTGCAAGACACTAATCTGGAAGCTAGCATGGCGATCCTTCTACGACATCTGGGTTTTCATGGTGGAACTTGAGTCGCTCTCTTCCTCTTTGTGACACTGTTGTGTTTGCGACGCTTCGCAACTCCCTGTTGCAATGGTGAGCGCCCTCTCCGTGTTAGCATCTCATGCCAGAAGCGACCTCACGGCCACAGCGGGAGTGGTTTTCGTTGGCCCAAACAATCAAACGACTCAGAAAGGATTTACATACGAATTATTGAACAAAATCACAAAATAATATAGTTTTCTTATAAATGTACTTTCTATTTTTCTTTTCTTATTATATTTAACAACTATCGGCGAAACACCCTGAAATATATTCTTGGTTCCGCACTTGCCTAAATAACAATTGAACCACATAGGATATAATTTAATTACATGTCAATTGTACCAAGATATTATAAAACACTTCATTCAATCAGTTACCCTCCGTTCCCGCAATGTACCTGCACTTTGATTAGATTATTAGTAAAGAATACCCTTCTAATTATATCTAGAAGCTATGCTGTGGTGCTGTACAAACATACAATATAGCAGAACATACAATACGGAAGAAGCAACTGTATGAAAGGGAAATGTAACAGTATGTTACTTACCCACGATACACAATACAGTGCTCCGGAAGAACTCTTATACCAGTGGACTTAAGTTTGCCAGAGAATCGATGGAAATTGATAACTTTGGATACATGCCGTTCCAAAGTAACCTGGAACTTATCCAAGATGATGTGATGATCTGCACCACGGTGCATTGGATTGTATCCGAGTCGAGCAACATAAGGGTGTTACCCATCACACAGATTTCGCAGTTAGAATGACAACTGATGATTGAATATCTGTCCTTTCTTCCCCGTGAAGAACCAAGGGGTCGCGGAAAAAACATATCGAGTTGTGGATAACAGAACGAAACATACATCCTGAAATATTGACCAAACGAGATAGAACCCGCTTTTCCACAAAACTGGACATCCCCAAGCCGTATAAAACTCCATTGCATAGTGAGGAAATCAAGCTTATACACATCACTGAAAGAATCATCTTCACTGCTACCCTTCACGCATATAACAATGCATGACTGTTCTTCACATAAAGCATGTGAGAAGATCTCCAAGGTGACCTCTTCAAAGTCCCCAACACTCCGTTTCTCTTGGAAACGTGGCATGGGGAACTCAATCCATTCCAACTCATCTCCACCACAGTCAGTATCAAGTACTTCAAACATATTTGGTGATTCCGTGATACGTAAAACACGAGAAAAAAGGTAAATCTTGCGACCTACAACAATAACTATAGGATTCCGCCTAGATGTTTTTAAAAGCAGTCCTTTACGGACTAACTCAGATGGAACAATGAAGTAGCACTCATATTTAGGGTAAAACAAAACTTAGGGATTGGTTTGCCTTTTCTGTTAAAAGCTTGGAACTAGTACCAAATTCTGCTGCCATGTATTACAAACATAATATCCTCCTACATTTAAATTCAAGTAATTTGTTTAGAATATTTATATTTACAGATGAGAAAATATAATCGATTGAAATCGACAACTTTACATATCTCATCTTTCACAGTAACTTGAAACTTATCCACGGCAATGTAATGATTCTGATCAATGTGCCTTGGCTTGTAACCTATTCGAGAAACGTAAAAGGTGCAACCCATCTTGCCGATTTCACACACAACAATAAAAAAAGTTGCACACTAAATAATAGTTGCACCACATAGTATATAATTTAATTACATGCCAACTGTTATAAAGAAATATTATAAAACAATAAATTCAGTAACCCTCCATTCCTGCTTTCACCTCCCTGCCAGTTTCAGCTTTTCACCTGCACTTTGATTAGATTATTAGTAAACAATACCCTGACACTAGTGTTCTACTAATTATATTTACAAGCAATGCTATGGTGCCTTACTAACAGATAATATAGCAGAAGCAACTGCATAAAGCATGTAAGAAAGAGAAATCTAACAGTATGTTACTTACCCAAGGTACACAATACAATGATCTGGAAGATTCTCTTATACCATTGTACTTAAGCTTGCCGGAGAAATGGTGGAAATTGATAACTTTAATCGTCTGATGATCAATAGTAATCTGGAACTTGTCCAGAGTGAAGTGATGATCAGCACCAAGGCACATTGGATTGTAACCTAGTCGAACAACATAGATGGTGTCACCCATCACACAGATTTCACAGTTAGATTCACTACTAACATCTGCTGTTGTTGATGGAATACCAGTCGCTTCTTCTCCCTCAAGAGCCAAGGGATCAGTGAAAAAACAAATCGGGTTGTCCCGATTGGAATAAGAATAACAGAATGAAACATACATTCTGAAATCTCGACCTATCAAGACTGAAACCGCTTTTCCACAAAACGGGACATCCTCACGCTCTACAAAACTCCACTGTTGAGTGACCAAATCAAGCTTATACACACCACTAAAATAACCAATTTCATCATCTTCACAATTCCCCAAAACACATATAATAATACATGATTCTTCTTCACATAAAGCATGTGAGATGATATCCAAAATGCACCCAGATTCAAAGTCCCCAACACTCCACTGGTCTTGGAAATGTGGCATGAAGCCCTCAGTCCATTGCAACTCAACTTTTCTAGTATCAAGTACCTCGTACTTACTTGGTGAATCCTCGAGACATATATAACGAGGAAAAAGATAAATTTTGTCACCTGCAACAATAGTTATAGGATTTCGCCTCCATGCATTCAAGAGCGGTCCTTTACGCACTAAACCCAATTCGATAGCATCGGCTGGAACATTGTTTTTGAATAGGGGTATGTCCTTGAAATCTATAAAATAAGTGTTGTTACAAGGAACTCGCTCGATGATGGCACAACCACGAGAATGGAAGGTACGGACATCGTCTCCCCCAAACATGTAGAGGGTTGGGCCTATGGCAGCGAAACCGGCACACTGGGGCAACGATGTCGCAATCATGTTCAGGGTAAAACAAAACTCTGAGATTAGTTTGCCTTTTTTGGTAAAGGCTTTAACCTCATACCACGCATTGCTGCCATGTATGACAAACATGATATCCTCCTGCTGCATCTAAAATAAAGTAATTTGTTTAGAGTATTTATATTTACAGATACCCTAAGAATATTGATGAGTTGTAGAAGCAAAAACATGTACCTTACTTGTAGAGGATGATGAAGAAGAAGGTTTGGACCGTTGGAGTTGAGATGTACGGGAGAGAGGCAGAGGATCAGCAACCGCTTCCCTACCTCCACTACACAAGTTCATATTTGGCTGTAGAGGATGAACAACTTTAGGGTTAGATGGCCAAATACAGGTGTTAAATTAAAAAGGACTCCTTGATAAATGTAGTGGAAAGCCGATTCAAATTAAAACCTTTACAGTTTACTCGAGAATCTCGGAAGCCAGACAGACGAAAAAAGAACTTATTTTGAATCAAACAAACCCTAGATCCGCAGCCAATTTGAATCTTTTGCACCAAGCAGATGCAAACGAACAACGAATAAGGCTGAAATTATGTTTTATATGTTTTGTTATTTATTTATTATTTGTAAGAGCACCTGCGACGCTACGGTCCCTCCTCGTGCGACCCGTGGAACGAACCGTGTTTTTTGCGGTTTGCGGGACGCGGGTCATCGCGCTGAAACACGACGAACCAATAACGCTGTTCGGTGGTCGGTCCGCGGTTCGGGGCCGAGTTTATGGTTCACGGGTGGTACGCCCGCGTCGTGCCGATAGCCTCTCCCCGTTCGACACATGTCCATCTCTACAAAAAATTACGACTGTTTCGGTGTTATTGTCTTAGATTGATTTATTTTTGTTCGGAACTAGGGCTTTGCCAAAAAACATGTTGCGATGTTTTTGGTTCTGGATTTAGCCGTGTCTAAGTTGGAGTTAGGGTTATAGGTTTTAATTTGAATTTGCTAGAAATTAGGGTTATGAGGTTTAATTAGTATGCTGTTAGACACTGACTGTTGATAATTAGACAGCGACGAATTAATTAGTATGTATGTGTTTTGGCTTGGGGTTGTTGTTTGGAGTTAGGGTTATATAGGTTAATGTGATTTTTATTTTTGTTTAGAATTAGGGCAATGAAGTTTAACGTGATGTTTAGCTTTTTGGGTGTGATGGGTATGGGTGGTGGTTTATGTTAGGTTGTGGTGGGTAATATTGTGGTTGTGGGTTGTATATGGGTGAAGGAGGTTCGTATAATGGTGGAGGTGTTATGGAAAGTGCAGCAATGGAGGAGCCTGAACACAAAATGAGGGTATGGTGGTGGTGTGGGTGTGAATCGGGGCTTGGAAGGGAGATTACAAAGCAAGAACCCGATGAACCGAGGGGTGAGGTTGAGGAATCCTTGGTATAGGGTCTGGGATGGGTCGGATGGTGTTTTGGTTTGTAAAAGTTTGTTCTTGGTGGTGGCTATATGGTGGTGTGGTGAAAAATTTTGAAGCTCCATTACCTTGAACCTGGGTCTGAGATCTAGACCCATCCAAACTTTGGGTCGGATTTGCTCTATCGTGCAACAGCTGCTCTACACGACCTCTCAAGGTTTCGTTCTCCAACTGGGTCTTGCGGTGAGCTGATCGGAGCTCCGATAACTCATGGTGGAGCTGGGAAGCGTTCGGCTCTCTCTCAGGAGAATTTACTAGGCCACTTTCGTCCATGACACGCGGCTGGAAAGGTGCTCTGATACCACTGTAACGAGGGTAATCGTTATTTGCGAGAAGAAATGGGAAAGCTTGTAACTTGATATTGAAATGGAAACATAGTAGAGTCGACGCCAGAGAGGCGTCGTTTTTACTACTCTACTATATTCCTATTACAATTAAGCGATACCAAATTCTCGACCATAAACCTTAGCAAAGAAATGACTACTATATATAGAGGATCAATCCTGCCGTTATCTCTGCCAGCTACAATTGCAGGACCATCGTGGGGTGAAGACGGTTGAGGTGGGTCATGTGAGTGACACGCCTCAACTAAATACTAAACGCAATGTTTTATTCCAAGAGAAAGAAAAGAGCTTAGTAAGAACGATATCGTGACAATCTCAACCAACATAACACAACGAGTACAATAGTTAGCAAATCCACATGCAAAATAAAGGATAAAACAATGATACGAGGAATCCAAATAAAGCTGGGACTTGGGAAGGTCATACCTGTATTTCATACTTGGATTCTTCCTAAATTCCCCACAAACGAAGCTTCCCAAAGCAGCAACATATTGAAATCAAAATCTGCCTAAGAGCATCTCCAATGG
Source organism: Erodium maritimum (assembly GCA_963921825.1). Taxonomy (NCBI): domain Eukaryota; kingdom Viridiplantae; phylum Streptophyta; class Magnoliopsida; order Geraniales; family Geraniaceae; genus Erodium; species Erodium maritimum. The sequence continues at coordinate 145,114,612 of OY997588.1, read as the reverse complement.
TTAGACACTACACAGTGTCTATCGCAGTGTCTAACCACTGTTTTTGGCCTCTAGACACTGCTTCCAGACACTGCTCCTCCAATGGTAGTGTCTACGCAGTGTCTGGAGCAGTGTCTACACAGTTTTAGTTAATTAAAAAGTACCCCACATTTTTAATACTAATTTTATTTCATACCACACAAACATTACATAATATTTAAAACGCTAGATAATTTAAACGCTAATACATAAGTAGATAATTTAAAACATAATTATTAAAATACGATTAAACTAATTCCTATTTCTACTAATATGTAAACGCCACCTCGCATCGTCCTTGAGCATCTCCCACACAGGACGTTTATTCCACAGCCCGTGTTTGCCTTCATAATCAGAAACGGTCGCGGCATATATTTCGGCATCCGTTGCCCCTCTCCTAGGGTCGGCCAGTTTCTTCTGGTAGCATATCTCAAACCACTTGCACTTCTTGCTCATCTTCTGGAAGTGGTCCTTCACTTGCTTCTCTGTCCGTGGCGGCCAAGCATCGTTCCCGGTCTGTACGTAAGCAACGTACAGACCATGCCAATACTGACCCCCGGGCTCGTAGTGGGTGAGCCAATTGACCACCAAATGAATTTCCTCCTCTAGTGACCAAAGAGGCCCGGTTGCCCAAGTAGACATATCGACTTGATAGGAAAAAAAAGAGGAAATGCTAGAAAATGAGAGAAATTGGAGAGAGAGAGAATGTGAGAGGTGTGAAAAATGAGAAGGGGTGTGAGGGTATTTATAGGAGGGGAGGGGTCGGGGTCGGCGCGGCTGCCACGACCTAGGGTTACTATTTCAAATAGTAACCCTGGCACGCTCCTCGAGGCTCCGATAATTCGATAAAAAATTGATTTTTTTTAATAACACACAAATCAACTAGAATGAAACTTTATTAACAAAACGCAAAGTACATTAATTTAAAAACTAAATTTAAAAACTAAATTTAAATTGAAGTCTCGGCTAATCCAAGTTCTCCAACCGCTTCCCGAGGCTTTGAATGAGCGAGGCACGAGAATCCCTTTCAGCCGCGGTCAAGTTGGTGATGTCTTGGCGAAGAACTGCGTTCAGGGTCTCCATGACCTGGTTCTGCATCGCAATTTTGCCCTCTAACTGTGTCCCTTTCCTTTGGTAAAGAGTGTCGAGGAACTGCATGTGCTCGGGAGGTAGCCCGGACGCCGCCGACTGGGAGGATTGGGAGGCTTGGGCTTTTCCTCGAGCCCTGGCATTGGCTCTCTTCTGCCCGATCGGACGACCCTCGGTGGTAAACGAGTTCAACTCGTGGTCGAAGTCGTCTCCAAAAGTGCGAGACTCGTCCATCCTCGTCCGCTTGCTTCCATCACTGTCGGCGTCGAGGTTGAGGTCAAGGTCGGGGATGTCACATTCCGGAACGTGTTTTATGAAAAACTTCGGTTGCCCCCTCACGATGAGCCACATATGCTTGAATTTGAACGCATGATTTTCCTCCTTCAGGTACAATGCTTCAGCGCCTGCTAGGACGTCAACCTCATTCCTCCCGCTTGTCACCGTGTTCTCATATTGGGTGTACTTCCCCTGGAACTTGGTGATGAAGGCTTTAACCTTATGCCAATGGTCCTTGCACGTCATCCAAGCCCGAGGTGGGTCCTCTGCCGGTTTAACCGCCTCGTACTCGGCATGCACCTTTTGCCAGTACTTGTCGTTCTTCTGGTTCTTCCCGTTGATGGGGTCGAGCGAGTTGTTCAGCCACGCTCGGGCCAATCTGGTCTCCTCCTCGGCGGTCCACTTCGGTCGCGGAAGTGTTCTCGGCCTCGCTGAAGATGCCGCCGCCTTCCCCTTCCTCCTCCTCGCTTGCGTCGGAGCTGACTGGCAAGGTTGGGTGGCCGGAACGAATTGGGAAGGTTGCACTTGGGACTCTGGCCATTGGGTCGGCGGGGTGTATGGAGGAAGCGGCGTTGAGTGCCTCGATTGGAGGAGTTGGGAAAAGGAGTAGTGCCCCAAGTAGTCCTCTTCGGTGTGGTGAGAACTCACGTCTTCATCATCCAAGGAGTCGACAAGGGATTGGAGGGCTTCATTCGGATCCATAACGAGTGTAGGAAATTTTTTTGGAGAGATTTCGATGAAGAATAGAGGAAGGGAAGCTAAAAAAAAGTGAAGAGAAGGTAAAATTCGAGTTGGGGGTGGATTTGTATTTATAAGGAATTTGGGGGTCGGCGTCGCCACGTGACGGGTCGTGACTGGCTAGCCGACTAGCCGTTGGCGCCAGACACGACCAGCAACGTCGTTGCCAGAACCAGCAACGACGCGCAGCCACGACCCTGCAGACACGCCTCGTAGACACGACAAATCGTGTCTACACGGTCGTGTCTACGCTAGCAACGACGCGTAGATACGACCGTTGGAGGTGCTCTAATAAACAAAACACTCTATATATCAGTAAATCATAATGAACCAAGAATTTGAACCAAAAGGAACATGAATTTAAAAAATTGCCGATACACCCAGCATTGATTCTCTGGAATTGAATTGGGTTTTCGAATCTGGCATCAGATTCAAAATCATTACAACAATTATTCCATCGAGCTCGAGGATTTGCACGTAATTTGTCCTACAAATTGAAGAAAATAAGAGAATCGAACGAGGCCGCACCACCCACTAAAGCAGATCCTGATGGATGATAACCAGACCACCAAATCTCTCGAAAACAGAAGCAACTATCAGTCTCATGGTTTTGTTGGCGTTGATCCCAAGTATCAGTACTATTCTTATTATTATTTTAAATTATGTATTTTAAAAACAAACACGTGAAAATAAAATGAGAAGTGCAGACTTCTTCACTAATCCTAAATTTATTTTAAAACAAAGTCAGCATAATTAAGACCATTGTCTTCACTCTTCAGTAGTACTTTTGTTTTTGAAAGTAGATGTTGGAGTTTTTTTTTTTTTTTTAAATAGATGGTGAACCGGAGTATTTGAGTTTTATATCTAGCGGATAAATTCAAACCAGATATATTATGATATGTATATATTTCTATCATATTATAGTGGCTAGCTAATAGCAAAGTCTCTCTCTGATTACTAAAGATTAGGGTCCCTCCCTAATCTATATTTCCACCCATAAACATTTTTGAAGTTCATCCTAATCCTTCTGATCAACTTTTCCTGACCCAAATCAAAAGTTACAAAATCATTGCTAACTTTTAATGATAACTGCAAAATAATAATATTAAAGCTGTCTTCTTATTGAATTTTGTGTACATTCATTCTAAAGTAATACCCCTTAAAACAAAGAAATTAAAATTAAAATCTAAAATTTCATCTTTCTGATTTTTTTATATGATAGGTAATCGTTATTTTAGACCAAATTTATATTTTAAAAAAAGTGTACGACATAGGATAGGTTTAATATTTTTTTATAATCATAAAACAATATGCTTTCCAAAAATTAAACATCTCAAAATATTTTATTAATAATGATCTCTCTTTATTATTGTTATTATTATTATTATTCTTTAAAAATGGTATAATAAAAAACTTTATGCGGCGAAGAGTTTTATTAGGGTTTGCAGCAAGTTGTCACACTCTCTTCTCCAAGTCTATGGAGTTTTATTTTGTCGTTGTGTGCGATCTTCTTCTTCGGGTCTCGTTCCATCCATCACCTCCACTAATGCAGTAGTTCCCTTCATCTTCCCTATTGCCCTCACTGTTCCGCTACCTCACAACCGCAAGCGATCATGCCCCACCATTGCTTCTTACGTCGATGTCGTCCTTATCCACCATCGTTCACGATCTTGCGCCTCCACTTCATCCTCTGTCGCCAACACCACCGCCATTACTTCCTCTACTACTAACACCGCCACCGCCACCTCCTCCGATGTCACAAAAGTCGTCGCCACCGCCACCGCCACCTCCTCCGCTACCACCAGAGCACCACCACCTCTGCTTCTGCCACTAGCACTTCAACTGTCACCAGCGCCTCCGCCACGAGGTTGTCTACTGCATGTGTCGCCTCCACCTCCTACTTGCCTCTGCTATGAGCTTGTCCAATACCTCGTTGCTATCCCCTCCGACCCCCCGCCTCCTGCGCTACATCATGCGCCGCCTCAACCACTCCGTGCAAGGATGCACCATTCTCATCCGTTGGATCGAGACCCTTCCACCTGTGCAAACTCGGTGCACCAACCCTATCTGCTAGATCGGGACTGTGACACCCCTAAGGCGTGTGTGGGGACGCACACCTTGTCCTACCGAGATCGGTGTAACTTCGACATTATGGATCACTCATCTCATGATGTTTTCTCTAAATGCTCGTTATCCCGTCAACCACCATATATCAATTATCCCGACCATTTTCAAATCAAGACAGGAAACGAACTTCGTGACACTCAGGTTTGCTACTACAACCGAGGCACAAGCCTCCCACCAATTATCATTAGTAGAACCAGATATTTTGTTACATAGTTAACGTTCGATGTCTGCAGAATAAAATTAGGTTTTGTTCATTCCCCTTTCATTTTTATCTGACTATATAATATTTAAGTCTAAAGGTCAATAAAATTTCCCCTCTACGTTCAAAAAGAAAAGAAAAGTGGAATAATACTATGATCAGTAAATTATATGTTTATTCCTGATGGCTTGAGCTCCTCAGAGCATGAACAATGGACTAGCCCAAGGGCCTGGCTAGCGATTTTGCAGGCCGCGGGCCGGCCCATTGTGGGACGCCTTTTACGTGTCGCGCAAAAACGCGGCCCGGGTCACGGCCCGCATCCCTCGTCCCACAACCGCGGGACGAACCGCGTCCCGCGTCACGCGCCCTGCGTCAGTCCGCCCTCCGATCCGAAGCCACCACGTGTCCCTGCGTTAGAAAAAAATCCGACCGTTTCCCAACGGTCGGAAACGGTAACAATTTTTTTTCCTTTTTTTATCTAATCTACTAAAATATTTACCCTATAAATACCCTAACCCCAACCTCATTTTTTTCACTCATAACTCACCCATTCTCTAATTTCACTCTCCCATTCCCAAAATTCTACTATCTCATTTCCAATATTCTCGTGAAAAATGTCGGACGACGAAGAGACCCGTTCACGATCAGCAGGTGACGATGTAGGATTCACCCCCGACGAACTAGCACGGGATTTCCACGAAATTTTAACGGATACTGGTGAGAACTCCGCTTTCTCGCCATATATGCAACCGGGTTCGAGCTAAGGTAATTTCTAATTATCGTTATGTCACGCCCCAAATCCGGTTCTTTCCTGGACTCGAGGCATGACTAGAATAAATGATTTAAAAAGGAAAGTACTCAACAATAAGTTCCTGAAAACTCCAATAAGAAACTCAAATCCACAAAAATCAGTTTAAAACATAGATAACCCTCCAGGGGTGTAATAATAATCCTCCACAAAATCTGTTCTAAACAAAAAGAAATAAAAGAGAAGTCTCTACAGACACCCACACCGAGAAGCTCCCGAGCCTCTACTCCTCAATCAAGTCTGTAAACACAACAATGAACTCATAGGGGTGAGCTTACGCTCAGTAGGGAAAACACATAACAAGGTGAACCTTAAACTCCATAAATCAACAGCAAAGTCAACAAGATCCATAAATCAACAGCAAAGTCAACAAGATAGCTCATAACAAATACGGGAAAAAGGTAAACCAGCCAATGCCGTGACACATGAAGTCTCCACCCTCCGATCCACATATGATGTGTCCTCTCGGATTTTCCCTCAAATCCAGAGGAGACGCATAACATTGAGGCGACCGGAAACAACCCTTCGGGGCGCTTAACATCGGGATTCTCAGATACGTCTCCAAAGGATTTTATGTCCTCGGGAACCAAGGTATTACTCCCATAGGAAGCATACACTTGGACAATTCAATAATAATCAGTTAATAATTGAATAACGCACTCAACCGAAACACGAAATAATCTAATCCCAACAACCACCAATTCATTGCCACACATAGCTCACACATCACCAATTCACCACAACACACTGTACACGAATCACATAATTATAGCACACCAATCACACAATCCCCACTTACCGTTCACTTACCAGTCTCGAACCAACGGGGCATCGATCACCTGATTGCACCGCTCGGTACAACCAGTCATACTCGATGCTCCAAGCAATCATTTAAGTAAATCAAGTAATCATTCAAATACATTCAATAGTCATGTGGGAGTTTAATCAACCAATCATAAACCTTCAAATGAGCATTCACACATGCAATTCAACTAGTTCCGTTAGACCCTTTAGCCTATCCATTAACAACCAACAACCAAGCATATGATCCTAACACGCAACTAATCTGAGGGCTTTGCCAAGGCTCCTCTACCAGACAAGCAATTCCCAAGTATTGAAAGCGAGTTACACTGGCATCCTATTCATTCACCACTAGACAATTCCGGTTATTAGTAATTGAAAGACAATTATTCTAGTTATTCGCATCCTATAGGCATATCTAGGACCTTTCCAATTTTATTAGCCTAACATGCATACTAAGCAGCGTAAACGAGGGGTTAAGGCTTTCCCTACCTCAAGGTCTTCCTCTCAACACTTTGATGAAGCCCGGTGGTCACCACTCCGTTCTTCACTCGGGTCCCGGCGTGATCTTTGCTCCTCTAGCTCGATCCCCAAAGTCTTGGACACAAAGAAAAGTTAATTAGACTCCACTTAAACAGCAAGCAAAACCCCCCAAGCCCCTCCAAAGTTCAGCTCAAAACCAAGATCAACCAAGGCGAAAAACCCTCAAAGAAACCCCCACCCTGGTCTGCCAAGGACCTGGTCACGGATCCGTGTGGCCAACCATCACGGTTACCATCACGGAGCCGTGACGAGTGCTGTCACGGACTCCCTCACGGAGCCGTGACGTCGACCGTCACGGGATCCGTCACGGATCCGTGGCGCACCAGGGCAGTTTCGCCCTTCTTCAACCTCCAGCTCCTTTTCTCCGAAAAACCACCTTCAAACCCCAAATTTTACCCCTTCCAACTCCCAAAACAGTCCAAATCCTTCAATACTCCTCTACCCATGGTAGGAATCAACACACAAACAAGTTTCCAATGATTCATCAAATCAAACCCAACTCAAAAGCTCCAACAAACTAATGATTTCTCAACAAAAACCCAACAAAGCTTCTCATCAACAACATCTCCCACCATTTCTATTCAAACCCAACAACATCTAGCAATTTCACCCAAAACCCATGAAAAGAGATGAAGAGAAATGAGGATTAGAGAGTTCCATTACCTCTAGAATGTTGGGATGAAGAAGATGGTAGTGATTTTGAGGAGGGATGGCTAGAGGAAGACTTCAAGTGGCCTCTTCTTCCTTGATTTTCCTTCAAAGCTCCATGGGAGCTCTTCTCCCTTGCTCCTCCTCCAAATTTCGGCTACACCAAAAGAAATGAGTTGATTTTGCTTTTCCAAACTCATATAATACCTAGATGTGTCAAATGACCAAAAGCCTTTGAGCTAGAATCCCTTGTAGAAGCTTTTGGAAGGGTAAAAGGGTCTAAGACTGCTCCTTTTCTCTCATTCAACCAAATATGGACAAGTGTCCAAATAGGTTATTTACTTTTCCAAAATAATTTCCAGCACAATAAAATAATGCTTTTAGTCGATTAAAAGTCTCGTTTTGACCAAAATTGACTTTCTCCAACATTATACTCAAACGAAAGGAATTTCTCTCCTTAAGCCAACCGTGATGATGGCTAATTCGTTTGGGTTCCGGAAAAGTCCCGAGTGACTTCTTTAGTCGTCGGTTGACTTTCCAGTGGCAAGTCAAACTTGCTTGAAAAGCCGCCGGTTCGACCGGGAGCGGGTCTTACAATCTACCCCCCTTAAAGAAATTTCGTCCTCGAAATTAAAAAAACAAGGTACCTCAATGTCGAACAGGTGGGGATACTTCACGCGGATCTCATCCTCGCGCTCCCAAGTGGATCCTGCTCCCTGATGTCCCCACTGTACTAGTACCAACGGAATCGTCTTGTTCCGCGGGACCTTCTCCTTCGTACCCAGAATCTCGACAGGCTGCTCCTCATAGGTGACATCATATGCTACCTCGATGTCTGACCACTCAATGATGTGCGAAGGGTCTGCCATGTACTTCCGCAGTTGGGACACATGGAAGACGTTATGCACGTTCCCAAGCTGCGGTGGCAAGGCCAACCGATAAGCTACAGCTCCAATCTTCTTTAAGACCTCAAATGGTCCAATAAAACGTGGTGCTAGCTTGCCTCCACTGCGTCTAAACCGCATTAGACCCTTCTTTGGGCTCACCCTTAGAAACACGTGCTCCCCGACCATGAACTCAAGTGGTCTGCGACGCCTGTCTGCGTAGCTCTTCTACCGACTCTGTGCGGTCTTCAACCGCTCTCTAATCAACGCGACCTTTTCGGTCATCTCTCTGACCATGTCTGGTCCAAGTAAGCTCCGGTCCCCAACCTCAGCCCAACATACCGGCGATCTACAAGGTCTGCCATACAAAGCCTCGAATGGTGCCATACCAATGCTGGACTGGTAACTGTTGTTGTAGGCAAACTCTGCCAGAGGCAAATGATCCTCCCATGATCCCTGAAAGTCAAGCACACAAGCTCGAAGCATGTCCTCTAGAATCTGAATGATGCGCTCTGACTGTCCGTCTGTCTCAGGATGGTAAGCTGTACTCAACAATACCTCAGTGCCCAAAGCCTTCTGTAGGCTCTTCCAGAATCTGGATGTGAAACGAGGGTCCCTATCAGATACCACGGACACTGGTACTCCATGAAGCCGAACGATCTCCCTGACATACAAACGACCCAACATGTCCACAGAATCAGTCATCCTCATACCCAGAAAGTGTGCCGACTTGGTCAGTCGATCAACCACCACCCACACAGCATCGTGCCCCTTTGACGACCTGGGTAGCCCACACACAAAATCCATAGTCACATGCTCCCACTTCCACTCGGAGATCGGTAAAGGCTACAGCAAGCCTGCGGGACGCCAATGCTCGGCCTTCACCTGTTGGCAGGTGAGGCATCGAGAAACGAAATCTGCAACTGCCCCACGCATCCCACTCCACCAAAACTGTCGTTGCATGTCTCTATACATCTTGTTGCCACCGGGGTGCACAACCAGACGAGAGTGGTGGCACTCTCGCAATACGGTGTCTCTGTACCCGCTGGGCACAAACAGTCGTCCTCTAAAGCGGATACCCAGATCGGTGCCCATCTCCCAACCCTCGAGCTTGACACCCTCCATCAATCTCTCCTGAATCCCTGCTGTCTCGGCGTCCTCGGTCTGTGCCTCTAGCACTCGAGCAAAAAGCGTGGGCTGAGCCACTAAGGCACACAAGGCCATACCCTCTGTGACCTCCTCCAACTCCAGTCTGAATAAGCTCAACTGCTCCACCATGTCCCACTCTCGGACTGCCATGCTGGCAACGCAGTGACTCAACTTCCTGCTCAAAGCATCGGCGACCACGTTCGCCTTTCCCGGATTATAGAGCAACTCGAAGTCGTACTCCTCAAGTAGCTTCATCCATCGCCTTTGGCGCATGTTCAGATCACGCTGCGAGAAGATATACTTGAGGCTCTTGTGGTCTGAAAACACCCTGAACTGCTCACCGTACAGATAGTGTCTCCAGCTCTTCAACGCAAACACCACTGCTGCTAGCTCAAGATCATGGGTCGGGTAGTTGCGCTCATGCACCTTCAATTGCCTCGAGCCGTAAGCAACCACCTTTCCACTCTGCATCAGAACACAACCTAGCCCTTCGCCTGAGGCGTCACAATACACGTCATAGCCTACTCCCCGCTCTGGAACAATCAACACTGGAGCGGTAGTCAATCGAGCCTTTAGCTCGCAAAAAGAGCGCTCACACTCATCCGTCCAAAGGTACTCCGCTCCCTTGCGGGTCAAAGCTGTCATAGGTGCTGCAAGGCGGGAGAAATCCTGAACGAAGCGCCGGTAATAACCTGCCAACCCTAGAAAGCTCCGAATCTCAAACACACTGCTGAGTCTGGCCCACTTCGACACTGCCTCAACCTTGGCTGGATCGACCAAGATGCCCCAATTCCGTCAACAACAATTCAACCCACAAGGTTACCAGATCCCGCCACAAGGTTACCAGATGCCGCCACAAGGTTACCAAATGCCACAAGGTTACCAGCTTCCACCACAATTCTACAACGACCCCGATTTCCCACTACCCAACGTAGGCGTCAACGGTAGGTCATCGCAGTCATCCTCTGCTGGACCTTCCCAATGATGACCCCGAGCAGCACCACAACAACGGAGGACATTGACCATCGAGGCGGACAAACACCTCATAGATCATTGGCTCTCGACTATAAAAGACATGATTAAGGGAAACTCTCAATCCGGAAACACATTCTGGTGCACTGTTGAGAGTAAGTTCAACGCGACCGGAGGACACCGCCTCTACGGGTGGAATTCTATCAAGAAACATTGGGCCAGATGCCAATCGCAGACAAGGAGGTTTGTAAGAACCGCCCCTGGCCGACACCGGTCGAACCGGTGAAACTGGGCAAAGGTTGACTTTCTGCCGAAAAATTCAACCGATGACTCCGGGAGTCATTCGGGGCCTTTCCGGGACCCAAAAAGCTTAGCCGTCGTTACGGTTAGCTTAGTGGGGTCGTTTCCTTTCAAATATGTAATTTTGCGAAAAAGTCAAATCCGGGTCAAACTAGGGGTTTAATCGATTCAATTTGAATGGTCATAATTAATTAAGGCTAGAGGTGGACCCCACATGGACACTTTTCCATGATATCTTGAGAGAGAAGAAAAGAGTGGAAAAGACCCATTTGACCTTAAAGTTTGGCATAAGAGGCAAGGGGACATTTTAGACAATTCTATCATAGGTTTAAGACCTCACTTGAGCCAATATTCAGCCCATTTTCATCACTTGGTCGAAATATACAAGAGAGAGAGAGAAAGAGTGGTTCCATTGCTTGAAGAAGAAGAAAGAGTGGAAAAGAGAGCTCCCTTGGTTGATTCTCACCACCAATCTCCTCCAAAACACCTTCATTCCCATCCCCTCTTCATTCCTAAGGTGAGTACCCTTTGAAAACCCATTTTTAATGAAGTTTGGAGTTATGAGTTTGATAGAAAGAGCATGTTCTAGGTTGGGTTTCCATGGGTTTCAGATTGTTGTTGTTTAGATGATTGATTTGTTAAGAAAAGTGGAAGTTTAGGATAGAAATCATGTGGGTCGTGCTGTTTTGATGAAACCCAACTTGGGTATGGAAGTATGGTGGTTTTTAGGACTGATTTTAGAGTTTTTTTTTTAGGTTACAATGGAGTTTTGGAGGTATGGATTTGTGGGGACGAATTTGAGGGAAGAAGAAGAAGGAGGCTGCCTAGAACGACACGGAAAGGGCCTCTGGCCAGCCCTCTGAGGGGCACGGAGAGGGTCCCTGACCGGCCCTCTAAGAGGCACGGTCCGTGTCCCTGACCGGCCCTTTGAGAGGCACGGACCGGGTCGGATTCCGGGCCTGTGGGCCACCCGGAACGGGCCTTGTTCCGGCCCAGTTTACCCCATGATCCACGTTTTAATTGTCATGGGTAATTCGGGTGTTTTCTCCTTAAACCGCCCTTGAATGATTATTAATTCTCGTACTACTTTGTGATCTTATACGTTGTTCCCGAGCACGGAGGAGGAGGCTACTAGGCGACTCGTGTTGGTTCATGATTGGATAGCGGTCGAGGTAGGGAAAATTAGCGAATACCGATTTAAATGCGGAAAGTTACTAGAATTACATATAGGATTTAAGTAACCGGAATATTGTAGAATCACATGTAGGATGTGAATAACTAGGATAGTCGTTGATAACATGGAACCACCTGCGGGCCAGGTCGTGCCCATAGGTGTGGGAATTGTTGTGCTGTAGAATTGCATGTGGGTCCCTGGTTGGGCCCGTAGGATTGTGTGATGATTGCTCTTGGTTGTGATTAGTAGATGTGGTATGATTAATTAGTGGTATGTTCCGTTGTTAATTAATGATCATGGTAGGATATGCTTGGTATGATATGTCTAGTATGATATGTTCGGTATGACGTGAACTTTTGCCTTGTGATATGATCGGGTAAATGATAGATCGATGTGGTGTGTTCAGTAAGATATGTTGTGGAAATATTGGTGTGCATTATTTCTTGTGATGTGTTTGAGACCCTGTATGTGTGTACCCCGTTGGGATGTCTAGGCCGAGGATGGTGTGCCGGTTCGATATCGTGGCTGATGATGTGTTTTCCAGCACGATATGTTCCGAGGCAGTGTGTTCCAGTACGATGCCTATATCGAAGGAGGATTCCGATATAGGATATCTAGACCGAGGCTTCCGGTATGATATCTATACCGAAGGAGGATTCCGGTATAGGTCATCTAGACCGAGGCTAGGTGCTCCGGTATGATATCTATACCGAAGGAGGATTCCGGTATAAGATATCTAGACCGAGGGTGGTGTGGCGGGACGATATCTAGGCCGATGTTGTGTGCCGGGTAGATATGTTCCGAGGCTAGGTGCTCCGGTATGACATCCCGACCAATACTATGTGTTCTGATATACGTATATCCTGACCGATACTGTGTGTTCTGGTATGATACCTATATCGAAGGAGGATTCCGATATAGGATATCTAGACCGAGGCTGGGTGTTCCGGTAGGTTACCTATACCAAAGGAGGATTCCGGTATAGGATATCCTGACCGAGGCTATGTGTTCTCATATACGTATACCAATATTGTGTTCCGGTATGATACCTATACTGAAGGAGGATTCCGGTATAGGTTTATCTAGACCGATGATGTGTGTTCCGGTGTGTATTGGTAATGATTTACTGTGTGTTGTACTCGGTGACTCTTTGAGATATGGTTTGGGTGTGAACATTGCGTAATTGTTAATTTTTGAGAAGGGTTGATCTCATACGCCAAATGTGGCGATTGGGTAAGTGATTTGATCACACGAGGTATGGTTAAGTGAGGTTGATTATGATCGTGGTTGTGATTGTCGTTCGGCTCGTTAGTTATTGTGCTTTACTAGTATGCCATATTTGGACGGTTACCCGTGGTGGTGAGCGGATAGCTCATCCCCTTTACTACCTTTTCCTACTGAGCGAAAGCTCACCCCCTTTATTACTGTTTTACAGGTTTCGATCGTCAGTTAGGTTAGAGGATGTCTCGGAGCCTGGGAGCTTAGCGAGAGTCCTAGCTTGTGGGTTGTCTAGAGACGTATTTACTTTTTCGTACCAAACTTTTATATTTGGATTTGAGCATTTGACTCTTGGTACTGGAATTACCGGTTTCGGTTTATTTATTGAAGGTTTATTTTGTTAAATTTTACTTTATTTATTATCCGTTTTAGTTCACGTCTCGAGTCTGGTCAAAACCGGATTTGGGGCGTGACAAGGTTCCTCGGTTATCTGAAGACCTCCAAGGCCGAGTACCACAACGGCTGGAATCATGAGGACCACATGAGAAATGCGAAGGACATGTGGAACAATACTAAGGAGGAAGACAGACCGAGGGACCACCCAAGAGATTTCGACCTCAATCATTGGGTTACCGAGCTTGAGGAAAATGACAAGTTCGTTGCCGAGGAAGGCGTCATGGGCACTGTCCTTCAACAACAACGACAATGCTTGGATGAGGCTGGAAATTATAGCTCAACCCTACCCACAAGCATAGGGGAAGATTACACACCTCTTGCTAGCGAGTCTCAACAACCAGAATGGGCACCTTCCGATCACAACGAGGGGAGTGATGTCCCTCTCAGCGAAACACCCCCCTCCCATGAGGCCGATGCCAGTCCCCCTCAACTAACTCGCCGAACGCGACCGCAAGGAAAGAAGGCAACAAAAAAGGAGACCGTCCTCACGGCCCAAATAATCGCCTATGCAGAGATGGAACATACAAGGCAGGAAGGCAAGCTACAAAGGACCCGCATGATACATAAGTTAACCGAACAGTGGGAAGCAAACTTCGCCTTGTACAGGTCCATGGTGCAAACGGATACCTCCGACTTCACCAAAGTCGATTTGGAAGAGCACAGGTCGTGCAAGACCCGACTTCGAAGAGTCTTGAATATCCTTGAAGGTGAACTTGAAGATCTTCGACAACAACAACAACCACCGGATGTCGACCCACCACAATGATTATTGAGCATGTATTTTTTTTGGGTTGTATTAAAAGGGGATGAATAAAAGTTCAAGTTCATTTTTATTAGTGTTAAATTTATTTCTTATTTTTTTGTTGTCATTAATTTTTTTTTCACATTTAATTATATTTTTAATAATTAAAACTGTTTCTGATAAAAAATTAAATAAAACAACAAAATATCAATTAATTAGTCACTCAACATCCAGTCAGCATCCACTAACAATAGTGAGCCTCACAGTGGGCCTCTCATTCCAAAACACCCACTATTCTAAGTCTTAGGTCCCACTATTTTGTCCGACCAACATACGAACCTCACTAATAAGCCTTATTAGTGAGTCTTTCCATTGTATATGCTCTCAAGTAGTGCCCAGTTAAGGATGGATTGGGTGGTGTCTGGTGTACTGCACCCTCTTTCATTGTTTATTTTTTCAGATGAAAATGGTCTTTCACTTATCGGCTTCTGTAGATATCCCCCGGATATTAGTATTGTTTTAAAATATAATATGAATCAAAATGAAACTTTACTACCATACCAGATTTGGGTTTTTTTTTTTTGAGTAAAGATTTGGGTTATTTATCCGGAAAAAAATTAAAATGATTGATGGAAAATCCACTACACTTACTAAATGTCGATATGATTAACAGTTTTTTTTAATATATTAATAAGAGATATGTGGAGAGAGACATTGAGTGGGTTCTTTATCTTAATTGAGTAAAATATGAATGATGTTGCGAACATATATGAAAGATACGCTTGAGAAGTCCACTCTTTTACCTGGAAATATAAGGCCGCATGTATCGATTAATCGATGGGTCATTAATATAGTCCAAGTGCAGATTTATATGGAATCTATGGGTTCCTGTCGAATTTATATTAATATACTCCAAAGTTTTGGATTATTATCATCGTCTTATTATCATCCATTCAAGTTACAAGAGCAATGAAGAAAAATATGCCGAAAAGAATAAAAAGAGAATAAGCGGGAAGAGAGAATAAGAAACTAGAGAAGAGAAAAACTTAAAATATTGGGAAAATGACACATAATCACTACTAATTGTCACGTTTTTTTTCGCATCACCCCTAACTATTTTTTATGACATTTAAACCCTTTAACTTTATTTTTTTTCACTTTACTTGTTTTCCATCCAAAATTAGATGGAAACTATCATGTGCTTTGCACATATTGTTATATTTTCCTAAAATGTCTAAACTACCCATTATACTTATATCTAACTTAATCCAGGGGCGGAGCTACATGGTGTCCAGGGGGGCACGTGCCCCCCCTCAAACTTTTTTTTTTGAAAAATCTTCTATGTTTTTCGATTTTTTTTTTCAAAAATACCCCTTAATTTTTTCTGATTTCGGTGTTGTGCCCCCCCTCAATTTTTTTATACAGTCACGTATTGACACCGAAAAATTTCGGTGCCCCCCTCACTGAAAAAGCTAGCTCCGCCACGTCTTAATCTAACCCTAACCTCTTCCCATTTCATTTCAACCCCACGCCGCCCACTCCTCCCCTCCTTCTTCCCCACATGATTTTTCTCTATGATAGCAAGGACTACTTTTATGGCGTCCTCTCCCACGTACGACTCCTCCACATGGCTCAACTTCTCCTCCCTGACGCCGACCTCCACGACTTCAATACGCCTCGCCGCCGAACTCTATGGGTACCGAGAAAAGGGTGGGTATTAGTACGAATCAATCTCCACTACAAGTTCAATCCGACCAAGAGAGGAGCTTCTTCTCTTCTTTGTTGCTGCGGCCATTGTCGCCCTCTCTTCTTCTTCTCCACGTGTTCTCCGCGCGAGCTTCTCAAATTTTGGGTTTTTGTGTAGTTTGAACAACTCTGCATTTGGTTGATTTCTGTTGGTTTTGTAGATTTATGCATGTTTGGCGGTATATGGGGATTTCTTGGATTTGGGGTTTCATTTTTCTTCTGAAAATTTATGGGTTTCATTTTTTTTCTTATAAGTTGTTTTATTTCTAGGGCGCCATTAACTTGACGCCCTGAGAATTAACTCACAAAAAGGGCGCGGCAAGCGCACCGGTCGTCAAGTAGTATTTCGGTTCAAGTCCGGTTATCGTACCCAAGGGAGCAATAAAACAGTCACTCGATTTAAAATCCGTTAGTTAATCTGTTTCTGAAAAGATGTGTTTTTGGTTTTAAAGATGTAAATAGCAAGTTCAAAAAGCAATTAAAGTAAAGTGAGAACAAATACGAGGCAAAAATGGCAAATGTTGTGAAATTCAGAAGAAAAGGTGATCTAGGACTTTAACGGGGTCACAATATGACGATTAATTCGCAGGGATTTGTGTTTACATGTGCAAAAAAGGTAATTCTAAAGGTAACGGAAGTTCTCTCGACTGGTCCTAAACATCATTCGATCGAATTAGGTCCCTAGTATAATCTGACCACCTAGTTATTTCTAATCTGGGTGTAGTGAGACATACAGCATTACGATTCATGAACTCCTCTAACTTTCGGTTTATACGCCTATGGCTGTTACACTCGTGTTAACCTAACTTTATTAGAGACTAGATTTAAACCCGAGTTACATAATCCTTAGTCCTTTTAGTCACTCTCAGCTTTCGATTATTGAGTGCTAAAACCTAATCAACTATCAAGTGATCAATTTGATGAAGCATTAATTCCAAATTATGTAAACAATAATCCAAACACAAATTGCACATAATAAACACGAACCCATTGAATTAATTCATCGTGTTGTTTCCCCTAGACCTAGATCATTGGAAATTTAGTTCATGGAGAAGAAGGAAGAACACAAAGATGAAAAAGAACAAGAGATAAACATAATTGAAAG
The DNA here is from genome assembly GCA_963921825.1 of Erodium maritimum. NCBI lineage: Eukaryota > Viridiplantae > Streptophyta > Magnoliopsida > Geraniales > Geraniaceae > Erodium > Erodium maritimum. The sequence continues at coordinate 145,097,619 of OY997588.1, read as the reverse complement.
GTAAAGTTGATACAAAATACCAATTCAATGATGAAACTTCAATAGTTTTGCTTCAATCCTTGCTCCTAAGCACTTCTCTCTCACCAAAACTCAAACCCTAACTCTCAATCTCTCTAAAACTATGCCAAATACAAGTCCTCTTTTTCTTAATGGATGCTCTTCTATATATAGGACTTCAAGACCTCTTTCCCTACTCCAAATAGGAATTGGAATAGGTAAATTTTGCTTTTGAATGAGGAAATTTCCTATTTTTATGCCAAAAACGGAGCTGGGAGGAGGCCTTACGTGTGTGGCCCGGAAAGTGGCCCGGAATGGGCCCAAAAACGGGCAGGAATGAGGCCCGGAACGTGCTGGAAACCGTCCCGAAATGAGACCCGGAATGGGCCGGAATCCGGCCCGGAATGAGGCGCGGAACGGGCTTCTTCCCGTATCAGAACAGTGACGGTTCCTTGACAAAAGTTGTAGATCTTTGAATTCTCTTCGATTTGATATATTATTTGAAGCAATTCGGAGTTCGTATGAGGGAGTTATGCCCTTCGCAAGATCAGCCAGCTTCCAAAACTCCTAAAACAGGGTTCTCCTCTATTTTTGCCCTTTTTTCGATCGAAGCACCTACAAAACACAACGAGAGACAAAGTAAGAGTAATGAGAGAAAAGTGCACCAAATTGTACAACCCCTGGACTAAAAAGCTCAATAATGTGGGCTAAAAACATACAAAACCGATGCATTTTATGCCCACATCAGGTATTAGTACGAATCAATATCCACTACAAGTTCAATCGGACCAAGAGAGGAGCTTCTTCTCTTCTTTGTTGCTGCGGCCATTGTCGCCCTCTCTTCTTCTTCTCCACGTGTTCTCCGCGCGAGCTTCTCAAATTTTGGGTTTTTGTGTAGTTTGAACAACTCTGCATTTGGTTGATTTCTGTTGGTTTTGTAGATTTATGCATGTTTGGCGGTATATGGGGATTTCTTAGATTTGGGGTTTCATTTTTCTTCCGAAAATTTATGGGTTTCATTTTTTTTCTTATAAGTTGTTTTATTTCTAGGGTTTTGTTAATTATGGAACAAAGAGATTTTTATTCTTTTTAAATTTCATATGTTCCAAATAAAGATGTTGATTTTCAATCAAAAGCAAAGTGAAATAGGTTGTCAACTTTGGTGTTGTTCATTGACCCTGCAATTTCGATGTTATTCTGCAAGAATTTCTTGATGATGATGCATTAACTTGGTTTTGTTAGATTTGTTTCAAAAGTTGACTTGTATAAGAATTGTTTGATGATGACCCATGTTTAGAAAGAATTATTGAAAATTTTAAAAAACTACCGAAAAAGATAGCGAAAAATAGGATTTTTAAAAGAAAAAGATTAAAAAATAAAAACAGAATTTAAAAAAATAATGCAAAAAATAAAGAAAAATAATTAATTTGGAAATCATAAGATTTTTAAAAATAAAAAGATTAAAAAATAGAAAAGAATTAAAAAATAAATAAAATAATTAATGGAAAGAAATAAAGATAATTAATTTGAAATATTAACAAAATAAGTGAGATCAAAAAATAAAAGGAATATATAATTTTTGAAAATAAAAAATATATTAACAAAATAAAATAAAATATATTAATAAAGAAAATAACTTATTGGTATATTTTGAAAACTTGAAGGTTTATGAGGGTTAATGTAGATATTGCAGAGTTTTTAGGTCTTGCTAAATCAATGGTATCAATTTGAAAATTTGATAATAAGTGAGGGTATTTTTGACTTTTGACATTAATTGGATGGAAAGTTAACAGCGTTAGACTAAAGTGAAAACAAAATGAAGTTAAAGGGTTTAAATGTTACAAAAAATAGTTAGGGGGGTGATGCTAAAAAGTGTGATAGTTAGCGGTGGTTATGTGTCATTTTCCCTAAAATGTTATTTTTCTTAATCTTATTTGTATCAGGATATTCAACAAGATATATATATATAGGACAAATTAGGGTACAATAATAAATGATAAGTAAGAGGAGCCGTCTTCAGATTTGATTTTAATGACCTAGAGAAGGCTGATAATCATATTGGAATGCTTGCCTCATTAAAACCCTTTCTGGGAAATCCCAATGGGAAAAACCACGGTAAAGGAAAAAGAGTGCAATGATCACATTCCAACATTCCCCCTCAAGTTTGACTGGTGACGATCAACTAAGCTAAGCTTGCCTTGAATGAAGTTGCACACCTTGGAATTAACCGCCTTAGTGAAGATGTCTGTGAGCTGATCAGAACTCTTAGTGTAAGTAGGGGAGATGATTCCAAATTCAACCTTCTCACGAATATGATGGCAGTCCACTTCAATATGTTTGGTGCACTCATGAAACACAGAGTCGGAGGCGATGTGAATGGCAGCCCTTATTCAACAAAGCTAACCTATTTTCCCTACCCATCCATATTACACCTTACATAATGTCATTCACGCACCTAAACTAGTTAAGAATTTAGTATCCGTACGCCGATTTGTTAAGGATAATAATGCCTTGATTGAGTTTGACCCTCTTGGTTTCTCTGTGAAAGATTTCCGGACAGAACATTCGATTTTGAGATGCAATAACACAAGCGACTGTATCCCGTTACTTCTACTGTTTCCTCACATTCGACATTCCCATTTTCAGAATCTGCAACTGTGTCCCCAAGCGTGTGGCACTCTCGCTTGGGTCATGCCAGAGCACTAGTTTTTGATTTACTTTGTCGTTCTCAGATTATTTCTTGTACGAACAATTTTAAATCAATTTGTCAGTCATGTGTACTTGAAAAACACGTTAAACTTCCGTTTCAAACTTCTTTGTCTGTTACGTATGCTCCGTTTGATATTGTGCATGCTAATTTATAGACCTCTCTTATATTGAGTTCTGCAGATCATAAATACTATTTGGTTGTTCTTGATGACTTCACAAATTTTGTCTAGACTTTTCCACTAGGTAAGAAATCTGATGTTTTCAGGATATTTACTTCTTATATTACTTATGTCTCCACTCAATTTTCCCGTTCTATTAAAAGCTTTAAATGTGATGATGGCAAGGAGTTCGATAACTTACCATTTTTTGCTTTCGGTGCTTCATCTAGATTGGTGTTCAGGTTCTCGTGTCCCCACACTTCCTCTCAGAATGGACGTGCAAAGCGCAAACTTCAGAGTCTCAACAATGTGGTTCGTACTCTCCTTATTCATGCGTCTATTCCTCCATCTTATTGGCATTATACCATTTCTATGTCCACTTATTTGTCTAACATATTACCGTCTAAATTACTAAATTTTTATTCTCCTACTATGACTCTTTATCAACGAGCTCCATATTTTTCTCATCTTCGTGTTTTTGGTTGCTTGTGTTTTCCACTTTAACCGTCCACCTCCATACACAGGCTTCAAGCTCGTTCCACACCATGTTTTTTTTTCTGGATTTCCTCCCAACCACAGAGGGTATGTTTGTTTTGATTAAAAAGATTTTTTATTTATAATTTTAAGATATGTTATTTTTGATGAATCCGTATTCCCGTTATCCTCCTCATTTAACCCCTCTCTTCCTACCTATGATTTTCTTTGGGACCCAAAATCTCTAGCCACACGGGCACAATTTTTTGACCCTGCTCCCTCCCACAGCCCACTCCAGCTCCAGCCTAATCTGTCCCCGAGCCCGTCCCATATCCTTCTCCCATTCGGACAGCACCTTAGCAACGCTCGGAGTCTTCCCCAAGCCACGATCTAAGCCCATATACTGAACCATGCCCATCTGCTGAATCGTGCTCGACCGCACCTGATACAGTACTACACCCGACCCAGATGCCCAGCCCACCTCCTTTGGTTCCATTTGTGCCGGTCCGTGCTCCCTATGCGCCCATTCATCACATGGTCACACGAAGCAAGTCCGACATTACTAAACCAAAGCTACCTTCCAACCTTCACTCTACAACCTCCTTGTAACTATTCTCCGTAACCCAAAGGTTGATCTATCTGACCCTAATTGGAAACTTGCAATGCCTGATGAGTTTAATGCTTGAATTATTTATAAGACATGGGTTTTGGTTCCTCGTCCTATGGGTGTGAACATTATTCGTTCTATGTGGATTTTCCATCACAAAACTCGATATGGTTCTTTTGATCGGTATAAGGCTCGTCTTGTTGGTGATGTCAGGTCTCAACAGGTTGGTGTTGATTGCGATGAGACTTTCAGCCCCCTGGTCAAGCCCTCGACTATTCGCATTGTCCTTACCATTTTTGTTTCTCGATCTTGGTCTATTCATCAACTTGATGTGAAGAATGCATTTCTGCATGAAAATCTCAACGAGACAGTCTACATGCACCAGCCCTTGGGATTTCGCAGCTCGACTCATCCTGATCATTTTTTCTTGTTGAATCGATCTCTTTGCGGTCTCAAGCAGGCTCCTCGGGCTTGGTACCAATGTTTTACTGACTTTGTCTCTTTGATTGATTTTTCTCATAATAGGTTTGATCACTCCTTGTTCATTTATCGGCATGCCAACGACATCGCCTGTCTCCTGCTATATGTCGATGATATTATTCTTGTTTCCTCAAGCAAGCCACTTCGACTCTCTATTATGTCTCGTCTCAGTTCATAGTTTGCTATAAAGGATCTGAGTCCTTTGTCCTACTTCTTAGGCATTGCTGTTACTCGCCGTTTTGGTGGCTTATTTCTCTCTCAACAAAAATATACCACCGAGATTATTGCTTGTGTCGGGATGACATCCTATTCCGCCTCGGCCACTCCGGTGGACACTCAAGTCAAGCTCGTTGCTTCTGAAAGTTCTTCGTTTGAGAATCCAACTCTATACCGTAGTCTTGTGGGGGTGCTCCAATATCTCACATTCACGAGGCCTGACATCTCCTACGCAGTTCAGTAGGTGTGTTTACATATGCATGATCCACGAGTTAGTCACATGAGCGCTCTCAAGCGCATTATTCGTTATGTCCAAGGGACCACTCATTTAGGTCTTCATCTATCCTCCTCGCCCATTTTTGGTCTTGTCGCGTACACGGATGTTGACTGGGCTGGTTGCCAGCTGATCAACTTCTGGTTATTATGTTTTTTTGGGGGACAATCTGATATCTTGGTCCTCGAAACGAGAACCTACTCTATCTCGATCCATCACGGAGGTCGAATACTGAGGAGTAGCCAATGTTGTGTCTAAGGCTTGTTGGATTCGGAATCTGCTTCTTGAGCTTCATTATCCTCTTTCTCGAGCTACGCTAGTCTACTGCGACAACATTAGTTCATCTATCTCTCTGTTAAACCTGTCTAACACCAGCGTACCAAACACATTGAACTCGACATTCATTTTGTTCGGGAAAAGGTTGCCAAAAGGGAAAGTTCATGTTCTTCACGTCCCCTCACATTCACAGATTGCTGATGTCTTCACCAAAGGCTTACCATGGGTTTTATTCCTTAATTTTCAGTCCATTTTGAACGTCTACGAACCTCACGTTCAAACTGCAGGGGAGTGATAGAGTTAGCATATTAGAGTGAATAATATCAAACTCTTAGTTATATATTGTATAAGATTTCAAAACAATTCTCTTATATACAGATGTATATAAATACAAGAAATAAATGAATATACAAATCACGGTTGAAACTCCAAAATAAACAATTATAAGGTAGACCCATGAACATTATAATATTTGTGCTATGTGCATCTAAATGATACCATTAGTAGGGCACGTTGAGTGCACATCCATCTAAGATAAACAATTATAAGGTATACCCATGAACATCATAATATTTGTGCTATGTGTATCTAAATGATACCATTAGTAGGGCACTTTGAGTGCACATCAATCTAAGAAGCTTCTAAAGCATATGGAGGTGGAGAGTAATAGTAAAGCAAACACCAAAAAAGAATATTAACCTTATTTTAAACTAATTAAAACAAAGTGCCCAAGTCGATTTTACAAATGGTACCCCTTGGCAACATCATGGAGCAAACCAAACCTTGTTTAACCCTTATCCAAAATGACCATAACAAACTCTGATGTGTCAGTATAAATACAAAAAAAAAAAACACATCATTAAAAGAAGACAGTGGAAGAAGAAAGAAACAAGGCAGAAGAAATGAGTCATACAATTGGAAGCAGCAGGTCTACAAGTACAACAGCAGCTGGTCCGGACAGCATGGGCCATGTAAACTCTCCGCTTCCTTACCTCGTCGGAGGTCTAGCTTTCATGCTTGCCGTAATAGCCATGGCGTTGATCATTCTTGCTTGGTCCTACGAAGACGAAGACGAAGACGAGGAGCACAAGCCGGCCAGGAAGGTTGATGGGGATGGTTTTGAGCCTAGGGTTGTCATCATCATGCCAGGACACCTTTACCCTACTCACCTCGCTAAACCTAGGCTCGTCTCTGTGTCTTCTTCGATTGCTGACTTAAATGACAAGTTTGATGATGACCATGCTCCTCACGGCGATGAACACGTTTGAACCCTCGATCCACGTCTTTACTTCTTAGATAATTCAGTTTTGGATGTAGACAACTTATTTGTTGTTGGTTCATGGCTTAGCTAGCTTTTCTCCCATCCGGAAAATGTAAATTTGACTGATCGGCTTGTAGTTTTCTTTATGAAGGTCTGTAGCTATATCTTGTAATACATTTTCACTTCAAAAGACGATATATTTTAATTTGTATTGCCGATAAAAGAAACTATGAAAACACCTTCAACGACCATTTGTCGTGCTATTTCTCATGCTTTGTTCGGAATTAGACCGATTCAGGTATAATTCAACTATGAAAGGTCTAACTATCAAGGTAGGTAACCTAATTACACTCATATATTATATGGTTTTGTGATCAATTAAAGGATGAAAATATATAAATCTAAGAAAGGGATGTGGAGTAATTAATTAGTGGAAACCATATGGTATATTTCCTTAAGTGGGAGACAAAAGAAATGAGTATTCCCGCTAAAGATCTATAAGACTATAATAATAAAACACCCGCCAACGTGACATCTTTTTCTCTCGCTATTTTCCAATCCTCGGCTCTCAGCTCCCCAAACTTTCCTTTCCTTTCCTTTCCTTTCCTTTCAACTTCTGGCTTTAATGTTCCTCCATGGCAGTTATGCATCAATAATTAATCACATATATTGTTACCTCTCCATTCTTTATATTTCTAGTCCTTTGATTTTACCTTTCATTCAACCAAACTTCAATGCCCTGAGATACTTTTCATTCGATACTATGGTCTCAGCTCGCAAACCTTTACGCTTCCTCTGTTCTTTCTCAATTTAGGCCTTTACCTACGTTTTCCTTTGCCTCATCGATTGAATAGTCTGTAAAGGATGGAGTTGTTATCCAATTGTCACCTAAAATTGAACCGGTGTCGTCCAATCGTCGTTTTCCACCCTTTCCCTGCACTCCTATATATGCAGAGAAGGGTCTTTGATTCTGGGTATGTGTTCGGGTATACGCGTGTGTAACCTGATCTAAACTAGGTATAATGCTTTTCATCGCATCTGATTTTTTATTGCTTTAGTCTTAATTGATCATTTTGTGGTCTTTTACAGAAGTTGTTATGCACATTTTCAGCATGTTTCGTGTTTTTTGTTTTGCAGACGATGAATTTGATTTCGGCATCTTCAGATTCGTTGGTGGTTGTGTTGGGCTCTACGACAATGTAAAAGGTTTACGTTTTTGGTATCGAGTGTGATCATTTTCTGATTTTAGATAAATTTACTACGTATTTTGAGCTGAAAAAATGCTTGATGAGTTACGACCGATATATGGACTTGTATTATTATGGTTTGTCCATCCCTGTCATTGACTTTATTTAAAGGGTTATGGACCATAACCCTTTAAATAAAGTGAATTCGAAAGGAAAGACTATTGGGAAACACAAAATTTTGTCTTGGCCTTCAGATTGAATATTTGTCGAAGGGGATTTTTGTTCATCAATCATCATACATTGAGAAGATCCTTAAATGATTCAATATGGATAATCCACATCCTTTGAGTTCCCTCATGGTTGTCCGATCACTAGATGTGAAAAAAGATTCATTTCGACCCCGAGAAGAAGAACAGGAATTCTTTGGTCCTGAAGTACCATTTCTTAGTGACATTGGGGAGTTAATGTATCTTGCTAATTGCATCCTTCATGATATAGCATTTTCCGTTAATTTGCTAGCAAGATTTAGTTTTTCTCCGACTCGAAGACATTGGACTAGTGTTAAACAAATTTTAAGATATCTTCGAGGAACATTATATATGGGGTTATTTTATATAAAAGAATCAAAGTTTGGATTGATTGGATATGTTGATGCCAGATATGTATCTGATCCCCACAAAGCGCGATCACAAACTGGATATGTCTTTACTTATAGTGATACCGCTATATCTTGGCGCTCAACAAAATAGACCCTTACAGCCACTTCTTCAAATCACATTGAGTTGATAGCTCTTTATGAAGCAATTCGTGAATGTATATGGCTAAGGTCTTTGATCCATCACATCCGAGAATCATGCGATCTTTCAATAAATAAAGGAAGTCCAACTATCTTATACGAAGATAATGCAGTTTGTATAGCTCAGATCAAGGGATACTACATCAAAGGAGATAGAACGAAACATATATCTTCTAAAGTCTGTTTTACTCATGAACTTCATAAAAAAGGATATATCGATGTTTGTCAAATTCGATCTTGTGACAATCTTACAGATTTGTTCTCTAAAGCGCTTCCTACAAAAATTGGTCTACCAGATCGGCATGAGAAAACTCCGTGATTTATGAGGAAATCAATGGAGATGTTGCAATGAGGGGGAGAAATACATGTTACACTCTTTTTCCCTTGCATTAGGTTTTATCCCAGTGGGTTTTCCTAACAAGGTTTTTAATGAGCTATCTTTAGGGATGGCAAAATGCCCCGACCCCGATGGGGACCCGACCCCCCCGCCCCGTTCGGGGCGGGGATTTTCTGGCGGGGCGGGGCACGGGGCAAATAAACGGGGAATTTGACTCGGGGCGGGGCGGGGACGGGGCAAGCAGTCCCCGCCCCGAACCCGCCCCGATACTGATAATTATATATATTTTATATATATATATATATTAATAATTTATTCCTTTTACTTTTTTACAAACCCTATCCAAATATCAGTGAAAGTGTGAAACCCATCTCTTCTGGTTCTGGCTCTCTCACGCGACAGAAACGCAGCCGGCAGTCGCGTCTCCATCTCTCCTCCGTCCGGCCGCCAGTTTCCCTACGACGTCCACCACCATCCGTCCGGCCGTCCCTCTTCTGAGCTCCGTCCGGCCATCACCAGATTCACAAATCACAACCCCCCTTTCTTCTCTGGTGAGTTCAAAAATTATTTCTCTGAATCTTTGGGTTCTGTAACTTCTGTTAAGCGGTAGTTGAGTTACACTGAAGTAGGAGTGGGGGGCATAACCTTTAGTTTAATTGTAAGGAAAAGCTACAATTAGTTCTATATTAATATCTGGAAATATGCATAATATCACAGAATTAATAGAAATGAGCATACATAATTGTTCATGTACACCTATATATATATATATATGTCTGTCCGTTTATATATGCTAGAAAGCTTAATTAACTATATGTATTGTTTTGTGTTAGTGTTAAGTGTTAACCACAAAATTTCATTTCTTCTGCGGGGCAATAAATGGGGCGGGTATCCCCGTTCCCCGCGGGGTGAGAGCGGGGCGGGGTCAAACCGGGGTCAACGCGGGGCGTGGGGCGGGGCGGGGCACGGGGTAGGGAAGCGGGGCGGGGACGGGGCACGGGTAACCCGCCCCAAACCTGCCCCGTTGCCATCCCTAGCTATCTTTTATACGTATTGTAAAAACTATGTACTCTTTTTCCTTCTAGGGTTTTTCCCAATTGGTTTTTTTCTAAAAGGATTTTAACGAGACATAATGATATTTGTACGTGTCATTCAAAGGGGGAGTGTTATGAAAATATGTGTTGGATGACTACTTCATTTCATGGAAGATTCTAGTCTTATGTTGCAAGACCTTTGGCTTTCCATTTACCTTCTTAATGTATAGATTAATGTGTATAGATTAAATATGTCATTAAAGTTATGACCTCTCACGTACAGGTTATGAGTTTATAAATAAAGGTTATTGTAAATTATGAAATCATATCAATACAACAATTTATTCTACTCTCTCCATATTCTCTCTAATATTATTTTTCTCACAAGATATTGTTCTTGCTTTCACAACAAATATCAATATCTTTCAATTTTAATAAACTCGCAGTGATATAAGACAACAAGTTAGTTAAAACAAGTGAATTGTGTCTTGAACTTGTTTGCTTTCGGTTGATACACCCCATAAAACATATCACACCTTTAATTGTCCATGTTCTTCGAACTATCGGTGATACTATTAAGGTAATGCGTACACCTCAGGGTTAATAAGTGTTCTCAAAAGATGTAGGCCAAATCTTTCAAAGATGTCAGACCCACCATCTGTTGGATCCTTGTTAACTTTGCTCTGTTACTTCCTTCGCACGCAACCTGCAACTCTTTTTATTTTTGCCCTCTGAAGAAGTCTAGCTAAGGTTATTTTGTTCCTATTTTTTCTCTGAACGAATTCTTGACTTGTAGTTGTAGGCAACATTTTCAATTCTGTTTCTACTATTGTCTACCTATAAATAAAGCTTAAAGCTCCCCATCATAATCATCGGGATTTCGATACATTCTTCAGTTCATCTACTGTTCATTAATCTTTTAGCACTTCACATTTACAAACATGATAGACGATACACCAAAGAAGACAAGGGCAATGGGTTTCGACAGCTCGGGGCTACATAAACAAGAAAGAGGAAGCTTACCACTGTCCTATCATATGCTGACATACACCATTATGAAAGACCTTGGTGTTTGAGGCGATCGAAGACATTGAAGTCGTAGGAGAAGAAAAAGGATCAAGGAGCACTTGCAGTCATTACTTAGGCATTCTAGAGGCAACTCTTATATCGATCATTCAATCGAAAATGAAAAAAGAAGCTTGGGAAGCATTGAGAGTGGTGCACGTTGGTGAGAAAAGGATGAAATCAACAAATGTGCTGAGTCTGAAGCACGATCTTGCTAAGGTAGTTATGGAAGATTGCAAAAACACAAGTTTGTTTTATCAGTAATTGACTAACCTGGTTAATGAGATATGATCACTTACAGAGACTCAATAAGAAGCTAAGTCTAGAGGGACTCAAGCTGAAGGGGAGCTCAAATAAGAGATATGAGAAATCATCAATTACAAGTCAAACATTTCGATTATTAATGAGCTAAGTGTGTGTTCTATAATTTAAAATAAATGATTTCTTATTATTTTGTTTGTTTGAAATAACTAGAATTATCTCATGTTATTTGAGTGAATCATAGGGTAGGGTCAAACGTTTTTAACTTCTCCTCTCCCCAAAGTTGACCGACAAACCTTATGTCGATAATTCGATGGGTAATTTTCACCTCAATTTCCTAACTATTAATTTTTTTCACCTCAATACCTTAACTATTTGTAGTGGCACCTCAATATCCTATAATGCATTTTTTTCACCTCAATACCCTAGAATGCATTTTTTTTCACCTCAATACCCTAACTATTTTTTGTGGCACTTCACTACCCTAGAATGCATTTTTGTGCCACCTCACTACCCTAGAATGCATTTTTTTGTGGCACCTCACTACCCTAGAATGCATTTTTGTGACATTAAAAACTATTTATAAGAAGAAATTTTAAAACCCAATGACATGCTTTTAAAAATTTGATTGTTAGTGAGTGGTATTATGAACTTTTTCAGTGTTTTCATCCAAAAATGGATGACAAATTGACGGAGGGTATCAAAGTGAAAAAAAATGCACTCTAGGGTATTGAGGTGACACTAAAAATAGTTAGAGAATTGAGGTGAAAAAAATTAATAGTTAGGATATTGAGGTGAAAAGACCCTAATTCGATAATACAAAAACATAAAGTTTAAATTATTAATATTAGAAAGAGGGATAGCATATCGATACCTTGTACATAGATAGAGAACTACGAGTTATAAATAATAATTTTTCCGTTTCTTGGTTTAAAAAAAAACGTTTGAGGAAGTACGAATTTCCAACGCTTTTAGAATAGTTTTCACACATGTAAAGATGGAGAAAGAGGGGGAAAAGTGATAGAAGGTGTCTACAGTAAAGATGTAGAATGGTTTGATTATATCTACTCCTTGCATGCTAGTTAGACCTTCTACCGTGGGTCTTCTACACGTCGAATACGGTGGCGTCGGTTTGACAATTTTTTTATTAAAAAAATATAAAAAGTCATGATTCGTGAACATCGATCGCGTATTTGATGCGAATGTCCGATTCTCTCATGAAGAATCGTCACGTGACAACTGATAATTGAAAAAGATATTAAATGATAGAGAAAACATAATTTCCTAGCCCGATTAAAAAGGTCATTCGCACATTCTAACTGTGCTCCACCTTTTGTGACAGATGGTAACACAAAGGTGATATTTTGTTACAAATCCTAACATAAATGTGGTATTTTGTTACAAAATGTAGAATAAATGTGGTATTTTGTTACAAATTCTAACCCATTTTTCATAATTATTTTATACGTGATTGATACCTTTTGTAAACGTGTACCACTTTTGTGTTAGGATCTGTCACAAAAGGTGAACCACGGTTAGATGTACAAATGACATTTTCGATTGAACTAAGAATCGACGTTATCCTTAAATAATACATGGGTCCACGAATTGGATCATTCGACTAGGGGTGCTCATATTTAACCAGGAACCGACAATCCGGCCGGAACCGACACCGTCGGTGTGCCTACCCCTTAAAGAAGGTCGTGGCCGATGGTTATATCCGGCCCGACCGGATCCACCATATCGATATCCAAAATACCCACCCATTCTCCAGTTTTTTTTTTTACAAAAACTTGCCTATTCTGTCTAGAACATTTTTCTAGTTAATAAGAACAACTCAAACCCAAAAAAGAGAATCAGAACCGAAGTGGAAGAAAAGTTTAGAAAAAAGACTAAGAAGAAGAAGAAGAAAAGTTTAAGAAGAAGAAAGAGAGAAGCAATTTACAGTCTACGACTCTACTGCATATCTCTTATGATAGAAAAAAATTAAAGATCTATTGTATTACATTAAATAATAATATATATTATTTAATATATATATATATATAATAAAAATCTGCCAACTCTTCATTTCCCACCCCAATATACCAACGAAGAAGAGAAAAAGTTTATTTTAATATATTATTTTTTGAAATGGAAAGGAAGTAGTATTAATAAATCAACGTGCTTACAATGTGGGACCTAACAGTCCCGGATACCAGCTGTTGTCCCAATCGGTCGTGGCCCATCGGGTGCACATGGTTCCATAACAACAGTCTACTTTGTTTCGCAGATCCAAACTCAAGAACTCCTCGATCCACTGTTTCAAACAATATAAAGCTAACAGAATGAAATCTACCTATCCAAAGTCTTATTTGTCCTAAAACAAGCAACCTGAAATTAGATAAAGCCTTTGGTGCGGATTCCCCGAGACGTCTCGGTTGTAGACGTCCCGGGTCTGTGGGTATAGGTCCCTGACGGTCCTTCCCACCCCGCTCTGGGGGGTCATTCCTCCCCCGGGGGGTTGCAGGCCCCCGGGCTAGTGTCTCGTTCCTGTGCTTGGTTAGTGGAGGTTGGCTGCCCCGTAGACTCCGGTTTGTGACCCGTCTTGATCACCCTGGGGCGTGGTCCAACGGTTGTGGTGAAACGCAGGATCCCCCGTCGAGCCAAAGGGCAGTTCATCAGATTCCCTAGTCGTGGATCTTGTTTCTTCCATTTGGCCCCAATCTTCAAGCGGGACTTAGGGCTTGGGACATCCGTCCCTTGACGTTTAGTTATCATCGGCGACGGGTGGAGCACCTTGACAGTAGTGCTCCGCTGTTCCTGGTGTCCCCTGCTCCTGTCGGTCTCGGTCCTTCTCGGGTTGACGCGGCCCAGATAGTGGGGAGCCCTACCCGACTGCATCCCAACCCCCGGTTGATAATGAGCCTTGTCTGGCTGCATCCCATACTCCGACTGAAAATGAGGAGCCCTACCCGATTGCATCCCACCCTCTGGCTATCCATAATCTGGTTGATAAGCCGAAGACCAGGAAAAGTAGTGCACCGGGTCCCATGGAAAGGCCGGGTTCCCGATGCCCTCCAGCGGTGGAACTGGGAATAGATCCCGAGCAAGTGCCTCCTGACGTTGGATTGGCTGATCCCAATCCGGGAGAGGGCGGCGGTTGCCGGGGTTGGCTGCAAAGATCCGGGCGGACTCCGGTGGAGGGCGGTGCCAAGGATCCCTATGCATCCACGTCGGATCGTGGTGCATGTCGTGCATGGACCATCCCCTATTGTGTAGAACCAAAATAGGGTTGGCTTGATCGGTCATGGTAGGGCGTGGACGACCAGACCCAAACAGATGATCCAGATTGAGAGAGTTCGGCAGCCATGGATTCTGTGGGGGTATCCTTCGCGATGATAGCGATGGATTGGGGGCACCATAGTGATGACGGATAGGGATAGTAGCACTACGGGGAGAGAAGAGAGTACCAGGTGGATGGAGCGTGGAGGAGGGCGACGGGCAGGCGGCGACAACGGCGGTGAAAGTGGAACCCTAGTAGGGTTTTGAGAGGAACCTCTGTGAGGTTTTTCGATATTATTTTAATATATTATATTATTACATAAAAACTAATTATTATATAACAAAAATATTTAACTTTTTTGTTTTTCAATACAGATTGGACCGTTGGAAGACCAAACGTTTTTTTTAATGAATAAATATTATTTTACACATTAACCAAGGAAACAAAGACATCTCCCACCCCTTCCTCCTCCTTCTCCATCATGGAACCTCTTGAAGATACAATCTCAAAACGCTCGTCTACCCTAACCACCAGGGTCCATTCTACCCTAACCACCAGGGTCCATTCTACCCATTTTGGGTGTTACTCTTTTGTTTTTGTCTTTTTTTGCAGCCGGTCTACTCCTGTAGGTCGCTGCCCATCGTTCAATCCGTGCCACGGTCTCTCCCTCGTCTCGCGCTACCGTTCCTGCATCGCCAGACCGGCCCCGCTGTCGAGCCAGTAGCCACCGTGGCCCCCCTGCAGTTCTCCGGAAGACGGGCTCCACGCGCCGCCTTCCATCTGCAGCGGCCTACCGCCATGGGGTCACCCCTCGCCGGCATGGGCCTGCTCCCGAGATGGATCTGAGATTCGGGAGGAAAGACGATAGATCGGGGTCTAACTCCACGACACCCGAAGTCGGGACCCTCGATCTCGGACAAACCGTGGCAGATCGATTCGTTGCTCTCGCCTCCCGCACTACTTCGAAAGATCCGGGCGAATCAAGACGAAGATTTGCTGATACCAGATCGCTCCAATGGCACAGGGTCTAGAAGAACTGACATCGCAAATTTGGTAGTTTGCTCTTTCGATCGTGTGCTAATTTTTTATCCTGTTTTAGGTCGAATAATTTGCTGTTTAGACATTCTGTTGTTTAGGATTTTTCATTTCAAGTCTCGTTGTTTTGAGACGTTAGCTGTTTTAGGCCGAATAATTGTGACGACTGTAAGGAGTTAACTTAGTTTTGTGTCCACGATCCAAAGTGGGCTATTATTATGGGTCCATGAGCGTTGGACTTGCTACGGTCGGCCCGGACATACATCTGGAACCCGAGGCGGTCATGCCACCCTACTTACCTACCATTTAGTATTAAGGAAAATCTCCAGTTACCCGTTTTAAAAAATAAGAAACAAAGACATGGATATATTATAAATATTATAATTACAAAGAAAAATGAAAGGTCATCTCACCCACGTGAGATATCCCATCCATCTCACTTTTCAATATTTGTTTACTTTAATTTATTATTTTAGAAACATTTAATAGTTTCACACAAAGTAATAATCTCTTGAACTTCTCAATATCTTCCACACCTCCCAACACTCTTTTCTTCTCTTTTAGATTCTTCATCCTCATTCTCAGTGTCATTTTCTTCTCTTCAATTTCTTTATCTTTTCTTCTCTCAACATTTCTCCAATCTCTGTTTTTTTCCTCTCTATTTCACTCATAGATGCCATAATTCAATCTTCTCTCTTTCTTTCTCTTCATTCTCTTATGAATTTCTTTACAGGGATCTAGCTAAATCCGTCTACGGTACTGTCAACCTTACACCCAACAAAAATTTAGACGCCAAACCATAATTTACAGGTTTGATTTGATGTTTTCTTTTTAATACCACCGGTTATTATTGGTATACCCGTTCACCCGGCCGTTGATAAAACCCGTCCGGCCCATGCCGGTTCCGGGTCCGGCAGCTGTTATTCTTTACCGGAAACTGCCGGCCGGTTCCGGGTATTGCCTCATTGGTCCGGGTACCCGGCCGTTGAGCACCCTTAGATTCGACCAACCTTTTCTTTAATTTTTGATTAATTAACCTGAGATTACACCTATTCGATTTGGTCTTGTTGTTTTGATAAATGCTGATTCATTTGGATATATTGCAAAGTCAGTGGGGAGGTATGCTAATTTCTGATGCATCTGTTACGTTGAAAAGTCATAACGGAAGTTTATAAGTCGGTCTGTTTTTTATTGCTCTTTCTCGCTCACACATTTATGAGCTTTATTTATGTTTTCTCACCCACCACATTAAAACCTTCACCAGCCACAACCCTTACCCAGACCCTACTTAAACCACTCCCTTCCCTACTTTCCACTTCACTTCACTCTCATTCAATTCACATTAACCAGATTGCTGCAGCTACCCCTCCGGTCCCTCATTTGTCAGATTACATCTGAAAATGGTGTGTTTGTTTGTTTTTCTCTAATTTTTTTGACTATCGAGCAGGTTTAGGACATCCTTTAAACTAATAAGTTTCGTTGTGCCGATTCGGAAGAGTCTAATCAAGTCGATCTTCTGTTTTTTGGCTGCTTAAGCGCGACAAGGCAGTTGTCGGCCGTTGGAAAATTTTTTGTGACGACATGTGAGAGCTTGAGGACGTGTGAGTTCGATGGCTTCAGTTTTTTGGCCACTTAGACGCGACCAGGCGGTGGTCAGCCGTTGGGATAATCCAGAGATCTGGTGATGCCGCGTGGTCTTTTTTTTATAAAACTTGATAAATAGTAATGAAAATTCTGGATAGAATTTGTGACAAAAATTCCACCTTTAGATTATTTTTTGTAAAAAAAAAATATTTAAGTTATTTGTCACAAAAAATAAAGTACGATTAAGATGTGCAAATGTGCAAATGATATTTTCAAATGGAATTAAGATTCAACGTTATCCCTATGTGTAATTAGTTTGGTTAGTCTTCTTTCGTGGTTGATTAAAGTTGAAGTGGACTTATCAAATGGTTTTGGGCTGAATTGGATATTATTATATATGAATCATGGTTAATGTATTTTCTATAAAAAACAAAACAAAACTACTATAATATCTTTAAAAAATATTCATAGAATATACTAAAAATATTAGTATAAAAAATACATTGACTTAACTAATGAAGCACACTTTAAAAGCCCGACCCATCCCTTTTAAAAAGTCCATTTAGTCTCCTTAAAACCTACTTGCTCGAAATGAATACAAAGAAGGAATGGTGGTGTTTTGAGTTTCACGGACGTCGGAAGAAGACGCCGGTGAGGGAGGTGGAGAATTTTTAGGCCCTGTTTTGTGGTACAATAGAGAGTCGTCTCGTCGATCGTCCGTTCGCCTATGTGAGAAAGAGAGAGAAGGGGGTGTCTTTACATCCTGGGAGCCTATTTGGTAAAGAGGTTATAGATTTTTTTTTTGATCGGCAAAGCATAATTTAAATTAAACCTCTCACAAGGAGGAAGAGGAGTACAACAAAGAGCATCTAGCTACAGACACTCCAACAAAAAAGATCATGACAACGGCTACCACCTAGGTAGCATGAGTGGGTACGCAGACCCTGTTGATGAATGGGTACGTAGGCCCAGATGATGAATGGGTACGCAGACCCCAATGATGAAAGGGTACGCAGACCCAAATGATGAGTGGGTACGCTGACCCAAATGATGAATGGGTACGCAGACCCAGAAGATGGAACCTGATGATAAAAGGGGTACGCAGACCCTGAGGATGAAAGGGTACACTGACCCTGAAGAGAATGGGTACGCAGACCCTGAAGATGAAAGGGTACGCAGACCTTGATGAAGAAAGGGTACGATGACCCGGATGAGAATGGGTACGCAGACCCAGATGAGAAGGGGTACGCAGACCCTGAAAGGAACGGGTACGCAGACCCTGAAATGAACGGGTACGCAAACCCGGAAATGAAGGGGTACACAGACCCTGAAATAAAGGGGTACGCAGACCCAAAAAAGAAAAAGGACGGCTAAAAAAGGAGACTCACACCCACATATAGCCACCAAGAAGCACAAACAAGGTCTCAAACCCAGAAAAGTCAACCATAAAGCGTAGATAAGCTAGCCGTCATCCAAAGTAACCACCAAAGACTTTACCCTAACTTGAAGAGAAAACTGAATCTCATCGGCATCCAAACTCAGTGAGTTAAGAGAAACCGACACGCCGACGACCATCATCGCAAAACGGAAGAGATAAGACGGTGTTAAAAACACCGAAACTCAAAATCCCGAAAGAAGGACTCCTCGATTCCAAGGCCAAAAGACCCAGTACAACCCGTCATAGGCTAACACCTAATGAATGACGGGCCCCGCAACGAGACCGGGGTACAAAGGGAAACGAAGGGAGCCTAATTCGAATGATGAGCAGTAATCCTACTAGTTGCAGATAAAGCCTAAGAGAGGAGAACAGACCTTCCGCGACGACGACCGGTGACGAAACCCAAGTCATAACGAATCCGAGCTAGGAAACGCCTCCCACGATGAAACTGGACGACACCCGAGAGCCACCACGAGCAAGTCCGGAAAACAGACAAGCCAAAAGAAGGGTTGAGCCGAAAGGCAAGCCGCAGAGCATGGCCTACACCAAACCTGGTCAGGTCAGGGCCAATACCAGCCCAAACTGACCAGGCTAGTTGGGCTCAAGCTGGGCAGGCCCAAAATCCAAACTGGATCAAGGTGACCCGACCCAGTTCAGGACCGGAACCCTACCCAGAGGTTATAGATTTGATCAGAACTTGATTTCGACTTCATTTTAGGGTTTTCGAGCGAAATGGATTTGATGAATTAAGTGGGCCTACGTAGTCTAGTGGTTGGCTTTGTTGCACCTCTTGCTTACCTTTATTTTTTCTCAGGACATCAACTGTGTGTAAGGAAGTTTTGAATATCACCCCGGGGGAGAATATGAGGAGAAATGTATATAGTCCATATCCAGAATACCTGTAGGGGAGTATGCTGTTTGAGAATATCATCTCCATATATTAGATACTACTTACAGTAGTTTTGCTAGCTCTTACATCTTTGACTTATACTATAATTGATGTATTTTATTGACCATGTTACTAAACATTCCCAAACTTTGTGAGAGATTATATGGGTAGTATGGGTAAATCTGACATTACGGTGACATACTGTATCCCATATTGGTCTCGTGTTTATCTTATTCAAGAGTCCATAGAATATCAAGCAAGTAATGTTTTGAATGACAAGTTTATGGTATTGATAAAATTTGTCGTTAAATGTGTATTTGATACGCATGAGCGGGCATGATCCTCTCTCATGCATGTTAAATACACATATAACCGCAGATTTTATCAGTATCATGAACTTTTCATTTAAAAGATGACTTGATTTTCATTTTATGGACTCTTGAACAAAGTAAGCACGAGACCAATATGAGATAGAATAAGTCAAAGAGATAGGACCTGACAAATGTAACCTCTCATAAAGTTTGATAATGTTTGGTAACCTGCTTGGTAAAATACACCGTTTGTAGTTAAGTCAAAGAGATAGGACCTGACAAAGCTACCTTAAGTATTCCCTAGTATGTGGAGATGATTTTCCTGGACCGCGTATTCCCCTACAAGTACTCGTTGGATAAGGACTCCATAGTCAGTGCACGCCATGGCTAATCAAAACGGATCGCTCTTGAATCTTATCCATCACATTTTTCGAGGTGCCATCTAGCCTCCAGTTTAAATTTGCCAGAAGGAATATACTTGTACAGGTTATGCGTAATATCTGATATGAATTTTCTATATATGCTTTTTTGGCTGCACACTTGTTCACTTGACATGGCAAATCGGACGAAGACATATTAGAATAGATATTTGGGCTGGGCACTTGTACCTTTATGAATTTTTAATGGTAATCAATGAACATTGTGATGTTAAGTCTTGTAATTTCTAATTTGACGAATTTTGTGACGGTTATGGAATTGAAATTATGAGTTGTTTGAATGAGATTAGTGCAGGATACAGGATCTAGAGTGGTCCTGAGAAGAAGCTATGTTTATTGATGAATGATTGAGTCAAAGGAGAGTACTACGCATTAGGGGAGGGAGACTAGTGTAGCTAGGTGTTTTTCAAAAGAAAATAATGAAAATGAATCTATTTTATTTATAAAAGGAGGATGTGAATTGTGAACGGATTATAATAGCGGGCTTCACAGTGCTCTGTCTCATTTTAATGATTCCCTCTCTCGATATTTCTTTTTCTCTTTAATTTCTATGCATTATTTCTCTTTCTCTCTCTTGCAGTTCCTTTTCTCTCAAATTTGATCTTTATCTCCTTGGCAGTTATTTTCTTTCATGCCACCGATGGATCGGTATTTTCTTTCATGTCACCGATTGATCTTTTGGTGTATTTATCTGATTCTTCCCATCTCTCCCAACTCAGAGAATCGAGGCTGAGAATGAAGAACAATGTGATGCCGTTCATCGAATTAGAACCCGAAGAGCCACAGTGCAGGGTACTGACTCTACCGCCGACGAAGAAGCAAGTGAGGTTTCAGGGGAGTCCGGCGGGCTAGGGTTTAGTCCCGATCACTTTGATCCCCTATCTCTATGCGAATACTTCTTTGTCTTCATCTTTGAGGTTGGTACTGTCAGGTCTCCGATCTTCAATCCTTATTATGTTCCTTTTTCTATTGTGTTCTAAGGTTTTTAACTTTGTAGTGACTGCTTTGAATCTGAATTTGAATTTTGCGGATTCAGTAAAAAAGTTGAGGATTGTAATTGGGTAGTGATTACTTACAACATGGTAAGCTCTATAGACTGATGTTTTGTTTAGTTCTGGAGATCGGTTATTGTAATGTCAAGGGAATGGCGAAGTTAATTTTTTTGTATATTTTATTTAACCATTCAAATCTCATTAACCTCAAATCTTTCCTTTTGCCCCAGATTAGGTCGGTGACTGATATTTCACCTACCCCTCATCTTCTCTCTATTCAGGTTTCTCATTTGACAATTTTTTAGTCTTTTTTGTGGTTCTTGAGGTTGAAATTTGGTCACATAACATTCAATTTCAGTTCTCATATTGGGTACGGGTAGAAAGGATATAATCTTAATGGGGAATATATGTGCATTTCTGTTATCGCCTGGGTAAGTTTCTTCTAATTTGAGGAGATTATATGATTTAACATCTGTATTTTACTGGATAAGCACTGACTTGAACATATGTTAAATATTGTGTTTTTTTTTCATTTTCGTTCTCAATTTCAGTTACAAAGACACTGAATCTGAGTGGTTTAGATATCCTATATGCTTACTCTATTCTGGTCATAAATTGTTCCTATGCAGGGCATTTTTGGGCATTTTGCGCTGATGTTTCTAGTTTCTTAGGTAGTAGGTTTGGACATGGTTTGGACATGCCTTGATGAAGCCCATTTGTGTGCAGCGCTTGGAGTCAGCAAAAGATATTTCACTTATGGATTAATGTTGCTAAATTATTCCTTTTTGTGGTACTTTAAAATGGAATTTGAAGTGGTTACCAATAATTGTGGAAAGAACAACTTCACTGATTAAATTCCCCTCTTATATTGTTTAGGTATTACAGGGTCAGTTCTTGCTAAAAAAGAAGGGAGTTTGTCAGTTCTCTCTGTTTGTTCTCTGGTGTTGCCAAGGTAGTATACTGTGTTGAAGTATAAGTCCCACATAGAAAGTGTATGGACAAAATGAACACTTGATGAGCATATTAGTGTTTCCACCCATCAGTTCGAGCTTTTGGGTTGGATAAGGCTTTAACATTTGGAACTATAGGTGTTTGTAGTGTTTAATGCATTAGAAGTGAGGAATTGTCTAATGATTTTTGTTTCATATAGTTGAAACCTCTTTTTCCTTTTCTAAAAGTGGTTAGTCCGTGTTGGATTTAAGTTTGTTGTAGGGGTTGGATGATTTGGTTGTTTCATTGAACTGTTTTTTGTTGTTTGGATTATGTTCTGGTTAATTGTATTGTGCCCTGTTGAACCACAAAGAAGGGCTTCGTTCTTGGTAAAATTGTGTGGTGTTTATTTACGCATGCTTTAGTACACCAAAATCTGTGTAGATAGTTGCGACAAAAATATTTATATTCAGCTTAAATGTTTGAATGGCCGATCATTCGACCCTTTTAAACATTTTCTTAAGGGTATGAAGTATGAACTGAGTCTTAGACCCTTTATTTTCCTTAATGTTAATGCAGGAACGTTTGATATAATACACACTAGAATTGGATCTCATGAAGGTGATACTTTTAGCCAGGTGGCGCTAAAACTTATCTCGGATGGATTTGAAAGCCAAACAATATATGTCCTTCGACTTTCAAGTGGGTCAGTAACAGGAGTATGGTTATAAATATCATCTCCTTAAAATGATTTTCATTTAAGTAATATACGATTAAATACGTGAAGGCTTAATGCATAGCTGAATCTCTTATGTAGATATCTATTGTTAAATGAAACTATGTTATGCCATGAGGTTACTTGTCTTTTTTTGATTGGGAGGGAAAAGGAAGAAAATAGGTTTAACGACTCTGCTTTTGGTTGAGTGTGAATATGGAGTTTTGGAGCTCAACTGAGTAAGCATAATTATGTTTTCACCCTACTACTTATTTACATGCTTTCGTTGACGGTGAATGAAGGTGCGCTTGAGTACAGTCATCTTCATTGGATGACTTATAACTGTATATTTCTACTATTAACAGTTTTGTGTTTAGTTTGATTTTTATATTTTAGACTTCCTATTGATTCTGTTGAAACAAATTTTAGTATGCTAAATTGTAATACGGTCTCCATTTAATTAGTTAGTACTACTTATGTTATCTTTTAACCGTTTCACACTACGCTCTAAATGTGTCAAGCTTCGAAAACTAAAGCACTTTGGCATGTTAGACTCCAGGTTGCATATGAGTCAATCTTATTGAAATTGTTTTATGCCACACGTATGGCGTTGAAGTATAAACTCACATCGGGAAAATATAAAGATAAGATGTTACTTATAAAGGGTAGAGCAACACCCAACTAATAAGGTTGACCTTTTAGTTGTGAAAGCCCGACCCGATATAAGTGGCCCAAATTTACATGGTATCAGAGCTGGTTCGGCCTAAAGCTTGTTTGTCGCCTCCACCATGTGGTCTCCGGCCCATATGCAGATGTGCAGACCTGTTATGACCCACGTGTAGATGACTTTTTTTTGGACTAAAAAGAGGTCAAATACCCACCAGATCTTCAAAAATCCACTATTTTTTATACGAATTCCGATTTAGACATAAGATATTAATTTAATTTTAACTGAAATGTAATTAGCAGTAGAGTTGGACATGTAGTCAAAGTTGTAAAAATCGTTAGTCAAGCGATGAGGAGCCCTAGACACCAAGCGGGAACTAGTCGGGACTTAAAACGGATTTTATTTTTTAATATATATATATATATATATATATATATATATATAGGGTTTTTCTGGTACAAATAAGGATGAAAATAAGAAATACGAATTCAGCATATCCATTAGATGGCCAATTTTTGGACGCAATTTGGCTGCAAGAATCGTGTTTAAGAGTCCAAGTCAATCGCAAAACACAAATAAAGGGTAATTTAGTGAAATCATATAATAGGTAGTTATATTTTAATAAGGAAACGTTCCTATAAAAAAGGGAAAAAGAATCATAATACATGTTTGATATGGATCAGGATATAACTACCATATATAGATCTTAAAATAAAATAAAAAAACTCCATTACAAAAAGAACATTAAAATCGAAAATTCTTCTGCAGAAGAGTCTAAAATCAAATTTACAAGACATATATTTTATTTTTACGATTTATGTTACTTTTAAATCGTTTTTGTTGTATGTTGCAGGAAATAGTTGTAATCCGGTTTTTAATATGTTGCAGGTAGTAGTTATTTGATAACTAAAAATTTGCAGTTATAATGAAAGTTGACTACATTTTTAACTTCTTCTATTAATTTGCTTCAGTTACAAATTTGAGAGTGGATTTATACAAATAATAATTGTCTTGATTATAATTACACATTTGCAGTTATAATCAAAGTCGACTACAATTTTAACTTCCTTGTATTAATTTGCTTCAGATAAAAATTTGAGATTGGATATATGATACAAATAATTATTGTCTTGATTATTAAAAATAACTGCATATGGAGATAAGTTTAGCAACACAATAGTTATAGTTTAATAAGGAAACGTTCCTATAAAAAAGGGAAAAAGAATCAAAATACATGTTTGATATGGATCAAGATATAACTACCTAATATAAAGCTTAAAATAAAATAAAAAAACTCCATTACAGAAAGAACATTAAAATCGAAAATTCTTCTGCAGAAGAGTCTAAAATAAAATTTACAAGACATTAGTAAAAGCCAATAATTTGAAGGTTAGTATTTTTCTGTAATTATAATGCTTGACAAATTATTACATTATGATTTAAAAATTATTAGATTAGTTAGTGGTGTTAAATCAGGGAAGTTAGTGGGAACATGCAAAACTGCCAACAATCAAGGAAGTTCGAAACTAATATTATTTTAGAAATTTACGTAAATTAATTTAAATTTAAATATAAGATTATTAAAATTTAAGGTAATTATTTATGATTTATTAGTAATTGATTGGTTTGTTATATATGTAATGTCATAATAGTAAATGGTTAATTATTATTTACTATAAGGTAATAAAATATAATAATACACAACATATGATATTGACTAATATATAAAAAAATATAGTGTTAATTTTTTTTTTTAAGTTTTGATTTATTTTTTGTTATAGGGTTCAGTTTTGTATGGTTGAAGTTTAAGGTTTAGGGATTTGTGTTCGATTTTACTTTTTAGGGTATATGTTTTTGTTTTAAATGGTTTAAATTTATGTGTTTAATCTTTATGGTATAGGTTTATTTATCAATTTGAAATATTCCAGTTAGAAAGTTTCAGTTTACATGATTATGGTTTAGGGTTATAGGGTTTATGGTTTATGGTTTAGTGTTCATTTTAAAGGTTTGCAGTTTTAAAGTTTCACTTTCCAGGGTTTATGGTTTAGGTTATAGGGTTCAGTGTTTATGGTTTAGGGTTTAGTGTTAATTTTAAAGGTTTCAAGTTTTAAAGTTTCAGTTTACAGGGTTTATGGTTTAGTGTTCATTTTAAAGGTTTCCAGTTTTAAAGTTTCACTTTCCAGGGTTTATGGTTTAGGTTATAGGGTTTAGTGTTTATGGTTTAGGGTTTAGTGTTAATTTTAAAGGTTTCAAGTTTTAATGTTTTAGTTTACGGGGTTTAGGGTTTAGTGTTCATTTTAAAGGTTTCAAGTTTTAAAGTTTCACTTTACAGGGTTTATGGTTTATGTTATAGGGTTTAGTGTTTATAGTTTAGGGTTTAGGGTTAATTTTGAAGGTTTCAAGTTTTAAAGTTTCAGTTTACAGGGTTTAGGGTTTAGGGTGTAGTGTTCATTTTAAAGGTTTCCAGATTTAAAGTTTCACTTTACAGGGTTTATGGTTTAGGGTTATAGGATTTAGTGTTTATGATTTAGGGTTTAGAGTTCATTTTAAAGGTTTCCAGTTTAAATTTTCACTTAACAGAGTTTATGGTTTAGGGTTTAGTGTTTATAGTGAATGGTTTAGTGTTCATTTTAAAGGTTTCCAGTTTTAAAGTTTCAGTTTACAGGGTTTATGGTTTAGGTTATAGGGTTTAGTGTTTATGGTTTAGGGTTTAGTGTTCATTTTAAATGTTTCTAGTTTTAAAGTTTCAGTTTAAAGGGTTTATGGTTTAGGGTTTAGTTATCATTTTAAAGGCTTTCAGTTTTAAATTTTCAGTTTAAATGGTTTACTGTTTATAGTTAAAGGGTTTATTGTTCATGGTTAGGGTTTAGTTTTCATTTTAAAGTTTCAGTTTACATGGTTTATGGTTTAGGGTTATATGGTTAAGTGTTTATGGTTTATGGTTTAGGGTTTAGTGTTTATTTTAAAGGTTTCCAGTTTTAAACTTTCACTTTACAGGGTTTATGGTTTAGGTTATAGGGTTTATTGTTCATTTTAAAGGTTTACAGTTTTAAAGTTTCAGTTTACAGTTTTAAAGTTTCATTGTTTAGTTATAATTTTAAAGGTTTCCAGTTTTAAATTTTTAGTTTAAAGGTATTAGTGTTCATTTTAAAGGTTTCCAGTTTTAAAGTTTCAGTTTACAGGGTTTATGGTTTAGGTTATAGGGTTTAGTGTTTATGGTTTAAGGTTAAGTGTTCATTTTAAAGATTTCCAGTTTTAAAGTTTCAGTTTAAAGAGTTTATGCAGGGCCGGCCCTTTGAATATGGTGGCCTTAGGCGAAAATAGAAAAATAGGCCTTTTTTTATACAAAAGAAAAAAAGGAGATATAATAGACCTTATTTAAATAATCAATCTAATTACTTATATGTTTTCCTACAATAGTTCAACTAAATATATTGAATATAAAAAATTACATCTCTATAATCTAAACAATTTATAATACCTTCAGCAAATTATATCTTTAATTCTTTTATATACTCTACCAAAAATATAATGAATATATTTATAACAACTATGTATATCAATTTACAAATCATGTCCAATTTCTTGCTTGACAACAACATTATATCCATTGGATTTTCATTTGCATGATGTGTTGTATTTGATATTTGATTCTATATAATCACGAAATCAAGTACCTAATATGTAAAATCCGTTTCGCTTCAAAAGGGTATTAAATTGCAATCCGGAAACCCTAAGGTAGGTTTTTGAAACAAGTGCAAAAAAAAAGAAAAAAATAATAATGGGTCAGACCGGGTCGGACCGGACCCGACCATCGACCCGGCCCAAGTCCACCCTATATAAGGTGGCATTAGGGTTCAGAAACCCTAATACCCTTTCCCCCTCACCATGCCGCCCCTCTCCTCTCCGAACCCGATCCTCTCCCTTCCATTTCTCCGGCGACCTCCATCTTCTCCGGCCGACACACCAGCTCCGGCTCCTTCTCCTCCGTCCGTTTCTCCGACCACGCCGCCTCCGGCTCCTTCTCCTCCGTCCGTTTCTCCGACCACGCCGCCCCCGTCTCCTTTCTCCTCTCCGTCCGCCACCACCGAGCCCGACAGCCATCGCCCGTCCTCCCTCTCCGGCCCTCTCAACGCCACCGCCCTTCTCCCCACGACCACGCCGCCGTCCCGAGCCCGAGCTCGCCGTCCCGAGCCCGAGTTCGTCCTCCCCGACCACCCTCTCCCTCGTCCCGAGCCGTCGCTGGTACCCCACCACCGAGCCACTCCTCTCCTCCGTCCAGCACCAGCCTCGCCGTCCAGCTCAAGCCCCGCCGGCTTGGAGTCCGACCACCACCGTCCCCTTGGCCGAGTCCAGCCGTGCCACCGTGTTGTCCCACGGTGAGAATCTCTCACCCACGGGGTTTGGGTCGCCGGCGTCTTCGCTGGTGGCCGGCCGGTCTAAAACCCGAGCTCTCTCTCCCCTTCATTCTGTTTCCGTGCCTTGATTCGTTCGAGTTTTAGTGGATCTGGTTTGTTGTGTTGATCGGAAGTTGAAGGGGCGATGTCGGAACCGAAAAATTAAGGAGAACGTTTTTATTAAAAGAAAATGAAACGAAAATCAGATCTATTCAAAAAGAGTGTAAATCTGAAAATGTAAAGAAGGAACAAGAAATTTGTGTTATTACTGTTATGTTCTTTACGGTTTCAGATCCGTTTAACGGTGTAAATCTGGTTTAGTTTGAGTTTAGAATAAAAACCTGTTTTAGAACGAAAGATCGATTTCGCCTTTCGAACGTAAAATTTGTTATCGATAAAACTTAATCGGTTGATTTAAACGGGTTTTAAAACGAAAGTCGGCTGTTAAGTTAAACTCGAGTTAAGATTAAATCGAAAAGGGGAAACGAAATCAAATCGACTTTATAAGGGTTTTGGACTGAAATATGGAGTTTGGAAACGAACGGAAGGAAACCGTTTGTTTTAAAATCAAAGACGGAATTAATTAAAGCAAGGGAGTTCAACGACGGTTTTAAGTAAAAGGAGGGTTTAAACTGGGTGTAGATCAAACCTGGGTTCGGTGCGTGGGTGCTCGAACCCGATCCGTCGTAACCCGACTTCTATCCCGCTCGGGTGTAAACGACAACTGTCGAATCTAAACTGGACAAACCGTAGCCGTTAACTTAACGGCGGAACTGTTATTAATTTGGGGCTATGTGTTAAATTTAGAGTCCGGCTCCGATCGAGGGGGAGCCCGGAAAGCAATTTACAAAACCCGGGCAGATTCGCCATGTCGGGCGAATCGGGCCTTTAAGGGTCCTTTATCGACATTGTCGGGGTTACGTTGGGCGTTGAGTTATTTAATTTTCGGCTTTTCCTTCTAGTTTAAAAGTGAGTTAAATCTGTGTCTTTTAGATCGTGCTGCGGACCGAGGCAAAGGGAGGCTCGGCGAGTGACTGCGATCATCTCGGGTTTAGTGGAGCGCTTTTGGAGTTGCTTACGAGGTAGGGAAAAGTAGCCGGATCTCGGCCCTGATTAGGGAAAGTTAATAGTAGAATTGCATGTGACACTGGGGTGTCGTGGGTTGAGTAGGTTAGCGAATATTAGAATTGCATGATACGGGACTGTAGCGTTTATTAGAATTGCATGATACGGGACTGTAGCGTTTATTAGAAATGCATGTTACGGGAACTTGGCAATTAGTGGAAAAGCATGTGACACTTAGTAGTGTCGTAGGAACAGAGGACTTAGCGATAATTGTTCTACTGGAGGCATATGACCATGCCCGGAGGTTGTTTGTGAAACTAGTGATCTTAGGACTGTTGGAGGCATCGTTTATGCCGGAGGTTGTCGTGCGTTAAATGTTGTTGAGTTTGGGTGGCCTTGAGAGCCCGTATTTAATTGTCGGTGTCTTGGGTGGCCATGGGAGCCCGTGTCTTACTGTTGATGTTTTGAGTGGCCGCGAGTGCCCGTGGGGTCGTTGAACCGTGAGTCACTGTTGGTGTATTTTGGGAGGCCGTGAGTGCCTGTGGGGCTGCTGAGTCCGTATTTTAGGGTTGGTGTTTTGGGAGGCCGTGAGTGCCTGTGGGGCTGTTGAGTCCGCGTGTTAGGGTTGGTATCTTGGGTGGCCATGAGTGCCCGTGGATTGTTGAACCTGTGTTATTGCTGTTTGTTGAACTATGATTGTGATTGTGATTGTGGTTACCTGAGGTTGTGGGCCCGCTTCATTAAACGGGGGTCCTCGATCACACGCGTCTGCACGTTCAGACGAGGTAGGGGGCCCGCCTGTCAGTAAAGGGGTCTTGGCCGCGCGTGTGTGGTTCGGTGGTTGTGAGTGTGATAGGTTGACAGTCTGATCCGACTTTGTGTCGAGGAAATGCGACATGTCGACCGCCTGACCACGTCTATGATCGGTAAAGGGCGTGAGGGAGGTTACTGAGTAGCTGGTTTGCGATCCTTTGTGATCTTGTTTTGTGTGCGATCCTTTGTGATCTTGTTTGGTGTTGCGTAGTTCCTTGAGTCCTTGGAAGAGGTCGTGATCGTTGTGTCGTGTCTACTTACGTGTTGAGTGTTGAGTCGTTCGAGGAAGGTCACCGTGGGTGTTTGTCAGTCAGAGTACTTGGGTTGGGGACAGTGATCCCCGGGGGTTGAGTTTGTTGTTGGTGTTACCGGCATTGTCTGCTAATTATGCCGTAGTCAGTCTGTTATCCGTGGTGGTGAGCGAACGCTCACCCCTAGCTGCTTTTCCTACAGGTACTGTTCGTGGGACGGACTAGGTGAGCTCTCGAAGCTTGTGGAGCTAGGAGCGGAGTCCGGGTTTTTACTTTTTAATCTAGCGACAGATACCTCGCCTTTTTGTCCGCTTGTTGGGACGTGTTTTAAACTGTAATTATCCTTTTGTTAAACTAAATTGTTATTGTAAACTGTTTTAATGGAAGTGTTTGCAACATGTTTTCTTATTCTAATCGTTCGCGTCCCGAGTTCGGTTTACTGAAATTGGGGCGTGACATAATATACATAAATTAAAAATTTGAACTCATAGTTTTGATTTTGTTCTCTACAGATTAATCTACTTAAAAAATTTACTATAATTAATTAATTATACACACAATATATCAAAATTCTAGTGAGTTTGAATAGAATAATGGTATATAAAAGCTTAGAACTGCCACTTTAAAGTACAAATTTGAAATTAAGTAATAAGCAATGCTTATCCCAGAGGTGACCAATGTCCTTAACTGAGGGTGCTTGTCAAAATTCTAATACTAATTCATAAATGTAAAAGTTAATTAAAAAATAATCAGTAAAATTATAAGAGTTAATTAACCAATTAAAGATACTAACCTTGTATATCGATGCATATTGTTCTTCTATTGTCTTTCTTTTTTTGTCTGGCTTCATCCTCCACAGCTAAGAGAAAAGAATGGTGTTGGGGATGCATATAAACTTATAACTATAGTCATATGTGTACATGATTGGAATAGAGAAAAAAGCACAATGATGATCTAGGAACCATGAAGATAGGTTTGGAAGAAGAAACGTTTGCTTTGGAAGACGCAATCCGGCTGAGAGTGATTTGCGCGTGCTTCTAGATTAAGGCTATGTGTGTCAGAATTTATTATGGGCTCATATGATAGGCTAACGTTTTTCAAAAATTTTGTGGCCTGCCTTTTCACGGAGGCCTTAGGCCATTGCCTATCTCGCCAAGTGGGCGGATCGGGCCTGGGTTTATGGTTTAGGGTTTAGTTATCATTTTAAAGCTTTCTAGTTTTAAAGTTTCAGTTTAAAGGGTTTAGTGTTTATAATTAAAGGGTTTAGTGTTAATTTTAAAGGTTTCCAGTTTTAAAGTTTCAGTGTACATGGTTTATGGTTTAGGGTTAAAGGGTTTAGTGTGTATGGTTTAGTGTTTAGTGTTCATTTTAAAGTTTCGGATTCCATTTTTAAAGTTTCAGTTTCCAGGGTTTATGGCTTAGGGTTAAAGAGTTTATTGTTTATGGTTTATGGTGTAGTGGGTCATTTTAAATGTTTCCAATTTCAAAGTTTCAGTTTACAAAGTTTATGGTTTAGGTTATAGGGTTTAGTGTTTATGGTTTAGGGTTTAGTGTTAATTTTAAAGGTTTACAGTTTTAAAGTTTCATTTTACCGTTGTAAAGTTTCAGTTTAAAGGGTTTACGGTTTAGGGTTTAGTTATCATTTTAAAGGTTTCCAGTTTTAAAGTTTTATTTTAAAAGTATTAGTGTTCATTTTAAAGGTTTCCAGTTTTAAAGTTTTAGTTTACAGGGTTTATGGTTTAGGTTATAGGGTTTAGTGTTTGTGATTTATGATTTAGTGTTCATTTTAAAGGTTTCCAGTTTTATTGTTTCAGTTTACAGGGTTTAGTGTTTATAGTTAAAGGGTTTAGTGTTAATTTTAAAGGTTTCCAGTTTTAAAGTTTGAGTGTACAGGGTTTAGGGTTAAAGGGTTTAGTGTTTATGGTTTAGGGTTTAGTGTTCATTTTAAAGTTTCGGTTTCCAGTTTTAAAGATTCAGTTTACAGAGTTTATATTATAGGGGTTAAAGGGTTTAGGGTTTAGATACTGGAAACTCTAAAAGTGAACCCTATACCCTATAATACTGCTTACTAAAACTTTAAAACTTAACAACAAACACTACAAACTAAACCCTTCAAACTATAAACCATAACCCTTTGAAACTAAGAATTTCAAACTGGAAATCGTAAAACTGAACTACAAACCATAAACCATAAACCCTTTAACCAATAAACCATAAAAATGTCAATTGAATCTTTAAAACTGATAATGTTAAAATTGAACACTAATCACTAATCCCTAACAATAAACTCTTTAACACTAAACCATCAACCATGTAAACAGACACTTTAAAACTTAACACTAAACACTTCAAACCAAAAACTCTAAACTTAAAACTAAACCCTAACAACTAAATCCTAAACCCTTTAACACTAAACTATAAGCCATGTAAACTTAAACTTTAGATAGGAAAACTTTAAAATTAACAATAAACCCTAGAACCCTGCAAACTGAAACTTTAAAAATAAACTCTAGATACTAAACCCTTCAAAATCAAAACCATAAAAACTGTAAACTGACACTTTAAAAAATGAATCATTTAAAATGAACACTAAACCATAAACCATAAACAATAAACCCTTTAACCCTAAACTATAAACCTTGAAACTGAAACTTTAAAACTGGAAACCGAAACTTTAAAATGAAAACTAAACCCTAAACCATAAACACTAAACCCTATAATCCTAAACCATAAACCCTGTAAACTGAAACTTTAAAACTGTAAACTGAAAATTTAAAACTGGAAACCTTTAAAATGAACACTAAACCCTATAACCCTAAACCATTAACCCTGTAAAGTGAAACTTTAAAACTGGAAACCTTTAAAATGAACACTAAACCCTAAACCATAAACCATAAACCCTGTAAACTGAAACTTTAAAACTTGAAACCTTTAAAATTAACACTAAACCCTAAACCATAAACACTAAATCCTATAACCTCAAACTTTAAAACTGGAAAACCTTTAAAATGATAACTAAACCTTAAATCATAAACCCTTGGGTTATTATCATCCGAGTACCCTAAAAATACTTGGTTTTCATCCGAGTACCCTAAAAATACTTTGCGACGGATAAGTACCCAAACGAAACACTGTGTTTCAAATCAGTACCCGCCGTTAGTTTCTGTCTCTTTTCCATCAATTTTTCCATCCAAAATAATAAAAAGTCCAAATTACCCCTCCCCAACTCTCAAATTTTCAAACC
Source organism: Erodium maritimum (assembly GCA_963921825.1). Taxonomy (NCBI): domain Eukaryota; kingdom Viridiplantae; phylum Streptophyta; class Magnoliopsida; order Geraniales; family Geraniaceae; genus Erodium; species Erodium maritimum. Next base: position 145,064,454 of record OY997588.1, on the reverse strand, counting down.
CATGCCATTGAATTTCAAATTTTCTTTTTACTTATTTATTTATTTTATAAAAAAGAATTATTTTTCTGAAATTAATTTTATTTTTATTTTAAAAATCAGTTTTTATTTTTTAAAAAAATCAGTTTTATTTTAAAAAAAATCAGTTTTTATTTTTAAAAAATCAGTTTTATTTTCAAAAAAATCAGTTTTTATTTTTAATTTTTTTTTCAAAAAATCAGTTTTTTTTTAAATATCAGATTTTGATTTGTTTTCTATTTTTTAATTATTCTTTTTCAACTTAAAAATCAGTTATTTTAATAAAAATCAATTTTAATTCATATCTTTTTTCATTGTTCTTCATCACACCTCTATCTTCATCACGCTTCCATCACACCTCCATCTATCATCTTCACACACCTCTATCTTTCCAACCATCATCCCCAAAATTAAATCAAAACACTTTCACAAATTACCGAACAAATTTTTTATAACAGAATATGAAGATGAACTATGTCTGAGAAGAAGAATCTAAGAGCAGCTTAGAAACCAAAAATTAACAAGACCAAGACACGAACAAATTTGGCTTCAAATCTACTTCAACCTTCATTTTCGCACTTACAAGATAGAATCAACAAAACCCAGAACTCATAAATCAAAGCCTAACTCCAATCTATGGAGGATTTATCCAAAAGACCTTATGCCAATATCGATTTTGAGGGGTAGCCTCCGTCTTTTGCCATTTTTGACTTTTCCTTCATTTGACCCAGTTTGACCAAGTTTGACCAAAAAAACGATGAAAGGACTGAAATACCCTCGGGCTGACCCTTCACTTCCCTCCACTCCTTCCCCTCTCGCTCACTTCATTCAAACTCATCAAATCAAACCGCTCCCTCTCTCTGCAAAACCGAGCAACCGTCAACGACGCCGGCAATTTCTCCGTCGCGAGTAAGATCCACAACAACGACTTCTTCCCAGGTACGATTTCTTTGCAGTGGAAGTAAGATTTAGGGTAGAATTAGTAAATGGAAACCCTAGGGAGTAGAAATCGGCGGTGCTGGGTTGCCCGCCGGTGCTGGGTTGCCCAATCGACGGTGTGTGGTGAGGCAAACGCCGTGAGTTTGCCTCCTTTGCTGTCCCCCGCACGATGACCTAAACCCGCACGACTGGTGTTGACCCTTGGAGAAGAAGGCAAGGGTTTCACTGTGGACCAGTAACCCGCGCGGGGGCTTATGTCCCGCGCGACATACTTGAAACGGTTGCGTTTTGGTGGTCGACAACACGATGTTCACCCGCACGGGAGGGAGTAGGTGTGTATACTGCACGGGATGGAGTAGGTCTGTTCACCTCTCGCACGGGTAGTTGAAACGACGCAATTTTGGGCCCTCGATATGTGAACGATGTGGACTCGGGCAGGGCCTAAGAAACGACGGCGTTTTGGGATACAGGAAGAGAACACCCGCACAGGGACAAAAGCACGACGTCGTTTTCACCTAGCTAACTCGCGCGGGACTTGAAAACGACGGCGTTTTGGGCCCTCGAGTTGTGAATAAACCGCGCGGGGAGAAAGGAACGACGTCGTTTTCGGTGTCGCGAACTCGCGCTTGGCCTGAAAACGACGGCGTTTTCTAATTTGGAGGACAGCTGTCATGCGAGGTTTAAACCCGCGCGGGCACAGTAGGATCCCGCGCGGTTAGAATGTTATTTAGTGTATGGCGCCTCTGTTAGCCGTGCGGCTGGGTATGCTACCCGCACGAGCATTAACACTGTTTGTTCATGTGGATATTTGCATTTCTGTACATATTTTCATGTACTGATGAATTGTAGTGATACTTGTTCAGACAATGGCAGCTAGTACCTCTCAGTCTGTTCCAAGTGCGACTCCCTCGGAACCACCTCAGGACTATCCACGATTGGAAACAGAACTAACAGAAGATCAATTGTTCCAATGTCGGCTCAGTCAGAGGTGCAATTATACAAGGCTGGAAACAAGGGTGAAAGACTTGAAAGATGACAAGTTGACAATTGAACTGCTCCAAGAGGGTCCATTTGGGAGGTTCACTAAGATCCCAAAAAAGTGGATGCACGCCAACAACCTTGCGTGGGCCCTATTGGCTAGGAGCACGAAGATACCACGATCATCGGAGATGTGGTTTGTGTTTAAAGAGAGACTGATCAGGTTGACCCTTAAGGACTTTGCGCTGATAACTGGGTTGAATTGCAGTCAACCCAACGATGAGGATGAAGCGCTCCAAGAACAATTCAAGTCCACAGTGTTGAAGAACAAACATTTTAAAAAAGGTGAGCGTGTGTCGATTGAGACGTTAGAGGCAAAGTTGAAGGAACTGGTGACTAAACGGGTTGAAAGTCGAGGGAATAAGTCAGCCCCAAATCTAGACATTTGCAAACTGGCTCAACTTCTCTTCGTCGCAGATGCATTGGTACCGAGTGGAAAAAGAGGTCAATGGGTGTCTGATAGTTGGTTCGGGTTAGCGGATAACCTAGAGATGTTCAACAAGTACCCATGGGGGTATGTAGCCTTCGAATGGCTGAGGAAGGATTGCATGCGAGATTTGAAGGCAAAGTATGCTTCGTCCGCCACTGCAACCAGCGGTTCAACCTGGACCATTTGTGGTTTTCTTCCCATGTTGACGGTACGTACAATAGTAATTACCGATAATTTTATAATACACAAAACAATATATATATGATTTGACGGGTTTCTGAATGACTACCTATTTTACACAGATATTGGCGTTCGAGTGTATGCCAGAAGTGGCAAAATTATGGGCAAGCATAGATAAAGATTACACGGGGGAGCAGCCAAGATTCTTCAAATGGGCTCCGAAGTGGTCCAAGCCGCCGTCTGCAGAAGAGGTGACCACTGCACTTGCAAAAGTTGAGGTAAAAAAATGTAAATTTGGTATTGTGATTTACCTAAGTTTGATTTAGCTGGGCCACAACAATGTAGCGTAATTGTTATGTCCATGCAGGTGCAGGTGGCCAAGAGTGTCCTCGTCCCGATGACAGCGGAGATGTTACTCCCGTGGATGCAGAATATCGGACAACTACCAGAAAACCATCTGAATTCCGACATTGATCGTCTGTCTGCATTTTTGGAGAATGGAGGATCCATCCATTGGGATGATGAGGTAGTCCAGCCGAACCCTGCAGCTCAGCCGGTTGCTGAAGAGGCAACTGGAGGAGTAGATTTGTCACCGCCGGTCGAGGAGACAGCCGACAGAGAAGAAGTACGGGTAGACCCCGTACGGGAAGATGTTAGAGAGCCCGCATCGGTGGATTAGTTAGTTGTCCTGGAAGAAATCCGAGCTTGTAAAGCTGAAATGGGGGAGATGCGGACATGGGCTCAGGGGCAATTTACAGAGTTAAGGACTCAAATGGATGAGGTCCTTAGGATACTTCGAGCCAACGCCGCTGCCCGTGAACGTGCCGCAGAATCAGACACCGGATCTCGACAGGATGATGGTGCACAGTCAAGGCCTCCCGGTCAAGTTGCAGGCGTTCCTAGAGAAATACTGGAAGTGGAGAATACTGGTTCTACTGGGGAACCCGAAGACCGTGTTGCCGCATCTGGAGGAGGAAGTGAGTATGTCCTTGCACGAGTACAGGATGCCGAGGTTGTACAGTCTGTGTTACAGGACCTGGTACAGCAAGAAGGACCGGCAGAGGGGGCAGTGGAAGCGTCGGCGGAGCAGACAAAGTCGGGGACGAGCACACCGAGTTCCTGGTATGAAACTTCTGTTGAAGGTGCAGCAGGTGCAGGACTTGGGGAAGAGTCAAGTGAATCCTGGATGGATGCCGTACAAGTCACTCCTACACCGCCTGTCGCAACTTCCCAGAACTCTACTCCACACATCACGGTACACGTGCCAGACACTGAGGGTCCTAGTTCAAGAAAGAGGAAGAGAGTACGCGAGGTGTCCCACGTAGAAATGCAGTCGCAGAAAGTGTGGAATCCGAGCGGGGCGTACAAAAGTGCTGCTAGGAAACATTCCAAGGTGTTGGCAAACTTTGTTGGGTTCGAGGAAATCATGACTCCGTACGGCACAAGGGGTAAACAATATTTCAAGACCCTCTTGAAAGCTGGAACAACGGTATCCTGTGAGGTTCGTATACTATATTTATCGTATAACCTTTTGTCTAACTATTCTTAAATTTTTTGAATAGAAATGCATTTTTATTCTAATATTTACTTGATTACTGATTTTCATTGCACACAGCAAATGGAAGATCAATTGTACGGGAGACGGAAACAACAACGCCTGTATAAGGGTGTTTTCACTGATCAGGAGTCTTCTGTACTGGATGGGTTGTTCCAGGAGATATGCCGAGTGGAGTTCGAGACAGGCATGAAGGGTAAGCCTTCGACGCTGTTGATGGAATATGTTCTTGGTCATACTCCAGTGGAGTTTAGGAAACCCTGGAAAAAGTTGCAGAAGGTTTACTTTCCAGTATAGCACGTGAAGGGGACCTCGGGTTGGACATGGATATTGTTAGAGGCTGACCTAGCCGGAAGGCACATTAATGTCTACGACAACTTCAAGTGGTGGACATCGGATGATCAGCTAAAGGTGTTGATTAGGCCGTATGCCTGCATGATACCGAGGATGATGTTACATTCAGGATTCTTGGACGAGGAGAACAAGATCTTGTACGAGGAACCATTCACCCACCTGAGGGTCCCGGATGTACATCAGACAAAAGTGTAAGTGTGAAATTTCCTCCGTTTAATTTGCATATGTACACAGTTTATGTAATGTTTAACATTTCCGATGTATATTTTGGTAGGCGTGGCGACACTGGGATATGCACGCTGAAGATGATCCAGCTGAAGTTGGCAGGAATGGAGTTCGACAATCACTTACGAGACAGCATTATGAAGCAGTATCGGAAAAAGTACGCCATTGAGGCCATGTCGAACTAGCAACTCCTTCTGTAGGTTTTGGAGATCAAGCATTTGTTTATAACTGTCGTACAGTGTGAGGCCAACAAGGTTTTGGATTATATGGTACTTAGGTTTTTGAACATTAAGGATTTGAATTTGAATGTAATTGTGTTTCTTATTTGGTACTTATGTGTTGTGCGTTGAGTGGCATGAATGTTGGAATGCATTTCGCCGTGCGGGTGTGACACTCAACCGTGCGGTTATACGAGGGTTAGTATAAAACTCTCTGGACGACCGCACGGGTCCATGGTATGGCCGCACGGGATGCTGGCAACCCTGACTTATGTTGTGGAAGTCGTGCGGGAATAAGGAAATCACCGCACGGGTTTCTGTCAACCCTGACTTATGTTGTGGAAGTCGTGCGGGAATAAGGAAATCACCGCACGGGTTGCTGTCAACCCTGACTTATGTTGTGGAACTCGTGCGGGAATAAGGAATCACCGCACGGGTTGCTGTCAACCCTGACTTATGTTGTGGAACTCGTGCGGGAATAAGGAAATCACCGCACGGGTTGCTGTCAACTATGCATATGTTGTGTGCACCCGTGAGGGACATGGGTTGGCCGCACGGTTTGCTGTCAACCCGACGTCGTCTGTGTGCACCCGTGTGGGCCGTATGTAGGCCGCACGGGGTCCAATTTTAATATTTTGAAATAAAATATATTATTATTGTTGGCACAATAAATGTCCCAACAACGCCTTTGGATGCTGTTAATATCCCAACAACACCTATGAATGGCTATTAATGCCCCAACAATAACTTGGCATGCCTATTAATGTCACTACGCCCATAAATGGGCTTCAGCACACCCATTATCTTCACTGCTCTCGTCAAAGCTTCCCTCTTCATAGTTGTTTTTGTTGTGTAAGCGTGTATATGTTTGTGACAGGATGGAACCGAACCACGATCCTCTTGTTCCTGGCTTCATCCCCTCGAGGCGACAACAGAATGCCGGAATCATCACCAGAATCCGTGACGGCCAGATAGTTCGCGTTCCCGAACGGGTGTATCAAGCACCAGAACCAGCATGGTCGATCGAGTACTACCGCTTACTCGAAGAAGAAAATGAGCGCTTGGAACAAATTGAGCGACTCATGCGCGACAAGCATCTACCATGTCCCGCACCCCTTTACGGTGCAAACCCTCTTGTACCACACCCTTCGGTAACAGAGGATGACCTGCTTGATTCTTTCGATGAGCCTTCTTGGTTCCAGGGTTACATAGAGTGGATGGCGCGGAACAAAGAAATCGAGCTGAGTCTCATTGACACTCTTTGGGCTACGCAGTGTATTTGGTTTTCGGATTAATAAATATAACTTTTCTTTTACATAAATACATAAATTTATGATAACAATATTAATGTAGCCCAGGGAGTTGTTGCTCAGAATTTAATGGGTATGGAGTTAGGGTTTAGGCATTCATGTCGCAGCGGGAGTTGTTTCCATACATTAATGGGTTGGGAGTTATGTTTGACTACGTACTGTGCAGTCCACAGAGATGACATACACCCGCGCGGATGATACTTACACCCGCGCGGATGATACTTACACCCGCGCGTGAACAGAAAGGGTCGACATTAGGGTTTAGCTCCCGTGCGGGTGTTATGTCTGCCGCACGGGGTGTCACCTACCTGATGGACTGACCATTAATGAGTCAACCATTGAATGCCGAACCCATTAATGTGTTAGAAACAACTCCCCAAGCGACATTAATGCCTAAACCCTGAAACATTTCCTATAAATGAGGTTCATTAGCCTCATTTTATCTTCAAAGCATACCTCTTCACTAACTTCGTTCCATCTACACGGCATCAAGCTCTTCTTCTAGGGTATTCGACTTGTGTTCATGCATTCTTATTTTTTGTATATGTGTGTTTTTGTGTAAGTGGTCTAACCGTATTATATTTGTGACATCATGGACCCAAACCACGATGCACGTCTTGAGCGACGATGGAGGCGACGCGAAGCGACAAGAAACATAGTAGGACATCGCCCGCGTAGGTGCCCACCACCTGAACCCGCGTGGGTGCTTGAGTTCGACCGATTACTCCTTGACGCCATGGACCGGTGGGACGTCATTGAGCGCCTAATGCGTGAGAAAGACGCCCCATATCCTGGACCCCCGTTGGAAAGGCCTGGTTGGACATACGGGATTGTGGATGACTTAGATTCGGTCGTGGAGCCTGCTTGGTTCCCGCGTTGGGTTCAGTGGATGACTGAGATGAAAGACCATGATGACCGTGTTATTAACCAACTGTCTGCCATGTAATGTACTATCATGGCCTTGAACAATAATGGATTTCATCTTTAATCATGATTTTTTATTCTGGCTATACTCAACCGTGCGGTAAATAAATTGACCATGCTAAAAACATTAGACACCCGCACGGCCGTAAGTATACCGTGTGGGGTCACTAAACCCTAACCCTAACCCGTGCGGGCAACTACTAAACCCGTGCGGTCTACTTCTAAACCCGTGCTGTCTACTTATAAGCCAGTGCGGCCTACTTATACACCTGTGCGGGTAAAATGGTTACGCGTGCGGTATACTTGTAAACCCGTGCGGTCTACTTGACACCCGTACGGGCAGGACATAAAGGAATGTACAGGTTAAAAACCCTTTCAAATGTTACTTTTTCTTCATAGGGGCAGGCCGTTGTGGGCCATTGAAGGCCGATGTTGCCTCATCACCGCTTTCAACTTCACCGCTACCATATTGTTCAGTATCTCCAAACAGTTTGACTGTATTGCTACCATATACTTCAGTATTGCCTTCTCCTGTCAATGTATCGCTACCATATACTTCAGTTTCTCCTTCTCCTTGCACTAGATAGTCGTGTACGGGAGGCTCTTCTTCTTCCGGTGGCTCTTCTTCTCCATGCTCTTCATCTTCGGGGTATTCTTCGGCCAGAGATGGATACTGTCCTTCTGGTGGAGTAATACGTCCACATCCATCGATAAGCGAAGTATAGCTTCCATCGGATGAGGAGTCGTAGGAAGGAGTGTAGTCTTTCGTTGACATTACATGAAGTGATGATGTAGTAGATTATGAGTGTGCGAGTATTATGTAGTTCCATTGTTGATACTTATAGAAGATGAGGAAGAATATACTCCTCCTCACATCGATTTGATGTAACCAACTTTATGGAAGGAATATATTCCCTAAACCCTAAACCCTAAACCCTACTCATTGTACCCTAACCCTAACCCTAACCCTGCCTATGGGTTGGGGAGTAGAATTTTCGTTGACATTACATGAAGTGATGATGTAGTAGATTATGACTGTGCGAGTATTATGTAGTTCCATTGTTGGTACTTATAGAAGATGAGGAAGAATATATTCCTCCTTACATCGATTTGATGTAACCAACTTTATGGAAGGAATATATTCCCTAAACCCTAACCCTAACACATCGCTTATAAACCCTATCCCTTACTTTGGCTTGGGTTGGTGGGTAGTAGGTACTAACAAATTTAATGTCCCCAACAACACATAGGGAATAGGGAACATTTTGTTTCTGTGACGGAACCGCGCGGCAGGCAGGAGGACCCGCACGGGTGCCGCATGGGGTACATATGAGGGTTCCTAACCCGTGCGGATAGGCATTGATGACGGATTTCAATCACTCGCGCGGGTGAGAAACCCTACTACCGACCCCATGCGGCACCCGTGCGGGCTTCGTGGGTTGACCGCACGGTTTGCTGTCAACCATTAAAGTCTAAGCAACAGTTCCCCGTGCGCCATTAATGCCTTGACAGCAACTCCCCATACGGAATTAATGCCTAAACCCTTACTAATTGTATATAAATTGAGGTTGATTAGCCTCATTATCACTACCTTGGTTCCTTATACAGATTATCAAGTTCTTCTTCTTCTCGGGTATTTGTCTTCTGTTCATGAATAATCGTTTTTTGTATATGTGTGTGTTTGTTGTACTGATGTAACCATATTATGTGTGTGTGACAGTATGGACCCAAACCACGATGCTCGTCTGGAGCGACGATGGAGGCGACGTGAAGCTCGTCTGGAGCGAATACCCTCACCCATTAACACCAAGCGATTGACACCCGCGTGGTCGATTGAGTTCGACCGACTAGTCGATGACGCATGTGAGCGGTTGAAAGTCATTGAGCGGTTGGAACGTGAGAAAGACGTGGCACCATCTCCTAGACCCCCGTGTGAAAGGCCTCGTTGGACAGACTGGATCGAGGATGACTTTGATTCCGTGGAGGAGCCTGCTTGGTTCTAGCGTTGGCTTCAGTGGATGGGTCAGGTGAAAGAATGTGACGAGAGAGTTATTAGACAACTCTCTGCCATCTAATGTAACTGATTTCGACTTCACTAATAATGGAATTGAACTTCCAAAGTCATTTTTGCATCCGTCTCTGATAAACCGTGCGGTCAAAAACTGACCGTACGACTTTAAGTCTAAACCATGCGGCCAGTCAACACACCCGCACGGGGTCCATTAACATATAACCGCGCGACTAAGAATAACCTGTGCGGCATCATTCGCTAAGTCCAACAACCATAAACTTCATTCAACCAAGTAGCATAAGTAATACAGTTCAAATCCAACATACACTCCTACGCAGCAAGTAGAATGTCAATCAGACTCTGTACAATTTGTTGGTTTCGAAGCATCCACTGTCTGAAACCCCGGAACCAAGCTGGCTCCTCGAAAGAATGAAGCAGGTCATCCTCGTTAATCGGTGGTTGAATAAATGGGTTTTCACCAGGAGGGAGTGGAGGACATGGTAAACGTTTCTGGCGCATGACTGCCTCCAGTCGGTCCAAGCCCTGATTGAATTCTTCAATTAAGCGGTAGTACTCTATAGACCATGTTGGTTCCGGTGCTTGGTAGAGCCGTTCGGGTATTCTGACTACGGTGCCGTCGACCAACATTGTTACGTATTCTCCGGCTAGCTCCCGGCGAATCCAGCGCCTCACTCTACGCTCCGCACGGTTCACACGGTTGGGATCCATGCTGTCACAAACATATACATGCTTACACTACTAAAAAAACAAACACACGGTTAATGCAAACACACGGTTACACTACTAAAAAAAACAAACACACGGTTAATGCAAGAACATTCGTCGAATACCTATTCCGAGAAAACTTGACAGATAATTGATAGGCTGGAAGTGAGGTTTGTTGGAGTACAAATAATGGTCCTCATAAGCCACATTTATAGACCCAATGCGATTAAAGAGTAAAGAGGGTTGGGTTGGAGTGGGTGGGTGGATGAGTGGGAGACATTAATCTGCAAAGTGTTCTTGGATGTAGTGAATGAATAGGTATTCACAGTGTTCTTGGATGTAGTGACTGAATAGGTATTCACAGATTTTGTACTGCAAAGTTTAGATTTTGTACAGGGAGTAGTTACATCATCTGCGGGGGATTGACACAAATGACCTCGACCCGTGCGGTCATGAATGACATCAAGCCGTGCGGGCATCACCACTTCTCGTGCGGTCATAACATGATGCTTTGCCTAACCACCTCACATTCAATGTAACCATTTACTCTAACCACCACACCACAGTTCATGGAACCAACTAACCACACTAACAACCTCGCCTATAAATGTGAGTGAGTGTACACTCACTTTTCTCACTTCATCTATTCACTTGATAAACAGAAAATCAGCCATGGCTGCACACAACCATGGTGAGATGATGTGGAGGTTCGAGAAAATCAAGACAGCTCTCATACGGATCCTTCCGAAGGCGGTCCAACTTCGAGAGGAGGTTCGGGAGGAGGTCCGGGCGGGGGACACAACAGACTGGTCAGAGGAAGACATGCGCAAAGCTACCAAGCTCGTGGAAGAGCTTGACAACCTTGAGTTCTACCTCTTGTCATTCACCACGGGTGATGACATGGGTCCAGCGCGTTGGTAATCCGATTAGGGTTTATGTTATATGTCTCGGAAACAAAGACCACACATTTTCCAATACGTGTGAGTCTTTCTTGTAATAAGTAGGGTTGGTGTCTAACGTGGAACATGTTTAACGTTGAAGTTGTTGTATTATGAACTTTACATGGCTAATTTTTGAATGTTTGAGGTAAAACACCGTGTGGTGATAAGGCCGCACGGGTTTGTTTACTGCCGCACGGTGGATTAGAGATCAATACTACAGGTGGTGAACATACCGCACGGATAATTATAGTCCCGCACGGGTCACCCGCACGGGTCAGTAACCATTCGTGCGGTCATATCTTGCGCAATATGACTGCTCTCTGTTCGACCGCACGGTGACCTATGATTACCGCACGGTTGCTACATGCATTACTTCTGTTGGTTGTACTGCCGCACGGTGCCCACTTATGACCGCACGACAATATGCACTACAACCATTCACACCAAGCGATTCACATCAAACCTAAACACTAGCATAATGAAATACATGTAGCACACTCAGTCACCAAATAGTAGCATAATCAAATACATATATTGTCCTCACTCACCAAATAGTATTACCATAATGAAATTCAAATCCTTACTCAGTAGATGCTCCAGCAGATGCTCTAGCAGATGCTCTAGCAGACGCAAGCCCAGGGCATGTGCGTTTGTTGTGACCAACATTAGAACAATTCCCACATTTTCGGGGACGCTTCGGAGCCGCTTGAGCCGCTCTTGGCACCTCACCTGCTGAAGGGATTCTTCTTTCAGTTAGTCTACCGTGTTTCACTTCATAATATGGAGGGAGAACCTCTCTACGACCTTCAACCGAAACCTCATCAAGATTCCACTCTATTTCTCGCAACACTGGGTAAATGGTTCCAGTATATGCCAGAGCCCATGCTTCTACTGTGTAATATTTCGAGCACAAGGAATATATCTCTACCCGAGCATGCTGACAACACGCTAAGGCATGTTCACAAGGAATTCTATCCAGATCAAACACCCGACAACTACACCGATTCATCCCCAAATCAACATAGACGTCACTTTGTTCACTATTAACCCGATACTGCCCGTGTAGGTTCATTGGTATTATTCGGCACTCCTTTACTAGCTCATTCCTACTTGACACGATACTCTCTACCTTAGGAGTAAGAGCTTGGGAAGGAGGTAATTTGTCCAACACATCTAAACGAAGCATGAACCAATGACTAACCAGTCTCTGCATGGCGTTTAACAGCTCTACAATAGGCCACTTTCTCTATGCTAGTATTGCATTGTTGATACACTCAGAACCGTTCGTGGTCATGAGATTGTACCGAGCGGCTTCGAAGTAAGCTCTCGCCCACTGAGGACGTTCTAGGTTCGTTGTCTCCAGATATTGCGTTGCCTTGGGGTACACTGCTTTCAACTTTTCGAACTTGGCTAGGAACCTCTCCACTGTGTAAGCATCAGCAATTTTTTCGAATAAACTTGACAATTTGTCTTTCGACTGACCCCCATGATAATCTCTGACATTTTGGGTGAGATGCCACCTACAATGGCCATGTTTAGCATTTGGGTAGAGGGCCGCCACTGAATGGATAATACTTTTATGCCTATCAGAAATTATAACCAAGTCCTCCTCGTCCGGGATCAACGACCTCAACTTTTCGAAGAACCACCCCCATGACGCGTTGTTCTCCGAGTCATGAATTATCGCCCATGCAACTGGATATTGGTGATGATTACCATCTTGACCTGTAGCAATTATCATAATCCCTTGATACTGTGTTTTCAACCACGTCGCATCTACTGCGAGCACCTTCCTTAAAGCAGTGTTAAAACCAGTAATGCATGGTCGATATGCTACGAAAACATATTTAAATCTATTGTGTTCATCCACCTCCAAATGAGTTACTGCTCCTTCGTTATGCTTTCGAACCTGTTCCAAATACGGAGGGAGTAATCCATAACTTAATTCAGGATCCCCTACAAGTTTAATCAACGCCAGTTTTCTTGCCTTCCAGTATTTGTATTCGCCTAAACCATCTCCGAACAATTCGTCTTGAACTAGCAAAGGTCTGGGAATCATTTTCCCACCAGCATATTTTTTAGCCAACCTACAAGCAATTTGTTCCGTTGTCAGAAGACCTATTTGGGTGTTCCGATCACTGGTCTGACAAGTATGCAAAGACTCATAGGTTCTGATGGTGAAAGTATCTGATCCCCGATCCTTTGCTGCACGCACCCTCCATCCACAAGTATCGCATACACATTTTGCAACGTATAATTCCTTGTTTGATCTATCACGGCGTATCCGAAAATTCTTCTTCTGCTGAAGCTCTGTCAGATACATCATCACTGCTTGCTTGTCCCGAAACTCTTTGCCAACTACTAAATCTGACTCATCCCTAAATCCGATCCTGGTTTGTTCTGGATCAACCGTATCTATCGGAAACTGCTGATTCCGAGCAACATACTCCACAATTTGGCCGTTATCTTCATCCAAGCTTACCGGTGGTGGCGTAGGAGATGATGCTTCTGAATATACTCCCCAATCCGAATCACTTTCTCTAGGTGGTGGACGCCGCCGAATAACTAGGTTTTCATTAACACCCGCACCACTCCAAATATCAACGTCAAAAAAATTATCCCGCCCTTTGTTTCCATGTTCAGGATTCTCAACTGCAACACATTGCACCCCTTGTTCAACTTCCACCGTTTCAGCTACGACCCCATTGGTATCTTTCTTGACCAGTTCTACACGTAAGGCGACCCTGGATTCTAAATTACTGTTCTCCATTATAAAACACTGAAGACTAACATTGTCAATGATCTCCTCTGGCGTCAGTCCTCCTTCAAACCCCTTAGGTACGTAACTAAGCTTAATTTTGTCTCACTATCCTTCACCCCGATCCTAGCATAAATGCGTTGCTTCACTGTGTTCAGTGTTGTACTATAATCAACAGGAAAACTATAAACTATCTCGTTTTCTGATTCCCAGTTATACTTGCCACCCTCTACCTTATATTCCCCACCGTAAGTAACACGTATTGCAACTCTACCCATTCCTGTGACAACAAAAACAACAATTACAAAACCTCACAATTACAACTTCACAAAGTAAGTATATTACAAATTCCAGGATATGCAACTGGCCGCACGGTGGCTAACCACCCGCACGGGCACTGATAAGCGCTCCCGCACGGCTGTATACGGTCGTGCGGTCATTACACCTGTATGTCATATGCCACCGCACGGGTATGTCATCTGCGTGTAGCCATGCAGTTTCTGTCTTCTACCTACCCTGGCCGCACGGTCACCTCCGCCTGTGCGGGGTCCGTCTTCAACCTCTTCGGCCCGTGCGGCACCTAATGGTAATTACAGTTTTTGCAGTTTTTGCTGCTCGCTCCCCTATTCCATTCCAATCCAATTTATAATTTTTGCTCGCTCCCCTATTCCATTCCAATCCATTCATTACTTTATACCACTCAAAAGGGCCAATTTCTAAACCTAAACCATCCTCAATTCGAAGTTCAACTAAAACCTATAACTGAAATTTACGAAATTGGAAGATGGTGAGGATGAATTGAACTTACTTGGACCTTGCTTCAGTGGCACACTCTGTCCGGTGGACGGCGGTGGTCCGGTGGACGCCGGTGAACGCCGCTCGGTGCTGATTTTCAGAGGTGCTTGGGTCTGGAAATGGCGGGGACGGGGCTGGGGAAATTGGGGGCTACCCTCATTTTAGGGATTTTGACCAAATACAAAAGGGTAGTTTAGGCATTGACCAACTTTTGTTGACTTGAGGGTCTTGAAGGCCTTTTTTCAAAATCGATATTGGGTGAGTGTTTTTTACAAAATCGATATTGGCATAAGGCCTTTTTAGAAATTGAGATTGGATATATGATACAAATAATTATTGTCTTGATTATTAAAAATAACTGCATATGGAGATAAGTTTAGCAACACAATTTCGTTTAAAATTAACTTCTTTTTGTATTTTACAAAGTCATATATACCCTTCCAACGATTTCAGATAAGAAATTAACCAAATCGTGTACAGATAATTGGAGTTGGTTAAACAAATCTAAACCATTCAATATTTTCGTTTCCAAGGATGGGATGAATTCGTATTTCTTATATTTATAGTATATTTGTACCTGAATATTATATATATATATATATATATATAGGTATACAATCCACTAAAAACTCATATTTTAATAAAAACTAGGGACTAATTATAGGCTTTGGATGAAAGTATTTGTATGGTTCAGATCGAAATGGCATGAAATGTAATTTTCATTAATTTTATTTTTCATTTTGACATTTCACTCATGTCACAGCTATATTCGTCCTTTCCCCTTCATTATTTACCTCACATGGCTTCAATTAATCATATTTGGGCTTTACACGCTTTATCACTATCGTAGACAAACTCCAACCGCCATAGGTGAAGGTTGTTCCTCTCTTTGCCGATTGTCGCCACCTATATATATATATATATATATATATATATATATATATATATACACATGTGTAATATCAGTATTTTGGATCTCTAAAATGTTGTATTCTAAAATTAATTCAATCTAAAATCAATTAATTAAATTAACTTAATCCAATAATAACTAATCCTAAGCCCATTAAAATATAATACTATAGACTTATTTCAAAAAAGCCCATCTTACCTAAGACCATTATCTAACATAATAAAAGAGGGTGTTCCAAGCGAGATTCGAACTCGGGTTCAGACCAAAATGCATGAGAGCCTTTAGCCATCAAACTATGCTTCTATATGGTTAGGGTGTTCCATGGAACACCTTAATCCCTTACTGGTTCCGCCCCTGGTGCCACACCATGTAAAGGAACAAACATTGGAGGCTGTTAAAGGTGTGCATAAACTTTCATTTCATGAAAGGTTTCAGGTTAGTTCAATTTATCTTAATAAGCAAACCTGACTCCTATTACCACCCTTAAGACTTTGACCAACACACCAGATCTGACTCCTATTACCTTTTTATTGATATGATTGTTTTTACAAAGAACATCAAAGTTTTTCTTTTTGTATCATTATCTCTATTACCTTTGAACAATGCTTATTTTCTTGAGAGCTTGAAGAAGTCTTTGAAGAATAAGAGCATCCACATCAAGACGAACCCTGCGAGCGAGGCCGGGGCAGGAGCAGAGGAGGAGGGTTCGGGGTTCGGGTTCGGACGGGTGTGGGGTGCCGTTGGTGCGGGGCGTGCGGGGGCGTGGAGGAGAAGGAGAACGGTCCGGGGGGCAGGGGCGCGAGGCATAAATCAGCCCCGCTGCCTCGCCACCCTCTGCTTCGCCAGTGTCCTCTCTTCCATTGACGCGTGTGCTGTAAAAAAAAAAACAGACGCAGACTCAAGGAAGAAGATGCACAGTACCATTTGTTAATTATGTTAGGTAATTAATGGTAAGTTAATTAGGTTAATATATATAGTTAATTAGGTTAATATATATTAATTAATTAGGTTAATATATGGTAAGTTATTTATTAGATATTAATTATGTTTTTATAAGTAAACAAATTAGTTTTAAATTTTAAAAATCAGTTTTTAATTTAAAAACTCAAATTTTAAATTTAATAATCAGTTTTTAAGTTTAAAAATCAGTTTTTTATTTTAAAAATCATTTTTTTGTTGCGATAAAAAATGTCCGACGACGATGCCAAAACGTTATTATTAAGAATAGTAACTGTCAGTGTTTCAAAAAAATATATATGGTATTAGTAACGGTCATCAAAGAATTCATCACTGCAAAAGCTTATATTGACCAAATGAATTGTCAATTTCAATTATGTATTTTTTTTATTTTTATGTAATTTTTAAATTTTGTATTTTATTAATGTAATTTTATTTCTATTTATGAATTTTATTTTTATTTTATTTAGTAGTTGTCGATTTAAAAATAACGTTAACAATTCAGTTAAAAATTTAATTAATTACACAGTCAACATTTCTGAAAATCAAGCCCCCCATACAAACCCCTCTGATGTGCAGGACACTTTTTTTAGGGGGCAGAACCCTGAACCC
This sequence comes from Erodium maritimum, assembly GCA_963921825.1. Lineage (NCBI taxonomy): Eukaryota > Viridiplantae > Streptophyta > Magnoliopsida > Geraniales > Geraniaceae > Erodium > Erodium maritimum. The sequence goes on along the minus strand of OY997588.1, from coordinate 145,047,556 downwards.
TGCCCAGTCAGCAGAGGGTTCTGCCTCAGGGTTCAGGGTTCTGCCCCCCTTGATGTGGATGCTCTAAGGAGGGCTTACATCCGATTAGATCGTACTAAATTCTAGAGTTTTTATGTGCACATTAATTAAATTTTGTCCATATGTTTTGCTTCCCCTGTTAATATTTCATCTTGAATTGTCTGGAAAATGATGTTGTAGGTTAGAATGAACTATCTACAAAGCTTGGGATAATTTCTTTTTTGACGACTAAAAGTCGTAACCATTAATCTCTTGCATGAGAAGTAAAGGCAAGAAAGTGAGTATGGAGAAGTTTAGATTAATCGCAATAAATAACCCACTACAAGACTCATGGCTGACTTACCTTTTACATTCTTTGGGCATTTTTTTAGGTAAAGGGATTTGGTCAAGGATACACTCTGATTGGTCCAAATTGTAGAGTATGGAGCTCATTGAAGGCTTTTGGGATTTAAATCGTGCGTATAATATTATTGAATTGGTATATTTGTACACAATTACAGATAGGAAATATTCAAAATAATATTCACAATATATCCTATGAGAGTTTGATAATAATCAAACTCTCTTAACATTATCGCTAACACGCTCATGCAGTCTGAACGGGAGGTTCGCATACGTTCAGGCTGGACCGAAAATCAAGGAATAGGACCCTCGGCAAGCCTTTAGTGAATACATCTGCAATCTGCGAGCGGGAGGGGGCGTGAAGAACTCGAACTTGTCCTTTCGCTACCTTCTCTCGAACAAAGTGAATATCGAGCTCGTTGTGTTTGGTGCGCTGATGCTGGACGGGGTTACCAGATAGGTATATGGCACTGATGTTGTCACAGTAGACCAACGTAGCACGAGGTAAGGGACAATGAAGCTCGAGTAACAGGTTCCGAATCCAACACTATTCGGACACAACATTAGCAACTCCTCGGTATTCGGCCTCAGTACTGGAACGAGAAAGTGTGGGCTGCCGTTTGGAGGACCAAGATATAAGATTGTCCCCCAAAAAGACACAGAAAACAGATGTAGATCGGCAAGTGTCTGGACAGCCTGCCCAATCAGCATCTGTGTAAGAGACGAGACCGGAGATCGGCGAGGAGTATAAGTGATGTGAAGACCGCTTCGATAAAAAAAAAAAAAAAAAAAAAGAAAGTCAAAAAAAGGGAAAAGGGTATTGGGTCGGACCGGGTCGGACCGGACCCGACCAGCAACCCGGCCAGGCCAGACCCGGCCCGGGCAGGGCGTTTCAGCCATCCACGTTTGGGCCGCGTGGCCCATTTCGGCGAATCCCGTTAGTCAGGCCCGGTTGGAGGTGGCCCAAGCCCGTTGGGAACTCGGGTATAAAAGGAGCAAGTTAGGGTTGAAACCCTAACATTACAGCCGTCCTTCTGTTCTCTTCTCCGTTTCCCGAATCCCCCCCTCTCCGATCCGAGCCCTCTACTCCCTCCTCCTCGTCTCAGCCTGCCGCCACCGTACCGACGAAGACCGGTGAGGCTCGCCGCTCGTCCACGAGTCCAGCGCCGCCTCTCTCTCTCGATTCACCCGTCTCCGACCCCGTCATCCTCTTACCCGAGCCTCCATCTCCGTTCCTTCCATCCTCACCGGATCTGAGACGGAAGCTTGACGCGCCGTTCAGATCCACGAGGAGCTCCGTCACGCTCCGCCGCTACCACGACTGCCACAACAACCTCCCGTCACCGCCATCCCTTCCCTACGGTGAGCTACCACCGTGAGTCCTCGGCCGACAACGTTTTCGCCGTTGGCCGGTCGTTTTATTGATCAAAACCCCCCTTCTCCCGTTTTATTCTCGAGAAATTTTGGATCTGGGCTTTGGGGAAAAACATAAAGATATTTTTGGGGGTCTGCATGTTGTGAAGAAGAAAGTGAATCAGAAATTTAAAGAAAATAATTTTGTTAAAAGGAAATGAGATTTAAACAAAATCAGATTTGATAAAAAGGAAAGAATTTTGAAGTAAGTCACACTAGATTAGAAAGCAGGTTCGATTTAAAATGGTTTTGGGACTGGTGAATAAAATCTGGAACTTTGGCTAAACTAGACTGTTAATCGGACCTTGAACGGGATCAAAGCGGATCACCGAACCTTGTGTCTCGGGAAGCATGCCACAAAACTCGTACCTCGGGAAGCGTGCTGTGAAACTCGTGCCTCGAGATTCGTGCATTGGGACCGTGCCTCGGAAACATGCACCGGTTTCAGTACTCGGGGACTCAAACCCGATTCGCCGTAATTCCGCTTTTAGCTCCCTCGAGTCTAAAAGACAACTTTTGAACTTAATCGAAACCGTCGTAACCTTTAAATTAATTTGTGAAACCGGTTTTAATTGTAACTTTCTGTGTAAAGTAGAGTGCGGCTTCGATCGAAGAGAAAACCGGAGTTACACCCAGACGCGGACTTCGCCCTAGAAGACGGCGTTGGCCCGGTCGTCAGCAACTAGGAGACGCTGCTGTGGTTTCGTCGTGAGGTAGGGAAAAGTAGCCGGATCTCGGCCCTGACTAGAGAAAGTTAACAGTAGAATTGCATGTGACACCGGGGTGTCGTGGGTTAAGTAGGTTATCGAATATTAGAAATGCATGATACGGGAACGTAGCGAACATTGGAAATGCATGTGACACTTAGTAGTGTCGTAGGAGCAGAGAACTTAGCGTTAGTAGAATTACTAGAGGCATATGACCATGCCCGGAGGTTGATTGTGAAACTGTTGATATTAGGACTGTTGGAGGCATTGGTTATGCCGGAGGTTGTTTGTGTAATTTGTGTCTTGGGTGGCCATGAGAGCCCGTAATTCATTATTGTGTCTTGGGTGGCCGTGAGAGCCCGTGTTACTGTTATGTCTTGGGTGGCCATGAGAGCCCGTACTTCATTATTGTGTCTTGGGTGGCCATGAGAGCCCGTGTTACTGTTGTGTCTTGGGTGGCCAAGAGAGCCCGTGTTACTGTTGTGTCTTGGGTGGCCATGAGAGCCCGTGTTACCGGTGTGTCTTGGGTGTCCATGAGTGCCTGTGGGGTTGTTGAGCCCGTGAGTTACTATTGGTGTGTCTTGGGTGGCCATGAGTGCCTGTGGGGTTGTTGAACCCGTGAGTTATGGTTGGTGTGTCTTGGGAGGCCGTGAGTGCCCGTGGGGTTGTTGATCCCGTGAGTTATGGTTGGTGTGTCTTGGGAGGCCGTGAGTGCCCGTGGGTTGTTGAGTCCGTGTTTTACTGTTGGTGTCTTGGGTGGCCATGAGTGCCTGTGGAGTGTTGAACCTGTGTTGTTGCTGTTTGTTGAACTTTTCTTGTGATTGTGATTGTGCTTGCCCGAGGTTAGTGACCCGACTGTGTGTCGGGAAGTGGTGCGAGTCCCGGTAGGTTACGAGCATTCTTTGGCTGGCCTGACCAAGTTCGAGTCCCGATAGGTTACGAGCATTCTTTGGCTGGCCTGACCAAGTTTGAGTCCCGGTAGGTTACGAGCATTCTTTGGCTGGTCTAACCAAGTTCGAGTCTCGGCAGGTTGTGAGCATTCTTTGGCTAGCCTGATCCGTGTTCGAGCCTCGGCAGGTTGTGAGCATTCTTTTGCTAGCCTCATCCGTGTTCGTGTCGTTGGAGGAGGTCGTCAATGGTTGTGTCGGGTTTACATTACGAGTTTGAGGTTGAGTCTGTTGAGGAAGGTAACGGGTTGTGAGTGTGACAGGTCGACCGCCTGGCCTGAGTGGTTCGGCAAAGCGCGTGATTGAGGGAGGTTTCTGAGCAGCTAGTATGCGATCCTTTGTGATCTTGTTTGGTGTGCGATCCCTTGTGATCTTGTTTGGTGTGCGATCCTTTGTGATCTTGGGTGTGCGTGGTGGTCTTTTGAGTCCTTGGAAGAGGTCGTCAATCGTTGTGTCGGGTCTACTTTACGTGTCCGAGTGTTGAGTCGGCTGAGGAAAGTATCAGTGTGTGGGTGTCGGTCGGGTTATTTGAGTTTGGGGATGGTGATCCCCGGTGTTGAGTTAGTTGTTAGTGTTACCGGCTTTGTCTGCTGATTATGCCGTGGTCAGTCTGTTATCCGTGGTGGTGAGCGAACGCTCACCCCTAACTGCTTTTCCTACAGGTACCGGTCGCAGGTTGGACTAGGTGGGCTTCTGAAGCTTGAAGAGCTAGGAGCGAGATTCTGGGTTTATTTTGAGTCTAGCGACAGATACCATACTTTTGTCCACTTGTTGGGACGTATTTTTTTAAGTTGTAAATATTATTTTTGTTGAACAAATGGTGATTTATGAAAAAGGCAACTAAATGTTTTATTATTTTAAATGTTCGCGCCCCGAGTTCGGTTTACTGAAATTGGGGCATGACAAGTGAAGACCCAGGCTCTTCGTCCCTTGAAGATACCGAATGATGCGCTTCAAACCGCCCATGTGACTAGTCCTTGGGTCATGCATGTGGAGACATATCTGCTGAACGGCATAAGAGATATCAGGTCTTGTGAATGTGAGGTACTGGAGCGCCCCTGCAAGACTGCGGTATAGGGTCGGATCCTCAAAGGGAGAGCTGTCATAAGCACCGAGCTTCCCTTGAGTATCAACTGGCGTTGCTGAGGCAGAACAGGATGCCATACCAGCACGCTCAATGATGTCAGTGGTGTATTTCTGCTGAGAGAGAAATAGACCACCTGAATGACGAGTGACTGCGATGCCCAGGAAATATGACAGAGGACCCAGATCCTTCATAGCAAACTCGGAGCTGAGGCTGGTCATGATGGAGAGTCGGAGAGAGTCGCTCGAGGAGGACAAGATGATGTCATCGACGTAAAGCAGGATATATGCGATGTCGTGTCCATGACGATAGATGAATAATGAATGATCAGACCTGCTATGATAAAAACCAATCGATGATACAAAATCAGCAAATCGTTGGTACCAGGCCCTAGGTGCCTGTTTGAGACCGTAGAGAGAGCGGTTCAACAGGCAAACATAATCAGGGTGAGTAGAGCTCCGAAAACCAAGAGGTTGATGCATGTAGACCGTCTCGTTAAGATTTTCATGTAGGAAGGCATTCTTAACATCGAGCTGATGAATAGACCAGGATCGGGAGACAACAATACTGAGCACTGTACGAATGGTTGCCGGCTTAACCACGGGGCTGAAAGTCTCATCGCAATCAACACCAACCTACTGAGACCTGCCATCACCAACAAGACGAGCCTTATATCGCTCAAAAGAACCGTCAGACCGAGTTTTATGTCGAAAAATCCACATGGAACGAATGACATTCGTTCCCACAAGACGTGGAACTAGAACCCACGTCTTATTATTAATCAAAGCATTAAACTCGTCTGTCATAGCGTGTTTCCAATTAGGATCAAGCAGAGCATCTTTAGGGTTTTGGGGGTATAGGAGATATAGAGGTGGTAGAATGGAGGTCGAAAATCACCTTTGGTTTGGAGATACCGGACCTGCTCCATGTGACCATTTGATGAGCGGGCGCAGAGGGAACATGATCCAAAACTCTAACCGTGGGTGATGGTTGGGCCAGTGCCGGTGCTGAGGAGGGAGAGGAAATGGGCTGGGCCTGTGCCGGTTCTGAAATAGGAGAGGAAATGGGCTGAGGCCTGGTTGGGCTGTGGCGAGCATTTGGGCCGGGATCAGCTTGCGGGGGAGAAAGCATCCAAAGTTGTGGTACGGACTCGGGAGCGGGTGGATGCACAATCGAGCGCGGGTTAGAAATCTGGTTATGAGCTGAAGAAGACGGTCCAAAAAGCAATTGAGCCCGTGTAGCTGGAGATATAGGGTCAGATAAAAAATCATAGCTATGTGGGGTTGGTGTGCAAGATGTAGTAAAGGGAAACACCGTTTCATTAAATAATACATGCCTCGATATAATAAATTTGTTTGTTTTTAAATTAAAACAAATATACCCTCTATGATTTGGAGGAAATCCGACGAAAACACATGGCGTCGACCGAGCCTGCAGTTTGTTAATTGTGGAAGATGGAAACGCGTGGGAGAGGGACCAGGAAGTGATGATCGCATTCGCTTATGTGGCTGCGATTCAATTTCTGTAAAAGAGAACGCAAGTGCTGCGAATCGGGCCTGGAAATAGCGACTGAGAAGCAGCTAATGGATCTGGGTGAAACACGCGATTAGAAGAATCGCCGGAGCTCGGAATCGCAGGTGGAGGCGCGATTAGCAGGAGCTGCAGCAGGAGGAATCGCGATGGGAAGAGACCAATCTACAGAAGAACATGCGATTAGAAGAATCGATTTTGGAGACGTCTGCGTTGACAGGGTCCACGGGCCTGGAGGGATTGGGCTTCACAGGCTGAAGGAATTGCAGCTGCACGGAGACGCGATTCGGGAGACGCGAATGTCAGCAGCAATTTGGAGACGCGATTGGTCTGACGTAGAATAGCAGAAGCCTGGAGTTGTGCTGGCGTGCGATCTGGAGCGAAGTGCTACTATCGTGCGAGTGGAAAGAGGAGATCGCAGGTCTGCAAATCGCGATTGGAACTGGAAAAAAATTGGCGGGAGAGTGAAGAAGGTAATAGAGACTAGTGCTCTGATACCATGAAGGCTTTTGGGATTTAAACCGTGCGTATAATGTTATTGAATTGGTATATTTGTACACAATTACAGATAGGAAATATTCAAAATATTATTCACAATATATCCTATGAGAGTTTGATAATAATCAAACTCTCTTAACATTATCGCTAACACTCATGACGATAATTTGGTGGACAAAGGAAGGCTATCAGCTGTAATTACACTGCTTATTTCATGAAATAGTAATGTTCTAGAGAGAGAGAGAGACTATTTCCTCTCTCTAGGCCCTTAACCCCCTTCTACTTGCAGAGCCATCAAGCTCATACCTCAGTGACGATCACTACAGAGAGGCAAGGAGCTCCACTCCGGACAGAACTCCACTCCGGACGGAACTCCGATGAGCAACAGACTCAGTTGGAATCTGTGAGAGACGACCAAAACAGAGACACACCACCACACGAATCCACGGACAAGTCATGTGCTATCGGAACCCCAACCCGTTAATAAGGGCAGAGAAGAGCCACACGATCCCGACTTCGGAAATCAGAACGGCCGAAGAGAGGGGAGTCCCCTACCATCGAAGGTCACGAGTTCCTGAGCCGTACTCCGACGAGTCCTACCGAATCCCCGACCGAAGAACTAGAGCAAGGACATATCTGATTCGCAGAACTCGGTGAGGAAACCCGAGCTCTAGAAAAGCAACGAGGCCGAGCTCCTACGACAACCATGCTGGTGAGCTAAACGTAGACTCGGTAAGTAGACAGACGAGCAAATGAATACTTCGTCGAACTCGGGAACAGTAAGGCCACCGTCGATCAGGATCGAGACGAATAGAGAGAGAGGGAGCCAGGGGGGAGGAGGAGGAGAGGAAGAGGGAAGGGAAAAGCCTCCGCCAGCCACAACCATGATTGTAGCCGTGGTTGGAGCCGACGAGGACAAAGGGCGATGACAGGAAAAAAAAAGGGTATGAGTTTTAGGGTTCTTTGCGAGAAAGAAGCCCTTTTTGTAGTTACATTATATTTTTATCTCACTTTTTAATTAAGATACCTTATACATAAATCGTAGTTAAGGATACTAAACTAATCTTTTCCCAAAACACCATCTCTAAAATATTTGTTGGCTGAAAAAGCTCTCACTATACCCTAAGAAACCCTAGCCTTGTGCTCTTGTATCTACACCATCCTTTTTCGGTAACCTAGCACGCCTCCCGAGGAAGACCTACCTCCTCCTACGCCGACATCACCTGTTGTAGTCGCCCCTATGGCCGGTGCGTCTACTCCCTCACTGTTTTCCTCTCCAATGAAACCCGCGGAGGAGGCCCCACCACCACGCCCCTCCTCTGAAGTGACTAGTCCTATTAAAGGGCGTCGAAAGAGGAAGCTGAAACGTTCCATACCTCCATCACCGACGATGACTTCTTCTCTAGTACCGTTGCAACCCTCTCAAGCGATTGTTCCGTTTTTCCTAGAAGCCTCGTCCCCAACACCCTCACGATCGGCACCAAGTTTAAATGATCGCCCAAAACTCTAGTGTCGTCTTTTACAAGCAACAAGACGTTGTCGCCTCCTTCCATTGGTACTGTATCTGGCCTATTGGTAGGTCTCACGAGTGCACCAGGGGAGTTGTTGTCCGTCTGCAGAAATTCCTCTTTCCGCTAGGACCACTGCCAAACGCGGACCATATCCCAATCATACCCTCCCTACCTCATATCCCGGCGTTCTTGTTGTGTCAGGAGGGCACCAATCCAACTCTGCTAGAGGTCATTCTCGCGCCATCAGTCCCGATCCCGCCTAGCTTGAAGGCCTCCCCGATGGCGAGTCTTCAGGAGAGCATGTCCTTCTGCTCAATAAGGGAGTAGGAGGAGATGGAGATCGTAGTTCTTGAGGCGGCGGTGGATCCAAGGATGCTGGCTCGCCAGCAATTTGGGATGCTCGACAAGCTCATGATCGAATGACCTCCCGAGAAGGAAACCCTGCTGCGGATAATCACCAACGCGTGGGGACGCTCAGGACAAGGCTTGGTGATCAAGGACGTCGAAACCGGAGTCTTTGGGTTCTACTTTGAAACAGCGGATGCTCGCTCCTGGGTTCGAGGAAACGAACCATGATGCTTCGGGGGTAACCCTCTTCTTCTTAGCGACCTAGAGCCATTAGCCCGAGACCTCCCCATTCTGAACAAGATGTAGTTATGAGTTCACGCCCACAACATTCCATCGCTGGTAAGGACAAGGACAACGAGGGAGACGATTGGAGCAACCCTGGGGACCTACGTGGACACAATCTGCGACAGAGATGGCCAATATTGGGGAGGAGTGATCAAAATGCGATTTTGGAACTTAGTGGATCATCCCTCACATCGGAACCTCCTAATATGTTTCAAGGAATTCTGGGATCCGGTCCAGTGCACTCTCACCTCAAGTTGCCATCTTTCTTTGGGAATTATGGGCGCATTGGTCACAGGTCGTAGGCTTGTGATTGGGAGGTAAATGGGACTCCTCGTTTTGACACGTCAATGCTAAAATACCATCGTGATCCGAAAACCAAGTTGTATGTGACAGAGTGGGGGAAACCAACACATCATCCCCCAGGATTTAGCCAACTGACCTCAGCTATCCCACCTAAGACTCCACCGTCTCGGGGAAGGGGGTAGATTGTAACCTCGCATATCCCACCTAATCCATAGGAGGTGGGAGGATGTCGGGGACGACCCAGGGTGTCGACTGCACCTCTGGGCTTTGATTCAGTAGGAAGGACGGGCCAAAAAAGGGACACTGCAGGCGAGCCCAAGGAGGATCAAGCAAGGGCGGGGAAGCAGCCCCGCCACCAGGAATGAAAGGAATTAAGTGCTCTAGGGACTGACCTCGGGAGGGGTCCCTAAAAAGAGCTCTGCTATCCTTTGAAACTGATGAATGCATGTTCGGTCGCACTCTACAGAGTATGCATCATTTAGATAGTACTTTGAACAGTATTTGTCAGTTTCGTCTTAGTTTAAATTTAGTTTGTCTATATTATTTTTCTAATACCGTTTATAACAATTCACATGTCTCAGAGTTTTTTTATCAAAAGATCTTCTGAGATTCTATACGGTATAACAACTTTATTTTTATTTAAATCAAATACATGCCGTTTTTAGTCAAAAACTAATCTTTTCTCAAGTATAAAATATAATTAAGCCTATTTTGAAAATAGAACGTTTCTCATAGGCGAAAGTTACCGTTTTTCCCTTCGACCCACGCCGTTTGGGCCATGTCAGCCCAACAGTCTGATTGATGTTTTTGTTACTTTTGTTTCCTCAAACATGAAAAGAAGAAACAATGTATCAGTAACGATATGTTTCTATAATACATTAATACCTGGGTTGGTGACGTTGGTCACCCATTTTTATTTTTATAATATTATATTTTTTGAACCAAAGTCTCAATAAGCTGTCTTTATTATACCCAATTGAATCACACAAACACTAATCAGGCCATATCCACAATATATATAAAGAGAAGCGTCAAAGCTCATTTCCACGAACACAAGTTTTTTTCCATACAAAACCCCCCCTTCCTCCTTTCTCCTCCAGACCTGGTCGCCGGTAAATGGACTCGTCCAGGTACGTTATAAGCCCCGAAGGATGCAGCAGCAGCGAATCCGGCTGGACCATGTATATAGCCTCTCCAATGCAAGAAGATCCATGCAGTGATATTGACGACGACGATGGTCAAAACAACAATATCTTCACAAAACATACACGAGCCAAAACCAAAACCAAAACCAAAACCAAAACCAAAACAAACGAGGACAGCGACGATTCCATGGCGTCCGATGCCTCATCAGGCCCGAGCTACCTGCAACAAAAGAGCATCGTCAAGGGGAAGAACGAGAAGGCTGCAAAGAACGCTTCGAAGAAGAAGGAAGAGAAGCAAGAGAAGAAGAAGAGAGGGAAGAGGTTCTTCTTCTAGTTGTAGTTTGTTGCCGGAATTCTGTTCTGAGGTTTTAGTTGAGTTCATTGTACTGAGCAGCAAAAACATGTATCCGAAACCAGACCAATTATTTGAATACTCTGAAATTGTTTATTGAGAGCACATTCCTTGGCAGAAGCCTATCATGCTTGTCTCCAAAGCCATATCAGAAGAGCCTTATTTGTCAGATCAGCAACCGCACAAAACCCATGTGCACACAGCGCACACACGCAGAAGCAACATATCAGGACAAGATCACAACACTGTATGCATATATAACAGTTTTGTAATTTTAACCTTTTTTCACGCACAAACCTTAACCATATCAGATGTGGTGTTGGGCTGGAAAGAGGAAACCTCGCAACATGACAACTACCAAGAGCAGCAAAAGCATTTGGTGGTGACAGAACATGGTTGAGTTGTAAATTAGGTGCAACTACAACAGCAACTATGGGCTGTATACTTAAAAACTATTCAGATCATAATTAACTACCATTAATATCCACGATTAAGAACATGATTTGCATAATCTTCACAAAAGTTACCATGCATATATGCAAAGTAAATAAAGAAAACAGAGTTAGTTACCTTGCAAGTGTGGAAGAGACAAACCTGACAGAAGCAAATAAAGCTTGCTAGTTCCATCTTATTCATTCTATTCTGTGAACCCAAGAATAGATTCAGCAACAAAAAGATAAGGTGATAATAATGTGGGGTTTGCATTATTATAGTATGATTAGCGGATATTAGGTAAGAAGATCTTGCCTTTTGCATTGAGATTTACTTTAGAGTTCAAAAAGAAGAGGACATGAATGGATCCTTCCTCGAATGTAAGACGCTTGTCCTCTACTTCCCCGTGGCTGTGATGCATATGGCTAAAGAAACAAGATGAAGGAAGATAAGTCAAACTTTACAGATAAAATAAAACCTTAAGAGACGTGCAACCGTGGTTCCTTGAACCTTAAAAGGGCTTACTTTAATGTGTTTTTCCAGACAGGTTTCTATAATCTATCTTAAAACACCAGCAAAAGTAGCCGTCGGCCTCCACCTAAAGCCTTGTTTAACTCCTATAGGTATATTCTTATAACATCATATATATGTATATGCAGATCTGTCTTCAAATACAATAAAAACATTACTACAGAGCACATGTAGATTGTAGTGTAGAAAGAATAATGTAAATAGTTCATTTTGAGCCATAAGTCAACCTAGCTGCAACTATTATAATCAGTAAGAAAAAGATGTTTCTGAGTTTTACCATACTTCGAAGCAATTTGGCGTACCCCTCAACCCTCACCTTCAGTATCCAAACCAAGCTGCATGATTTCTGAAGCAAAACAGTATAAGAACTGAGTTTATCGATTCAATACTGCAATTTGCAAATAATACAGAGAAAAATATCATATTTTACCTTCCGCGTCTCAGTTAAAAGACATGTTTAACTCAATTAGATTGCAATGAATCTCAAGTTCTTAAAAGGGTGTCTATTATGACTCAAACCTAGCAAGTAGCAACAGCAGAAGGGAGAAACTTGTAGGTATCATAACCCAATGGATTAACTTGCACATGCCCTTCACATTCAGTCCACTGGTGAGGATGTGAGATGCATTCAACCATGCAATACATGTGTAAGGAATCATTACAAACCATGATGGAAGTTTAGAAGATGCAACATTGAGATGAACAAACTAAACATTCTATTAACCAAATAACTGCATGAAATATGAAACTTTACTTGACACTTGACAATTACTGATTTAGAGTTGCATGTATATCACGACAATATCATCTTCGACCAGGAAAACAAGTATGGAAAACACACCAAACTAGATTGATTTGAATCTCAAAAGCAGCATATATAGCTCCCAAAGTGCAAACAAAACTACAAACAACCACAATAAACTGCTCTTAATTAGATAAGAGTACAAATTCATCAGAGATATCCTGAGCAGGAATTATTACAATAACCGAGTCTGGCCAAGAAGAAGCATACTTAAATTTTTGATTGCTTGGCAATCTTGAACCATTCAGTATGGAAAGATCCTTCCATATCAGTTCTTTCGTAAGTATGAGCACCAAAATAATCTCTTTGAGCTTGGACCAAATTAGCAGGCAACCTGTCCCTTCTATAAGTGTCAAAGTAAGCAAGGCTTGAGGACATACCCGGGGTGCTAACACCCGAGTTGATAGCAAGGCACACAACCCTTCGCCAAGCAGATTGTCTCTCAATGATTTCCTTGGCAAACTCGGGGTCAACAAGAAGGTTTGCAAGATCTGCGTTCCTATCATACGCCTGCTTGATCCTGTCAAGGAATATAGCTCGAATGATGCAACCTCCTTTCCAGATCCTAGCAAGCTCCCCCAACTTCAAGTCCCATCCCTTCTCTAAGCTCTTGGCCCGGATGAGATTCATCCCCTGAGCATAACTACAGATCTTTGATGCATAAAGAGCCTGCCTCACATCATCAATCAACTTTTGCTTGTCCACATCTTCATTGCTCACAATATCACCAAAACCAGCAGACTCAAAGACTTTGCTTGCTTTGACTCTTTCGTCCTTCAGCCCACTAAGGAACCTTGCATCCAAAGAGGATTCAATTGTTGGAGCTGCAACTGATAGTTCAGCAGCTTGCTGAACAGTCCATTTACCCGTTCCTTTCATGCCAGTCTTGTCCAAAACCTTGTCAACCAAATATCCATCTGCCTTGTCATCCTTGATTCCAAAAATATCTGCAGTGATTTCGATTAAGAAGCTAAGAAGCTCCCCCTTGTTCCACTCTGAGAAAACACTTTGAAGTTCCTCATTTGACAACTTCCCAACTGATTTGAGTACATCATATGCCTCTGAAATCAACTGCATATCACCGTACTCAATACCATTATGAACCATCTTAACAAAATTGCCTGATCCACCTTTGCCAATATATGTCACGCAAGGGCCACTATCTGGAACTTGGGCTGAAACCTTGAGTACAATGTCTTCAATATACTTGTAAGCCTGAAGAGACCCTCCTGGCATCATAGAAGGCCCATATCGAGCACCCTCTTCACCTCCTGAAACTCCCATTCCAAGGTACAGCAACCCCAGTTCAGCCACCTCTTTCTCTCTCCTCTCGGTGTTCTCATACCACTCATTACCACCATCAATTATGCAATCACCCTTCTCCATGTAAGCAGAAAGGGTTTTTATGGTTTGGTCAACAGGTGCTCCAGCTTTGACAAGCATGATTATGCAACGTGGTTTTTGGATGGAGTTCACAAAAGATTCGGGATCATGGAAACCGTATAAGGGGAGATCTCCTTCCTTCTTAGCGCGCTCAACTGTCTCATCAACTTTGGATGTTGTCCGGTTGTACACAGAAATGGGGAAGCCTTTCTCAGCAATGTTGAGAGCCAAGTTTTGCCCCATGACAGCAAGACCGGCCAGTCCTATTCTCGTAAGGTTTGTGGGAGCAGCCATTTTGTCCTATCCAATCAACAAGATTACCAGTGAGACAAAAACCCAAAATTGGTACATACTAAATAATTATGTAATGCAAACGACTCTAAGAGCATGTGAATTATAATCATCAATACAATTAACATGCTTAAAGAATGAAATTTGAATTATACGGGAAAAGCTTGAATTGTGGTTACTCCTAGTCCTAGATATGGTTGACTATTTGTTAGATGAAAACACATTGACCATCTTATTAGTGTTTAATTATTATTATTGTTATTATCATACACAATCATAATCTTATGGGTCAGGAAAACATGAGTAATATAAATTCAATCAGAACCTTGGCAGTTAACTGAGATGGAAATTTTTTGAAACAACAAGACCATCTTATTCTTTCTTTGAAAGGTCAAGACCATCTCATTCAGTTGAAAGAGATGGTCAGATAAATAAATATAATAAACCCACAATAGTTCTTTATTCTAGACCAAAATAAGCAAAATACCCAAATCAGAATCCCACATCCAAAAAAAAAATTGAATCAAAACCAGTGATTGGTCTACAACAATAGTTTAGGTTTCTCAAAACACACCACTTCCAAATTATGTTAATTTATCCGATCCCCGATTGGCACAGAAACACTAGATTCAGTAAACAGCCAACAAGATCACACACAAATACATAAACAAAAGTAGACCCAAAATCAGAACCCGCACTAATTCAGAAATTAACAGTAAACATATGAATCAGCACAAAACAAAATAAACCCAGATCAGAAAACCCAGTACATGAAACCAGGAATAGTAAAGTTGCGATTTTAATGCCAGAAAAATTAACATGCAGAAAAGGGTCCAACATTAGCATCAGCATCCCGAGCACATTACCAAAAACCAGACAGAGGAAAAGGAATGCGAACCTGTTTTGAACCCTCTGGAATCGGAAATGGAGGTTGAGGTGGCGGAGGATGTGAAGATGGTGAGAGCAGATTCACGCTTATATATCGCTTACCAAACCACCATTTTCTTTTTACACGGAAAATATCAATGATGCCGGTAGCTGGTAGCTGGTGGGTGGGTCGGTCAAACTAATCAACGTGCATTAGCCGCCGTTGACGTAACACGACGGCCTAGATTTTCCCACGTCATTTGTGAAATCAGCGCCACGTCATTTGTGAGATCAGCGCCGAGTCTGACGTGGCGAGGTTCAAGGGTGTGTGTGGTGCAGTCTCACCTACTCCAAATGGAGATCACCCTCGCATCCGGGTAAATTAGCAAAATGACCTCCTTCTTTTACATGTTTTGCACCGTAATCTTCATTCTTCACCCAAAAAACTTTATTTTTATTTTATTTTTTGAAGCCAAAAACCATGAAAGATGAAAAAAAAAATTAACTAAAAATTACTATTTCTTCCCCCTTCACAACCCAATTCCCAACTCTTCCACTTCCACTTCCCCTTCTCTCATTGTCACCTCACTTGCAGTGTTTCGGCTCAATGTCCAACAAACAAAGTGCAATTCTGATCGAGAGAAGAAGGTATTTTCCGTCGTTTCTCTCGTCGGTCCTTCCACTGCACAGTCGCAGTCTTCTCGAGGTCTACACACAGTAATGAAAAGCTTCTCTGAGGTACATATTAGGAATCATTCTGGTCGATTTGCTTGTAGAAATCTTGGGGAGCACACTAGTTTTATAGATTTATGTTGAAATACTGATGTAGATAGGTAGGTGTTTCCGATCACCGAGTAGTTGTAGCTATCGATCGACAATAGTGTTTGTCGCTATCAAGACGTAGTAAATTCTGGAGATGGATAGTTAGGCATTGGTCAATCGAGACTGTAGGACGAATGGATGGTCTTTATCGATACGTAGTAAATCATAGAGAAGTGTAGTTAGGTTTGGATTAATCGAGACCCTAGAAGGATTGGGTGGTCTCTATCGGGACCTAAAAATTCCGGATGTATCTCAATCGAGACCAAGTGAGACATGGTTCGTCTCTATCGAGACAATTATTATATTGACATAGTCTCGATCGTCTTGGTATGGGATTTTCTGAAGTGTGTAATGTTTGTCGTTTTTCGTACAGGCCAGTGCATTGAAATGGCAAGAAAGACGCAAATGGCTCACATACCTGTTGAAGATGACATTCCAAGTAACAACGAACTAGGCCAATCGGAAGAAGATAAAATAGAGCGTCAAAAACATCATTCAATTTAATTTTCGACCGACCAATGCAATAGTAGATGAAGAAGATGATGTAGTGGAAAGCGTTGTTCAAAGTGAAAGGTCACAAGAAAGAGGAATAAATAAGGTGATACAAAGGTGCATTAATAAAGAATTAGATCACAATCATTAGTACATGTACATTATTCAGAAGAACTTTGTAGAGAAGAGAAACAAGAATCCGTAGGAGGAGGGGAAGATAAATAACAAGATAAAGATCAAGAAGAGCATGAAGAACAAGATAAAAAGCACAAAGAACATGTAGTTGACCCATCGACGACGTCTTCTTCTCTCTACGTCGTTATTCTTCCTCTACTCCATGTAATACCAGATCTGGCGAACTCCGGACGGCCGACCACCACCTCACGCCCGCCTTGCCCGGAACCTCTGTTTGGGTGTCTGGACTTTGCTGATAGCCGGACTTTGTTTGGGTAATTTCTTGTGTGGTGGACCGGGAGGGGGAGCTTGGGCTCTGCAGATCTGAAGGCCTCTCCTCAGGTGAAGTCCATCCGGCAAATCCACCACCCCCCTGTCCGTGAGCACCACCTGATTTCAATTAGGGATTGGGATTTGTTCATCGATTTGGCAAAGAAGATTTGGCTTCAATTTGTTCTTCGATTCGACGAAGAACATGAAACTAATGAATGAATATATTTTTTTGACGAAGTAATGAATGAATATTAATGATATAATAAAATAAATATAAAATTTGATTTTAACAATTAATGATATAATAAAATAAATATAAGATTAAGGGTATTGGGAATATCAAATCTACTAGGGTTTTGAAAGCTCTGTCGCTGCACATCACCATACTTATGGCTATGGCAATTGCCATGGCTTATGCCACGATGCTTCTTCTCTTCTCTATCCTCCCTCTTCTCTACACATCCTTTTTGGGTCTTGCGAGAGTTTTCTCTGCTAGGGTTCCTATCGAGTCGCCGCTAGCCACCGCGTTGTGGACTCTCCCCCGCCACCACCTACGTGTCTCCCAATCATGTTCGGTCCCCCTCTGCAATTATGATGGTTTTCGTCTTGCTCACATTGGCTTCAACCAACCTTCAATCCGCCTGAAGCCGACGACGTCTCTACAGTCGTCGCCCCTGAAGCACCTGTGAAGCCTCCGCCCCAGGGGTTTCCGTCTCTACAACCGTCGTCCCTGATGCTTCCGTCGTCATCCTTGAAGTCGCCGTTGTCCCTACCGTCGCCGCTTCTGATGTCGCTGCCATCTCTAGAGTTGTCCCTAAAGTCGTCGCCGTCAGATCTGGAGCTGCAGCCGGCCCTTCCTTCTCCCTGGCCTCCACCGCCACAAACGCCTCGACCCCTTTCACGATTATGGATCTGGCTAATCGAAAGAGTCTTTTTTATTTTAATTGAGTTTGTCTTTGCGGGATCAATTCCTATCAAACAGAGAATCAAGGATTTCTCTAGGGAGGGGAGCATCGGGGGCTGGCCCTAGGAGGGGTCCCTAGACGATGCCCCCATGTCTTCTGTTTTTGCCCGTGGAGCGTCAAAATACCGTCTGTGACGGTTCTGGTACTACAAGGTTAAGTGAACCATTGTTCATTCATACTGACCTTTTGTGGTCGAGGAGCATGTTCCTCGATGCACAACAATATACTCAATTTAAAAAGTAATAATATTGCATCTTTTGCTCAAAAAATACATATAAGATTTTAATGAAGATGGAAAGTTTTAGGGTAAAAATTAATTTTTAAAATTGCAAAAAAACAAATTTCGGAAATTTATAAATATATTATGTATTATGAAATTTAATAAAAATTGAAAATAAAAAGAATGAAAGAATTAATTGGTTGAATGAAATTAAAAAGAAAAGGACAAATTGATATTTTTTATAGTAAAAACTGATTTTTAATAATAAAATTGATTTTTCGAAATAAAAGTTTCAAATTTAAAAATAATTAAGAACAATTAAAAAATAATATGAATATTTTCGTAATCATGTGTCAAAAAATAAAAAATAAAAATTCATAAGTTATTGTAAGGACGTGCAAAAGTAGTTAGGGGTAATTTAGACGTTTCCAGTTCTACCGTTAGCTCCGCTATGGATTTCTCCTCTATTTGATAATATTGAAAAGTGACTGTCAAGACATGATTTCAAATGTGGACGACAACCATAGCGTGTGAAAAAAGATTAAAATAAACAATGGTCACGAGGTTTTCCCAACAATAAAACCATAAAATTTAAAGTTCAGATAAGTGACTAAAGAAATTGCTTCCTTATAAACAAGATGTTGAATTCAAATATTAATATATACATTAGTTTTGACTACCATTTGGTTGGTCAAGACGAACACTTATATTTTGGAGTTGGATACTTTTTTCTAAAACGGGTAACCGAAGACTTTCATAAATGCCAATACGTAATCAAACAGGATGAGGCGTGACCGTTCTGGGTTCCAGATGTATGTCCGGGCCGACCGTAGCAAGCCCGACGCTCATGAACCCATAATAATAGCCCACTTGAAATCGTGGGCACAAACTCAAGACAACTCCTTACCATCGTCCCAAAACAACGAGACATAAAGTAAAAGGTCCTAAAGCAAACATGAAATAAAATGTTCCAAAGATAATGCAGATAACAAGAAAGCAGATAAATAAACTTTGCTGATGTTGCAGGCTGCCCGGGACCTCCCAGCACTGGCAGTCCCGGGTCTGTAGGTATAGTCTGAGGACGACTCCACCCACCCTTGCCGGGTCGGGTCATTCCTGCATCGGAGGCTGTTGTGCCTCCGTCTGCTCTTCCCTCTCCTCCTTCTGGTAGACCGGCCACATTATGTGTTGTTGGGGGGTCGGATCATCCATGAGCTTCTTCGACTGCGGCGGACGAGCATACAAAGACCCGCTCCTAGTCTTCAGGGTGGTCAGCTTACCCTTTCCTCGGCTGGGCCCTCCTTTCCCTATTCCTGCCTGAGGATCTTTCTTTTTCCCCTCCCGGGTCACTACAATAGCTCCGGGCTCAGCTCGGTCCATAGTATCAGCAGCAGGGTAGACGTTAGCCTGATTGTCAGGCTTCGTGAAGCCCGGTGGCCCTCCAGAGACTCGACTCCCTCCCTCTTGCATTACATTGGTTGCCCCTCTTGGGGTGACCCTATCCAGATTGTCAGACTTCGAAATGTCTGCGCCGGATAGATCTTCACCCGTAGTGATTTCCCTGGAATGAATCAGCGGATTCAGGGACATATCACTCAGGAGATACGTAATAGTCGGGTGTGTCACCGAGGGGGGGGGGGGTGTATTCCAAACCATCCTCAGCAGCCGATCCACACCCATCTGGCTTGGGGCCAGGATGGACGGATCGTAACAAATCTCTTCCCGACCAATCCACGACAACTGAGTCGTGCAACCCGATATTTTGTGGGTTACCATTCCACACCTGCGACAAAAATCCACTGTCCTCTCATATTGCAAATCAATCACAGCGGATGTTGTGGTACCTGGAAATCTGAGTCGTAGTCTTCGTCGTAGAGGTCGGTGCAACTCCATTCGGACCCGCAACCATAAGAACATGTCCTCCCGTCGAGCCAACGGGATCGGGGCCGATGGAACTTGGGTGCCAATATTATCTGCAATGAGACCGCGGATGTAATCGTTACTGGCTCCCACCTGGACATTGAGCGCCCGGACACCAATCTCCACATGATGGAAGTTAATCTCATTGGCCCGGACAAATTTTCTGAGAGGCTCCAACAGAAGGGGAAAACCCTTGAAGCTCTAGGGACCCCTATGACGGATATTTTCCATCGTCTCGGCGGACGGGAAATTATAGCCTGTGACCTCCAGGGACATGAATTCCACCTGAATTCCAGTCACCTTACACTTCTGTAGCATCATCGCGCAGACGACGTTCTGATTGTAGACCCGGTCCCCTGCAACCTTAGCTGCTAGGGAGAACTGGTACGTGCCCTTGGTGAAGAGTGGGAACCCCTCCTCCAAGACCACTACTTCATCATCATCGTCCTCCCAGTCCAGGACCGGGGAGATACGGATTGAGTGGACCTTAGATGGGCTATCATCGACCCCCGTCCGCCTGCTGGAAGAGGGCTCGTGTCCGATATCCGATCTGACGGAGGGCGGTATCTAGGCACCACCGTCGGTGACTGAGGCCGAGAGTGGGGCGGCAGATCCCGAGGAGCCTCCCTCACTACCAGTTGGCGTCCACCCTGATCCAAGACAGTCGCTGGAACCTCAGAAACCTCGGAGGCTGCCTGGTTCGTACCAGGTTTATCCTTTAGGGCCAGGAGACCCGTCGGCCGCCGGGGGTCCGGCAGGAGAAGAGAGGGACCTGCCTCAGACGACGGCGTGACGAAGTCGCCGGAGGGGAACCCTATCGGGTCGGGGACAACGTGCTGCTGAGAAACGTCAGCTACTGGTTGGATCTGACCTTTGGACGTCATTTCCGCCTGGGAACGGCAGGGAGTAGGCAGATCCAGTGCTGGGATGGACGGAAATGACGAGGGACGGCAGCAGGGATGTCGTCGGGAGCGGCGGAGACGACCAGTTACGACGGGGAGCAGATGGAAAGCAGAGGTGGCGAACGAAACTCGAGAGCGGCGTTGGTGCAGCGACGACGAGAGCGAGGAAGCAGGCGGTGGTCGGCGAGGAATAAGGGCGGCGACAGCAAAACCCTGCCTAGATTAGAGTGAACCTCACGAAGAGGTAGAAGAGAACTTCTTTTCGAGTATTACTATCAATTGGAGTTGGATACTTAAGTGGTTATCAAGCAAACAAATGTACCAAACGAGATTAGATTATGATTTGGCCATAAAAAAATTCAAAATGTAATGGTTAATATGTCAAGAGATTACATTATTTGGGGTTCCTTTATTTTCTTAGAGCATCCACAATCATCTCGTCGGCAGCCGGCGAGATGGTTTAAAGTATTGTTTTTTAATCATCTCACCAGTTCACCGCCAGCGAGCTCTGTAGTAGGCTGGCGGGGAGGCGCCGGCGAGATGTAAGAAATTTATTTTTTAAATGTATTTTTTTATGTAAAATAGATTTTAAATGGAAAAACAACAAATATTAAGGTCGATAACTAACATCGAATAAAGGAAACAACACAGATAAAAAGAAACTAACACCAAGGAAACTAACACCGAATAAAGGAAATTAACACCTAATAAAGGAAACTAATAGCTAGGCGTCTCCAAATTTATTCCAGAGATGTTCGATAAGATCGTCCTTCAAACGGTAATGCATACGTTCATTTTGCATCCTCTTAGTGTTTCCGAGTATGACATTGGTCGGGACGAAGCCTCCTCGTGCAATATGTGGTTGACTTGGACTACCTTCTTCTGTTTGTTCACGATACCCGTCATATGTATGACGTTCAGCCTCAACTATCTTATTGTGCAGTATAATGCACGCATTCATGACCAAACCGATTGACTTGGGAGCCCATAAACGGCTCGGTTGTTTGATAATGTGAAACCGAGCTTGTAGTACGCTGAAAGCTCGTTCCACATCCTTCCTGCAAGCATCTTGGACTTTAGCATACTTCTTCTGCTTCGGCGTTGACGGTAATGTAATTTTTTTTTGAACACTGGCCTCGAAGGGTAAATATCGTCAGCAAGATAATAAGGAAGTGTGTAATTCTTACCATTTATCGTGTAAGCAACCGGTGGTTGCCAACCGTTGACAACGTCCGCGAACAGCTTCGAATGGTTCAGGATCGTCAAATCGTTGTTCGACCCCACCATGCCGAAGAAAGAGTGCCAAATCCATAAGTCACGAGTTGCAACCGCCTCAAGTACAACGGTTGGTCGATTACCGTGGTCCCTTCGGGAATGTGCTCCTCGAAGGGCCTTTGGGCAGTTCTTCCACTCCCAGTGCATGCAGTCAAGACTTCCAAGCATGCTTGGGAATCCGCGCGCTTCATTAACCGCCAAAATGTGGTCCATATTAGCTTGTGTAGGCTGCCGCCGGTATGTAGCACCAAAGACTTTATTTAGTGCACTGCAAAGTGTTCGCAAACATTCAAAAGACGTTGTTTCCCCTATCTTCAAATACTCGTCCAACGCATCAGCTGCAATTCCGTAACATAACTGCCTAATGGCGGCAGTACATTTCTGATAAGGAGAGAATGAAACTTGACCCAATGCATCTAACCTTTACTTGAAGTAATCGTCGTGCTGCTCCAATGCATGAACGATACGGAGGAACACCGACTTTGGCATTCTAAACCGACGCCGAAACTGCACCTCGGTGTACACAGGGTTGGTGTTGAAGTAGTCATTCATTAACCGTTCGTTTGCGGCTACCCGGTCACGTCGAATGTATTTGCGCTTCCGTGGTGGAGAATCCACCAAAGCGTCGTCCAACATCTCCTCGGTTGATAGACAGTCTTCGAGCATGTCATTCAAAATAGAATCGAATTCCATATCTTCAGGATCGAATTCCATGATGACGGACAAAGAAGGATGAGGGTCGGGACGATACTTTATGAGAAGGATGAATAGTGGAGAGTTTGTGAATTTTAGTTTTTGAGGGTGGGTTTATATAAGGTTTTAGGGTAGGTTTAACATAAATGTTGTAGTTATGGTGAGCGTTTTTTAACATAAAAAACGACGATCAAGGTTATTCTATTGGACGTGTAGATATTTTTTGGATAATATAGGTGTGTTTTATTTTTCCAAACAAATAGCATTGACCAAGAGCATTTTTATTGGACAACAAAGATTTTTTGGAGATAACCCCCTCATCTCGCCGGCGTGAGCTGCCAGCGAGAAGTACATAGCCAGCGCAGCTCGCCAGCGAGCTCCTCGCCTCCTCCTCGCCTGCTCCCCGCCTCCTCCTCGCCAGCGACTTCTCCTCGCCAGCTGCTTCTCGCCCACAACTGTGGGTGCTCTTATATCTTTATGTTATTTAACTTCTCGTTAGGTCATCATAGTTACGTTTTTTTACTTTTTATTTTTCATCTTACTTGCTACGACAATGAATCACCACTCATCTCATATATACCTTTTCTATTTTTATTTCGAGTTTACACCATGGTTTAATCCATCCACCACCATCCTCATACTCATCACCTTCATTCTCATCTCTTGATAGATACGTCTCTACACTGTCGCCTCGCAACAAGCAACATGATTGCTTCCCGCATCTCCTCAAATTAATGTGTTATCGTTTAACAATGTTCCAAGAGATCAATTGCTCGGTAATCCTCCATATCGACAATACGACACCACCAAAGAATGGACTACGAGTCCCGGTGCCAGATCTGAAAAACAGATCCTATGCCTACGAGGCATGAACTCTGATGAAGAAGCACTCCCACAACTCGACCGCTCCGTCCGACATGAATCGACAATGCCGTTTAAGGTCCAGTCAAAGCATTCGTCTTTCTGCTGCTCCAACTACAGAGTATTAGCAGATATAATTATAGTTATATTAAGTTATAATCTCAATCATTGTAATTCTTCATATCCTATATCTTGTTAATGATAATGCCGGATATGACAAGAGATTACATCACATTACCTAACAATATCTTCAAATTTCTCTGCATTCACACTTATGCATGTTGGTGACATGAACACGGTGCAGCAAAAATAAGAAACTAGATTGCAAGAGAAGAAAGAAATTAGATAGCAAGACTGATATGCTGATTCAAATTTTAACTTAATGGATCTTCTTTGCGATAGTTAGTTTTTAGCAAAACATGCACATCCTGCAACTTTCTCTAAACCATGCAACATATCCAAGCACAAATCACACTTCATGGAGTCACCATACACGTGTTCGACTAAATCTTCATTTGAAGTAAAAAGCCAGTACACTACAGTAACACTCAGGTGAGCATAAAAAGAAGTTCAAATGCATAAACCAAGGTTTGGTAACTGATACAATACATTCACCGTTGTTGGTTGTAATACACTTCTCAGATATAATAACAAATACACTTGTGAGTTGTATTCTAACATCCAGTACAGAAAGATTTGACGTGTAATTAATTCAATCTGGCTGCTTACAGTTCATGATTAACAGTTTTAATACCTTATCTACTAACAAAGTTCACCAAAAGGAAGGAAAGATGAACCTTGAGCTTCCTCTTAAGGCACCAGATTTAAAAAACTTGTAAGCATATCAGTAACCAACCCAGTATGAACATTTATGGCAACTCATTGACTTTGTTACCTGATTGACAAGGAACGTCATCATCTAGATGCCAAAATTGCACATTTGGACAAACTCCATGTCAACGTCGAGATACTTGGTCCAATGGTTCTTGTATTGGTTCAAAGCAATATCAAGCCAAGGTTTCATGTCCCCATTGTAATGAATCACTGCAGCATTGTTGATCTCATCCATGCTAATACTTGGATTGTACCCAAGTCCAAGCACATGCCATGATTTGTCCAATGACTTTGTTGCTGAGTAGAATGTGATCAGGCCGGGTGGAAGAGTCCCTGATTTCCACAAAGTCTGTTCCTTATTCTGCTCACAGATTTCAACAAAAATTTATTCAATCACAATTCAAGTGTCCACAGCTATGCTTACAATTTAAATGACATGATTTGGCATAGTTTTAGCCAACTAAATAGATGCATGAATTGAAAAAAGAACAGAGAAAAGTTTTTAGTAAAAGCAAAGATGCACTTACCAAATTCAGCCAGTTATGGTACTGGTCAGTTAATTTCTCCTGCCTCCAAGCATCAAGATCAAAAACGTTTATCCCATATGCCCAAGCACAAGCCTTGGGATTAAACCTGTCCTTGATGAGGGGATGTGAGAAGTTTAGATACTGATCATACCGGTGAAAAGAGCCAAAGCAAGTCTCAACAGCCCCATTAACCTTCCCATCCATATCAATCTTCCACAACCCTGTCAAGTCCTTCTGAACCACAATGTCATCATCTAAATATAAGATTTTGTGCAACTTAGGATACATCTCAGGCAAATAAAACCTCAGCTGCTTCAACACTGGCGCATAAGAGGAGGTTGAGAATGTGAAATCCTCCACAGTCTTCACTTCCACATGGGCACCCCCTTGAACCGGCCTCATCTTGAACCAAACGTTCATCGCTGCAATGCTCATCTTATCGGTCACCACATGAAAAACAAGTTTGGAAGGGTCATCTGCATTCATCACTGTGGAATTCACCACCACAGAGACAGCAATCACATTATCAGAAAATATGGCATAATGATAGAGAGTGGGGTCCTCAAATTCCAAAGCAGGGTCATCATCCTTGTACTTGTGGGGATGAGCAATCCTCTCCTCCATCAACCTCATTGCCAGACAATGCATGCTCTTGGGAATAGACTTGGCAGCAATGAAGCTTGCCAAAGCTCCATTCTTCTTGGCCTTCCCCAGCAACTCATTTACAGCAAAAATGGTGTCTTTCAACTTCTGAATCTTCAGCTGATTATCATAATTCTCCTTGCTCTCAGCAATCATCAACCTCGCCGTCTTCACCTTCTCCTTCACCTCCTTCTCGAAGTGCCTCAGCACATCCTCGTCTACAGGCCCGTCGGTCTCGAACAGGGAAGCCTTGTAATCGGGTTTCACCTGAACATCCGAGAAATCACGCGCCAAATCGTCGAACATCATCAACTGCTTTGAACTGTCCATCTTCAGCTTCCGCGCGTAAGACGCGTAAGCATTCACGAGCATGATGTGGTCGTTGGCTTGTTTGTATATCATGTTCAATCGGGTCTTCAGAGGGTCCGATTTCAGCGCCAGAAAAGACCTGCGCACATGCGCGTTCCCAGTAGTCGGAAGCGCCTACTCAACCAAACCCAAGTCAGAATCACGAACCGAGATCGACCCAGAAAGTAAAGCATCAAATTGAACCAAACCCAGTCCGATTCCGGCTATTGGGTTCACAAAATTGATCGGAAAAAAGGTACTTACTGATTCGTGCGGCAAAGTAGAGGGATTGCTGGTGAGGAGGAAGGAGAGGGTAGCGAGAAAGAGGAGGAAGAACATGGCGGAGACGAAGACCCGGTAGGAGAAGAAGCTCCGGTAGCCGGCGGACGCGGAGGCAGAGCCAACACCGCCGCGGCTTCCTCGGACGGCGAGGGCCATTAGAAGAGCGACGCTAATCAGTTTTGGGTGAAAGTGAGAGTAAATGGCGTGAGATTGAGATCTGGATAATGAATTGACGATGGTGTACTAAAATGTAGGTAGTGAGCGTCGGTGAAAGGAAACGGAGAGAAAGATCCGATCTGGTCTGGGAAAAGGTATCATTGGACTTTTAGGTTGTGTTTGTCTGTGGGGCGGGCTTAGGCTCAACTCAAACACACTGGTATCGTCAAAGGGTTGACTTTTAAGATCTGAACATGGTTTTAAGAGTACGTACAATGGACCGGTCCTGAGGTTCGGTTTGTGTTTTTGTGGGCCGTGGGACGCGGGACGTCCCATTGTGGGACGGCTTTTACGCGTCCCGCGTGCCGCAAAAACGAGGGCCGGGCCGAGACCCGCGTCACACATCCCACCATTGCTGGATGGGCCGAAGCCCGCGTCCCGTGTCCGGCTGTCGGTCACTCATGTGCTGCCACGCTTTTTATTTTTTTTTTAAATACAAAAAATCAGATTTAACTAAATATGATTGGTCCACTCATAATACAAGCCTAAGCCCCATTACATAATACCCATTATTTTGAGTCCCGAGTCTCAATATTTTGTCCAGTCAACATGTGAGTCTTACATACGAGCATTTCCATTGTACATGCTCTAATTCTTTATGAAATGCCTCACATATACCAAGATGATTATTGGTCCAAGGGTTCATTAATTATTTACAATCTCCAGCCTGAAACAGATATAACTACAACTACTATTCATCAGCAGATAAATCTTTAGAGCTCATATTTCAGTCTCATTACTTGCCAGTTTGTCTTCTCGATCCATCCCGGAATAATTACTAAACATATATGCACATTTCAACCAAACAAGTTCCAGATAAAGAATGAAAGCACCACAAATCAAAATAGTTAAAATAAAGGAAAATGACACACAATCTTTTTTATTATCGTTTTTTTCTTTCATGTCACCTTTAAAAAAAAATTACATTTAAGCCTCTTAACTAATTTTTTTCACTTTAGTCATTTTCCGTCCATTTATAGACGGAAAATGACATGTGCACAACACATGCCATTATTTTTTCAAAAATACTCCTATTACCCTTGTTGTGTTGAAACCTAATTAAACTCTCTAACCTATCTAATTCTCATTTGTTCACCCCTCTCTTGTTTCCTCTCACCCCCTCTCTCTCACAGACTTTCAGCTTATCCCCCTTCATGAAACAGAGCTTCACCACCAAACCTCTACCTCCAAGAGCCTACCACCTCGCCTTCACCGTTACGAACCAACCACAACGACCTTCTTCTCTCCGGCACAGTCATGAACGACGTCACGAGCACCGCCACGACTACATATAAATTTTGTAGCATTTTTCACATCACTTACTCATGCTTTGAGTTGAAATATCCATTTCAATAAACATCTTTCTTCATCCTATATGCAAACATGATTTGATTTCTAAAGGCACTTAAACCTTATTGATTTCAACTATTTCAACCCTATTCATTTCAGTAACTTAAACTTATACATTGAGAAGCCCTAAAACCGTATATAATAAGGTTCACATACAAGTACAAACTCAAACCCCTAATTTTGAAGCTCCACACTCAAGACATTTAACATGGAAATATCACCTCATAACTAGCCTAAGTTCCTCTCTCAAAAAACTTATCTTTCATCATCCTACACTGAAACCCTAAATTTCAAACCATAGTTCAACTATCATTTTGAAACATTAACCTTTTAAGCTGAGCCTACTCATGCTTGCACAACCCATTTCTCATCCATTAAGCTTCATATAAAAAAACAAACTGAAAGCCCTAATTTTCAAGCTCCACATTGAAGACATGAACAAAGAAACATCCTCACCTCAATTTCTTTTTTCTGAGTCACTTCCTGCACGATCACATAGGCCGATTCCCTTCACATTCCGGACCTCACTCCACGAGACTCTTCAAAATCTAGAGCACGCGATTTTGATGATGTAGAAGACGGAGAAGAAGATGAAGAGAAGAAGCTCCGACACTACTTCTGAAGCAAGATGAGCTGAAATGAGTTGAATGAAATGAAATTCCTTTTGATATTCTACTTCAAAGTCAAGAAGCAAAAAGCAGGGGCAAAAAGCCAATTCACATGCCACTTTGACGGTACAGTCATCTCGTCACGATTTTTGTCCTTATTTGAAAATGGGAAGTGACTTCTAGTAATGACATAATATCAAAAGTGGACAATCGTACCTACTTGAAAAATGACCTTTGTCTATAGCACCGAAATGTCGTTTCCCATGTCTAACTAGTTTCGAGACGTGATGTTAGCCGTTAGTTTCATAAAAAAAAAACTCAATCGTATTTTCAAAATTCAACAAAGACAACATTATGAATGAAATTACGTGGATTTTTTGAAAGTGGTTAGATTTATGTTGAATTTATTGAAAAGCAGAGACATGAGATATTTAAAGCTTACTCAAGAAGACCTCCTTAAGCAAATTGAAGAGCTTATCAATTGAAAGCTTTTGTTCAACTTTTAGCTGCTATTTTCAGGATCGTACGATGATACAGTGATATATAGTAAAATACATCTGCATAGTTTTCATGTGTTAAATTGTTGAGCTATATGGAAGAGTGGAAGAATGCGTAGCGAGAGAAAAAACGGGTAAGGTTGGATCACGCTAGTACACAAAGTTCGACCCCAACATCGTTAATAACCGTTGTGAGTACGTAAGCGAATCACAACCTAATTGGAAGTTGTTCAATCTCAATTTGAGGTTGATTTCCAACGACAACGATTTGATCGATTGATGCAGGAGGTTGCTCAATAATAATTACAGAATTTGAGCTTTGCAACCAATTCCTCCCACTGATCAAATCATTATCAAGAAACTATGTAAGTATTCACACATCCCTCCTCTCCTAGTGTTAGAAAATGTGGAGCTATTGTTCTTGACATTCCACCACAACACCGACAACTCTCCACCAATCCTTAGAGTAGCTCACAACATAACCCACTGATCCTTCCGTCTTCCTTGCCATTGTAGTTACCTCTTAGTGTATAATACCCAAGTATTGTAAGTTAATATCACAAACACTACAACTGTTGTTCGTTGTTGCAGTCATGCTCGTAGTTGGTCCTACGTGTTGTTCACTATTGGTAGTCGCCGCCGCAACTTTGTGTTGTTACTGGAAGATGAGGCTAAGCGTGTGGCTTTCACGATACAACAACTCTGTTTCTTGCCTAAGATCAAGAGGACAACCACCACTGGTATCGGATGCTCAACACCAACACGTCCAGAGCTCTCACCGACCAGCTGCTCCCGTTGCTCAACTGCCGATTTCTACTACTTGTCTCGTTGCTAGTCTGTGTGCCCCTACTATTGCAACTCTTCGTGTTGTTGGTCTCTCTCATGTTCCTTGTTCGTGGTTTGATTATTTGTAGGAAAATAAAGAGTAATGGCTTTGTAAATTTGTTTTGGATGGAGGTAAAAGAGTGTTAGACGAGGGTTAGTTCGTAAGATAATTAGACATAAAATAATAATTGAAATAAGTACAACCTGGAAATTAGAACTCGGAAATCAAAAATTGAAATAAGTTGAGGCGTGTAATCCACTTTCCTTAAGACGCTTTACTGATTTGTAATGGCAGCGGTCTCCCAAGATACAACAACGTAAGCGAACTCAAACCCTTGAAGAGAATTCACCAAGAAAACAAAAACGGGAGGCAAAACGAAAAGAGAAAATTCGTGATTCTCAATTTATTCGATATATATCGCTTAGGGGTAAGATGGCAATTCTATGGGATAGCAAGTCCCACAAAATCTTCCTATGAGAGATCATGACCTAATCAACTACTTGGTCAAGACTAACAATAGTAAAGGAATTTTAGAATACAATGAATTACATTTTTCCAACAATCCCCATAAAAATGTGAACAATTGTCATTATTTGTGCACCATATTGATCATGGACTCATGGTCACATCTATATCAAACATTTTTTCAATTTCAATGAAGCTCGTCACGCTATTCTCTAACACAAACTTATACAATGAAGCTGAATTTCAGGTTGGATCGCTTTAGACTTGATTAGCCTAATTTTCACTGTAAATATTAATTATATTTAAAAAAATATATTTTAATTGTATTGAATAAAAAATGTATAATTATGAAATGAGAGCATTTTGTTTCATTTTATACGAGGTTGCATGAGCATATTAATTTCACTATTACCGGTTAAGACACCACAATTAATTATTGTTGTAAAAACTGGAACAATCCAATAGACCCATCTAGTTCAGCCCAGCCCATGTAATACACCAAACTCTACCTTAGTTTTATTTCTCGTAAAACAAACCGTTCCGTTCCCTGCTCCTTGTTTCTTTCATCTTCCGTTTTTGCCTTTTAAACCCTAAATTAATCCCTTGAGTTCATCA
The DNA here is from genome assembly GCA_963921825.1 of Erodium maritimum. NCBI lineage: Eukaryota > Viridiplantae > Streptophyta > Magnoliopsida > Geraniales > Geraniaceae > Erodium > Erodium maritimum. Next base: position 145,016,960 of record OY997588.1, on the reverse strand, counting down.
TTCAATATGCATGCATGTCGGGGAGGCTCATCCTCACTTACCCGTTCCTCTTCTTCATCTCTTCCATCTCAGCATCAGGTACGTACTCGTTTTTTACATCTACAACTCAATTTTCAATTCTAACAAATTGAAATTACTTTATTTTTGAGGCAGGAGGACCTTCTGTTCGTGGTGTATGGCCGCCCTGGCTGGTACGAGATAAAGGCCTTCAATAACAAAAGTGAACTTGCCCCTAAATATTGTTTCAACATAGACCTCTATAAGACCTTCATTCCCCATAACTCAGGCTTCTGTTCGGTTGGCTCAACCCTCTATATCATAGGCGGAGTCGATGCCCCTCATGATCACATCACAACCCATGAAAATACACTTGATACTTACCAGATCGATTTCCATACAATTCCCCACTTTGACAATCATCTTCCGCCCAATCATGCCTAACTACGTTATACCCGCAAAGGACCAACTTTAAAAGCCCATAAGCGAGCTCCCATAGTCATAGTCGTAGGTTTCAGGATCTATGTTTTTTCCCGTTTCCTTCAGCTCGATGATTCAGACCATAAGTTCGAGCTGCTTGATGTCGGTATTGGTAGCGAGGGTGAAGAGGAATGGGTTGGGCTCCCCGAGCCACCGTTCAAAGAGGACTTGGGCATTAGGAATGTTGATGATTTTGCTTTAAAGATTGAGTCTTATGTTGTCTATGACTCTTGTATCATTATACATGTTACTGGTCGTGATCCATATGATGTTTATTACAATGCCGTCTACAAGTTCCATCTTGAACCTCGGACGTGGACTCTCCTGAGTTCCAAGACCATCCCCTTTTTTGGGAAAGCTCTTCCTCTTTCCGGGTTGTTTTGCGCGCTGCGCTATAACCATCGTTGTTGGGACAATGAAGTATGCGCTTTTGTTGTTGATGAAATTGGTAGTGAGGAATCACTACCGACTCCCTGTCTTGATATTGATGATGTGGAATCACCACCTAAAGAAGTTCGTTGTCATCCTTTGAGCGAGATAGGTCTATTGGGTGATACACTTTTCATTGCGCGGGTAGGATATGACTTGATCCGCGATGATACTGCAAATCATCACTTCGCTCTGGATAGATTTCAGGTAACTCTGAAAGATGGGAGAGCAAAAGCAGTCGATTTCAGCCGAAAGAGTTACCCGATCAAGGGCAATGGGGACATGGTCTGCCCCTCAACGTTGTATTGTGTACCTTGGTTAGTAATTTCTTATGTGTTGTTGCTTCTTCTATGTTCTATGGTGCACCAACTTAACTTAACTTGTAGATATAATTAACTAGTACACTAGTGCCAGGTTATTCTTTACTAACAATCCAATCAAATTGCAGGTACAATCGAGCACCAGGAGGCAATGACTGATTCCGGTGCTTTATTATATTTTTTAGCAATCAAGGTTATGTTCAAACTATTACTGTAACATTTCCGTTTAGTTTACAACTTCTTTTTTTGATCGGCAAAGCAAATTTAGATTAAAATTGTTCTTTGGAAAGAAGAACAAAGTTTGAATACAGCCAAAAGAGCAATCACAAAGGATCCTCAAACTAGCCACATGAATTACAACCAGAGATTTGCATGTTGAATTGCATAAAGAAAAGGAAATGAACAACATCGAAGGATAACCAAAACAAGGTTTGAATCTTGTATACCAACTGAGGCCAGCAACCAGAGCTCACCCAACCCTATCCAAGATTGATCTTCCAAACTCCCAACGGAGCCAGTAAAACGCCGGAGGCCTACACCTACCCGGCAGAGAGGGGACCAACCCAAAGCCTTGAAAGAATAGAAGCCCTAATCCAGAATGAACTACCAACCTAGTACCTGGCTTCAGAGACGGGCAAACATTACCCTAATGGACTCGCCGGCGGCCAGCACCTTGAACCGGCGAGCTCGGTCCAAACTTGGCCGAGAAGAACAAAGCCAGAGTACAAGAAAGGAAAGATCAAACACGGGAAAGAGATATAAACTAGCAAGGAGAGGAGAGGAAACGACTCAGGAGAGAGGAAACCTCCTCTTGCTATCCTAATGCACGATCAACAGACCCAATCCTCCAGGTGCCGTCGGCCAACACCGAGACACCTTATAGGAGAACCAGGCATTTCTGCCGAGTCTGAGAAAGTCAAAGAGACGAGCAAGAATTGGTACCCACAAAACCAACCTAGCCAGAACACCCTCAAGCAGAAGAGAAAACATCTCTTACCAAACCACTCCGACTAATCCGGGCTGAGGCCAACACGAACAGCGAGTCTTTCCTAATCCCCACGATCTCGAACAGAGGCGAGAAGCGCTTCCCACACCAGGAGGAGGAAAGAACCGAATCGGGCCGAAGTGGAGAGCACCTGTAGGAGAGAGACCGGGACTGGTCATAAGGCCCGGGGCAAGTGAACCACCGCGTCAACAACACCGAGGAAAGAACTTGTATAACGGTAACATCAACAGCCCGTACACCGCCACCAAAAACCCAGGAACTTGATTGCAGGAAGGTGAGTCTCTCAAGCAATTTTGGCCAAAGAAAAACTAATTGAATAAACTGATCCAGGTTAATTGAATTATGATCCCTTGCATTGTTAGCAATTTTGGTGTGTTCACCATCGACCCGGCCCAACAGATCCGTTCAGCAGAGCCCAGCCCAGCAACGATCCAGCCCAACAAAGCACAACCCGCTGCCATAAGCCCGGCCCACCCAAGCAGCACCCTACCCGGTATCAGAATCAGACGCGTCGTTCCCGCCGCCCCTGTGTATCTGGAAGGCTGTCGAGAAACACACGGCCCGGCGACCTCCGGCGAGCAACCGCCGCAGTAACCACCGGCGAAATCTTTTGACGCCGGCGAGGGGATCCAAGCAGCAGTACGAGCATCCAAGCCACAAACCAACTACAAAGCAGCAACTAAGACCGGCACCGGCGAACAGGATTCACAACAGCCGGTCAAGCGAGCCGGAAGGGGTTCCGGCAAGCTCGCAGAGTCCAAGGGGAGCTCCAGCGAACCAAAATGCAACCGAGCTTCCCACGCCATCCCCGCCGGCGAGAACATCTCAGATCCGGCGAGAACAACTCAGATCCGGCGAGAACATCTCAGATCTGAAAAGGCCGACACAGCAAACACGCAAACCGAGCTTCCCACGCCATCCCCGCCGGCGGACAGTGCTGTCATCGACCGGAGAAGAAGGTTGCCACGACATCGTAGCAGACGAGAAAGGAGCGGAGGACTGAAGGAGCAGGCAGCGAAGGTCAACACCCAAAAGCCAGGAGAAGAAGCGATAAAAAAGGAGGAAGAGGCAGAAAGGGAGGGAGGGGAGCTCGCCACCGGCGCCTACCATGGCCGGAACCGGTGGCGATGAAGAAGAGGGATGCGACAGCTAGGGTTTTAGAGTGAGGAGAGACTTTACTAGAGAGAAAAGGTAAACAAAATGTTAAGAGAAGATACAGTAGGCCAAACTTTTTACAACTTTTTGTTTGTAATCTTTGATGTGACTGAAAAGATTTAATGATCTAGCAAGGAAGAATATCATCGTGGTTAATTGAATATCCACTTCAATTGAATCAACGGCACTCCAATTCGTATATTTGCATGTTGCCTTTGCTTGTTGCCGTACAGTATGCATGTTTACAAGATGAACCCTTGTATGTTCTTGTAAATGTCAAGAGTCCGATATAATAAGTATGACTCAGATGAACCCTTGTATGTTCTTGTTGCCTTTCACACTTTCACCAGTGTGAAAGTGAGATATTTCGTATTCAACTAGCGCCCGATAAGGACAGGAATACCCTTATTGTTAATACCACTTTAAATTAAGGGTAAACCCTATTTCTATAGTGTAAAATGACATTTTTTTTCACACGTACGTACTGTAACCCCCTTTGTATGTAAATCGTACTACTAATCTTTTTTTTCATTTTCAAGTCTTACCAATGACTTTTAGTTATTTCCAAAAAATACAAGGGTTTTTTTTTTGTAAATGTCAACGTCACTTTTTGACAAATTTTGTCATTTTTACGTTTAACAATTATCACTCATTTTTGGGATCAATCATCAATATCAAGACACCCAATTTTTCTTTTCTTTTTTATCAACAAATTTAATCATTTTTATTGAATAGCCAAAAGACTGAGATTAGGAACGGAAAAGGCCTAAAAGGCTATACAAAAAAGAAAAGGCCAAATACAATTGAAAGCCTAAGAACATAGGGAAACTAAAAGACGCCGACACAGAGCCATGCACTGAACACGAAATCTCACGTCATCGGGAACCACAAGAGACAGAAAAAGCACCCGCCGCTAAAACAGGCCGGAGCAAGACCAGTGAAAAGAAATGCCGCCGGAAAGACAAACGCCCACACCAAGCCATGATTGGGAGGAGAATAGACACTGAGGGACAACACCCAGACACCGACGACTAGACGAAGACCAAACCGAGCTTAGCTGAGAGGGGATGGCGTCGGCAAGGGGCAGAGGGACAACCGTTCAAGGCTGAGACCGCACGAACCTACAGCTGAAGGTTAGGAGAGGCCAAAAATGACCAAGGAAACTCGTCAGAGTCAGCACCCAGAAGAAGAGACGAGTCCCCGACCACCACCACACCAACATCAGAGTGAGGGGCGGGGAGAGGAACCAACAAAAATCGGACGGGCGACTCGAGCTCGTACAGTGGCGGAGAAGGGCGGGTGCGCCGAGAAAGCGGAGAGAAGAACACGATGATGGGCCCAACAAAAGAAGAAACTCCGAGAAGAGAGCCAGCCCGGAGATGGGTTAAGGCCCGAGGAGCGGCTAGCGGAGGTGAGAGGATCTCCAAACCCAGCCTCAGATCTGAGAGCATATCAGATAGACGGAGATGGAGGAAGTCGAAGAGGCACGAAGTAGAGGGAGAAGTCGCAAGGAGCGACGCCGAGAGCGGGCTAAGCCTGAGACGGAGTGAAGGAGGCAACTACCAAAAAGAAGAGAAGAAAAAAGTCAAAAAAAAGGGAGGAGAAACAAAAGGCTAGCTTGTGACGGTCAGTGGCTCTTATGGCCCAAGGTGGACCACAAGAGCGGCTGGAGACGGCGAAGCAAAAAAGGGGTTTGTTTTGACGAGAGGTTTTTCTATCTACATAAAATTAACAGAGTTTTCTTGGTGAACTACAGAAATTACGTCTCTCATAAACTTCCACCAAGTTTTTCTTTAAACACTTTTTATTTGAACTTATTGATGTCCATTTCAACAATTCAAAACACTTGGGGAGAGGTTTGACTTAACCATTAAAAATGTTCTAACAACTTTATATAACCCGTTCTTGCTCCTCTATTTGATTACCTTCGCTTCTTCTCGATCATGTATGTTCGAGCTCGCCGGTTAAGGGGTTGGCCGTCGGTGAGGTCTTTGGGTATTGTTAACCCTTTTTAGAAGAAATCAGTTGGTATGGGTCAGGTAAGTGGTGGTCCTGGCCCCCGGCATTTAGATACTGATCTCATCTCTACTGAGAGTTATCAGTCCAAAAGAGCTGGGAAGAGTTCTTCCCCTTCTAGGTTAGGAGCTAGAGTGTGTCTGGTTATTGGCTTGGATAACGAAGAATTCCCTTTTTGCGCTTCATGGTGGTTAAACTCGGATATCAAGACCTCTCTTTCAAGTTTATTCTAGGCTTTAAGGTGGTAAAATGCGGGTACAAGGCCCTATTTTATCTTCATCTGCTTCTTTGTTTTTTTCCCTATTGTTTAGTTCTCTTTTGTGTTGTTCTGATGGCCTGTTTTGGGGTGTTTATGTTGTCTGGAATTTTCTGTTGTTGTGCCTCTTCATGGTTTGCACACCCATTTTGATTGTTTTTTTTATCAGCGAAGACAAATTTAAATTAAGCCTCAGTTCTGAGGTAGAAAAGAGATACAACAGTCAATCTAGCTACAGATTGAGAACAAGAAGCAAAACAGACTCCAAATGAGCCATGAAAGAGAAGAAAAATACAAATGCCAGGAGGAAGAACAACCCACAACAAAAGCAACACCAAAAACCAAGAAAACCCTGAAAGAAATGAAGGGAGAAAATCATCGCCCCTAGAAAATGAGAATGAGCTTGAAGAAATGACAAGAAACCACCAGTAGAGAAACCCACTTCCCCACATCAAAACCTTGAAAGGAAGGAACCCAAAAAAGGAAGCACAACCACCTGAAAAAACTCTTGAAGAGCCTGAAGAAGACACAAAACCAGTGAATCCTGAAGAAAAACCAGAAGAGGAATGACCTTGAAAGGACACCAGCCACTCAAGACCTAAGGATCATTGTCAAGGTCAAGGAACTCATCTTCACTACAAACTTCAAGGTCCACTCCAACATTCCTTTCATCATCAAGGGAAGTTAAATGCTGAATAATTACATCATCAGAGCAATCAGCAGTGAGACCGGTAGTCTTTCCAAAGGACCAAGCATTTTCAGCTTCAGCTCTTTTTCCTTTAGACACAAGAGACTTTTCTGTTTTCGGTCTCTCATTTCCTTCTTTCAGTTTTGACCTTGTTTCATAAGAATGAGGAGGTAAAGCAGGTTTTGATTTTTTACCCTTGACCCTCTTCAAAGAGCTGGGGGGGGGGGGGGGGGGGATGATTTTTCGATGATGAAAGACCCAAAAAATCTGACACTTCTTAAACTTGAGCTTGTAGCTTGGTTTGATGGTTTTGAGGAGAACAATTGTTGTTGAGAATAGCCTCCAGTCCTTCTAGCTGAGCTGAGGGTGGCTGCAAAGCCGAGTTGCCTTGCTCCTTAGAAATGTAAATGGGAGGTTGGAGGGCCACCAAACTAGGACCTGAAGTAGGACTTACCACAAGAGTTTTCTCCAAAAAAGCAACATCAAATAAAGAGTTTTTGGGCAAGATTCCCCTTTGAACTTGATCATGGCTATCATCAACAATCATATTTTGGAAGACAGAGCTAGAAGAACCTTGAACAACAAATACCTGGGTTGGTAAAAGAATCTCTAAATTCTGAATACTTTGAGGATGAGAGTTTTGTAATAAAGAGAGCTGATGACTTTGCTGAGGGACAATGTCAAAATTCTGAACTATCCTCTCCTCTATAACCGGTGTAGCGAGAGTCCGGTCAGAGATGAATTCCTTCCCTCCAAAGAGACTTACATTATAACCAGAAATAAAACCATGAGTTTCATCAATTGAGGGAGACTCAGAAGTGTCAGAATTTGAGTTAGAAGCCTCAGGTGAAGATCTTATAACTCTTTAAATTTCAGGGATTTGTGAGGCTTCCACTGTCGAGACCCAAATCTTAAAAACTTGTTGGCCAAGAAAAATTTCCACTTCACTGGGAGAACAAGTCAGCATAATAGTATGGATGAGGACATAAGCAGTGTCAAGGTGAAGACCAGAGATGTAGAAAGGATGTGTGTAAACATACGAACCAAACTGGGAAATTGCAGGAGCAAAGGTCTCCTCACACCAGCCATGGAAAGGTATGCCATGTAAAGCTAGCCACACGAATTTTCTTCCTCTTTTATAGAGATAATCTTTCCCAGGAATGAAAGAGAGCCACTTCTGCAACCAGGCTCCACCATCCTTCATCAATTCCTTATCGAAGCAAAGGTCTGGACAATGGACAATGAGAGCTCTATTTCCTAGAGACTTCACTTGCACCTCACAAACTCCCTCTAAAGCAATTTCTCTCATAATAGATTGCACAATATGACTGTTGAGACTGACTGCTAAATGGAAATTATTAAGAAAAAAATCTTGAGAGGTAACAACTGACCCTTGAATCCTAGGAGGGTGAGCATAGTCCAGCACCTTGTCCAAAGTAGGATGCAACTTTACTGGCAGGATATGCAAGAGCAGAGTAACCAGTTTTGGACCAAGCTTCTGTAACTAGCAGTCTATGCCCATTGATAAAATAACCATTGAAAGAGTAGATTTCGTTCTCCAAATGTAATCTGGAATTGAAGTAGCAAAAACCGTACCTTTTTCCACTCCTACTTTCTTTGGCTGCTATATGGACCCTTATAACTTCTTCAACATCAGAAAATAAATTATCTAACCAAGAAAGTGTTGCTCTGCTGGGAAGATTGTGAACGAAAGCTGCAAACTGAAGTTGATTCTATTGCAAATGTTCTGAAGAATTCCTGTCACGCCCCAAATCCGGTTTTGACCGGACTCGAGACATGAACTAAAATAAAGTTGAATAACAATAATTAGATTGATTTGATAAAATAAAACTCCAAGTAAATCTCATAAATAAGTCCAACCGAGAGTCAAAGTTCAACTAAAATAAATATGACATTGTTTTGAACAACACGAAGGTACGTCTCTAACGTGATACTACTCGAATCCTCAGTGAGCTCCCGAGCCCTGTGACATCCTACAGCCTACTCAGCAAAGAAACCTGAAAAACAACAGTAAACACGAAGGGGGTGAGCTTACGCTCAGTAGGAAAAAGCAGTAAAGTAAAAGAAACCCCTGTTAACACATAAAACCAATTAATACAATTATCCAAAGTTTATAATTAGAACAATTAAACAAAATATGCTGTAATTAGCGATCAATAAGAGTTCCAAAGCTTTAAAGAAAGTAACATTCAAGGAAACCAACGGAAAATAACGAATGTAATACTTTAGAGAAGGTAACACTCAAGGATATCAATGGAAAGAGAACAAATTTATCAAGGGGATTAATTAAAGTGACACACAAATACCGACAAACTGAATATCAAATTTCAAGACCCTGATCCGTACACTAATTGGTACATCATATCAGATTGCCCCTCGGTCCAGAGGAGACACATGCCGTCAGGACTTCCCGAAGCATTCCCTTAGAATGCGTATCGTCGGAGGTCCCGGAAATGTTCGAAAGGACCACAGATCATCGGGACGAAACCAGTAAAAAGTAACATATCGTACCGGAAACGCACATCGGCCTAGATATCTTCTCGGAATTACCCCCTCGGGGTAAACAGTCACACGTCATACCGGAAACGCACATCGGCCTAGAAGTCCTCCCGGAAACGCACGTCGGGGTACATAATCATATACCATACCGAAACCACACATCGGACTAGGTATCTTCCCGGTATGTCCACCTCGGGGTTCACACTCACATCATACCGGAACCGCACATCGGTCTAGATGTCTTCCCGGCATGTCCACCTCGGGGTGCACACTCGAAACACACGAAAGCATAACACACACAATACAGTCACACACAATATCAAACCAAGCTTGCCATCATTACTTACCAATCATACCCATCGGTCTATCACTCACCCGATCATATCGTTAAGCACAATCAATACCCATTAACACAAACATTCAACCAATCATAACACATTCATTTCATTCATTCAACCAAGCATAACACATTCAATCATTCACATCATGATTATCGTAGTTCAATTAATCTAGTTTGACTCTTATCTTAACCTAAGGACGGAACATGCATCGGCTTTAAGGACGAACAATCAACAATACATACAATCAACAAGCAAGTCCTAAGGCGCGACATGACCATTCTACCAGCACGACAATTTCCCAAGATATTGAAAGCGATTAATCTAGTGCATCACATCATATATGCATACTATGACTCTTCCGGTTATTATTATAATTGAAAGACGATTATTCTAGCGAATCACATCCTATATGCAATCTAGGACATTTCCGGTTATTATTATCCTATAGGCATACTATTGGCGTTATTTAAATTATCAGATGAGTTTAGTACTTTTCCCTACCTCAAGAAGAACCAACAGCTACGTCTCCTAGCTGCTGACATCCGGGCCTAACTCCGGTCTTCTCGGGCGAAGTCCAAGTCTGGGTTTAACAGGTAAGGTTCAAAATCAGTCCCGGACCAGATAGAGCAGTCCTATAAATTAACAGTTCGTCTTTTAATTTAACTGATAAGTCCTTGAGTTATCTGATTTTAGTCCAAATAATAAATAAATAAATTAATTAAAGTCCGACCCGGATCCGAGAACCAGACCCGAATCCGACCCAGTCTAGAACCAGACCCGACCGGACCCAGAGCCGACCCGGACCCGGCTCCAGACCCGACCCAGAATCCGGTCCAGACTCGCGTCTTGGGCCTGGCCCAATGGTCCGTCCTGATCCAGGCCACTCTGGCCCACTAGCCTTCCCGGCCCAAGGTCCAACCATCCTGGCCCAAAGCTCTGCCCAGGTTCGTGCCTGAGCTGTAGGCAGCTCCTGTTAGTCTTAGTGCCCGTAGTTCAATCCTAAATGTCCAAATGTACATATCATCGTTAGCAATAAAATTAAAGCGACTTTATATTACTTATGTGTTGGAGTAATATATCGACGTGTGCTCTGATCTATGCCCACCATGCGAATAGAACCATAGATCGAGATAGATCACACTCGATGGGTCCCTAGTCAACAAAGCTTCACTAGAAGCGACTAGTATGAAAGATGGCTCTTTATGGCTTACGTTCTGTTAGTCATTGGAATGGGATTCCGGAGTCTGATCATAGATATCATGTGGGACATGATATTGGACGACCCGCCCTGAATATGTGCCATAGATTAAGTCATGAACATATTCAGTGTTGTAGCTTGTCATGTATCCTTAGACCAAGGAGTCTTTGTGATCGCTATGTAGTGAACAACTGAGTTTGACCTGAGCCTAACGTTGTCCGTAACAGGGCTTCCATAACGGCCAGGATTGGCTTGGGGACGGGCTACATGAGTGACACGAAAGACGGCTAAGGGATTTATCCCTCATACTAAGGTATGGGAAAGATATCGGTTCTCGGCCGCTTGATCGAGAGTGACTGGAAGAATAGCATGGCCATGCACATGATACTGGGTATCATATCTTCAGTCATCTCACATATCAAGGAACGGTGATTGAGAATAATAAGGATGACGGCTCTATGCCTTATCTCAATCAGGATATCGGAGATAAAAGGATAATGACAGGGACGACGGAAAGGTTAGAATCGACAGGGTCGATTCGTTATGTAGTGTCAGGCAATACTAAAGTCTCGTTAGTTGCACTTAAATAGGATCAAGTAAAATGGGATTTTACGTTGATCTATTGACATGCATAAACCTAAGGGTCACACCGGAGGATGAAACTCATTGACACATTTATGGAGAATGGCCAAAAGGGAGTTGTCTCGGGACATGACCAAAACTGGGTTTTGGGTCATGTGCCCGTAAGTGAATAGGACTTTACGGATCGAGACAAGGCTTGGAGTCTTGGGATTGATCGCGTCGGATAATGTTGGACATTTCCGGTATGGAAGGCATGGAGGCGATGAGCGAATCACGGGACCTCGTTGGAAATGGTCACGGGCCATGTTCCAAGAGGCCCATGAAAGGCCCATGCAACCAAGGCCCATGGAACTAATTAATCAAGTCTTGATTAATTAGTACTAAGTAAGCAAGACAAGGATTAAGGTGTTGGTGATTCACCACCTAACCCAATCTTGTCTTGCCATACTTTGTCCTATTTACACCTTACTTGACACCATACTTGTCCCATGCCTTTAGTTGGACAAGTATGGGTTTTGTTATGTTTAAGTCATCTTTTTTCAACATAACAAACACTAGACAAGAATAGGAAACACATTTTCTCTCCCTCTTCCATGGCCATTTCGGGTTTGGCTAGTTTCCTCCTCCATTTTTGTGTTCTTGAGTCCTCAAAGAGAAGAACTACGTGGCTTTGATTCCCATGTGGATACGTAGGCGTCTTGGAGACTCAAGCCAATCATTCGTTACCCGGTGTTCTTGTTTTGGTAAGAACTAGTGCTGAAATTTTCTCTTGTGAATCCATTCTTTGTTAGTTGTTTCATGGTTTTAATCGTCTCTTGGTTTTCATTGATTTTCCGCTGCGAGTTGGTTCATCTCCAACCTTACCTCGAGACCCAACAGTGGTATCAGAGCCGTGCTACCTTCGGGATTCACAAGACGGTGTTCAAAGTTTCGGTTTTGCTTGAAAGTTTCGTTTTTGCCATGTTGTTTTGCTAAATTGTTTGATAACATGTTTTAAATTATTGTTTATGGATTTAATACATGTAAAATGATTTTTTGAAAATTATTTCAAATCTGGAAATTTTGAAAAAAATTTGATTTTTCGGGTCTCGGGAGCGGGACTCTCGGGGAGCCGAAACCGGGACCGAACGGGGCTCCGTTGGACGGAGCTAGGCCAAGCATGACCATTGGATGGTTGATATGCCAAGGCTAAACCGTTTTGTTAGTTATGACGAGTTTGGAACCGTCATGATGAACTCGAAGATCAAATGTTCAAAAGTTTCATTTTTGAACGGTTTCGATAAACCGAGCATCAAAAAATTTCGAAACTTGGCTATTAATTAAAACCAGAAAATCACATGATGTTTGATAACATGCTTGTTTGATAACACGATGTGTGATGTGATGTTGGCATGGTGTACATAATAGCCCCGAGCTCGATTTAATTATTTATCGCTTTTCACGGCCTGCGAGCCGTTAGAGTTAACGTGTAATTATTCTTTCAAGGTGTGGTTGTCGAACCACTTGTTTGTAATATTTATTTATTCCCGACCTGCGAGTCGTGTATTAAATTGTAATATTTTACTCAAGACGAAGAAAGGGCGAAAAGGTCATTTGGTGGCTTTTCGGGTGTTGGCATCGGCTTGGAGTCGGTGGAGCTCAAGAAGCTAGTGGGAGTTAGTTTAGGGGGCTATTATGTGCACATTTATCGCTTTATGCTTGGTTTAGTTTATGCATGATTAATTCTATGTGTTTTAGAATTGCATGCTTAACTTTATTTACCGAGCATATCACCTCACATGCAAAGATAAAATTGGAATTTTAATCCTTGTGTGTGAACCCTTAGAACCGTCATTGCATTGGATGTAGTTGACGGGTTCAAAGGAAGAATTACATTGGATGTAATTTGAGGCATCATTGCATTTGGAATGTAGTTGATGTGCTCATCGCATCTAGGATGTGCCAAAGTTTTGAACACAACTGGACAAGTAAAAGCAGGTCATGTCCAATACCTCCCAATCATCAACACCTTACTACCTCCCCGTCCTATGGTTGTCGTGCGCATTAGCGGAGCATCCATGGGGAAGCGGGGTAGTAGGTTTGGACGACATATGTGGGTGTCGTGCGCATTAGCGGAGCACCTACATAGTGACGAGTCATAGTTGAAAATTGGTGGACCCGACTACGATTCTCGGCCTGAGGTTGAGCTAGGGTAACAGATAGGGTAAGTCGTGTACATAAGTACATACCCTAGCCAAGAGTCACATTGGATGTGATTGGATGGAGTCCTACCTACATAGCTCGATTAAGTGGTGAGCATTAGTTCAGCTTAATCGAGTGAATCAAGGATCTTGGTTTCAGATTCTAAAGGTTTAGAATTGATTGTTGGTGTTTAAGCTTGATCTTCATAAAATTTATTCAGTTTACTGATTGAATTTTATCTGTTGTAGATCAAATGGCAAATTCAGCGAACATTAATAGTTTGTCATTAAAAACCATTCTTGACAGGGTCAAGCTAAATGGGACAAACTATTTGGACTGGTACAGAATTTTGAGGATAGTCCTCAAGTCTGAACGCAAAGAATATGTCCTTGACAAGGCTGTCTCTAAGACCATATCAGAGTTACATGAAGTGTCATCAGCTGCTGAGAAGAATATCTCAGGGATCTGGGATCCAAGGATATTCTGATGGTCAACAAGGGAATTGGAAGTGGCAAGGGCTGGGCCCATGCGCACTTGGCAGGAAAGATGAGACACCTGAGAATGTCTGCTTCTACTGCCAACAGCCTGGTCATTGGAACCGGGATTACAGGAAGTTCACGGCTGATCTGAAGAAGGGCAGTGGGACTGCGCCTTCATCAAATAGCCTGGATGATCTGAAGAAGGGCAGTAGGACTGCGCCTTCGTCAGGAAACCTGGATGATCTAAGGAAGGGCGGTGGGATCGTGCCTTCATTCGGTATTAACTCTATAGAGCTACATCTCTCTACTTCCAAAGATTCATGGGTATTAGATACCATGACTGAATCTCACACATGCACTAATATATGGTGGCTGAAAGTAGGAGAGATTTGGAAAGCACGAAATGGACCTCAGAGTTGTGGCAACTGCTGTAGGATCCATGAGTCTTGCTTTGCCAAGAGGCCTTGTCTTAGTATTGTATAATGTATATTGCATACCTGCTTTTAGTAGGAATATTATATCTGTATCCGTGTTTGACAAGGAAGGATATAATGTTAATATTGGAAATGGAGTTTTCAATGTTCTATGCAATGATATGTTTTATACCAGTACTGACATGGTTGGAGGATTGTACATATTAGATATGGGTAACAATGCCTCAAGTTCTATATATTCCGTTAATACCAAGAGGTCTAAATCCAACGATTTAAACCTAACTCTGTTATGGTACTGTCATTTGGTTCGCATAAACAAGAAGCGCCTATCAGCACTTCAGAAGTGCGGGCTTTCAGGTTCATTCGAATTCCATTCGATCGATAGGTGTAAGGTTTGTTTGATGGGAAAAATGACTAAAGTGCCCTTTATCGATCGCGATGAAAGGGCGGGTGAATTATTGGGGCTGATACACTCGAATGTGTGTAGACCAATAAGTTCACTTGCCATGAGGGGTTTTAGCTACTTTATCACATTTACTGATGATTACAGTAAATATGGTTATGTCTATTCGGTGAGACATAAGTCTGAAGCTTTTGATAAATTCAAAGAGTTTAAGACTATAGTAGAAAACCAGCTCGACAAAGGTATTAAGGCACTTCGATTGGATCGAGGTGGAAAATACTTGACCACAGAGTTATTAGATCATCTAAAAGAGAATGGGATCCTTTTGGAATGGACTCCTCCTAGGTCACTGTAGTTGAAAGGTGTAGCCAAACGGAGAAATCGGACATTGTTAGACAATGGTCTGTTCCATAATTAGTTGGATTGATCTCCCAATCTCTTTTAGGGGTTTTGCTCTAGAGACGACCGCATTCATAGTGAATCGGGCTTCGACGAATGGTGTGGAAGGGACACCATTTTAAAAATGGTACGGGATGATGCCCGCTTTGTCCTTCCTAAAGATTTGTGGTTGCGAGGCTTATGTGAAACATTTGGTTTCGACTAAGCTCGAACCAAGATCTGAGATATGCACCTTCGTGTGGTATCCCAAAGCAACAAGGGGATACTATTTCTACAATCCCAGTGAGAACATGGTGTTCGTCGCTTGGGGTGGGGTCTTTATGGAAAAGAAGTTTTGTTTCCAAAGACGTCATTGGGAGGACTATGCATCTCGAAGAAATTCAGGATGGTACAGATCTGTCTAAACCAATTGGCAACCTAGTAGAAAGGAGCCAGAGATTGTCGTAGAGTAAGAACCAATTCCTGTTACAATTCCGGAAGGTCCAAGGCGATTTGAAAGGATCAATCTTCCACCTCCAAGATATGGTATCCGGAGGTGACAATGAAGTCATGGTGGATCACGATGATCCAGCCACCTTTCAGGAAGTCGTGGATGGGCCCAACTCCGAGTTATGGCTGGGAGCCATGAGGGAGGAAATGCAATCCATGTCGGACAACCGAGTCTGGGAACCGGTTGATCCCATCAATGGTGTGAGGACCATAGGATGCAAATGGATCTTCAAGGTGAAGATGGACATGGACGGCAACCCTCTAACCTACAAAGCTCAACTGGTGGCGAAAGGTTATAGGCAGATCCAATGGATTGACTATGAGGAAACCTTCTCCTTAGTGGCTATGGTCAAAATCGATCCAAATTCTTCTTGACATAACTGCGTATCATAGTTACGAGATATGGCAAGTGGATGTCAAAACCGCTTTCCTAAATGGAAATTTGACTGAGTACGTTTGTATGTCTCGGCCCAAAGGTTTTGACGATCCGAAGAATAAAGGAAAGATTTATAAGTTGTTGAAATCCATTTATGGATTGAAACGAACTTCTCGGAGTTGGATCCTTCGTTTTGATGAAGCTGTAATTGGATTTGGCTTAATCAAGAACGAGGATGAATCTTGCGTTTATAACAAGGCTAGTGGGAGCAATATTACCTTTCTGGTTCTCATTGAAAACGACATCCCAACCTTGCACGAGACTAAAGCTTGGTTGAGGAAGTGTTTTTCAATAAAGGACTTAGGCGATGCTTCTCATATCTTAAGGATTAAGATATGTAGAGATCGCACCAAGAGGGTCTTGGATTTAAGTCAGGGAACCTATGTGAACAAGGCATTGAGTAGGTTCTTAATGCTCGATTCAAAGAAAGGACTCTTACCCACTAGTCATGGCATTCATCTCAGCAAGACTTAGTGTCCTAAGACACCTGATGAGCTGAAAAGGATGATGAGAATCCTATGCGCCTGGGGGCAGGATCGATCATATATGCCATGACATGTATGAGACCAGACGTCTCGTAAGCCTTATGTTGTACCAGTAGACATCATTCTAACCCGGGGGAAAGATGATGTTGAACTAGTCGTCGAAGGATGAGTAGACGCTAGTTTTCCAAGACAAATACAGATGACTTTAGAAGTCAATCAGGATATGTGTTTACGCTGAATGACAGAGCTTTAGCTGGGAAAGCGTAAAGCAAGATACCATTGCCGAATCTACGACAGAGGCCAAGTACATGGATGCTGCAGAGGCAGCTAAGGAGGCTATGTGGATTTGGAAATTCATGGCAGGGCTGGGTGTAATTAAAAACCCATCCAGCCCGGTGAATCCATCTTGCGACAACACAAGGGCCATTGCGCAAGCTAAAAGCCTAGATCGTATAACAAATCCAAACATGTACTGCGGCGTATCCACCTCATCAGATAAATACTAAACTAAGGTGAAGTGAAGATAATCGATATTGCAACAGATGATAACATAGCCAACCCTTTGATTAAGGCAGTGTCACTGCCTGAACATGTTAGACATGTAAAGTCGATGGGGACATATTGGAGTTTAGATTGGAACTAGGGCAAGTGGGAGATTGTTAGTCTTAGTGCCCGTAGTTCAATCCTAAATGTCCAAATGTACATATCATCGTTAGCAATAAAATTAAAGCGACTTTATATTACTTATGTGTTGGAGTAATATATCGACGTGTGCTCTGATCTATGCCCACCATGCGAATAGAACCATAGATCGAGATAGATCACACTCGATGGGTCCCTAGTCAACAAAGCTTCACTAGAAGCGACTAGTATGAAAGATGGCTCTTTATGGCTTACGTTCTGTTAGTCATTGGAATGGGATTCCGGAGTCTGATCATAGATATCATGTGGGACATGATATTGGACGACCCGCCCTGAATATGTGCCATAGATTAAGTCATGAACATATTCAGTGTTGTAGCTTGTCATGTATCCTTAGACCAAGGAGTCTTTGTGATCGCTATGTAGTGAACAACTGAGTTTGACCTGAGCCTAACGTTGTCCGTAACAGGGCTTCCATAACGGCCAGGATTGGCTTGGGGACGGGCTACATGAGTGACACGAAAGACGGCTAAGGGATTTATCCCTCATACTAAGGTATGGGAAAGATATCGGTTCTCGGCCGCTTGATCGAGAGTGACTGGAAGAATAGCATGGCCATGCACATGATACTGGGTATCATATCTTCAGTCATCTCACATATCAAGGAACGGTGATTGAGAATAATAAGGATGACGGCTCTATGCCTTATCTCAATCAGGATATCGGAGATAAAAGGATAATGACAGGGACGACGGAAAGGTTAGAATCGACAGGGTCGATTCGTTATGTAGTGTCAGGCAATACTAAAGTCTCGTTAGTTGCACTTAAATAGGATCAAGTAAAATGGGATTTTACGTTGATCTATTGACATGCATAAACCTAAGGGTCACACCGGAGGATGAAACTCATTGACACATTTATGGAGAATGGCCAAAAGGGAGTTGTCTCGGGACATGACCAAAACTGGGTTTTGGGTCATGTGCCCGTAAGTGAATAGGACTTTACGGATCGAGACAAGGCTTGGAGTCTTGGGATTGATCGCGTCGGATAATGTTGGACATTTCCGGTATGGAAGGCATGGAGGCGATGAGCGAATCACGGGACCTCGTTGGAAATGGTCACGGGCCATGTTCCAAGAGGCCCATGAAAGGCCCATGCAACCAAGGCCCATGGAACTAATTAATCAAGTCTTGATTAATTAGTACTAAGTAAGCAAGACAAGGATTAAGGTGTTGGTGATTCACCACCTAACCCAATCTTGTCTTGCCATACTTTGTCCTATTTACACCTTACTTGACACCATACTTGTCCCATGCCTTTAGTTGGACAAGTATGGGTTTTGTTATGTTTAAGTCATCTTTTTTCAACATAACAAACACTAGACAAGAATAGGAAACACATTTTCTCTCCCTCTTCCATGGCCATTTCGGGTTTGGCTAGTTTCCTCCTCCATTTTTGTGTTCTTGAGTCCTCAAAGAGAAGAACTACGTGGCTTTGATTCCCATGTGGATACGTAGGCGTCTTGGAGACTCAAGCCAATCATTCGTTACCCGGTGTTCTTGTTTTGGTAAGAACTAGTGCTGAAATTTTCTCTTGTGAATCCATTCTTTGTTAGTTGTTTCATGGTTTTAATCGTCTCTTGGTTTTCATTGATTTTCCGCTGCGAGTTGGTTCATCTCCAACCTTACCTCGAGACCCAACAGCTCCGGCAAGGGTTCCGGCGTCGAAGGACGGTGGACGGAGTCAGGTGGCGTGGAGGAGGGGGAAAAGGAGGCGGAGAAGGGCGTCAAGCCTTCGGCGACGCCATGGCCGTGACGGGGATGCCTGGAACGCGACCCCGTGCCTTCTCCTGTCTCAGATCTGATGCGCACGAGAAATCTCCGGCGATGGAGTTCTCCACCATCCTCGTTCCAGTGAAACTCGTCCACATCGAGCTTCACACGGTGGGGTTTACGGCGGTGCGGGGTTGGAAAAGAAGAAAGGGGCGAAGAGGGTTACGAACCCTCGTTTCCTCTATCGCCGGCGCGGCGTTGCTTGCTACCGAAGAAGACGAAGTAGAAGGGAGGAGTTTAGGGCGGTGGCGTGTCGATTTTGTGGTCGATGGTTCGATTCGTGAACGGTGGCGAAGGGTGCGGCGGTGGTGAGTCTGGTGCGAGAAGGAGAAGGGAGAGAGAGAGATCGAAGGAGAAGAGGAAGCGCGACGCTGGTTCTGTCTCGGTTCGCGTGTGAAGACGCGTGAAGAAGGAGGAGGAATAATAGAATTTAGGGTTGGGCTTGGGCTTCTTGCTCATGGGCCTGGGTCGCGAGTCACGTGGGCTTGGCCCGCGTTGGTGAGCTGGGCCCGGTCCTCTGACCGGCCCAGTTCAGCCCCAAAGCTCATTTTTTCCTTCCTTTTTTTTTTATTTTCTTTTCTTTTCTGCACTCGTTCCAATTTTTTCAGCCCGAATTCCAACCACGACGTTTCAAGTCGATAAAATTAATATTTTACTTCTTTTAATTGAGACGGTCTTTACAATTCCTCTTGTTGCTAATAAAACCTGAAGCTTGATTCAAAATATAGCTATGAGGTTGATACCTTCTATCTTCTGAAGCTGTTGGAGAATCCTCTGTACTAAGCAAATGAGTTTTGCGGTTGGTGAGAATACGGTGTGAAAGAGTGTCAGAGGCAAAATCACCCTCAATCTCCTTGCTGCAACTGTCTAAAGTCCCTTGTTCCATCGAACTTATACCCATAGTATTCGTCCTTCTAGCCATGAATTCGAACCCAGGTGGAGGGCCAACTGAGGAGGTCGACATATCGTTATCCATGTTCTCAGCTTCAACTTGCTCGGACGAGATGACAGCCGACCTTAACTGCACCTTCCCTGGAACCAGAGGCAAGGAACCACCGATCTGAGTGGACTGCCGAACCATTTGCAGCCGAAATCGACCCTCGTCTCGGGAGGTTTGACCCAATCGCGAACCCTAGAAATCGAGATCTCCCCTCGAACTTGCAGACCTTATGAAGAGCCCTGAGACACCGGTGACAAAGAGACCCCCTTCTCCTCCGTTGATTCAGGTCAAAACAACCGGAGAACGTTCCGAAAAAGCACCGAAGGCCAAACTCTGGGAGACGAGCACAGAACAACGACCAGGGTTAATGGCCGTATGTAGAGCCCAGAGACGCCGACGTCTGCAAAACCCCCTGCTCCCCCATCGGAAATGGTCCAGCATGGTCGGAAATCGAGCCGGAGAAGCTAGTGGGTGCCGAAGCCCTAACTCGGGATGGGGGCGCGTGAGACGGGCGCGTTCTATTAGGTGAAATTAGATTTGTTCACCCATGTTGATTGTTTGTGGTTTGGGTTCGTCCCTTTCTTATTTGTCTTGCTGATAAAAAGAATATAAGTAGTTAAATTCATCAGAATTTATATGAAAATCAGAGCACTTGATCACTGAATCAAAAACTCATTGATTCTACAGTCCAAAACTACCTTTTTAGCTGCTTAAAATCACAATCAACATCAAGCCATCATAAAAGCTTCAAATTAATGGCAAAACAAACGAATTAAATAATCATTAGAATCATATGAAACTGAGTAACAAAACTGGATAGCCAATGCAGACTTAACATGGCTAGGAATGCATAAACACTTGGCCTACTTTACGATATATTGGTCACGAAAGGCACCAACCTTCTGTAGTCCCTTCTCCTTCCCAGAGTGCACGCATTAAGGATGCGCCCTAGGACCGCCCGCGAGTTCTGCAAACCCACCTCTCTCGGAGACATTGGCATCCCTGGTTCAGTTGAGAAAGACATGGATGAACTGACCCCGAACCCGGATCCCAGCGCGTACTGTAGAGGCCCACTTCTAGCTCTGAACGACGTCTGTGGCGCAGGCATTTTGTCATCAACCATATTAAACCCGTTGTCCTCGTAAGGGTATGAGCCTCCCAACGAACCACAGCTCTGCAAAAGAGCTTCCAGCACGCTCAATGCTTCCCAGCACGAAGTGCTCTCCACCAGCTGGGACACAATGGCATACATGTGCGGGCTTTGAGCAGCATCCACAGGTGTGTGGTGCAGCATCCCCTTGAGCATAAGCAGTATCACTCGTTGATACTCCACCGGCCCTTTCTCTAGTAACCGTAGCAGGTGCCCGAAAGCTAGAGCCGAGTGCTTCGGGAACCACAGGTCGCATAACAACGGTGAGACACAGGCAAGGAGGTTGCCAATGGTTTTGACCTCGCCTTTGGAGTAAGCCTTGAAAACTGTAGCTAATCCATCTAATGACTTTGCTTTGCACCAGAAAGCGATATTGGCAGCAACGGAGCAGGCTTTTTGGTATTGTTGTTGGAGGGGAGAAGCGGGCTCTATGACCGCATCTTTATGGAGCTGCAAGCACAGCCAAGGAAGTAAGCCGGTGATGTGCATGAGAAGCCTTGTCTCTGCATCTCCAAAGATGGAGTCGCATGAGTGCACTGTGATGCGTGCGAGGACCTCGATAGACACTCCATGACTAACAGTGGACATGAGTCCTTTAAGCACAAGCGGTTGAACTCCTTCAAATGTAGGTAATTTCCCACTGGAGGGTAGTGGCTCATAGACCCTAGAGTCCACTCTTTGCAAGTCCGCAAGATCACCGACACCCATATCGGGCTGATCCCTGGGCATGCTTGAGAGAAGTACATTTTCTGTTGTTCTGTCACGGAATGAGAGCCGATCAATCACACGTAAGAAGAGCTCGAGCGCCTGGGAGTAAACATGAACAAATTCTGTATGCATCAGGGCCACACACCCCCAGAAGAGCTGGGGGTAGAGTATCACCTTTTGTGGGTCCATATTCTCCACCATGACTTGTAATGTCAAGAGAATCTCCATAATGAACCCCAAAACTGGAGGCACTGGGTTCCCTAGGCATCTGTGGAGACACCTCAGGAGAGAAACACATGTATCACTTGTGACACTAGGGCGCAATGCACGATAGATCTGGTGAGAGCGGCAGGCAAGGTGTCTTGATGTGCACTCCATAGCCCATTTCAGAGCCTCGACCCCCCAAGTTTCACGAAGATCTCCTTGGAAAAAGATGGCATCAACCATGCTCTGAACCAGGGCAGAGAGAAGGGCTGCACTTGGAAGCTGAGTTCTCACTACAGTTGGGTCCTCATTCTCCCACATCATGCTTCCTCGCTTTGACTGAACATACTTGATCAGGCTCACAACCTGCTGCTTGTTTTCTTCATCATTATTTTCAACCTCGTAAAGCTCCAAGTGACGACCTGCAAGTGAGTATAGCAGATTAACAAGCAAGTGCTGGCAGTGCTCTAGCACTATATCCTCTGAACTATCCATTGAGACAAATGTGACATGAAAGAGCAGAGGCAAGTGCTCGCGAAAATCTTCATCATTTTCGTATGCAATTTCTGCTAGGAGTATTAATGCTATATCAGCATGTGTGAGTGAATGTTGCTGATGCCCCTGCAAGGCTGAATGGAGTTCCTTTGCACTCACACCATGTGTGAGAACCCCAGGATGTAAACCATCTTCACCAGAGTTTGGAGTGTCAATTAAGTAGTCTCCACTGTCCCGGGAAAAATGGCGGCTTCTTAAACTTCCTGTTGAGCTTCTAACTCCCATTAAAGGCCCTGGCATGGTTACCAATCCTGGAAGGAGCTGGCTTGACCTGCTTGCAGTTCCAGAAACAGCATTCAACTCATTGGGCACTGGGCTTAGTGGGCCTGAGACATTGCGGCTACTTGCACATGTTCTCCAGCTGAGACTCCCACTAGTGTTTCTGAGAGGCCCATCAAAGGAACCCCGAACAAGTAAAGGTGACATGTGTGACTGGGATTCCACAACTGATGCTATTTGAGTTGCTCCAGGGCCTTGGGAGAATTCTAAGAT
The DNA here is from genome assembly GCA_963921825.1 of Erodium maritimum. NCBI lineage: Eukaryota > Viridiplantae > Streptophyta > Magnoliopsida > Geraniales > Geraniaceae > Erodium > Erodium maritimum. The sequence goes on along the minus strand of OY997588.1, from coordinate 144,994,143 downwards.
GAAATTTCCACTGATATCATTCTTACTCGGTCCAATTGGTTCATCACTATCCTCCAGCATCCGCTGGGCCAATTGGTAAACCAGGTGATCAATTGTACGCTGTGGACATATCCGTGCTAAATACAAACTTACCCGCTTTGCAACAGAGAAGTATGTAGCAAATGCGCCACTTATCTCAGCTGATGCATTTGAATCACAATCTTCTATCCCCTTTGTAATCAAGAAATCTAGAACTGGACTGATGTTTCGGGGCTTGCTAGCAATTGTACTCCAAAGCTTCTCAATTTCATCGGGAAATTGGTCTCCATGTCGCCATGTTACATAATAAAAGCTTTTTAACAACCTATCGCTCCATCCTGAATCCTTGAGTTTCCAGAAATTTAGGTTTTCAATCCAGGGAGCCATGCAGGTTAAGACTTGATGCTGGGCTATTATGTCCACAGCATCAAGTTGCCTCTGCATAATCTCTTCACAGAGTAGCTGGCTCAGCTCAGGGTGATCTTTGGCAAGTTTGCATGAAAGCTTATATTGGAATTGCTGGTAGGAGTCAGGAAGGTTACCAACAACAGCAGCTCTGTAGCCTCCCGAGCCTTCAATGCCATCTTCTGCCCATGCACGGACTGAAAGTGTCTCAAGCATCTGAAGCGCATCATCACGGATTTGTCTCGATGGATCTACCACCTTGTACAGGATCAAACTTAAGATTCTCTGAATCTCACATTCAGGTATCTCCTCCCGCATGTAGACCTCAGCCAGCACACTGAAGTAACCATCAGCTATAGCAGCATCAGAGAAGTAGCACTGAACAGAAATACAAAGTTTAACAGTCAAACAGTAATAAATTATTGCACATAGCAAATTGTCTACTTACGAAAAACTACATTATGTATTGTCCACGTCCCTAATTTTAACGGAATATTCCAAATTTTGTAAGTAAACAACCGTGGTAAAAGATAGTGTAGTTTAAAAGTGTGGACAATACATAATTTAGTTTTTAGCAATTAACCCTATTAATAATATCAGATCTCAAATAATCAAAATAATTTGACTTTAGCATCTAATCACCCATATACATCATGATGTGGTATAAAATCATTAAAGAACAGTAATATTACCTGATCAATGCAAGCAGGTAGTAGATCCAAGTTGGTGAGAAGAAGATTTTTTAAAGCTAATTTTGCCAAGGAAACACGAAGATGGCCACTCCTATGCCTATCACGAACAGATCCTCCACGCCCACCTTCTCCTGTGTGTTTGGAATAAGAGGGAGCTTTTGGATCAGCAGGCGAGTAACCAAATGGAACTCTTGGTGCTGGTTCAATGAACATACTATTTATCCAAGATATTACCCGGCCACTCATTTTCCGAGCATTGTCATCAAAGCATGGTCCATATAAGAGTGAAGCCATAGCATTCATTGAGGCCCACTGGATGGACTCAATTTGTTCACTCAATTCTTTATCAAATGAGAACTTGTCAACCGAATCTTTTGATCGACTATGTTGAGATGATTTGTAACGTTCAACGTCACGTCGGTAATCACTAGCACCATCTTGGCCCCACATAGTAGAATCATCGCACCATGAGAGAAGAAGATCAAATAGCCGCTTTCTAGTTCTGATATCAAATCTCTCTGATTTTGAATCTATAAATTCAGGGGCTAGAGATCTTAGAATGCAGGCAAGTGCATATCGCAGAGGAAGCGTATCTTGAAAGCTATCTGCTGGGGCTGTTAAGATCTGTCTGGTTGTTTCTTCAATGAACTTTAGATAATGAAGACGGAAAACGGGCTTACGACCTAACAGCCCTGGCCAAACATTTTCAGCAACAGTTCGATATATATTTGCAATGTGGATACGTAGTTCCTCACGACGAGCTTTTTGATTCTGCATATATTGGAGAAACATATATTAAAGTGATCTTGACTGAAATCCAGATTTAAGGTAACATAGCAATTAAAGTAATCACGAGAAGAAGAAAAAGAATATTCTAATTATAGGGTAGTCCCTGCAAAAGTCAGCCTAATACAACTTTTGCTCAATACAATGAGCATATTGTGACGCCTCGGGGAGCGCAACTAAACTGTGGCGTCACTACCAGGCCGAGACGGGCCTCAGAATACCGTCCCGGACCAAACCAGCCGGCCTTCAAGCCCTCATCCGTCTGACCGAGTCCTCCGGAGCAAGGGAAAGCCTCAGAAGAACTGCACACCAAGTGAGCAGCCAGGCCGAAGCCCGACGCACCTCGGACCGTCCTCCTCGCTGCGCTGTCCCGGCCCAAGGGCCAGCAGCGCGCCTTGCCGAGCACGCACCGGATCCGGCCCTCTTAGGAGGGCCGACTTGCTCCCCAAGCCAAGGGAGGTTTTTCCTTTTTTTACGAAGGGGCAACTTCCCTTGTTCCGGCCAGCTAGGATTTAATGGAAGTCTTGCACCCCAAGAAACTTAGCCGGCATTCAAAGCCTATATATAGAGCTAGTAGTTCAGTGTATAGGTATTTTATTCTCTTTGAATTCCACCTATGGATTAGGATTAGGTGACAAGCACTCTCGTGTCCTTATTAGACTTGTAGACTTGTGATATTTCTCTAATAAAGCAATGTCTTACTAATCTCTATCGTATTTACTTAATACTCGACGTCCTCTACAGTCTACACGACGATAGGCTTAGGTGTAGACACTTCTACACGCCGCACGGAGCTAGATCCCTATTTGGCCTTTCAGACTGTGACAATAGAGCCAGTATAATAGACAAATAATTCCAAGAAAGGAACTCCATGAGTGACAATTTGATTTCAGATCAGGCAGATTATTGGCTCCTGAATATAGTCAGTCTAAGTAAGGACATAAGATGTTGTCACGATTTGTTGCCTCAATATTTCTATTGTGCTAAAACATGATACAACCTTTTATCCTTACTAGTCTCTATCAAATGACTAAATTATCAGTTAACATTAAGAGCTCGGGTGAAGCATCCCAGTACTCCTATACTCATTGGACTAAAAGAAGTCTCATCACGCCAACTATTATGGCATGGTAAATCATGCTTTAGAATTGTACACTTCCAGGATATAATATCACTGAACCAAACAAACAAACAATGAACATATTTATTGCAAATAAATGAATGAAAATACTCAACCATTTAATTATAAACTATACCTTCCATTTTGGTTTTCCCTCTGTTTCCGAAGAAACTTCATCAACAAAAGATGCAAGTTCGTTAAACATAACTTCGCATGCATCCAAATGTGAGTAGCCAAGGGCCATTGTCGCTGCATGCTAAAGGAACTACTTAGCAACACATCCAGTATTTTTTGGAGTACATAAAGGTGTGTATGTGTGCTTGTACAAAATGAGAACAGTTAAACATGAAACAAAAGATAGAAGCAACTGATTGCAATCTGAAAGTATGCACTAACTGTGGGAATTCCTTACCGAATTTCAACTTCTGACATTAATTTTCTAAAGCAGAGTTCTAGGTAATTAGAATGGTTTTTCCAAAACACTTAGAAGGATTGACCAAATTTAGAAATGTTACATCCAGTGTTGGATATGACTATTTGTCCTCCTATTCTCTCCATTTTGGTTGTGTATAGAATGGAATCATCAACACTTCATTAAAGGCAAGAAAATACAATAAACATAAATGCAGGTATCTCTTCAATCATTCTCCTTAAAATGATCTCTACCTTATTAAGCTGGGTAAGCATGGCACATTCTGCTAGAAAGAAGGAAAATTGAATTCCTAAATATTAGTCAAACTGATCTGAACTATCAGTTTAAAACTACTTTAATTCCAATCCATTTTTGCAAAAGTAGGCTCCTTAAAATAACATGAAAGATAACTATTTTGCCAAACTTAAAAAGATCTGTATTTCAGAATTACTTACTATTTGTGTCTCGGATCCAGATTTTAGTGAGGGGAAAATTAGATGAAAAAGATCTTTGGTTGCTGCTATACCACCAGCTTGTCTATCAGGAGGACAGGAATATACAAACATAGCATACATGAGCCACTGATCTAATTTGTTGTCTGTATCTGGTGAATGATAAGCTTTCCCCCCTAACTCAACAGGTGTTATATGAACAAGACGTTGAATAACCTCTAACCTGCCAATAATAACTTAATTTAGCATGGGAATCATATACTATAGGTATCTCATGCAAAAGTATGCTTACTGTTAGAATAGTTACCGTTAAATTTGGGACGTCTTGTCCAAGTTAACTTAGGAGCTTAGTCTAAGCCAACTTTGTGTATAAAGGGTATCTCATTGCTATTAGTAATTCAATAACAGTAAATTATATCAATTCTCTTCTATTTCAACATGGTGTCAGAGCCTTAGTGATTGGGCTTGCGGGCATTCGCCATGTGGTCCGTTTGTCACATCTTCATGTGGTCTCAGATTCATATGCAAACGTGTTTCTGGCTATGGCCCATATGCAGAGCTACAACTACAAGTGAGTAGTGTTGAAGTATGAAGTCTTGCATCAAATAGAAATAGAAAAAAATGAGGCACACTTAAGTACTAAGGTTAACCTTTTAGTTGCCAAACCCAGCCATATTTATGTAACTTGATTTAAAATTAGACACTAACCAACTAGGGATAATGGCATAAATATACTTTGTGCTTTAAATTGTTTGCATGTTGTTAATGTTATCTTTATTTTGTCGGGTTGCCAGCCTATACTTTCTTGTAGTTGCACTGTCTATAACAGACTCAAAGTCCGATGGAAAAGACTATAATACCCCCATAAAATCTTGGGGGTCTCGAGGAAGAAGGTTAATTTCGTCATTTTAAAAGTAAAAAACACACAGAATAACAGTCTTGAGGAAGAAGGGTAGCAGGCTGATACCCTATACTTTCTTTTTCCGTCAGTTTTAACAGATTTTAACTGATGGTGCAACTAAAAAAAGGGTACAGGGTAACGCTACAAAATAAAGATAACAGTACAACCCGACAATAGTTTAAAAGTAAGTCGTTAGTAAGCCAATACACTAAGGCCCTTCAAATCATGTCAACGGAATTAACAGTATTTAAGTTGCACAAGATAGTCCATGGAGAGAGCAGATCTACAGGTAATCTTTTCAATTCACCAGTGTCTCCAGACCTTAAATTACCACATCTACATGTTTAGTAATCACTTGAATTGTTGATTCTTAAATTACTGGGTCTATGCAGAAAAAAGTATTGATCAGTGTATACAATGATGTGATGTGAAAGCATGAAGGTGAAACTTCACTTACTGTGCTCCCTGAATAGAACTTGGGCAAAGCTGAGCAGCATATTTGACAAGTTCACTCAGACACCGAGCCCACCTATTCTTATCAGGGCAGTCAGATATTATAGATTGAATTGTAACATCAGGAGGAATTGCATCATATTCTCGTCTCAAATCAAACGGGCGGGCAGAATCAGAAAAACAGCTTTGAACAATGTCATCCTGAAAAACGTAAAAAATTAAAAATTCTACTCACGTGATTGGACCTCTTGAGAGCACGCATTCAAGCACGGACAAATCAAATTATAATAGAAGTACCCCGTGTTCTTCCAAAACATCAATTATGAATATTGGTTCAGCTTCATATTTGAAGCTATAAACTGGTGATTTATGTACTGTAAGGTCTCTTATATCGTTCCTCAAAGCACGAACACAGCGCAATAACTCCAATGCAGTATGCCGAATCTGGCTATCCACTGAACTAAGGAAGATGAGACCAACGGCATCAATTTCTGATGCACGAAACTCAATTAAATCTCCTGACTGATGGAAAGAAGGTTTTTTTAGTTTCTCATTCCCCTGCACCAACTGTGTTGCCTTTTGAGCGTCATATTCTAGTTTATCATCAATCAGACAAGCTCTCCAAGAGCGCATGAGTTCCAACAAGCGCCCTAAAGATGTTTGAATGAGCAGAGGGTAGTCATCAGGAAGCCTTAGGATGAAGTTGGCCATCCCTCTCATAACTGCAAAGCGACGGTGGGGGTGATACCGAACAATCCTGTTCAGTACCTGAACTGCCTCCTCACGAACTCCTGGATCAATACTTATGCCATGTTGAGGTATTATTTCTGTGATTTTATCACTTCTGCCAACTTCTTCTATCAGATATGGTATGCACTTCAGCACTGACCGAAATAGATTCCCTTGGGCCTTTTCCTTTGTCACAGCATCTAAAGAAACATATAACTGAATTTTTTAATCTGAATATATTATATTAAGCTAACATACAGGAAATACAAATACAGAACATCAAATAAATAATTGGTCAGATGAGCTCAAATATCCAAGTTCAACAGCCTCAAAGCCTCTATGATGAGTCAATACTACTAACAATATATACTAGGGAAAACGTCATTTCCTAGCCCAGTTAGAAAGGTCATTTGCACATCCTAACCGTGCTCCACCTTTAGTGACAGATCCTAACACAAAGGTGGTTTTTTGTTACAAAAAGTAACATAAAGATGGTATTTTGCTACAAAAAGAAGCATAAAGGTGGTACTTTTTTTACAAATCCTAGCCCTCTTTTTCATAATTATTTTACACGTGATTGGTACTTTTTGTAAACGTGTACCACCTTTGTGTTAGGATCTGTCACAAAAGGTGGAGCACGGTTAGGATGTGCAAATGACGTTTCCGACTGGGCTAGTAATCGACGTTATCCTTATATACTAGGGAAAACTGTCCACACCTCTGCACCTTTTGTCACAGGAAAAACATGTTTCCAAGAAACCATTTTCCCGAACAAATACTTTACATGTTCAGGCACACCTCTATATGTGTATCTTCAAATTTCTCAAAAATACAACACAATCTCTCATTCCACTTCTCAATTTTAGTAAGATTGACATGTAACAAAGAGAAATTACGACTAAGGTTTAGTTTGACTCCTCTTTAGATTTCACAAAAAAGAGGAAAAAGTTGTAGAATCTTCAACAGGCGCTAGAACAATTGTTGGCTTATGATAACAACCTCAAACATCTACGGTTCTTTTTACTTCAAAACAAGGCGTTTACAAATAAAAACAAAGACTTAAATCGAGGAGAAGTGCTTATCTACTTCCTCTTCGGATGGCAGGGTTGATTGGAATTAGGAAATCATTGTGCCAGAAAGCAATATCGGCTTCAAATGATTTTAGACATCTTGAGAACCATCTAGTACATGGAGAGATCAAGATGGATTATAAGAAGAGAAATGCAAAAGCTGATTTTCTTTTCATCTACATTTCCAATGTCTTGGATGGAACTACCCGGCAATTCATGGGTCAGTAAGGATTAAGCTGAAATCGGCGGAGATGTAGAAAGAAATAACAAAAAAAGTTGAACAGTACTCCCCTAAAAGGATAATTTTATCTGCAGGCTTTGGTGAAAACATTGAAGTACAATGACCAAAAATGCTATTGGCCTTTTTTATTGCTCAAGTAACTCATCAATCAAAATGCGTCTCTTAGTAGCAAAAAAAAAACGAAATGAAATTGAGATATATGCCAATAATAGAAACAGCAAATTGTTATCAAGAAAAAATAATAAATCTCATATTAGAAATACCAAGAATCCCATCATTACTCTTTTTAATCTTATGTAAGCACATATACTTGGATAACACTGCATCCACAAAAGTCTTAAAAAATACCTATGCTTGTTCTTGAAGAAGTCAGAAGAGCTTGACTATAATGCCTATGGCATGCCTTAAGAATCGATTCAATTGCAGCCTTCACTTTTGGAATGTAATGGCCAATATCATGACCTGCTTAGCCAACAGAAGATAAAATGTCATTACTAAATAAGTTCACAGAAAAAAAGAACTAAGGATCAAAATATTCAGGTTACATTTACTATCAACCTATCACCTTCAAATACTTCCAAGCCAGCATGCTGGCTTGAAGGTGACATGACAATGGCAAGTAAGGAACGGAGGCCTATAACCTTAGCTTCACTAGGACTGTCTTGCTTTAGCAATTCCAATATCATATGGTTCATGGAAAAATCAAGATTATGCTCAGCTATAGTCACACAAAACTCAACAAGCTTATCATATTGGACATCCTGAGTAAGCATTCCTTTTCTCAGAATTGTTAGGAGTTGAGCGGTTACACTATCTAAGCAATCCCATACACGGTTGGGAGCCTGGTTTGCTGCATGAACGCTCAAGTAAAATCTCAAAACACGAAGAAGGCAGTCCAAAGCCATGAAACGATGGTTCTTATCCTGCAAGATCAAACCAGCTATGTAATATTTTAAAGACACAAAGTGGGAAACAAAATACATTCTATCTAAACAGGTTAAGTCAACATAATTGGACCAAGATGAGTGTTGAAGGACATTTGACCATTTCCAATCATTGCTCTCCCTCGAGATTAATTATTAAATTATAGCACTCACTCTTAGAAGCTTGTAGAGTTGCTCCATGTGAGGGCTTAAGTTGTGGTGGAATATTTGAGGATCCCCAAGACAGAGAAGAAGAGTCACCAAAGGGTAGCCAACCTAACAGAAAAGTTGAGTTAATGAGAGAGTAACAAAAGCATGGGCCTATCGAGAGACTGGAGGTGGTAAAGGAAATCAGGATATAAGTTAAAAGCATGATTTTCGTTGGCACTAATTTTGCGGATACTATATTGAGAGAGAAAGAGCATGCACCTCATAGCATAAACCAAGGAGCCCCCTTACCTTAATTTAAAACTGATTGTTCATAAGATGACCGTCACAGAGTTCTCAACCAACATGCATGACTTGGCTTTTCATTTCTCATTTCTCAAATGTATTTTACTCAGAGTAGGAAAGTTAAAAAAAATCATATCATTATTCTTCAACATCTGGAAGACAAAAGCACTTAACTATCATTTTTTTTTCTAGCATTCTGGAAGCAACAAAAACCTAATAAGATCAAATACAACAAGTTAAGTTATTAGAGCAGCAGACTATATTATTCGACATGGATGTTTGCGACTAAAAGGGTGCATGATCGAGACTTATAGCAACTGGTAACAGAACCACCAAAAGAACGACTTAAAAGGGAAATTTTCAAGAGAAAAGCCATCAATAATCAACAACATTTGATTCATAATGCACAATAATCATCTAAAATGAGGGGGAAAATATAGGCCACTTCATCAAAGAAATGAATCTGAATAACTGTTTTTTAACTTTATGGAGAGAAAGGCATCCTTTATGGTAAAGATTAGCCACATTGCCAACTTACAGCTATATGTTTACTCTGTTTGTCCATCCAATTCGTGAGTTGCACTCTTATTCGCCCCACAGATTCATACCACAAAAAAAGTGCTTGATCCACAGATGAAGGAGGCCAATGGCTTTTACCGCCATCTGCAAGTAGTGCTAGGATGTTTGAAAGCATATTACAAAGTGCATGGTGAAGTTCACTTTTGCGTTTATGTGGAGCACGGTTAAGAGGGTTTCCTTTTGCCACAAAGGAGGCAGATGCATTCAGTCCACCCTCAGTCTTAACCTGACATTTAGCCAACCATTATACTCTTGTCCTGTCACCATTTTTCTCTAGAAAGAACTGAAGCTTAAACCTACCCCAAGTTTCAGATAGCGCATCCCATTGATTAGGCTGAGTGTTTCACTTCGAGCACTACTCGTGTCAATCCGGCGAGTATTAACCTCCATGAGAAAGCGCTCAGTAATAGAGCTAAACCTGTGAAACAAAAAGGAAGACATTTTAAGGTTTAGAACAAAGATATGGAACACAGAAACAAAGCATATTATCGTATCATGTCACTTTCTCAGCCCTTACTGTCAGAATTAATCAACAAGTTATTACGAGTATGCACTCAGCAGTCAAAACCAAATTCAGTTACGCCCTAATTCATAAAAATACTCCCATTTAGGTTTTGAATTCTTTTTTACTTATTTAGCATCTGTTTTTTGTTATATGAATCGGTAACTACTAGGATCAATTGATATTCACAGCTCTGATTACTGGTTAGGATATATCTCGCACAGCAGTGAGCATGTACGATAACTTGAAACACGTTTTAATATAGGGGAAATTGCAGAAACTACCATCAACAATATGTGATTTTCAATTGACCAGTGTTAACTAAAAAATGTGCCCGTTCACCTCCTAAACAACTTTAAGAATGCAACAATCACCTTTTTATTTTTTCAAAAATGACAAAAGCCCTTTGCTTAAAATGCCCTAGAGGATCCAATTTGATGACCCATGTCTTTCTACAAGCAACATCATTTTCTCATACATGTTGCTCTTCATGGTTTTTCAGTTCCTCTTTTACCCCTGACTTCTCAAACACTCAAAAAAATTAACTATATTTTTTTAATCTCTGGTTTCTCAAATCCTGAAAATAAAACCAAGATCTATTTTGCTTCTTCTACTTACTCAAACACTGTAACAGATGTATAAATAAAAGGCTTTTTCTTCTTTTGCTGGTATTGCATGTTTTCCCAAGTACCCAAGCTGCTTGACCAGTTCAATAAGTTGCAGTTGCAACCAAGTAGGTCTAATTGTAAGGTAAGATGTAGTCTGGAATGGTCAATGTACAAAATTGTTGTTCAGTAAGGCACTACTATGTTTCCTGTAGTCCATGGTGGTTTAAGAACTTAATCCACTAACTAAGTATGACAACTGAAGACTGGCAAACAACTATAGTTGATTACTTAGAGGTTAAATGGTCATTAATTAAATAAAAATAACCACAGGCTACAGAACCAATACCTGAACATTAAACATGACAAGGGACAGATCATCAATAAATACCTAAGTTAAAACCGATGAAACTGATATTGCTGTAGTTTTGAATTATACCCTAACTAGAACAAAACAAAAACAAAAAAACAAATTGAAGCATGATTAGATGAGAAATTTATTACCTGATACGAGATAAGGCACCCAAGAGTTGAGCAACTAGGTCCAGGAGGAGCCCCCGCAAATCAACCAATGAGGGATATTCAACCTGGCTCACAACCCTGTGGTGACACTATATGAGATCACACGGGTGATTATGAGAATATGTGCCAACAAGTTTTGAACAATGTGTAGTTTCTCAATCTCTGTGTTACTTGTTCAGGCAAATAAAGCTTACTGGAGAAGTATAAATAATAATAATAATAATAAAAAAAAACAGCATTAAACAGCATGCGGTCTTCTAAAACCTGTTAAATCCCAACATTCTTATTTAAATGAAGTAGAGATAAAATTAGGCCAAACCCCGATGATTGTTGTAGAAATCATGGAGGTTCGTAAAGGTATTTGATTTTGTTATTTAGTAATTGCAAATCACAAATTGCAAGAAAAGTATTATTCAATTTTAGAATTAAGAGAACTGAAACCCTTGAATAGCATATTACCTGTCAGCATTAATCAGCCAGTCAAAAACAAAGTTTTCAAGTCCACACCATAGCTTCTCTGCAAAGAGCACAAGTTCATGTAATTTGGACACCATATATAAGAACTAGAAAATAAACATAATGATACAAAGAACATACCAGTAAGTCCCTCTTGTGGACAGCATTCCACAAAGCGAATACAAGCCGAGCAAAAAATGCACTCCACAGCAAGCTGATACCAAAACTAATGTATTATTAATTGTATAAATAATACTTTCAAGTAAAAAGTTCATATAATCACTAAAGCATAAAAGCGTATTAACTAGTTGCTATCCTAATATTTAGATATAACCACTAAAGCCTTAGGGGTAAGTCAGCATCAATTTCTTAACAACTTATTTTTTACTCTGCCTTTCCAATAATACAGAATCCAAGCTACCTGCTGAGACTATTAACTAAATGGTTACTATTTTAAAGGCTTAAAGCTACCCAGAAAACATTTGTCATGAAAGACACCATAAATGATGAAGAACCTTGAATGTGCTACTAGGAATTAGAATGCTACACAAGTATGAGAGACCTTTCTTTGGAAGGTAGATGCATCATTTGCGCCCTTTGGAGATTCACTGCAGCAAAAGAATAAATAAAATTATTATGAAAAAGCAATTACCAAGAATTTTTAATCATTTTGAAGAGAGTAATCTTAGGTAGCTGTTCCAAATTGTGTTAGAGAATCAACTAGGAAGTAAATTATAATGAATCAGGAAAATCCACTATATTAATATACTTAATTCCCTCTGTTATAATTTTCCCAACTATTTTTACGACTGTCACTAGTCAACTATCAATAAGTAGGTCATCTGACTAATTGCCATTACCAGTACTATAATGTCTCTTATACTTCAAGAGCATGGAACCAAACATGCCTATGAATTAATTACCACTAGAACAACAATTTAGTTGGAGAAAAACACCAAATTTCTTATTCATGAATGCCAACAAAATCTTTAATGGGACTCACAAATGGTCTATAACAACTGCATCCATCTAGCTTGATTAAAAAAAAAAGAATCACGAGTGACCTCACGGCTAAAGAACACACCGTAAACAATATCATCTTTTAAGAGCAAAAGGACTTTTACATCTCTGTCGAGACATAACAAGAACCAGTAGCACCCATGGATGTGTCTGGTGTGAACTAACAGAGATAGCTAGATAGAATAACGAGTCTGACAGGTCATATTACTCACACAAGAATGTGTGCCAACACGCATATAGGTATTTTCGTATGTAACAAAATTAGTACCATAATTGCATAGCTAACGTAAAAGCTGTCAGTAAGACTAAAAGTTACTCAAGATAGTTAAGCAACAACTGAGTAGCAAGGAAATTCTAACTTATAAATGACCCACTTTTCTCTCCAACGAAGTAGAGCTTCCAAGAGGGGTACAGGTGTGTGTCGAGCAACCATAGCTAAGGAGTCCAGAACTTGCTCATAGGCAGGATCAGATGGTCGAAGGTATTGTCCATCCTGCAAATCGCCACAAAATGAGAAGAAGAATTTAATGATTGGTATATATTCCATACGAACTTCGCAGCAACACGTTTCGCACCATATGATAGCCATATCACAAATCTCCACATGAGACCATGGGTTGTCTAGAAAACGGTCCAAGGTTAATTTGGGAACTACTATGAAGACATGAGCAAGGTTTCTGGGGTGCTGCTTGACTTCTACACGGCTTAAAATGGGAAATCAACTCAGTAGCACAGAAAAGCGGAGAGAAGTAAAAGAAGATAATGGCTTTATCAAACTTAAAACCATTCAAAACCAATACGAATGACCAAGAACTCTAAAGCCATGATCTGAGAAGATCCTAAAACCATATAGAATAACTAAAAACCATCCAGAACCACCAAATCTGGGTACCTAAGTTCTTTATCACAATTGGCACTGGCCTGATTAATTACTTCAACATACATTATGTATTATGTTGGCTCCAAAATCAAATTGGAATTGTCACTTCCTATAAGAAGAACAGCATTGGGAAGATCGCTGAAACTCCCACAGTCACCCATTTTCTATCCCAACAAAATAGAGAACAATCACATAAACTGATAATATCTCACAAAACATCACTACACGAAAAGAATCACACACAATTTCAGTCAACGACACTCCACCAAGTACAGAGTTATCAAAAATCCATATCAACTGAAATCAGATGCGAATTCGCAGCCGAAAATAGAAAATAAACGATTCATGCACAAACAACCACGTAGATTACAAACAGACACACCCACCAAAATGTGCGTAAATCAGAACCGACCTGAGCTTGGGCGGTTTCGATGCGGCGGCGGGCGAGAGGGAGAAAACGTTGCAGCAATGCGTCGACGATGAGCTTCGCAGCGCCTCCGGGCTTCATCTTCAACAACGTGTCTGCTCCAGTTTCAGCTTCCATTCACGTCACATTTCGGAAAATCAGCAACATTTCGCTTAATTAGGGTTTCCGTTCAAGGAAGAGCACGACGGACGAGGATCGGTAACGGCGAAGGGTCCAAATATCTCACCTGACATCGGAAGTTTAGCGAGACGATCAGTAAGAAACGGATCCGAGTGATCTTTTTTTGGTAATGCAAATAAATAAATAAGCGAAATGAAAGCACACGAACGACGACGTTTTAGTTGGCGAAATACTCGAATGCACACATTGCTTTTGTGAGTCGCCATTAACGCCAAGTCTGTGTGTCAACGATCGAGAGGTATGGCTGGTAAGGAACCGGAGAAGCAAGAAGACCTCGCAGAGTCGCTCAACGATCTCTTCGCTAGCGTCTCCACCATGATCAAGTTTGAGCTTCAGGTTCTTTCTCTCCCTCTCTATAACTTCCATAGCTTCGCTTCCTCGAGCTCCATGTTATGCATTTCGTAGGGTTTTGGTTCGTCCGGACGTGCTGGTCTTCGATTCTAAACATGTATGATTACTCGAAAATTTGTGACCTTCGCGTCAATATGTGAGATCTGCTTGAAAATTTCGGGGTTGTGAGCCTGAATGGGTGAGGTTCCTGGTTTTTTAATCCCCAAATGTTTCAATCATTCCCTATTTGTTACTGTTAGACTATAATTAGAATTGAGCCTTCAACTATTAGCTTAAGCTTTTAGTTGAGTTGGCTCTCTTTCATGGCATCAGAGCTATTGGTTACGATCCTTGGTCAAGTTTTCGTGAATCCATAACTTTGCCCACTCGTTAGCTTATGGTTCTAATGGATAGGCAAGGCAATCAAGGGTATATGTTTTATTTATTTTTTATCTTTTCGATTTGATTCAATTTTTACACTTTGTTCGTACCCCGACTTCATGTTCTTATATGCATAAACAATTCTCTTTAGTTTCCGTTTATCTTAGCTTTTATTGATTCAGCTCATTGCGTTTATGTCCCTTACTTTTGTCTCTGTTACACTTGTTTCCCCAATCTCATCACTGACTCTTTTCCTTTTGTCTGTCTTCGATTTTCTATCGGACCAACTCCAAACCTTATTTATCACCTGTAGTACAAACTTTTCTATCCTGGTATAAACATTCAAATCATTTTCCTTTTTGTTTCAACTTCTTTGTGTTTAATTGAAGCTCCATATTTTAAGGCTTTTCTTAATCTTATTGCTATTTTCTGCTCCAACCTAAACCTCTGTTTGCTATTTTCTACTCCAATCTGAACTTTTTTTTCAAGTATTTTCTACTCCAATCCCACTACTCATCGTCAATTTAAATTTAATTCCAGAACCTTAAGAAAACACACAGCCGCATCCCCCAACCCTCTCTTATGATATTCTTGTTCTAGTTCTTACAAATCACAAGTCATACATGTTGAAATCGGCGATATTAGTGCAACTTCATACCCAACTCATAATCCCTATCTTTGACCTTGGTGAGATCGACTAAGTTCCCTACATGCCGTGAATTCCTCCATCACGCCTCCGCGATGCTCTTCCTTTTCTTCTTTCCGTTACCTCCACTGAATTTTGTCTGTGAGGGCGCATGTTAGAATATAACTATAATTGAGCCTTCAACTATCAGCTTGAGTTTTTAGTTCAGTTGGTCCTCTAATATGGTATCAGAGCTTGGTACCTCACGGACACGGGTTCAAACCCCACTCTCTACAAAAATTCTATTTCTTCTCTATTTATCAAATTTGCCCAAAATGGGCCAGCCCTTATCACTCTTCTCAATGGGCTTATCTACTCTTCTAAATAATTCACCTCCAAACCCGTCTTGTCCGTGAGGGCGCATGTTAGAATATAACTATAATTGAGCCTTCAACTATTAGCTTAAGCTTTTAGTTGAGTTGGCTCTCTAATAGTTATGCTTTTGCACTATTTCAGTATAAGAAAATAGCAATTGTGAACATTAGAGGAAACGAATTTAATTCAATTATTACTTATTTGTAAGTTTTAGGTGCTCAGCATGGTTTACAGATATTATGTCCATGACCATGAGAGGTTAAAGAATTAGGAGATGGGAAATTTGATTCTATCACAATTCCAGGAATCATGGCTCCATCTCTAAACTATGTAATACTCCTACGTTGCTACGATAAGCATCCTACTTTTCTTAGTTGATGTCCAAAATGACTCAAGATTGTAATGCATTTCTCAATATCCATGTTCTAATCCTTAACCTTTTTGCAAGAAGTCAAATAGGAAAATGAGGTACAGTTGATCTCAGTACTTGCCCTTGCCCTCGGTAATAATTAGTTACTTTACTATCAAATGCATTTCCTCCTCTATCAACCACATTGGATCAGTTGTCCAAGAAAATGAAGCCATTGTAGAAAAAGAAAAGACGAAGGATGATGACAGAATTTGAGAGAGGAGTTGAGAGAAAGGTGTGAGAATGAATGAAGAGGAGTATAATATTTATAAGGAGGGAGGGAGTGGGTTTCGGCGTGGCAGCGGTGATGCAGCAGCACACTATTCTCCGAATAGTATGCGTGTACGAAAATCGAGCACCGAAAAACCGGTAGTAAAAAAATTCCGACTATCCATTCATTTATCACTGAAAAGATGTTGAAAATACGCACAAAGTGGGAAAACCAAATAACGACAAAAACATATAATGTTATTAATGAGAGGCTAACTCAAAGAGTTCCCAAACGTTTCCAATGTTCTCTATAAGTGAGGTACGAGCATCCCGTTCATGCAGGGTCATATTGGTGGTGTCTTGGCTAGTCACTGCCACTAACATATCAAGCAAATTTTGTTGCATCCTTACTTTGGTCTCAGTCATTTGAGTCTGGCGCTCAGTCATTTGGATCTGGCGCTCGCCATAGTTTTGAAGAAACTGAACTACTTCGGGTGCGACTTCCTTGTCTGTCTCTATTTGTTTCTCTTTCTCTTTGCCTCTAGCTCTTGCTTTGGTATTTTCCTAGCCGGTCGAACGCTCCTCTCGTACAAGTGGGGTCAACTCGTCTTCGGTTCTGTTATCCGATGTGTAGTTGCAATTGTCGTCCAACCTTGTACGCTTGCTTGCTTCACTTTTTGTGTCGTGTTCCGAGACCTCAATGTCAACTAGATATTGGGGGAACATGATGTTCTACCTCTTTGGCTGCCCCTACACGATATTCCAAACACGCTTCCAATCGAACTCGTGATATCCTTGTATGCCCTTTCAGCTCCTGCCATGATGTCAGCATCGTTTCTACCACTTTCGTACGTGCCCTCCGTATCTATATATTTCTCTTGAAATTTAGGGACTCTTTTGTTGAGCTGATGTCAATGGTCCTTACAGTTCTTCCACCCTCGTACTAAGTCGTCTGGCTTGCCTGGCTTCCTCATCGAAGAGATCTCGTCTCTGACTTTTTTCCAATGCATATCGTTCCTCTAGTTCTTCCCTGTGATGCTATCCAGAGAATGGTTGAGCCACGCCAATCGTTCTTCCTTATCAATGCTTCATCTCACCCGCAGAGCTGCAGTCGATGCAAATGCAGGGTTCTTCGCCTTCCTCCTCGATTACTTGACCGGAGCAGATTGAGAAGGTTGCTCGTTGGGAAATTGCGACTGCGGCCATTGAAAATTTTGGAGCGAGTTGAATTGCGATGGCACGAATTGGGTCGGTTAGAAGAGGGAGGTGTAGGATTCGATATGACAATTGAGCTCTTCTTCAGTGTGAGACGACTCGACCACGTTCAAGGAGTCCATAATGAAATCAAAGTTCGTCGGGTCGGTCATTGTCAAGCGATGTAGGAAAAATAAGGTGAAGAAGAGAAGAGAAGAGGTGTGATTTTTGGATAGGGGTCAAAGTGTATTTATAGGGAAATTTTAGGTTTTTTTAAATTGTCGTTGCCACGTGTCGCGTCGCTATTATCCCGCCGACTAGCCGTTGGGGCTGAGCCGACTCGTCACGTCGTTGCAGGATCCTAAGGCGACGAGCTGCGACGACCTACTTTGAGACGATGCCTGCATTGCAGGAACCGATGTAGGGGCTGCGACGACACCAAAACAACGACTTCGTACCAACCATTGCAGATGCTTTTAGGATGTATGGACTATGGAGTATATGTTTTGGCAGTGAACCTTGATGATTAGCATTAATGCCTGCATTCCTTATTTATAATATGCGTCCACATGAGTCTGGTATAATTATTTGCAAAATGGCTGTGATTCACATTTAACATGAATGTTTAGGACGGGATCAATAAACAACAGGTGATAAAATATTTTGCTTTTTTTTCAGGGGACAAATAATCAGCTAGAACTCTTGGAGAAGATGAATCTGAGAGTGGCTGAAGAATATAATGGATTTGGCAATGTGGCATCTGGGCTGAGGGTTTTCGTGGAGCAGCTGAAGCACAAGAGTGGTAACTTCGATGATTACGTTCAGCAAATTGATGCAATAGAGCAGCAAGTCACCGAATTTGAAGCCGTTATTTCAATGCTGGATAAGTATGTTTCCTTGTTGGAGTCGAAAGTGCAGTTTGCTTACCAAAACCCAACTTCATAAGTACAAGTTGTGATTGTTAGTTTCACTGTGAACCCTTTTTCTCTGTAGAGAACTTAAAAGCATATGGTCAATCTGACTTGGTTGTGAATATAATCTCTTCGTGGATCATGTGGATGCAATATTGGTTTCTTCAGAATATAGATAATCTTAGGATAGTCCAATATCTTATGAAATTGTCAAGTTTCTCTAAGGAGTTCAAAATGATACTTTCTCTTGCAACCAACATCAACTGCTGATAGACCCAGGTAGCATCCCTTTGGGTACGAGGAACTTAGCAATTGTTCCGTTGAAATGGAATTGATAACTCTTACAGCTTTACACAAATAATGTAGCAATGAATGTAGAATGGTGACCCACACCAATACAAGACTATTCTTCCAGAATCGGCAAAACTACTATGATCTGTCTGGTATACTCAGTTACTGATCATGGATTTTTCCTAACTTCCAAATAAATTCATAAACCCTACTTTCTACAATCTGCATCGTCAATTGTAAATTCTTAATCTGGCCCTGCCTTCAATGTATCAGCTCTAAGAAAAAATCTTCCCACTAGTCTGTTTGCTATACAAGTCCATTCAAAGTTCGGAGCAACGAATCCAACCAGGTCACCAATTCAGTCATTCTGAAAGCTTATGAGCTTTGCCAGCTTCTATGTATATACAAGGGTGCTTTAGGAGTAAGTTGCTTCAAGTTTCTACTCAAGGACCTTGCTTTCCCAGTGCTGAACATGGAAGAGGTATGTGTAACCCGAGATGTAGGTCACTCAAGTATGAGACAAAATGAATGTCCTTGCATAAGGTTAGTTGAAGAAATAAGGAGACTCTAGCACATCCCGAAGATTAAAGTCTCCTCGCTCTGGTAGTGGAGGAAAGTACAACCCAGGGAAGGACTGCTCAAAACTCTCCAGCAACTGTATGGGGAAGACAATTGTTTATAAGTTGACAGCTTGGTGAAAAAATATGCATAACATGGGCTCTTCCAAAGTGAATCACTTACATTCTCCAGTATTGGTGTTTCATAGAGTTGAACAAACTGTTCTCTAAGTATCTGGTTCATTTCATCCACATTACATGCATGTGTCCAATATGAATCGTGGACCCCTGTAAACATTTATGAGATGTGAATATATAAGTAACTCAAAACTAGCAATGAAGAAACAGTGAGGGAAGAAATAAACCACAATAGAAAACCTGCAAAGTTTAAGCCTGCATTTCTGCAAGCCACTGCAGTCATCATCATATGAGAACCATCAAGGGAGTGAACAAAATTCGGTGGAAAAGCAGTCTTCTGCCGCTTGACTATGACCTATGATTGTAAAATTAACTGTCAAGTTTCCGTTCAGAATCATTTATATTTCCATCGTTGAAAAGATCTTATTTTAGGGATAATTGCAAAAATAGTACACTGAGGTATTCACTTTTTTGCAAGTCGCAGCCCTCTTCTTTGATAATGGCAAAAAGTGCCATGCCTTTTTGTTGCAGTGCAAATTTGTTTCAAAATGACCATATTACCCCTGAAATTTTAAATTTAAACATTCCCTAATTTTATTCCTCTTTGTATGGTACAAAGAAGATAATTAAGGCAGATGAAATTTCTGGATTTTTAATTTTTTAAACGTAAACTTTCAAGGATAAAATAGTCATTTTGAAAACAAATTACATAGAGTGCAACAAAAAGGTAAGTTCAGGGCTTTATCAAAGAAAGTGGGTACGACTTGCAAACAGTTCACGTCTTCAAGGTACTTTTTTGCCATTATCCATATATTTTTTATTTTGCTAGAAGGTGAAGGAGGTCCAAGCATTCACTTTCGATCATAAGAATATTGTATGGACCTTTTCAGTTTCGTGTTGCAATGATAGAACTTGAAGAGAAGTCTTGACCTGCATAAGACTGGACAGTATAAGCATAATGACTTGTAATGCCATCTTGGCTAAAATATATGTTCCAACCAAGTTCAAGATACTTACCACTTGCCTTCCTAATTGGCGGTAAGGTTGCACAGCAGGAAGTCCAAGTGGAGTAGTCCACCTAACTGCTTCATTTTCAGATGCAATTATCTGTTCAAATTCAATACTTGTGGTCAAGAACATACTATGTAGAGGATTAGTAAACAAAAAAAATGTAAGAAGACAAACCTTTGCACATTCACCAAGCCAATGCATAATACAGCGTGCAGACTCAAACATCTCGCCCAATGCTGTTAGAGTGACCTGCTCAAGAAAAAATGAACTCGATTTAGGGAATCAAACAGGCCTACTATGGTTAATTGAGTGATGCTGATGCAATTGCTTCCCTTACCTTTGCAGCATAACAAGAAGCGCCAAATACTACTTTGTCATCATCAAAGACACCACGCTCTTTCAACCTCTTTTTGATCTGATCTCTAGCACCAATGTAAGTAACACCATATACAGATGTCATCACTGTCTGCTTCACCAATTTCCTATCCACCTATATATATGTCCACCCAACCATCAGCAGAGACATATGTATAGGTAGAGTTCATTTTGCTATCATACATAGCTTTATTTTACTCTCTTCCACCAATGTGAAACTTTAACTCATTAAATCTTTTTACACTCCAAAGGGTCAAACTTAAATATATGATTTTTCACTTAATCATAGCCATTCACATTAGAACATCAAAAGTTGGCAGGGAACCTGATTGATTAATAGCCTAGCATTCAAAGCATCTGAAAAACTTGCAGGATCTTTCTCTGCATCCCTCCGCACGATATCAAGGACTCTGCAACATAAATAATAGACCTTTTCATCATTTAATACTACGCCATTTCACTTTAAGACTATTGCAGACAAGTAAAGAATAATAAATGCAACCCATAAGTTAAGAAGTAAGTTTAGTCCTAACGTTAACCAAGTAAGACTTTTTTGCATTACACACCATCTTGTGGTTTTTACATGGACTTTCCAGTCAACACTCTAGGTTTTCATACCAACAAAATACTGGCCAAGTTCAAGTAGCATCTAGTTATAAATTAGATTGTGGGTCGGAGTTGTATGACATGTTGGACCTCAGTCTATAAGCCAATCCATATGGCATAGCCCAATTAACTATTAATGAGCTATGACAAAGCTTATTGCTTTTGGCAGGGTGGAACACGAAAAAAAGTTTGTATATATTTGACCAAACTTCTGTTATTTTCTTAATCTCACCAAGGACATCTTCAAAAACTGCTAATTGCTATCTGAATATACGAGTGTTTTGTTATTTAACATTTTTAATTCTCACAGCAAGTAAAATTCTTATCTTCCTTGAATACTCCATGCAATCGCCCTGTTATATGCAACTTAAAAACATATGAATTTAATCAAAAGCCGTTAGAATGAGAAGACTGCATTGATAAATAGGATAATGAAATTAAGGCTCATAAAACTTTTGCAACGAGGTTCCATACGAATGATACTAATATATCCCACAACACATCTAAGATTCACTTGATTTCACCAGATAATATACTCCCCGTCCAAAAGTAAGTGTTCACTTTCCATATTAGTTCATCAATTAGGCATAATTGTCAATGCCTACGATCAGTGATTGCCAAAACCTACCCTACAGTATTGTCCACGGCCAAAAAAGATCTTATATTTTGTCCACGCTTTTAAGGTGCACAAAGTATTGTCCACCGTCGTTTTGTGGGAAACAGCGGATTACAGCTTTGGCTTATTTCTGATAACACTCGTCATTTTGCAGTAGAATTGTGGGCAATTCATAATGCATTCAATAGTTTGTGGACAATCACATTTTTCTAACAAACGGTGGTCGACAATACTTTGTGCACCTTAAAAGTGTGGACGAAGATAAGGTCTTTTCTTGGTCGTGGACAATACTTGAGAGTAGGTTTTGACAATTAACCCTTACTATTATTATTTCACTCAAAACCTGAACTAAACCTTAAAGACCAATCACAGTATGTAAGGAAGTATCATTCCAATTGGATTTCTTTAAGAAGCACTTTGCCTCCTACACTGTAATTTTACAAGCACTTTGGTTATCTGTGTTAGGTGTAGAATGTAAAAGTATGGGATAGGGAAAAATGTATAGAAGGAGCCATTTACACTTTCCCTTAGATTTACCACTTCGGTGGAAGCTAAAGAAGTTATAAACCTATTACCCAAAGGATCCAAATTAGCATGACATGAAGAAAGATAACTTACCTAGCAGCTATGCCTGAGTAAACATCTGCAGGCTTCTCTCCTGCAATCAGATTGACAGCAGCTGCTCCCAACTGGGAAAAAAGTTCATCAAAGAAAACTATAGATTAAGCATAATATTTTTAACAAAAATTAGGGAAAACCTAATAATGCACCCCCTTTCGACCTTTATTAAGACAAACATGTTGCGATCATCTCTGTTTTACAAAAACAGTCACCTTTCATTTATTATCAATAAACAACGGGTTCCGTTAAATCTAACGGTTTCCATCAGTTTTTGCAAAAACTAACGGTCATGTCTACTACATTTGATTTCAATGAAGACTGGCTTAGAATTTAGATTGACTATTTGGTTCGTCAGCTTCATAAGCACTTGGTGTACCATATGTTCCTTGATTTTGGCACATAAAAAACGCTAAAGTCCCTGAGGCTCGAGTCATAACCATCTCAGAGCACACTCCATAATATATTATATGGCGTGTGACAGAAAAAAAAAACATGTACCAATTATGTGAACATCAATTATCAAAATCCTAAAAGTGTATCTAATGTTTAATTGTTGTCTTGGATTTATTCATGCCAAAAAACTACACTGATCCATCACCACAAGGATGGTGCATAAAATCATGACAGCTTACAACTGCCACTAGCTTACCTTTTAGATGTAAGATGGTAATTAGGGTTAATTGTTTCATGGCATTTAGTAGTATTAAGTTTCAACCAACACAAGATGCATAATTTGTACTCGTCATCTCCCTCCTACCATGTCAACTCATTAGCTTTGTCTAATTGATAAAGTAGCAAAAAAATGAAGCCATACTGAGGCTTGGTTCTCAACTACTTCTCTATTCGCCAAATTATTATTACTCCATCTGCCCCAAAACAAGTATCTCATTTGCATTTGAGCAAAGATTAAGGATTAGGGGAGTTAATGCTTCATTTTCCACTACATGCCCTCGTGGTCTGCATGTGTAATACCACTATGTGGTTGAAACAAAATAAAACCAAAGATGTTATTGAAAATCAATACATAACTAACTTCTAGAATCATACATACGACATTTACTTTGAGACAACCAATTTTAGGAAGTGGGGCACTATTTTGGGATGTAGGAAGTACTCCAAATACTATGTACATTTCTTTTGTCATTATTCAATCAGATTAAATTCATGGAATAACATTATTTGAAATCTACCATGTCATGATTTACTTCAACAAAAGTAAATTACTCAAAACCAACTGAACAGGTAGAAACAAAATACCTTGTCCCTCCCAAGTGCAGCATAGTGTTGCAAACCATTGCAAGAACCGTCCTGAAGAAGTAACATAATTGCAGAATAGTATTTCAGTTCTAGTAGAGAACATATCAAAACAGTAGTCATTCATTGATGGTGGAATTGCATGAATATGAGTTCATCCTATATCCCTCCTTTTGTTCCCTATTATTTAATGAAATGACTCACCAGCATTAGATATGTAAAACTAGAAATGGGAAAATAGTATTACTACTCGATGATTAATAGAAAGTAAAGGCTCCCTTTACTAGGGAAAACATGGGCACTTAGGAGAAACCAAAGTTAGCTCAGTAGACTTTTGGATTCACAATAATCAACACATTAATCTCTTGGGTTCACTATGCTAAGGTATTCTAACACTCCCCTCATGTGCAAGCCGTATAACAAAACGAGACGTGCACGTAAGCCAAAATTGAATTCGAATACAACCCTTCAAATTTTGTAGTTGCCGAAGAACTGATTTATTTTTAATATTCCAGTAGTCCCCCTCACATGTAGGACTAAACATCTATACGCGTCATAGCAGGGATGAGCACCTGCTTATGAACGAAAAATAAATATAGGGTGGAGAAGACAAATGGGGACGATACCAAGTACTGGCTATGAAAAGCCGAAGAAGATTTCAAGCCACTGACTCGTATTCTGATTTTATGGATGTACGATTCTACTTCGAGCAACTATATCATGTGGGCACAAAACATCTTCACGAATCCACGTTGCATAACGACAGTGCATAATATTAATAGGGGAGACATCAATGGAACACCAAGAAACTAAGAATGTGGAAAAACAGTTGGAAGTTGTCGGAAAACATGAACGGGAAGAAGGCCTTCGTGAGAAAAAGTTAAGGAGTTGCCAGAAAATATGCTTCTCGGCGAGCATATGTAGCCTAAGAACCTAGAAACATAACTTAACAATAGAAAAAATTGGAAGTAGCAATGCCCTGCCCCCTCGCTAGAGCCAAAGACTAACGAGTGGGCAGGACCACAAAATGTAGGAAATCCTCCTAAACCAGCTATGATACAATGTAAAACTAGAAATGAAAAATATTATTATTACCATGAGTATTACAAAGTAGAGACTCACTTTATATAGGGAAAACTTGGACACTTACACCATAATTAACTCAATAGACTCTTGGGTTTACCATAATCAACTCTTAGATTGGTATTTCAACATAAATATGCATATGAATACTAAGAACTATATTACTAAGGGATAATTGTCCAAAACTACCCTAAAGTTTCGTCCACAAACGAGTTAATGCACAAAGTTTCGTCCACGCTGTGTGGCTAGCCTAAAGTTTTGTCCACGACTTTTTTAGTTTTGATGTAATAAGGATGTTCAAAATGATGGTCTAGGGGCTCTGGGCAGTGCTTCCCGGATTGAATAGAAGCGTGGACAAAACTTCAATGCACCACAAAAGCATGGGCAAAACTTCAATGCACCCACAAAAGCGTGGACAAAAGTTCAGGGTAGAGACACAGCGTGGACAAAACTTTGTGCATCAACTCATTTGTGGACGAAACTTTAGGGTATTTTTGGACAACTATCCCTATTACTAATGGTTGACTTGCAAAATATCAATTAGTAATAGGGATAATTATCCAAAACTACCCTAAAGTTTCGTCCACAAATGAGTTGATGCATAAAGTTTTGTCCACGATGTGTGGCTACCCTGAAGTTTTGTCCACGCTTTTGTGGGTGCATTGAAGTTTTGCCCACGCTTTTGTGGGTGCATTGAAGTTTTGTCCATGCTTCTATTCAATCCGGGAAGCACTGCCCAGAGGCCCCAGACCATCATTCTGAACATCCCTATTACGTCAAAACTAAAAAAATCGTGGACAAAACTTCAGGGTAGCCACACAGCATGGACGAAACTTTGTGCATCAACTCGTTTGTGGACGAAACTTTAGGGTAGTTTTGGACAATTATCCCTTTTCATCTTCAATAAACACTTTAAGTAACACTTTTTATTATTCAAAGTTATGAAAGAATGCATCAATAATAATGAAACAAACAACTCATTATGATATTCATCATTTTAAACATTTTTCACTGTTTCAAAGTATGAAATATTTTCTATAAAACTTTGAAACAAACGGATCAGCACCGTTAGGAAACAAATGAAACAGGCAAAACCAAATTTTTATGGTTATTTTGGGTAGTTATTTTCGTATTGCGGGTGGTTATAGAAAAAGTGTAATCACAAAACTACCCTTTTTTATTATTATTTTTCATTAAATTTGTATTAAAATAGATCCATTGGATGACTTTCAATCTAATGGTCAAAAATAGTTTTCACTTTATATTTTATGTTCATTTTATATTAGATAGGGAGCCTATATATATATATATGTGTGTGTGTGTGTGTGTGTGTATGAAGTTGTAAGAAAGATCTGTGGCATTATGTTGAAGTACCTGATGTATAGGAATATGTGAAACAAAAGTCTCAGGAGAGGAGCTTCTCAAAGCTTCAGTGAGATTCATGCACACTGCCAAGCACTGGAATGGAGCCTCTGCTTTTAACCACCAACGCCTTCCTTCAAGTGGCTTGTCAGCAGAGTCAAATATATCATCCAAGTTATTCTCAGTAAATGCAATTCGACCTTCAAAAGATAACTTGTCTACTCCACCAGCATAAACATTTGCTAAGTGTATCTTCAGCCAGAGTAAGCCAGACTTCCCAAGAACGCGCCCCTCTGCAAACTCCAAAATACCGCGACATAGATCTGAACCAAGATGATTTAGGTAAGGGTGCATTGGGTATGCACGGCCTCGAAAGTCAACGTTATGAGGATAGTAAAACCCTTCTTCATCCTTCATTTTGCGTGCTACCTGATTCACAGTCAACAAGTGATATAGGACTTGTAAGGAACAATGATACAGTTACTCTTGATAGGAAGAGGGTCGTACTGCGAGTTTAAGTTCTATGTCGCAACACAGTGAATGTCTTTCCATGTTCTCCTTTTTTGCACGTCTAACATCCCACTTCCATTTTTTAAGTTGTGCTTCATCATCATTATCTGGCTCTGTTGGTAGGGGAACCTGAAACAGGGAATAACAATTAAGTGAGGGATAATTGCAACAACAAAATACCCCAAGGTGTTCACGTTTTGCAAATTGTTGCCCTCTTCTTTGATAATTGCAAAAAAAGTGCCGCAAACTTGTCTTTCGTTGCACTTTGTGTGAATTTGTTTCGAAATGATGATTTTACCCTTAAAATTTTAGATTTACAAAATAACAAGTAAACAACAAAAACAAAAATCAAGACTTTTTACCCCCTCTTTCTCTTTAGCCGTACAAAGAGGAAGAAAATTATGAGATTTAAAAAATTTCTGGATTTTTTTTTGTTTTTTAAAGGGTTAAATCGTCATTTTGAAACAAATTTACAAAAAAGTGTAGCAAAAAGGCATGTTGAGCTCACTTTTTTGCAATTATCAAAGAAGAGAACTATAACTTGCAGAAAGTGTATACTGATACGTGGTCGTTTTCCTGACACTTTAGCTGGGCTATTTTTCATTGGCTTTTCTTTTGAAGTTGTTAAGTTTAGTTGGGTTTGTTATCCGGCCCAGCCCAACCTCAGCTGTGTTGTTCTCTTTATATACTGCATTTGCACAAGTATTGAATATCAAGTCTTATACACTATTATTTGTCTTCTTCTTCCTCTCGCTTTCTCTCTCTTCTTCTTCTTCCCCTTTCACCCTAGCTGATTGTAGGAACCCTAATTTCCCTGCACATTCGGCAGCCTCCTTTCATCTACCCAAAATTACCCTTATCAAATACCTCGGGGTACTCTTTGCAATTATCCCATTAAGTAATCCAACTGCACTAATCAGAAAATAAACATCCATGCAGCTAGCACAATAATTATTTGGAATGTGTAACAAATGCCTAGTAACTTCGTAAGCTGTACCAAAATTAACAAAAAAAAGATAAGTCAAAAACTGCTCACATCAGTGCGGTCGATCAAACCAGCAAGACAACCTCCGCTATTCCATATTCTTTCAACAACACTGAGCACCCTATTATTTATCCTCCATCTGGTACTCCCAAGTGTATCTAGGGCCTGGCCAGTTTATCACACAACAGATAGAGCTAAGTAGATGAATTTTATTAAATCTAATTTCAGCGCACTAAGAGTTTACCTACTAGCATTATTGAGTACCATAGAGAATTAACGTCAGACAATATATTTATGCAACACCACCTACATAACAAGTATATTTTCAAACCTCATAAACAGATTTCAACTGATTCTTCGGGGTACTTTTAAGCACTTCGCGTTGTTGTCTAGCCCCGTGTGTGCGCATAACGAATGATGGTAAGAAAAAGTACGCTCCTTTGTCATAACTGCAAAGGAAGCAAATAACGTACTGAATACAACTAAGCAGGCAATGAGGATAAATCATTGATTTGTTTGCATGGAGATCAAACAGCATGTTAAATTCATAAACAGCATAATCAGACTTGAAACTGACATTTGGAAATTTAGAAGGCCAGGACTGCTAACTCTACTGGAGCTGAATTCCAGCCTCAACACTTTCACATCAGTCTAACTAATACATGCAATAAAGTTAAAGGGATTGTATGCACACAGTTAAAGCCAAGACGCCAAATGTTGCTTTTTAAAAGTTAGGAACTTGAGTGTTGTGCAAATGACCCAAAATAAAAAGACTGGAGTACGACAGGAACACTTGATTATGAGTTAGAATCGCCATACTCTGTCCACTTTACTGGGGGCACCAACATTGGCATGTAGGGAATCACCATGTCCCTTGCCTGCAAGAAGAACCAATAACATTTATATCCCATTCCTTGGGGAGGAAAACCAAAATGAAAATCCTCTGCTACAACACAGATAATATATATAATACTGGAAAGTTATCTATGAGAGTCAACCAAGAAAAGAAATCAAGAATGACATAAGAACTTCAAATATGCAACTTCATAACTGTCAAGAACTGTACATGGGGAATCTTACAAAAGTGTCACCACCTCAAACGTCAGTTAAATATTACCGTCCAAAAAAGTGTTAAAATTTACGTGAAATGTTGAAAATACCCCTATTTTAAAAATAGGGGTTTTTTGAAAAAATGAAATAATAAATAAATATTTGTGGGAGATAACATCAATTTTTTAAATTTTTTTAATGTTTTAGTTCAAGGATGTTTTCAGTATTTTTCAACAAATGATTTTATTTCGTCATTTTTAACGGATGTTTGGGTAAACTGATACAAAACGAAACAAAAGTTTACATTGATGAATTGATATAAACGTAACGTTTAGGGTGGTGACTTGATGCAACTTTGAAGGAACAGTGGTGAAATGACAATATACAAAAAAAAACAGTAGTTAACTGTAATCCCCCCTGTATACTAGAGTCTGTACTCCGTAGTGACAACAACCACACAATATATATAACACTTGGGAAACTTATCAATGGAAAACAAATCAATAATGACACAGGAACTTCAAATATTCAACATTAGAATCTGTACTCCCAAATTCTAACAGATAAAGAGATACACTGACATTTTTCTCTAGGCCTTTGAGAATGAATGGGTCGCATTGAATAACACCACATTTTTTGTGTGCAGTCCTGTCAGAGAAATTCTTAAAAAAAGTGATTAGTGAGGGGAAAACATGTGCCTATAGAATATACAGAAATAAAACAATTCTCACCCTGCCTTCTCTGAAGCTACAAACGTATGTACAAATGCAGGACGAATATCAGGGCAACCATCAGCAAACTGACCAGTTGGAGGTTGTATATAAGCTGTTCCTAACAACAACTTAATCAGACAGCTTCCTACCTGAAAAAATTAGAAAGGCAAATAACAAATTTTTGAAGGCAGCGATAAAAAAAAATAAGTGTATGCCAGTCACTAGAATAGTCTATACAAACCTTAGCCCTTTGTTCTATGCCCCAAGGTTTAGAAGTATCCTGTCTGTTAAGTATCTGATTCACAGACCTCAACTTCTGTTTTTTCATTAAGTCGGTTACTTTTTTCCTTAACTTCTCTTGCTCGTCAATTCCAACATCGGGTTTATATTTATCATCCTTTTTCTTTCTTGATTTCTCCAAGAATTTGTGTATTCTGACCTGACAACATTGCAAAAAGAGAAGATAGTATTACACGCTGCGGGCTTGCAACAATAAATATACGAAACATTAGTCTGTATTATGTTGCTTGAAGAGTAATGGATCAGTTGTGAAAAAAAAATAAGAAAGAGAAGATAGTATTACATGTTGTGGATTTGAAACAATAAAATCCATGGAATATTAGTCTGTATTATCTTGTTTGAAGGGGAATGAATACTCATTTGTTGAGGTATCCCACATTGAAGATGTGAAGAGTTCAAGAGCACTTGATACACTAAACAGACTCTTCGTTCGTAAAGCTTAAACATGTAGAAGCAAAGAAGCCCCTTTCAAGAACTGTCCATCTTTTGTAAGTTATTCTCAAATAATTATCTTCATAAAAGTAACATGCTGTCTATGCCATCTGACATTAGCACATTAAGAGTAACAATAGAAGGATACAAATTATACTAAGTATTAGATGGCTGAAAATGAAAGGGAAACACGTGAGAGTTTTCCAGGCATTTCAAAAAGGACATGAGATTCTGTGGTTGAGCTACTGATCAGAAAGCTACAAAGAACTCACGAATCATACTATGCCTCGGCAAAGAAATTCATTCTAGCTACTTAGGCAAATCCTACCATCAAACTGATGTAGTATATGGCTATACATCCTATTGAACTTATAACCAAACACACCTTTGACTACTATGATCAGTGAAGAACAACTAATTTTCTCAAAGTCCAGTAACTTCAAATGAATAACACATGTCTGGTAGTAGTCAAGCCTAGACGCTAATTTCAAACCCAATTATTTCATTCTAAAATCAACATCCAAGTAAATGTGGCAAACCATTCCAATTCCACTCACCTCATTCTCAATAGCTTCTCCTACAGCACAAGCAGCTGCTACAACCTTAACACTGCCACCTCCAGACATCATCAATGCCGTCAGTCTATGCATTGTGATAAGTGACATCATGTCTGCCGGTAACAGATCAAAATGTTTAGCATGTCCCTTGTTCTTGGTCTTTTTGATCATTTCCCGCTCCTTGATAATGGCATCACGCATAGGCTCACACCAGCCTAGGAACAGTGACTTAATGTAAGGCAGATTTGGAGCCAATTTCTTGGAACACATATCCTCTATGAGTTCCCTGTATTCCTTTGCTGCCTGCTCCCATGCTTCGGTCTCAATCTGAACCTGTCTCTTCCTAAGCTGCTGATACTTGCTTTCCTTCATTCCCATGCCTGAGATTCTCTGAATTCGCCATTTCTTTGTCTGGGCCTTCTTTTTTGCTTTTCCCATCTCTTTTAGCATTTGCTGGACCTCATCACCATTGGACCCATCTTCTTCCCCCTCCGTGGAAGACACAGGAACAGCCTCAGCTGCACTCCCATACCCTCTAGCCAAAACTCCATTAGCCCCAATATGATTCCTCAAAAACCCCAAACTTGGTCTCCTCAGCGAACCCTCCTGGAAACTAACTTCGCCAATGGAAAACCTGGAAATTGGGACCAACTCCCTGAAAATTTCCAGGAAACTATGAGTATGATAGGAGGACGAAGAACATGAACAAGAAGAAGAGGAAGAAGAGCGAAAGCTCGAGTTTTTGGATATGGCTTTGGCTCGCTTGGCTACGCTTCTCCACATAACTGTGCGAATCATTGATGGGTTTCCGATCGTTCCAGTGGGTTTCTCGAACAGAACAATCTGTCGATTTTCGTGCACCAATTTGCAGAGAATGTGAAGGTCTCGATACTGGGCATCAAAGTTTGTTGCTTTCTAATGAAAACGAATGGTGGGATCGAGCTGAATAGCAATGACAATGGGACAATTGGATATGGAGATTCGTATGAAGAACATACATCATAGAGAGGCAATGGGTGATTCTGAATCCATAGCCGCCTAAACCCCTCCCTAAACCTTGCAGAAATATCAGGTTTTGCGTTGTTTCTGATTCTACAGTAATGGTTCCTCTTTCTGCGCCACACCGTGACACCGTCAATGAGGAGGGGTACTTCTGCAAAAACAAAAAAAATGGGGGAGTACTATTGTGAATAACTACTGATTGATGGTTCCATTACGAAAAATTCAAAAATATTAAGAGATAGATCACCGTGAAGTTTTGTGAGGTTGAGACATGGTGGCTCGGGTTATTTGGAAAGCTACAAAACTTCTAAGAATAGACGGGTTTTTTTCTACCATGAATATTGAATAGTAGTTGTTTTATTGATTGAAAGAGCAACAAGCTACAGTCAAAATTTTAGTGAAAATACGAATAGGACGAGACAAAGTATTGGTTATGATCGATATGGTCCAGATCAAAACCCTAACCATGTAGCTATGGTGTCTGGTTAATCGAAGTATATAATTAGAGGAAGGTTCCTTGTTCGCTTGGTGATTTGCACATAGTATCCAGAATTATTTTCCTGACTTGACTTGGGCGGATTTGTGTTGATTAGATGACAAGTTGATCCCACGCATGAGATCCTTGGGTGGAGGTGAGGATGATGTCATGTTGTCAAGAAGGTTCTTAGGAAAAGAAGGATACTAGGGATCGGATGGATTCCAAAACTAGAGGGATGCGGCGTGGCTCCTCTGAAACACCTCGTATGTCCCTATTGCCTTCTGTAAGCCCAGTTAAGATGTTGTGTAGGTCTCGACTCGTGTCCTTTGGTATCATTCTTCCTTGCTCTTATACGTGGGTGGCTCCACATTCTCTTATCGGGGACCGGGTGTTTTTCATCATACTACAATCTCGATTGGGAAACTCGTCGGATGTTCCGACATACAACACCCTCATCTTGCCCGGCTTAGGAGAGGGTTGGGGCCTTTGATCATCTGCTAGGCATCCCCCTCAACCTACATGGGTCAATGGGATGACTCCTATTGATGGTGGTCGTACTTTTTCCCGTCATTGAGATGGTTTGGATACATCAAGACACGTTCGAAGTTGAACTGGACGCGGATCTAGAGAAGGAGGTCCCATCCTTGAATGTCCTGACGATTCACATGCAACATCGGAGTAGTATCGATGGGGGCGTCCACCACGTATTCCCGATGATGAATCGGCCTCTATTGTCCCCGTTCGGGTGATAGTTCCCTACAACATCGGTGGTCCTCTCGATGAAACATTAGAGGCATGTACCCTCACAATGTCCGGTCCTATAGTGCCCTTAAGGGTCCCCGGCCCCACGTGCGGTCGTGGTCCACGGGCCATCCAGTCGGGGATGGAAGGCCCGCTCGTCAATGAGGTCTCATGGTCCGAGTAGCGTTGGTGGGATAGTGGAAATGACAGTTGGTTGTGTCTCAGGAACCCACTGAATCTACCCAGCCCGGGTCGGCCAAGTCATACAAGGTCTGTTGGTGAGGCCTCACCGCCCTTGACTCCTAAGGGAAAACCACTAGAGCAGTATATGGTGTTGTATCTTGTCAGTGTCCTGTGACGTGTTGGTGGAACAAGAAATGGGCCTTACCGCCTCCATGAGATGAGTCGATGAGGACCAGACCATTTGTCGATTCGTAGCAGGGCGACATACTGGACTACAAGCGAATAGGAGAAGGGTGGATGGGGGTGGCGCCGTCATGATGGTAGGAAGAGCAGGTAGTTTATCGCTTAGAGCATGTACATCATGGGGACCACATATTTGGGTTCAAGTGCATGATTCTTGTAGTGGCTAGGATGAATTGTGATGTGAACCCATGAATTTGAGAGAACACCACATTGAGGAGTTCATGTATGAGGATCATGGTTTGTAGAAGTGTCGAGTGGATGCTGACTGAATAATTAATTATGTTTTTGCTGAATTTATTAAAGAGGAAACTCCATGTCACCACGTTGTACTATGGTCAAACATCGAATCATAACCCACGTCTATAAAAATTGTCATATAGTACCAATTTTGAAAATCTAATTATCATATAGTAACGAGTTTCAAAAACTAATTATCAAAAACCAACAAATGGTGTTAAAGTTAACTGTTTTGGTCAAATAATGAGCACATACATCTCACATGACTGTTTTGTGAATAGTGAAAAGACATTTACACCCTTTTTATTTTTGGCTCAAAACTCTTGCTTTGCCTACCCATTTCAGCCTCTCTCTCAAGTCTCTCACGTCTCTCTCTCTCTCCGGGAAAGCAGACTCGCCGGAACCGCCACGCCGTCGGGAACCGCCACACCGCCGAGAACTGCCACACCTCTGGGAACCAAGAATTGAAGATGATCAAACAAACACTAGTAAGATTGTTTCTTTCACCTCAACAACTCTGAAATTGTAAAATAGTTTAGCTTCGAAATTGTGGAATTCTTCTCCTTTCGAATTACTCACATGATGTTGTTTAGGAATCCTCAAATTCTAGGGTTTATCAGCTGAAAATCCCCAAATTCAAGTGTTCCCGGGCTAAGAATTCCCAAATTCTAGGGTTTGTTGAAAAATCCCAAAATTCTAGGGTTTATCAACTAAAAATCCCCAAATTCTAGGGTTTATGAGCTGAAAATCCCCAAATTGCATGCACAAGAAATGAGGTATGTTAATACCCCAAAATTCTTATTCTTTGTTGTTGAAGTCATATTATTATTCTTGTCATTGAACTTTAATAGGACGGTGTCGTTGGTGAACTGATTATGTATTTGGGTTTTTAGTTCTGTTTGGATTAATATTTGGGTATTTGTCCTT
This sequence comes from Erodium maritimum, assembly GCA_963921825.1. Lineage (NCBI taxonomy): Eukaryota > Viridiplantae > Streptophyta > Magnoliopsida > Geraniales > Geraniaceae > Erodium > Erodium maritimum. Next base: position 144,959,610 of record OY997588.1, on the reverse strand, counting down.
CATTAATATTTGAGTTTGTATGATAATTTGTTAACTCTCTGCACTACTCATTATCGTTTAACATGTACAGAGGGGATTCAGGTGTCTATACAGTGAAGTACTGTGAGTTGGAGCTACATGACTTGGACATAAGAACCTACATGACTCCAAGCGATGTCGCACTATACCAGAACAAATTATGTATAAATGCAGCGCTGTCTTTCAACCGTCTCCTAGATTAGCAGTCCTATAGAATGTCTTGGAAAATGTGTATGGTTTTGGATAATGTTTGGGTAAGGTTTTGGATATGAACTTGTTATTCAATGTCCCCGAAATGCTGTTATATAATGTTTTGGAAAATACTTAATGTTTGGAGAATACTTAGTGTTTGGATATACTTAATGTTTGGTCTTTTTTTGAACCTGAACTTTTTACAGAGGAGAATGTTGTTATAAATTGCTATGTGTGAACCTGTAAGCATGTTTAAAAATAAAGACATATTTCCAAGATCTCAGATTTAGTTCCAAGATCTCAGAAACAATTACAAGATCATAGAAACAATTCCAAGCTCTGAGAAATAATTCCAAGCTTAAAATGGAATATATATATATATATATATATATATATATATATATATATATATATATATATATATATATATATATATAAAGATCTTTTGGGTTTGATATAAATTCATGACATGTTTAGAAATTTTGGTGTTTGGAAACCTTTTGAGGAATATATATCAAGATCACATTATTGTTTGGTATTAATTCATGACATGTGTTAGAAACATGAGTTTAAATGTACACAAAACAGGTGAATAAGAACAGAACCTATTCCAAGATCTCAGACATATTTCCAAGATCTCAGACTTAGTTCCAAGATTTCAGAACCTATTCCAAGATCTCAGAAATAAGTCCAACATCTCAGAAACAATTACAAGATTACAGAAACAGTTCAATCTCTCAGAAATAATTCTAAACTTAAAATGGAATATATATAAAGATCTTTTGGGTTTGATATAAATTCATGACATGTTTAAAATTTTTGGTGTTTGGAAACCTTTTATGGAATATATATCAAGATCACATTTTTGTTTGGTATTAATTCATGGCATGTGTTAGAAACGGGAGTTTAAATGTACACCAAACAGGTGAATAAGAACAGAACATATTCCAAGATCTCAGACATATTTCCAAGATTTCATAACCTATTCCAAGATCTCAGACATATTTCCAAGATCTCAGACTTAGTTCCAAGATCTCAGAACCTATTCCAAGATCTCAAACATATTTCCAAGATCTCAGACTTAGTTCCAAGATCTAAGAACCTATTCTAAGATCTCAGAAATAAGTCCAACATCGCATAAACAACTACAAGATCACAGAAACAGTTCCAAGCTCTCAGAAATAATTCCAAACTTAGAATGGAAGATAAGGTGGACAAACAATGCTGAAAATGTTGAAAAGTTCCAAGCTTAACATAAATCATTTCATTTCAATGCTGAAAATGTTAAACCCTATTACAAAATGCTGAAAACAAATCATTTTATTTCAATTCATTTGAAAGTCACTGTTTTTGTACACAATATTCCTAATCTTGCAACAACCCTATCTCTCCTTTGCACTTCCTCGAGAAGCCCTTACTTGTTTCAGCCATGTTTCTTCAGTGGCTACTTCACCAGTAGCTGCAATATCAACTACAACACAATATCAACTACTTCACCATGTTCCATCAGCCATGTTTCATGTTCTGCTTCACTATCTTCATTGGCTGCTCCATCACCTTTCTCTCATTCTCCATTTTTTTCATGTACAAAACCATCGTCATGATCAGATCTTTCATCCTCATAACCTTCTTCATCAGATTCTTCATTAGAGGAACTTACAGCATATTCAACTTCTTCAACAATTATTTCCTATGTTTCATCTCCCAACAACTCATTGTCCACAAGTTCTTCATCCAAAATATAATCAAAGACCTCATATGAGGGTTCATCCACTAACCTCAAGTCCCTTATCTTCCTTTTCCCCATCTAGTAAAGAACATTAAAATTCTCACAGTTAGTATATAATAAACATCAATATCATAAATCTCACAGTTAGTATATAATAAACATCAACATCATGAACTAATATGATTTGGAATTATTTTTGAGATCTTGAACTTATTTATGAGATCTTGGACTTATGTCTGAGATCTTAGAATTATGTCTGATATCTTTGAATTATTTCTGCGATCTCAGTTGAGATCTTGGAATTATTTATGCATCAAAAGTTTGATTTACAAGCACAACCCCAATGTTTGATTTACAACCAAAACCAATTATTGTTGCACCAAGGCTTGTGAAAGCTGATTTACAAGCCTTGTAGGATGCATACCAGCCACCCTACGAATGTCAACAACATTGTAGAGAATATGAACCATATGAACAACATTCATGGAAAATTCAAACAACATTCAAAACAACATGGCAAATTTGTGGAAAATTCAAACAACATGGCTAGCTAATGAAGCAATTTTAGTACAACTATTTTCTTTAATCAATTCAACCCTTAACAAAATTCAAACAACAGTTCATGAAGCAAATTCATGAAGCAAACCTAAGAAACCCCAAAATCAGGTCAAACCACACTAGATGAATCAGAGCGCTTACCTCTGGATAAATCGGAGCAACAAAAGTTGATCAAGAGCTGCTCCACATAAATCGATCAATTGCTCCACAGAGCGTTGCGACTCTGGCGTCGTTCGCAGAAGAAGATGGTCCGATTATGAAGGTCTCGACGAAGAAAGTGAAGACTGAAGATGATTGTCCGATTTCGACGATGAAATTGAAGAGAGAAGACATGTACGAACCAAAAATATGAAGCATATTGAACCATATCGAACAAAAAAATTTGAGGGCAAAATAGAACTTTCACAATCAACACTCGTCCGTTGCCCCTATTGTGTGGAATGGAAATTAAGTTTTGGTCAAAGTTGCTACATGAGAATATTAGTTTGATTGGGTTAGGATTTGAGAATTTCCAATAGTTTGGAGGTAGGACTTGGACTAACCCTTTTATTAAATTCATGTTTAAAACAGTAAATACTAAATTAAATTGAAAAAAATTGATAAAATTAATTAATAAACTAAAATGCAAATTAAACTTGGACTTGTAATTAACAAAATTAAATAAATATCAAATAATACCTTATAACTTGAGTTTTTGTTTGTTTTTTCGATTGGAAGTGTAAATCAATGTTTTTTTTGTAATCAAAGACATTAAATAAATTATTTAGAACAATACGAATCTAATGACCATAAATTTATGGGAAAATTTCATTTTACCACCCTGACAAACATTTAATTTCAGTTTGATACCCTGGCATAAATTTGGTTAGGGTATGAAAGTGATAAAAATTTATGTCAGGGTACCAAAGTGAAATTAAATGTTTGGCAGGGTGGTAAAATGAATTTTTCCCTAAATTTATAAATTTCGGAGAAGTACTGGTTGTTTAATGAATGGGGAGAGAGTATTTATAGGTGGGTAAAAATTAAAATTTTATGTGCTTTTCGTAATTATTTGAAATTAAAAAAAATCTCAGCCGAGCCATGTGTCGCGTGGTCATTGACCACCAGCGAATCACGCACCATGACTCAACAAACTATAATTGTGGTTTGCAAGTCGAAACACGATTCCCGAATCATGAATTGTGGATCATGGTTTGTGACACATCGTACGAATCACGAATCACAGATCACATGATCACGAACCGTGGTTCGTGTAGTGATCCGCACGGTGTAGATGCTCTTATATATTATACAATGAAATTGATTTAAAAAACTCAATTTCATTTTTCAGACGTGCATTCTTAAAAGTTTTAGTTAAAACGACATCATCAACCATGCACGCCGGAGAAGAACAATTAAAATAAAATAATATTAAAAAAACTGTTGGCAACGCCTAGCCTAGGGCTTCGTCTCTGTCCAACTGTACGAAACTCTATTTTCTTCTCTCCTTTCCCTTTCCCGCACCACCAACACCCGCCACCAACCACCGCTCTCAGTCACGGTGCGTTTATGCTTTTGCTGTTTGCATATGTGCTCATATCTATCCGCGTCTTCTCCGATTGTTTCATGGCGGTCTCTTCTCTTTCATTTCCTCAATTTTGGTTTTGTCCGCTCGTAATTCTGCAGGAAATCGTTGGCGGAGAACCTGAGTTAGCTCGGAGATGCTGAAATCTACGAAGAATCACATGCAGGAAGATGATGGAGACGCCGACGACGAGCTTGTTTCGGGGCACGAGTCCAATTCTTACAAAGGTGCGTGCACGTATCCGTGTCATTGCGCATTATCCTTGGATTCTGAGCAGGAAGCTTCTTCAAAATTTTGATTCTCTTTAATGAATTATCGGTGGTGTAGCAGTTGGGAAGAACAGTGAACAGAAAGGGAACACGCTGAGGTCCAAACATTCTGAAACTGAGCAACGGAGAAGGAGCAAGATTAATGAAAGGCAAACGCATCTAATTCTTCTAGTATTCAGTGTTCGAGTTCTAATTTAGTTTTGAATTGTCAATTATCTAATCAATTGTTTGTGAGGTCCGTGTAGGATAGTTGAGAACATGCTCTTTCAGTCCACAGTATATCCATTTTCAGGTTGCTTGTGCAGTGTAATTTATGGATTTTTGGTTGTTATTTGGTGTTTCTGCTGTAAAGGTTTTGCATGAATTGAAATATGCAGTGGGGTTGTTCATTTATATTTAGTTGGAAAATTATGAGATGCTTAGCTGCCAATTTGAAATCTACACAAATCAACAACCCATTTCCCGAAAACTTCATTACAAGCAGTACTAATTTTTCTGTAAAAGAATTAGAAGAAATAGCGCAGTGAAATTCTATTGACATGTCATACTGACTACTACTTTGCATGTCTAAATTATTGTGAGGTGAGACTTGTATGTGAAAACTTCATTTATAAATTTGTGCAGGCTTGAGAGCTGTATGGACCCATGTCATTCGGTTAGAAGTTGTGAAGCTACATAATCATTTTTAAATTACGGACGTCACTGTCCAAAATTAAGATCAATTAGTAAATATATAGTTGACGTTTTCCTAGGGTGTTGTGACTTCAACCTAGATGCGAATGGACGTGCTATCACATGAAGTTACTGAACCTGAAATATCTGTTCATATGATATGTGATTATTGACTGCTAAAAGTTGCGGTTTTAGCTGTCTGTTACGTGACTTCAACCTAGATGCAAATGGGCGTGCTATCACATAAAGTTACTGAACTTGGAATATCTGCTCATGTGATATGAGATAATTGATTGCTAAAAGTGGCGGTTTTATCAGTCTGTTATCTGTTTTTTTAGCAAATCCCTCTTCCCCGATGGATTCGTTATTAATATGAGATCATAATTCTGGTTCTATCTTTTTTTAGCCTATCTCCCCCTTCTCTACTTGTATAACACTTTTTGATGCTTTCTGCCACCCTGAACATGATTGTCTCCTTTTTAACTATGATAGGGTTTGCAGTGGCTATTTGCTCACAAGATAACTTTTATTTGCGAAGCAGATTTCAGGCATTAAGAGATCTTATACCGCAGAACGATAAGAAACGAGATAAGGCCTCATTCTTGTTGGAGGTATGCTCTCCAGTTTTATATAGGCACATGTGTGCTTTAGTTGTACATACCTTCTTCTGACAAATGAGTTTAATCCAATAATTTTATACCCATACGCAGGTTATAGAGTACATCCAATTTTTAAATCAAAAGTTGCAGGCGTATGAGGGATCATACCCAGCATGGAGTCAAGAGCCAACTAAACTAGTTCCATGGGTAAGATTTTGATATTTGACAGCATTTTTATTTTGTCTCTCCTCTTGAGTTTGTGTCATCGTGTAAGACGGAAATGTGTCACACAAACACAAGTCCCATATCCTGGCTAAGCACAGTCTACAGGCAATACAGTAACGGTAAGAACTGGTCGATCCTACAAGGAGTGTGATACTTAGAACTGTGTCAGGTAAAATCAAGATACCAGATTGTCACTATATAGTATCCCAAGCATATGATATTTACTAAGAGAAAAAATAGCAAGCATTCACAATTGAATGGTAATGGAATGTAAGATAATGAAATGATCACACACGAGAGAGAGAGACAAGCAGGCAAATAAACTTACAGCTGCCAATCTACTCATTCAAAGGTTGACAAATATACCCATTCAAAATTGATCTGGAGAATCAATCCGAAAAGGATTTTTGCTAAATCCTTGATGAATTTAACTTCCTATTCAAATCTTGAAGCATGAATTAAGGGATATACGCACATCATGGAGCAGCAATTAATGTTTTTGGCATTATTTGGGGCTGATTATAATCAAGACACAATTGAGTAGCACTTGATATATAACTCATGAGGTAGAGACTTCAAAAGGAGTTCGACACATAAAGCAAAATTGTGAGCAACAGAGAGGACCAACAACAACTTGGAAGGATAAATCAATTCTCCTAAGTGTGGTTGCAAGCTCAAGACAACGGAGGAGGTCAAATCGGTAAGCATAAGTAAATTTCCAGCAAATAGATTATTATGAAATCAGATATAATATCATATCATACAGAGGAGAATCACTCCATGCCCACGACTATTTCAACCGTCGAATCAAAATGTCGATACAAGAGATTAAAACAAAGGAGTTTAGATGATAAAACCTGGGATTCATTGCTGCAATTCTGTTGATGTATAGACTCCAACTCGCTTTTGCCTCCTCTGTTGTCTTTAGCTTGCAATCTCACTTAAGAGAATTGATTTCTCCTTCCAAGCTATTGCTGCCCCTTTCTGTTGCTCACGGTTTTGCTCTCTGTGCCGTCTTCTTTTTGTAGTCTCTACCTCGTGAGTTATATATCGAGTGCTACTCAATTGTGTCTTGATTATAATCAGCTCCAAATAATACCAAAAAACATTAATTGCTGCTCCATGACGTGCATATCTCCCATGATTCATGCTTCAAGATGTGAATAGGAAGTCAAATCGATTAAGGATTCAACAAATATCCATTTGAATTGATTCTCTGAATGTAATTTGATTGTGTCTCTTTTTTCAACCTTTGAATGAGTAGATTGGCTGCTGTAAGTTGACTCATCAAGATGCATGGACTGAATATGCAACGTGGGAACAAGTATGTTGTAGCAAGGTACATGAAAAGATATCGTGAAGCTGCATTTTGGATTTTCTGCAAATGCCACTGATTTCCAACTGCTCTATCGGCTTCTACACGTAGAATTTGGTCACGAGTTAAACTACAAAGTTGTAGGTTATTCGAAGACCTACAATTTGGACTCAAGAATGACCCAGTTTATAGCTCGGATGGAAGATATAATTGATTCCCAGAATTTGACTTGTCAGCATCGCGCTACTGCTCACCTTGGCGATATCCAAACCTTTGGTTGCATCGAGATGTATACACATCATATAGCAAATTTCCTCACATCCTGATGAGTGATTTATCTTAAATGTTATGCGTACCTCTTTTACTATCGCACAGTAAATGTTGCATGAACACCTCGAATGAGTGAAAGCCATGTGATGCTGATAAATACAGCCTAGGAATAGGAAGAATTGTAAAGCATTTATTTGTCATTTCCCTTTAGTTTGTAAGTTTGATGACATTCTCTTGTCGGAGATGTGTAATGCATGAACTCTGTGTGCATGTTGCATTTTAATAATTGTGAATTAAACTGAAATTCCTGTTTTTGAAAGAAATTCGATAATTTGTATCATTCTACCTACTTCTTAGGTTTGAAAAAGATAACTAGATTGATGTTTTGTAAACAGTGTTTGCATGACCTATGTATACGAGTTGTTTTTTATGTGCTAAATAGGGTTTCGTTCATTCTTTTTCTTATTAGTGGGTTATCTCCAGCTCAAGTGATGTGGAAATATAAGATATGCTGAATGTTATTTCTCTTTGATTTTATCCTGTACTTTTACTAGTTTCTTCCAGAGGGTATTTGTAATGATTCATCTTTTTGACACAGAGAAATCATCACGCTCCTGTAGAAAGTTTAATGATTCATTCTGAAGTCTTAAAGAATGGCCTCGGGTTTCAAGTTGGACCTGCAGAAATGCTCACAGATGCACAACAATTAGTAGAGTCCAAGTTGGGTGCAACTGCAACGTACAAAGTAATGGACTGTCCTCCTGGGTCAGCTACTCAAACACTTCCCCTAAGCATGCGGGATGTTGTTTCTGGTGGCGAGAATATGATTTCCCGGGTCCAATCACAATTTCAGCCGAGCAGGGTAGTTGAGCATGAGGAGCTGACAATTGAAAGTAAGTGCGCTGCCCCAAACAATACAATGTACGAGCAGGATGATATTGAAAGTGGATCTATTAGCATTTCCACTGTCTATTCTCAAGGGTAAGGATCTGCATTGAAGTTGATGTTTTCGTTATATGTACATTCATAGTAGCCAAAGCTAGTCATATAATAGTGACCTTTTCTCTGTAGAAATCATACTTGATAAATGCTAGCTTGCATGTTGAGTGTAGTGGTTTTGCCTGCCAATGTTGCCATAAATTGAGTTCTTGGAAAAAAGATGCGGTTCCCGTACATCTAGGAATAATAACTAGGTGTGCATTCTGTATTTATGACGATGAATTGTGCTTATGTTTTTCCTTGTACAACAGCTATCCTGTTCTATCTTAGGTGTTGAAATATGAACCTTATGCTAATTGGAACTACAGGGTAGGAGATAACATTGTCTATAGGCCGCCCAAGTATGTTACATTGGGTGTTTGCTAGGGTATATAGTTATTTTTCTAGTTTATTCTCTTTTTTCAATCAGATGTAAGCTACCCGGGGTGTCTCTTTCCTCTTGTAAGTTTGAGAAGTTATGATCCTAACTTTTTATGGTTTCATCATTGGTAGCACTACATTTGTCTAGAAAAACAGAACCCATGGCCGTGCTAAGCAATAATATTCATGATCATTATCATAAACAATGTTGAGTGACTAGATTTTTGATTTGTTTGTACTAACATTTCCTATTGACAATATTATCTGCAATGAGATTTAAGATGTGTAGTTTTGAAAGCCTTCATGTCGAAGTATGTTCTCATCATTATGTCTTACTTCCTTGCCGCCGTCAAATTCTTGCACTCTCTGATCTGAGCTCAAAAGTTCCTTTGTTACTGTTCCTACAGAATAGGCAACATTGTGCTCTTACAGTGTGGTGTTTTGTTCTTTAACAGGATATTGAATTCTATAACCCAAACTATGCGATCTGTGGGCGTGGATTTGTCAAAAGCAAACATTTCTGTGCAACTTGATGTCAGGAAACGATCAGCTAGTGCGCTGACTGCCACAGCAGTCAGTTCTAAGGTATTTTAACAGCGTTAACTAATTGCTTTTGAAATCCATTCTTCAATTTTCATACAATAATTTGGCTATTTGTAGATTAGTGCCCTAATTTAGATGGCATAGAGATGGATTATGATTAATTACTGCGTTTTATCCAACCATATTATTTTATCCAACGTTTGTTTACTGTGTTTCAGGATCAAGTGAACCTATGTCATAGCAATCAAGCTATTGTAACAGGAGTTCAGGACTTAAATGAGAATTCTGAACAAGCTCATAAGAGGCTTAGAACAGAAACAAGTTAAAGTATGATCATGGTTTTCTTTTGTCCATTTTTTGTCTGGCTGAGTGAGTTGGTAGTCGAAGTCTGAACCTAACTGGGTTTAGATCAACGGGTTTGGCTTGCAGGGGTTCAGCCAGTAAGAGAACTGTTATATGTATATTCTTTTTGTAATCGTCATCGAACAATACACAGGCTTCCATGCATGTATTGAGAAGCTGCATTTTTATCTATCAATGGTAAAATGGTCCAATTATTTTTTATGTTGGCACAGGATCTTGTAAACTTCAAATACTAGAAGTAATCGTTATTGAAACACTGAGTTTGTATAAATAAGTGATGCTAGAGCACAGTTTTCAATCTTCTAAACTGTGATGACAGTGTCTGGAAATGTTGATTTAAGTATTTGTTTTATTCTAAGTCATGATACTCAAGGCAGTTCAAATTTATTTGGTTTAGAATTAGTTCGTAAAAGTATTTGTTTTATTTGGTTTTGCTATTCAAATTACAATTTTTGTACCAATGTCATTGACACCTCATGGTAACGAAGTCTGATGGAATGAATGAAACTGAATTATCAAAAGAAAACGTAGGATAGTATCACCAATCTAATATTTTAAGGTTCAACTGGTCCGAGACAAATCCAAGATATGTAAAAATAATAATTTTCAACAACCTTTGTGAATAATTAAGGACCTAATTACCTTGCTGGCAATGAACGATGATGAAGACTGAACACAAACAAATATAATTGGGTTGTGTAGTCCGAAAGCAAATGTTGGAGAGTCAATCCACTAATTGTGGTACAGACATCAAGACCTTAAATTAACATTATTGTTTGCAACTTATCCATCCAATTTCACTTACCAAAAACACATGAATTTTGAAGTATGACTAAATGAGCATTACTCTTTCAAGTCTCAACGCTGGTTTCATTTCTTGGATCACTCAACAAAATGGAAACAATATTTCTTTGGATCGCCACCCACTTAATGTATACATCTTGGATCACTAATTACTTTCTTGCCTCGTGTTTGACAAATCAAATATTTTTTAAAAAACAATCTGTCAAAACACTTTTGATTAGTTGATAATGGTTAGTTAAGAGTTTTACGGATTAGTTAGGCCCGTCTTTGTCGAGTAGATCTTTATAATTGAAATGTAAATTACATGATATTGTGCAAAACAAACATAAGCAATTGAAGCCTGAAAAGGATGATATTAACACAAGAAAAACCTCTGAAGATCAAAACTGATAAATAAGCCCCAACGAAGGCTTCTCTTTATACAACCAAAACTCATTTTCTTTACAATGCAACTGATTTATTTGCTCATCATCACAATGATTTTCAATCTATACACCAATCTAAATTATTCAGAAGAATTGTGAAAGATTCTAATTGTTCACTACTAGAATAAATCCTACCGTGTATATATGCTACCTCAGTGTAAATCATTTCATTGGCACAAACAAGATCATGTACTCCTCCATGGCTCATCTGACAGTTGCAGACATTCACCAGGATTGGCATAAAAGCTATCTTCTTCCTTGGGCCTATCCTGGATCACAGTACGGATCTTTGGAGTTCCCATTCGATTTCCATGAGCTTTCTGCATGGTGGATGAAAACTCATCCCATCTCAATGACCCGTTGTTGTATTGATCTATTAATCCAACTATAAGCTTTCTGTCCAATAGAATAGTCTTCTTGAACCCCAAGAATCTGAAAATTTATTATTGGATTAGACAGTGAGAAGAAGAAGCTATTAGCATACATTTACTATTAGCATAATTGCAGCAACATGATACCTACCTGCGATGGCCTTCAACAACCTTAGCCATGTTTCCATCGTATGTAGGAACAAATATATCACTCTCTACAGAAACTAAATAGTCTAATGCAGCCATTTGGGATGAATGGTTCTGAAAAAAACTCAGGTCTGCTGGTTTCAGCAGAGTCTCTTTCCTGACCTGTTCCACAAAAAAAAAACAAATTTGATTAAAACAAAGCTCTTCCATATATTTGAGGTTACTTCAGGTTCCATCTACTGACCAGGTTGGGAAAGGCTGAAGCCAAACTGGACATTCGCCTTTTTCCACCATATATTTCTCCAGCAGCAATATAAATTTGAATGTCATGATCTATGCCAAGTGCACGCAGTACTAGAGCAGTTTCCTCTGGGGTTAAAGGGCAATGACCTTCCTTTCTTTTCATTTCTGAATCTATGACTTTTTCCTTCCACCAAGGGTAAGCATATCTAGTGATTGCGGTTTGCAATGAATTAGAATAGATAACAAAGATTAAAGTTTAGTTTGTAATGATGCGAATTTAATTTGGTAGAGTACCTCATTCTTGTCAGTTCTTCAACCTCATCACCGGTGCAACCATGAGAACAGCCAGAGAAAGCCAGCATGTCCATTTCATATCTAAGATGAAGGACCAGAAAAGGGCCTTTCCCCCTCAAAATGCTGACAACCCTTCTCCCTAATTCCTCTATCTGAGAGGTAAACCTCAGAGCATTGTAATTTACTCGACATCTCAGCTTCTGAATCTCGATTGGTTGTCCATTGTTGGCGAGTCTTGAATCAGTCTTGTTTAGATGTACCACTTTGTACTTCTTCACCAGGGGAAGAATCTGTGGCAGAGAGCTTTTCAGAAAATTAAGAAGAAAAAAACATGAATGGGAAAGAAAACGAATCATGCCAGCAACCGCACCTGATTAACATAGTAGGATAGGTTAGACCAGCTTATGGGTGGCAAAGAAGGGTACATTCCCATATCAACTCGTTTCTTGAGCCTAGGTGGAAGTTCTTTCAATACCCGAACCTCATCTCTCAAGGACGTAATGAAATGATCAACATCAAAGATGTCTTGGAACTCACTGCCAATGAGGGTTTAGTAGGTGAGGATCAAAGAGAGCTTACATTGGAAAATAAGAACGTATTAACAGATTGCCTTACCTTGGATCAGCCCAAAAAGAGGTTTTATCGAGTTGTGGAACAATCAAAGTAACATTTAAGTGTGTGGCAATAGCAACCATGTCACATATCTGCAGATAAAATGCAAGAAGGAAAATTTGTTATGAACCGGAAAATTCCAGCTTATGCAATAGAAAGCAAGCTTAGGCTGATAGAGGTAACATAGGCCTTACAGCTGCTCGCATTTGGTTGAGTCCTCCATTGCATGAAACTATCAGGTAACCATTATTCTCATAGACTCCTGCAGTAAGCAACAATGGCTAAGTTTGAGACTTGCAAGGACCGTACAGTTTGCTAACAGCATATCAGTAAGACCCAAACAAGATTCAATTTTTAATCTCTTAACTTACTTTTTGGAGGACGAACAACTTTTGGTGGAACAGAAGACAATTCAACAGCCATAGACAAATCCGGATGACTAAAACAAGAAGGCCAAGTCTTCAACAACTTGGGTCCCCAAGTCTCCCCCAGGGCCATCAGTTGAACAAAACAAGTCCATAGCAAGACCATGGTTATGGCCCTAATCATCCATAACTTGGTTCTCGATCTTGAAACCATTGAACTCTTTAGCTTCTCAATCTTACCCACTCCCATCAACCTTATCTTCATCTCCCACTCATCACTAGGCTTGCAAACCTCACTACTCCAATCTATTACCGCCATTGCAACACCAGGTCTTGAAAAGATCTCAGCAGCTTAGAGTCTATTGATGACTATTCAATTGCAGATTCCAATGGAAACACAGAATTCTAAATGATCCTCTTAAGCAAAACTTGATGTCTCAAAGACTAATATAATGCAAGACTCTGAATTGCAGGAGTATTTTAAGCTTCAAAAATGTTATTATCTTCACAGACACAGACAAGCTGCTGCTCTAAATACTAAATTAACACAACTAAATGCCTTGAAAAATCAAACTTTCCTCGATTCTCACAAAACTGCAGCAATTAAATAACCACACCCAGCTTTCATAGGTTCACAGGATCACCACCACAAACACTTGGCGCAGTCAGCTTACAGAGCTTCCCCAAGGAAATTACTTCAGCATCTGAATATAAAAACACATGGGGAAAAGAAAAGAACACAAAACCCCAAAAGTCATTAGTTAAGCAAAAATTAAACTCAACCTTAATACACTTATTTAAGACAAACCCAGACAAGCAATTATCCACAGATTTCAGCTAAAAGCAAAAAAAGATCAAAACTTTTTGCTTACCCATTCACCAATTCTTCATGCATTACCAATCTGAACAAAACCCAGAAAAGATACCACCGAATCTACCCACAACCGACAACTTATCGGCTTAATCCTCAACCCAACTCTGCAATGGCGTTTCAGGCCATTGAGCTGCAAAGAGGAAATTGTGAGGTGGGTATGTTAGCTATTCCACCAGAAAGATGTTTCCGGCCAGATCCCGGCGACAAAGCCACGGGGAAACTGCTGGAGAGAGAGAGAAAGCAGGTGGAAAAGATGGTGAGAGGGAATGAGAATTGGGTTCAAAGATACTGTTGAAAAGGAGAAGATGAAAATGAAGTGGAAAAGGAAGGCGATGACTGAGGCTATTTAAAGCGAGAAGATAAAGAAAGAGAGAGACGTGAAAGTAGTAACAGTGTGTAGTGTCTTCCTTTCTGGGCATTCTTCTTCATCCTAATTACAGTAATTTGTTTTCGATTCTTGTCCATTTTTATCTGATTAATTATCATTAATTTTCTGTATAAGCATCATATTTAGCTGGAACATACTGTCATGTATCTAATTATCTCTTTGACCTTTCTTTTTTTCTTTTTTTATTTCTTAATATCCTCACACCAATTTGGGAACTGAATCCCTCAAAATACACAAGAACATGAATTTTCTCTAGTATTGTTTTAGAATACATAAAACTAGCTATATTTTATATTACTTGAAGAATATTAACATTTTTTCCGAGGAAGAAGAATATTAACATTAATTACTCCCTCTAAGTTTTTTTGTTTGTTTTAATAAATATCGTGATTAACTAATTTCTTATTGCATCTGAGATGTTAAAAGTTTATGTCATTTTGTGATATTCCATAAGTGTTTGATGGATTTTTATAGAAGTAATTATAATGTATTATTCTGGAAAACTAAGTAGACAAATATCTCAATTTAACATATCTACTTCAGTTAAATTTTTACTACAAGACTTTTTTGTTCAGCTCATGTCATTTCAATAAAATTATGTCGGTTATATCAAAAGTCAATAAAATAGACTTCATAAATCAAATGTGATGCTTTAAAAAAAAAATAATGTGATGTTTTGATAAACTATTAATTGTAATTAGAAAATTGGATATATTATGGAAGCTTGTTGAACCCGATAAACAAGTATTTGAATCATTATTTAGATTATCAAAACTGAAGTCTAGATAAAGATATAAAATTACATATGTTTGATCTATTTGTTGAATAAAAACATATAAATGAGTAACTTTGTTACTATTCTATAATTGAAGAGCCACCGACGCAAATTCACGGCCTTTGCACAGGAGCAGAAAGGGTATTTAAGAAATATTGTATATATTTACCTGTATTCTTTTCCAAGAAAAATTGTTTGTATATATAATTAAATAACGATGACTTTATAGATTTATCCAAGCTTGAAGGATTTTTTTAATCTCGTTCTAAATCATATTTTCAAAACAACTTATATTTTTGTTTTGATAAAAATCAAACAGAAAAATATTGGTTTGGAAAGAAATAATTTGAGAAATGGTCATTTAATTGTATCAACGGTAACACACATGTATCTTTTTTTTTTTGACAATTACACACATGAATCTTTTTTTTAATGGTAAACATCGAGGGATTGCATTGAAAGTTTAACGCAAAGTGAAGCGGTACAGGGGCAGACTTGACGTCATGAGATCATAATATGCCCGAGTCTCCCTGTCACGCCCCAAATCCAGTTTTGACCGGACTAGAGACGTGAACTAGAAAGATAAATAAATAACAATAAAACCAAAATCAATTAACAAGAATTTCTGAATAAAAGTCTGAAAATCCGAGTTCAAAATTCAATATCCAAATAAAGTAAGGACAAAGTTTAATCCGAAACTGGAAGTACGTCTCTAAAAGTAAAACAACCCGGACCCTCAATGAGCTCCCGAGCCCTGAGACGCCCTCTAAGAAAACTCATCAACGAAACCTGAAAAACAGTAAAACAAAGGGGGGATGAGCTTATGCTCAGTAGGAAAAAGTAGTAAAGGGAAAAAAGACTCCCACTCCATCATCAAAATTCTCGATTAGTAAAGCTTACTAAAAACTGATAATGTAAATAGAAACCAAAGGAACCCAATGATATCAATAATGGCATCCCACCAAAGGAACACCCGAACAACGGTACAATTAAACTACTAAGACCACTACGAACGTTACCCAGATCCGATGCCACACAACTCAAGACAGGTAACCATGACCACCGAAATGTAAGATAATCATACCACAAGAACCGATCCATAAAGCATTGAACTGAAGAGACATGCAAACAACGGAACATGATGCTACCAAGACCGCCGCAAACGTTAAACGGATCCAGAACACACAAGCATAAGACAAGTATTCAAGACAATTCAATCATCATGCACAACTCAATGAATATATCGTACCGGAACACACATCGACCTGGATATCTTCCCGGAACACAAAGCATCGGGGTGAAACGGTTACATCATACCGGAATATCCCTCGGTCTATATGTCTTCCCGGAACACGGAGCATCGGGGTGAAACAATATACATCGTACCGGAATGTCCCTCGGTCTGGATGTCTTCCCGGAACACAAAGCATCGGGGTAAAGCCACATAATAAACATACTGGACCGGCATACACCTCGGTCGGATATCTTCCCGAAACACTAAGCATCGGGGTGAAACCACATACATCGTACCAGAATGCTCCTCGGTCTAGATGTCTTCCCGGAACACTAAGCATCGGGGCAAGCAACAATACACCACATCGCGCAATACCAACCATATCAATTCAACATACCAAACCAATCTTGTCGCATCGTCATAGCTTACCAACATACTTACCGAACACACCACATCGGTCTATCATTCACCCGATCATAACACAAGTCAACATTCACTATTACATTCATCACATTCATCCAACCAATCATATCACGAACAACCATTCATATCACACTCATCATAATTCATAAGGCATGTTATGACTCTTAAAGTAATCAAAGAAGATAACATGCATTAACGTTTAAGGACTAAAGACTACAATCAAGCATAATCAACAATCAATCCTAAGGCTCGACATGACCATTCTACCAGCACGGCAATTCCCAATGATTGAAAGCGGTTAAACTAGTGAATCACATCCTATATGCATACTAAGACTCTTCCGGTTCTTATCGTAATTGAAAGCGGTTATTCTAGCATTCTTTAAATTAAAGGTGGAGTTTACTACTCTTCCATACCTCGAGAGAAATCCAATCCTAGCAACTGACGACCTGGCTAGCTTCCTCCTCGTCCTCTCACGCGGTCCAAAGGCCTCCTCCTCCGTCAAGCTTGGGTCCAAGGTCTTGGATCACAATTAAACACTCGAATCAAGAGTAATTCACAAATGGTTTAACGAGGAAAACATTTCCAATTAACCTTAAAAGGACTCGGTTATAGATAATCGTCCTAATTATTCGAAATCCAACAAAATGGGCCCAAAAGGCCCATTTCAGGTCTGACACGGTTTGGGTCACGGAGCCTTGACGGGCTCCGTAACAGATAAGGTCACGGACCCGAGGTCTGTGCCGTCACGGTTCTCCTCACGGAGCCGTGACTGGCGCCGTCACGGTCTCCCTCACGGAGGCGTGACGTCCTCCGTCACGGATCCGTGACGGGTCTGACTGTGACGCCTTCTTCTTCCTCCAGCTTCTTCTTCCCCGAAAATACACCCCAAAACTCCATTTTTGACCTTCCCAAACCCCCAAATCAGTTCCATAAACGTCAATAACTCAACATCCATCATGGGTCTTCATCAAAACTCCACAAATCCAAATTAAAACCATCATCTAACTTCCTTTTATCTCCAAAAATCAACCTCCAACATCAAACTTAAAACCCCCAACCAAGTTCATCATTTCCCCTCAAAACTCATGAACCAAAGTCAACAAAAACGAAAAAGGGTTGGGGATTTACCTTGAGAATGGAGAATAGGTGAAGAAACAAGAGATTTTGGGAGGATTTGGGTAGAGAATGGGTTCAAGACACCATTTTTCCTCCTTTCTTCTTCTTCAAGCTTCCAAAGCTCCCTTTCTTCTTTCCCCTTTGGTGAAATTCGGCCAATACTAAGTTATGGCTGAAAAGTAACCCAAATGAGGGCTTTAACCTACCCTCTAATTGTCCAAAATGCCCCTCTTGCTTCCTTGCCTTTCATGCCTTAGTTCTAAAGGTGTTTGGGTCATTTCACACCCTTTTCTTCTCTTCCAAGCTAACACGGACAAGTGTCCATGTAGGGACCACTTTGTCCTTAAATATTTCCAGCTCACTTAATTAAGGTAGGTTTAGTCGGTAAATGGTCTCCGGTTGACCAAAAGTTGACTTTTTCACAAGGACAATCAGTTAAAAGGAATTGACCTAACTAAGCTAATCGTAACGACGGATAAGCTTTTCGGGTCCCAGAAAGGTCCCGAATGACTCCCGGAGTCATCGGTTGACTTTTCTGGCCGGGAGTCAAACTTCGCCAAAAATCACCGGTTCGACCGGGATCGACCGGGGGCGGTTCTTACACTCCCGTAGGACACCCAGTGCTCTTAAAACGTAGAAACAGTCTAGTTGACATCCTAGACAAAGATAAGGGTCCCTACGATCAAACCGATCAACACAAAAACCATAGTCCAACAATTACAGATACATAACCCAAATATCAAAGTACCGAATAAGAAATAGTGCATAAAAACAGTAAGGAGAAGAGTGCTCCTCCAGTGCATTCCTTCGCTCCCACTCGAGCCTCGGGCCTGGATCGTGAGGGGTAGGACACCACCCATCTACCCCTCGGGGTCTGTGCCGTCTCATGGTGTTTGGCGGGGCTGCTTTGCAGCCCTCGCCATATCTGGTGCCTCCTCGGCCTCCTCCTCCTCATCTCGGAGCTGGAATCTCGGTGGTTGCTACTCTATGGCCCCCATAGCTCGTTTCAGTTTAGATTGCGCCAGACGACTTTGATTCTGGTAGGCCTTGACCCGAAGCTTGGTCTTCTGCAAATTTTGACTTTTCGGTCCAAGTCCTCCGTCCATACCACGCGGCTCCTTTTATTTCCCCCCTCGGGGGATGGTCTCCATCCCTTTGGGGTCAGCGGGAGGTAGTGACATTGTGGGAGTCCAAGTGGGAGTCTAAATGGAAATGTTGGGGACCCTCACTCCTTCCACACTCCCTAATCCTTGGTCCAGGTTAGCTATATCACGGGTCTTCGCGATCTCGCTTGTCCCGTCTGAGAACCCTGGATTGAATACGTAGAGATGTCCCCAGGGGACTCTCCTTATCCATATCACCAGTCTTCGCTACCGGCTGCCCCCTGCTATAGATGAAGCCGAGAACCCCGGTAGGGGAGGTAATAGTCCCGTCCTCCCACGAGAACGACTTGGTCCAATAGTCAGAGATGTCATTAGTTCTTCCACCTATAAAGCCGGTTGACTTTTGGGGGGACCCCAGTTTGTTTGTAACAACCTGTCAGCATCTAACCTAGTATCAGCACACAAAGAATCATCAAAGCGTACCTCATCCTTACCCACTCCCCGGAGTTGAGCTGTGCAATTCTGTTTCCGATGATTGAGACGTCCACATATTGCGCAAAACCCTGGCAGCCGCTCAAATTGGAGTGGTATTGTCGTAGCCCCCTGATGCCTTGGAAAATGGAGAGATATATGTTTCTGTAGAGGCCAATCTACATCCAGTGCCACCCGGAACCATAGGTACTCAATCCAGTGTCATACTACTGGGACATGAGCCTTCGATATCTCTCTACCAATCGAGTTCACCAACAACGCTCGGACCGCATCATTCCTAGCATCCCCTGGTACATTGAACGCCCGCACCCATATTTCCATGAACCGAAACGGTATGCTGTCCGGCTGCATGCATGTATATATGGAAGCACAATGAGCGGGTAACCGCTAAACGTCCATGGTCCTTGGTGCCGAATTCGATTGAGGATAGTCTCGTTCAGGAAACGGAATGAGACAATAGATTGGGATAGGACTTCCACCTTCATGTCGTCCACCCTCCATTGTTTAAGCATCACCCCTACCAGGGTTTTCGGCATGTACTGCTCATTTGACACCAAACGAGCCACAAGAGAGAGGTGATACCTGTCATCGTCGGCATTCGGGACCGCTGATTGGAGAACGACCACAATTATTTCATCATCCTCCTCGTCATCCAAAGAGAAATCCCCCAACTCCGCTAAGATGCCGTCGAGGCCCCTATCCACAAGAGTACCCGTCAACTGATGTCCGATTGGCTCTATTTGTGCATGCAGCTCCGGTAGTGCTTCAAGCAGCGACGACGGAGCGGGCCTTTGCATACCGGTGACCAAACAGTGTGGATTGGCCCCCAGAGGATCGTTGGTCGGCAGTAGGCCTAATCCCGAGAGATCGTTCAAGTCTGGGAGAGCATGAGGATGCATACGAGTTCCTTGGACGAGATCCGTCCATTTCGGTGGTAACCGTTCATGCGGATGTGACGGTTGGGGTTGGAGCGTTGTCCATCGAGATGATAGGGCCAGGTCGACCACCGTGACCGACCAGTGAAGGTTCGAGGCGCCGGGGTTCGACCCTGCATGTGGAGGAGCCCGGATTGGAAGACCTGGGTTCACCACCGCTACAACCAGTGCTGGGCTGTCGGAACGCGACGAGGAGGATGCTGGTGGAGCCATGATTAGTAATGGAGAGAGCGAAAACAAAACACATTGGTTGATTATTCGAGTGGCAGGGACGAAGGTCCGATCGGAGAAGACAGGCAGAGGCGGAGAAAGTTTCTAAAAATGGGGGTTGCGATAAGAGAAAACGAGAGAAAAAGAGATAACCCTAGGTGAGAGCGTTGACGCCAATTTCCTCATTATATGTTGGTATATTTAATTTCTTACAATTCTTGTTTAGATACTACCTTACCCACATGAATCTTAAATTGCTTCTAAACTTGTGGTACCTATAACAATTTCTAAATACAAGTCATTAAGCGAAAGACTTAAAAAGTCTTTGGAAAATAAGATACAGATTTAAGAAATTAGAATTCTCTCTAGAATTAGAGTTAGCTCCCTCTTTTTCTTACCTGTTGTACCTCTCAGTCTCCCACAATCATTATATCGTCCTCTTTCTCCTTTAGCGACATAATCACTGTCTTGCACACCCTTCTGCCCATTAGGCTGATCACCGTGCAATGGGGCACCCCGACTCTATCAAGGGTTGTCACGAGGCCGAGGCCGTCGCTTCTAACCATCCCCTCGGACTCGAATGAAGTGAAGATTATCCATGAACACTTTGGAGCGTTTTCCCTCAAAGATGAAAAGGACGATGAGAACATCATTATGTAGGGTGAAGCGGAAGATTGTTTATTCCAAGCGAGGGATGCAAAACAGTCCGACATGAACCATGAGTTAGCCCCGGGACCGGGATCCCTTAACCACTTCCAGAGGAGCGAGGGAGCCTTCCCGTTATACTTTTTGTGTAGTTGGTTTATGTTTAGTTGTTTTATGTTTCTGTTTTGGACTAGTTTTTTTTATGTCTCGTAGAAAAGTACAGTTTACATCTTAGACAAGAACGACATACGAAGATCTGGGACACATTCTAGATCCCATGATCACCGACCCAAATCTCTATCGATTGGCACTATATATAAGAATCATCAGTCTCTTGTTTCAAAAAAAAAGTGAAACACTTACCCATATGAAATTATAAATTAAAAAAAAGGCAATGTCTTAAAAAACTATTGCTGACGCCGACTCTCCCTCCTCTAGGAGCGATCTTGGATGGGGTCTCTTTCTCATTAGGATCAACCTCTCCGGATTCAATCGCAAAACCGAAACGAGGGAGACCTTCACGTCGCCCCTTGGTGGCTTCTTCTCCACGAAGCGGACTCCTCGCTTTCCCCCCTCCGAACCCTAGTTCGCTGCCCCCCACAATAGCCATGACCTCGCTCTGGCTCCTCCTTTACAGGGCGGCGCGAGTCCTAGGATTCCGCCAATAGCCGATTCCCCTCCAACCCTCTCTAGGGTTCCTTCTCCCTCACGTCATGACATTGGCTTGGTTTCCCCCACTAAGGATACATGGGCTAAGGTAGTGACTACTGCCGTTGGTGCCTCGGGCTCTAGCCCTAGTAGGGTACCGCCGCTGCAGCGAGACCCGACGAAGGGGAAGGCACCCATGGAGGAGCTTCCTAGGACGACGGTGATGGCTTTGAGGTTAGGGTGCTGCCTTCCCGATCAGGCCAGGATCCCGATCATCCCGATGTGTTTCACTACTCTGCAAGGGATGACGCGAAACCGGTCGAGGCATTTGGATATGGAGGAATTTGCTCTGGCCGACTTGGTCTCGGATCTTCAAGCTTCCTTGGCGGGTTTTTAGGACGGGTTATCATCTTGCTCTTTGGAAGAGGACGAAGAGGTCGAAGTGGTGGTTCCGTCCTCTCGAGCGACATCGACGTCCATTGCCCGCCAACAATGGGGGATGTTGGGGGAGGCTATGGTCCCCAAAGACTCCTCGCAAAGAGCCACTCCTGCGTATCATTACTAACGCGTGGGGGAAGGCTGTTGAGGGTCTCGTGGTCAAAGACCTAGGGACGGGGCTGTTTGGATTCTAATTCTGGTCCCCTGAGGCTCGGTCGTGGGTCCGAGGCAATGAGCCTTGGTGCTTAGATGGACGGACCCTGTTGCTGGGTGACTTGGATCCATGTGCTCGGGAGATGCCAATTCTCGACCGAGTGCAATTGTGGGCACATGCAAGGGGTCTACCACCTCTGGTACGAACGCAGGAAATAGGTACTTCCATCAAGGACGCGCTGGGAGTGTGTGTGGATGTCCCATGTGACTAGTGGGGCATGTGTTGGGGCGGTACTATCAAAGTACGGTTTTGGCACCTCCTTGAGAGGCCACTGCGTAGGGGACTGGTCCTTTGATTTAAGGAGTTCCCTGAGCCGATCCATGTGGAACCCACCTACTCAAAGCTTTCGAGCTTCCCTGACTCCTCATTGCTGGAGTATTAGAAGGAGAAGCAGGTAAAAGCCTATGCAACAAATTAGGGGGAGAGTGACCGTTCGTCTACTCCACCGGGCTTCATCTTGAAAGGCCCCTTGGCTTTGAATAAGGCCCCTCAGACCTCCATTCCTTCTGGTCTGGGGCCTCAAGGTCCTAACAGAGTTGCCCCTGCTTAGTCCCCAGTTATCTCGGCACTGGTGGCCCCTCCACCACCCTCTATATAGATGAGTGGGGGAGCTTGTGAGGGATCGGGAGCAAAGGCTTTCGGGCTTCCTAGTCCTGCTGGAGTTGGAGAGAGTACTAGAGCGCTCAAGAGATCAGCAGCTGGAGCTCCTCGGAAGGATCAGGTCAGAGCAGGAAAGCATCCCCGCCAGGAGGAATGAGAGGCCAGATGAGCATCGGGGACTGACCTAGGGAGGGGTCCCGAGACGATGCTTTTCCTCCCACCATCACCATTACTGTTGAGGTCCCTTGGGATCCCCGGTACCCCCTTCCCCCTCTTCGTATTCTGTCTTTTCCCATGCGGCATCAAAATACCGCTTGTGATGGTTATGGTACTACAAGGATCAGAGAACCATTGTTCATCCAATCTGTCATTTTCATCGTGATTGGAGAGTCTGTTCCTTAATGCACAATAATATAATTGGCTTTTGATTAATAATATTACAACTTTCGCTCAGAAAAAAATAACTATTGCCTCTAGAAGCGACCCTTAGAAAAAAAGCCGCAACTGCCAACTAGCAAGCAGGGGTGTTGATTGATGGGCTTAGACTTGACACTGGTTTTGAGCCGATGGAGCTACAAAGCCCAACTTTTTTTTTTGTTTAGAATTCACTCCGAAGCTAGTTTTTAATCATCAAAGCAAAGCAAGGTTGTCTCGGAGAAGAAGAAGATGAGTAATGTCAACGTGTAAAGCATCTATTTTATATATTCTTAGTCCACAGTCCTAAGCTTTTCAGTCTCCTGAGTCGGTGTGATTTGATACATAGAAATTCAAAGCGAAAACGAGTCAAAACAAGACAAAAATCAGATGAAGGCTAGAAACCAGAACCCCCACGCCAACTATAAAACGTGTGGTGAACATGCAGAACACACAACTCAAATCCCTTTATAAGCTCAAGAAGGCAAGAGAGGGTTAAGGACAGATCCAAGGAAGAAGACAGACTTGGAGGTCTCTTCCCTAATCATGAACATGAAAGGATGATCGGCCACAAAGCTTGGCACATAAGAGCTTGCACAACACCACCTCATTGTCAGCGCTGTGCTAGCTGCAGCTTCTGTACCTTCCTCGTTCACTTCTATGCACGACTTGTGAAATATTCCCGACACATAAAGCTTCTTGCCAACGCCACAATCCACCATTTCACTGAACTCACCACCATCTCTAAAAGGGAGTGTCAGCCCCAACTCTATCATGTCCTCCGAAGCTTCAAATTCAAATTCAAACTTGAATTTTGGGATCCAAAAGTGTGTGACTTCCTCCTCCCACAGACCCAAGTCCTGATTCAAAAACCCGGGTTTGGAGTTGATGGTTTGGACTAGTTTCTGCAGACCATCTTCATCGTTTGGGAGGAAAAAGTACATGGAGAACAATCTGGTGCTTTCTTCACTACTTTGGTATGGGATCTGAAGAACTTTGTACCCTTCAGGGTTGTCACTAAAGTGGTAGCGTTCCTTCTCTTTGCTGGTCATGAAGGGTACTTTGACAATCTCCCCATTGAGAAGGTGGAAGTCTCTGGCTTCGGTCTTCGAGGGATCGAATTGTCTGTCCCATGATCCTTTGAAGTAGAGTGCATTGGCCAAGATGAGTGCTGTTTCTCTGTCTACAGACTCTGATGGAAGGAGCTCTTTGATGAGTCCTCTTGATTCATTTTCTGCCCACAAGTTCACTTCTTGTATCACTTCATGACCCTTAAGTAAGTTAAAAGACAAGACAACAATCAAGACAGGATCTTCAGTACCTTGGTTACATGTAATAAGAGACATACATGTGTATTGTAGACTGTAGAGAGTACCTTGGTTACAAAGTCAACTGGTTTCACATTGGCCCTGTAAACATTTCTTACAAGATCTTCAAAACAAGGCTTGAATCCCAAGTTTTTGTCTATCCAAGCACCATTGATGAATGCAAGGATTGGATCAGCTGTAGCAGAGTCTTCATTCTGTTTCAGTGATGTGAGATCAATCATTAGTGAAGATGATAGATTGAGATCATCGACCCTTTGGGATCCTAGGAAAGAAAGAAGCTGCTCCAAGGTATGACCTCTGGATCCGGAAGCTGCTAGGCTCAACAGGACATGTAATGAGAAAGGGGAGGCCACAAAATTAGACCCCTTTTCGGCTTGTTTCAGCAAGACTTGGTTTGCTATGAGTATGCAGAAATCAGTGCTGAAACAAGCTTGAGACTCCATTTGGTGACCAGTGAATGCTACTGCTATGGGTCTTGTGTTGTCTCCAATAAATAGGCAGATATGGTGGAGTCTACAAGGTGTGTGTGAGAATAACTATGTAAAAATTGACGATACCAACGTTGTAATTGATCTTCAAACTCGTGTTGACATGTTTCGTTTACCAAGCCTCTTGCTAGAGTCTCACCTCTAAGAGAAAAATCCAGATTTGTTCATAACTCAATTCAATCAACACTTAGTTTAAGCTTTTCAGGTGGATTGGACTTTAACATGATATCAAAATTCTGTGCGGTT
Source organism: Erodium maritimum (assembly GCA_963921825.1). Lineage (NCBI taxonomy): Eukaryota > Viridiplantae > Streptophyta > Magnoliopsida > Geraniales > Geraniaceae > Erodium > Erodium maritimum. The sequence continues at coordinate 144,934,099 of OY997588.1, read as the reverse complement.
GTGATCTCAATCTGACTTGCACGTGAGTCTCAGATACATTCAAGATTTGGAACGTGATAAATCAAATGCGTTTGATTCACACACACTTCATTTTTTGTGAACATTACATGTAATCTTGGAAACATAGTACAATAACAAACATGTTCAAGAATCCTTTAACCTATGATACATCAACCTTAAATGTCCATGTTCCTTGTTTCTTCATAAGCATGTGAGTCACATCTTGGTACATGATCAGGAAGCCAAGAGAGGGTTGATGACAGCTCCAACAAAGAAGACAGTCTTAGAAATCTCCTCCCTCAGCACAAACATGAAAGGATGTTCCGCTACAAAGCTCGGAACATGAGAGCTTCCACTACAGAATCTGATTCTTAAAGCAGTGCTAGCTGCAGCTTCGGTACCTTGTTCATCCACTTCAATGAAGGACTTGTGAAATATACTCGAAACACAAAGCTTCTCGCCTCCGGAACCATCCACCATCTCACTAAACCCACCCGCACCCACAAAAGGCAGAGTCAGCCCCAACTCTTTCATGTCCTCTGAAGCCTCAAACTCGAACGAGAACTTGAACTTTGGGATCCAGAGATGTGTCACTTCCATTTTCCACAGACCGAAGTCTTGGTTTAAGAACCCGGGTTTCGAATTCACGGTCTGGACTAGATTCTTCAGACCATCTTTGTCTTTTGGGAGGAAAAAGTGCATGGAGAATCGGCTGCTCTCCTCGCCGCTTTGGTATGGGATCTCGAGAACTTTGTAGCCTTCGAAGGTGTCCCGAAACAAGTATCTTTCGCGGCTTTTGCCGGTCATGAATGGGACCTTGACGGTCTCTCCGTTGAGGAGGTGGAAATCTCTGGCCTCGGACTTTGTCGGGTCGAATTGTCTGTCCCATGATCCTTTGAAGTAGAGAGCATTTGCTAGGACAAGTGCTGTTTCACTGTCTAGAGATTCCGATGGAAGCAGCCCTTTTATGAGTCCTCTGGTTTCATTCTCTGCCCACGAGTTCACTTCTTGTATCACTTCATGAGCCTTAAATTGGGGACAAGAGTCAATACAACAAGAAACAGAGGATCTTGAGAAACTATGTAATAAGAGATGGTACCTTAGTTGCAAAGTCAACTTGTTTCACATCAGCCTTGTAAACATTCTTGACAAGGTCTTCAAAACAAGGCTTGAAGCCTAAGTTTTTGTCGATCCAAGCCCCGTTGATGAATGAAAGGATGGGGCAGGCACCAACATCGTCCTCGTTTTGGTTGAGTAGTGATGTGAGAGCGATGATCTGAGAAGACGAGAGGTTAAGGTCTACTAAGGTTTCGGATCCGAGGAAGAGAAGAAGCTGATCCAAGGTATGGCCTGTTGATCCGGCAGCTGCAAGGCTCAACAGGACATGTAACGAGAAAGGGGAGGCCACAAAATTGCAACCCTTTTCTACTTGTTTCAACAAGACTCGGTTGGCTAAGAGTATGCAGAAATCAGTGCTGAAACAGGTTTGAGGCTCCATTTGTGATCGACGAGAACTACTGTACTGATTGTTTGTGTTTGTCTATGTTGTCTCTGTCCTACTAATAGGCACATATGGTGGAGTCTACAAAGTTCCTTCCAGAATTATCATATAAGGATGATATAAGAGTCTTACCTCGTACCAGAGACGGTGGGTCGAAAAAATGTTTAATATATATTTAACACTTGGCTTAATGAACAAGGTTTGGGATATGTTGTCCTTTTTAATTTATTTTTTGATCAGCAATTTTTTTTTTATATACAAGTAAACCTCTCAAGAGGAATACAAGCTTAAGATCCAACTACAGACCAAACAAAAAAAGTACACTAAACTGAGATGAAATACAACAGGGGATGAAAATGAAAACCTCTCTACAACAACCCAATGAGAAATTGAACTTGACTATCACCACAACAACACTAGAGACTGGCCTAAATCACAAAAAACAGTTAACACTAAGTCTTGAAGCCTTCTCAGTTCTGAAATTTTGCAGCAAGTGAAATATGAAATGCGCCCAAAAGGGCAAAGATGATGCTTGAATTTGGTTGAAGTTGAGCTGAACCAAAGAAGAAAGGAATGAGCAGTGTTGATGACCATCTTGAAAATTTGCTTGAAAGTCTGAAATCTTGAAAGTAACTTGAGCAATGACAGTCGAATGAAGAAGCTTGAAGCTCAAATTTTGAAGACAGGCCAAAGAAGCCAGAATTCTCCACCAAAAGGCACAACCAAAATTAAACAAAGAAAGCTATAAGAGTCCACCCAAAACCCGAATGTCCCCAACTCTAAACCAATCAGCCTGAGAAAATCCCTAACCCAAGCTCAAAAGCACCACACTTCTACCAGAGTAGCGTGGACTTTCTGGTGTCGGCGGCCAGGACCGCTATCGGCAGAGCAAATCTAGTAGAAACGGACCCCACTAACTCAACAACTAAAACAATGGTTTTCAAGGGACGAGTGCCCAATGAACTCGTCGGCGGACCCCAATCCGGCGAGCCCGAACCACATTTGGTCGGGATGAAGGAAAATCAAAGTAAAAGCTGAAGAGAGGGGAGGAAAGAGAAGAACTCAGAAAAAAAAAGGAGAAGAGAAGGGAAGCTAACCACGGGCGCCAACAAGGGCCAGAGAAGGAGCAAAGAAGAGACCAAACTTCGCTGGGGAAAAATCTGGAAGCACTGCAACGATCCTTTGCAAGGAAGGAAGTCCCACTGCCAGTACCAGCAGACAAAACCCACAACAGAGCAACGAATCTTCAACGCCCAAAAACTGAAGGGTACCCCACCACAATCACAAGGACGAGAATCGAGTAGATCCAGCATGTCCCAGGATTATGAAGGGGAAAGAAGATCCAATCTTCAGCTGCTCGTACTCGGTTCTTCATCACCATCGATGGTAACCCCTATCCAGCCAGGACCAAGACAGGGCCCTAAGAGTGGAAAGGCCAGCATTTCTGCTGAGTACAAAACAGCCAAGAACCAGATCTACCTGGCCTCCAAAGCTCGAACCAGCGGATGCTACAACAAGGAGAGAGACCACCGACCACGATCCGTGTCGATCCCCACCGTAGACAGAGGAGAAGGGCCTCCCACTTCGAGATCTGAGGAGAAAGAGGCCTCTGACGAAGATGAGTACGCTGGAGAGAGGGGGGCCAAAGGGGTTCAGAGCGGATTGAAGAGAAGGTGGTGGTGAGGCGAGAGAGAGCTCAGATCTGCACCAATCCGTAGGGAAAGGGCTCCCACACCGGAACTGAAGCTACTCGAAGGTTGAAGGAAAGTTTCACCGGCGACAAGACGCCACGAAACCAAAGAGGGAGGGAGGAAGACGGGGGGGGGGGGGGGGGGGGGGAAGGTAGGCGAGGGGATGGAGAGGTAGAAGAAGGAGAAGAATCTGCCAGCGACCTCCATAGACGGAGATCGCCGGCAGAGATAATTGTCAAAACATGCACTAAAGTTTCGTCCACAAATGAAATAGTGCACAACGTTTCGTCCACGTTGTGTGGCTACCCTAAAGTTTCGTCCACAAAATGAAATAGTGCACAACGTTTCGTCCACGCTGTGTGGCTACCATAAAGTTTCGTCCACAAATGAAATAGTGCACAACGTTTCGTCCACGTTGTGTGGCTACCCTATAGTAATTTGCTGATTTAGGTTTCATAAGTAATTTTACTAACAAATGTTCGTGTACGAAACTTTAGGGTAGCCACACAACGTGGACGAAACATTGTGCACTATTTCATTTGTGGACGAAACTTTAGTGCATGTTTTGACAATTATCCCTATAACAAATATGTAAAATCCCGCTCGTTCAAAAAGGGTAATTTTCTGAAATATGAAACGTTTGGGTTTGAATTTGCAACGAGTGGTTTCTTTGTTTTAAAAAGAAAAAAAAAGAGGGGGGGAGAAGAAGAGAGGATTTGGGTTTGGGTCAGCTCCACTTGGTTTGGGCCGAGCCAGGCTGAAGCCCAACCTGCGAATTGCCAGCCCACGAAGTCAGGCCCGATTTCACTAAACCCTAGCGAACAAAACGTTTGAACGCACCACTTCAGTGCCACTCTTCGCGCACGTAGATCGAGGAGCTCCTCCCTCAAACCCTCGTCCTCTCTGCTGCGAAACCAGGACGAGATCCGGCCACCGTCCGTCCCTTCTTCGATCTCCTTCGCCTCCTTCGTTTCCCCAGCTCTCGTCCCACCTTCCCCTCCTCTATCTTCACACCCCACGCCTCCCCGAGTTCGTCTCCGTGCAAGCTAGGCAGCGCCGAGACCGGAACTCGAAGCTCAGCACCGCAAACTCCTCGCTCCGGCGACAGAAGAAACCACCAAGATTCGTGCCTCCCTCGCCCAAAGCCTCTGCTTCCACAACCCCGCTTTAACAGAAACCTCTTCAGTCGGGCTCATTTTGGACGGGAACAACCAAATCGACGCCGGCGACCACTTCCCACACCAGATCTGAGACAGGGAAGAGTTGGGCCGCGCGTCGACTACTGTTGCTCCTCCCTGACGCTCTCTCAGCTTCGACAACCCCTTCCCTGAGCTTCCCTGCCTCCACGCCGTCCCTTTGACGCCGGAGACTCGCCGGGGAACTCACCGGAGCTCGCTGGCTCGCCGTCCCCGTCATCAGCTCAGACGGGACCTGGCAGAGTCGGGCCTTAGGCCAGACGGGCCTTGGGCCAGGTGGTTTGGGCCAACACAGAAGGTTTGGGCCAGGCCCAGAACCGGACAGTCTGGACCGGATCAGGTCTGGATCCGGGTTGGGCGTGGATCCGAGTCAAATCAGATTTAAAGAAAAATCACTTTTAAAATCAGGTTATTTAACTGTCTGATTAATCTAATTTGGATAATTAAAGGACAAAATTGGACTTTTACCGGTATTGATTGGACTTTTCTTTGTCAAACCTAGACGTGACTTTGCCCGAGCACAAGGGCTTGGACCCGAGCTAGAAGAACAAAGACCACTCTGGTACCCGTGTGAAGAACGGAGGAGCGACTGATCGTCTTTTCAGCAGAGTGTATTAGAGGAAGACCACGAGGTAGAGAAAGTCTTAATTTCTTAATTAACGCTTAGTATGCTTGATTAGGATAATAAAATCAGAAAGGTCCTAGAATTGCCTATATGATGCGAATAACTAGAATAATTGTCTTTCAATTATTAATAACCGGAATGTCTAGAATGCATGCTTAGGATGAAGACGACTAGTGATACTTGCTTTCAATACTTGGGAATTGATATACTGGTAGAGAGGCTGTGAAGAGCTCTCGGATTAGTTGTGTGCTAGGTTCACATGCTTGGTTGTTAGTATTAGGTTAAACTAAAGGTCTAATGGAACTAGTTAGCTAGCATGTTCGAGTGTTTAATTTATTGTTCACATGATTGCTTGATTTGTTGAGTGGTTACGTGTTGAATTATTTATTGTATGAACGGATGATCGAGTATGACTGGTTGTGCCACAGGGTACAATCAGGTGATCGATGTACCGCTGGTTCGTGGCAGGTAAGTATACTGCAAGTGTGAGGTATTATTGGATGTCTTTGCTTGATGAAAGTGTGATTTGAGAAATGTCCATTGTTGTATGAATTTAATGCTTGTGTATTTACTTTTATTCTTGAATGTTGTTTGTTTGTTTGGTTCGGTACTACACCGGGGGGGGGGGGGGGGTAATCCGGTGCCGTTGTGGTGGTTGGAGTTTGGCAGAGACAGTGATATTTGAGTGGTTATTGGAGCCTGAGAGCTCGGCAGACCCTACGAGATATTGAGTGATTATTGAGTGGTTATTGGAGCCTGAGAGCTCGGCAGATCCTACGGGATATTGAGTGATTATGGAGTGGTTAATTGAGTGATGTGAGGGGCCTAAGGGCTCGGCAGATCCTGCGGGATATTGAGTGGATTATTTCATGAGAGATGGTTACTGAGGTTTCACCCAAGGGCGTGCGTCCCAGTAGAGCACGACCTTGGTTCCATATGATCTATGGTCCTTTGGAGGTGTTTCCGGGAATCCCGACGATGAGCGTCCTGAGGGGATGGTTTCCGGTAGCCCCGATGTTATGTGTCTCCTCTGGACCGAGGGAAAATCTTATATGATATGGATACTCTGGTGGATCGGAATATGGGAACCGATGTGATCCCAGAATCTATCCATGGATCGGAGGCTTGAGAAAGCGAGTGGTTGGTGCGATATTAATTACTCCCATTTATTTAAGTTATGATTCGCTATAGTACTTTCATGGAATCTTTTAAGTTACTGTATCTTTGAAAAAGCGATACTATTTCATTACACGAATTCCATAACATTTCTTTGATTAATAGAATTTACTCGTTCCCAGTTGTGTCGGTTTTCTATTTTATTATAATGTTCTCTATCTATTCTCTGGGAAGTTATCGTTATCCTTGAGAATGCGCTATTGTTATCGTCACTTCTTATTTGTTTATTATATCTTTTGGTCGTAGGGTTTTCAATACGTTTGTGATCTCGAACTAAAATAGTTTTAATATTAAACTTGGAGACTAAAGTTATTTACGATTTTCCCTACTGAGCGTAAGCTCATCCCCATTTGTTTATTTATTGTGTGTACAGGTGTGATTGAGATCTGGGGAATTCGAGGCTCGTGAGCTTCCGGATGTCTTGAGGGTTGTATTAGAGATGTGTTGGTCCTTATCGTTGAACCTTATTTACCTTATGTTACTTGTCAAGTTTCGACACTATAATTAAATATTTTTTTGATTAAATTATTGAGGTTTATTTGGACTTGCTTTCAACCTTTAAAAGAGTTTATATAGTTTTATCACTTTTATCTCGATTGTTCAGGTCACGTCTCGAGTCCGGCCAAAACCGGATTTGGGGCGTGACAAAATAAGTCTTCAGGCAAAAAATGGTTCTCTCTTTCTCAAATTTTTGTTCAGTTTTGATTTCTCGTTACAACGATTACGTTGATGTTGAGTTATCATTGCTGGCAAAGAGAAAGAGGAGTGTTGTTTCCCTAGTCAAGAGGAGGGTTGTTGTCAAGAAGAGGGATGATGTCCGTCCGGTCAAGCCAGTCGCTCCGGCCAAGACGAAGAAGGTATCCTGATTTTGTCAAGGAAACTCAAACAGAAACATCCTCAAGTGTGGCTGTACGGACGGGTATCGGTACCCTAGTTTCAGTCTCTGTTTTGAACACTTCTTCCACAGATCGAGTGGTTGAGGCGAGTAGTTCGGATCAGGTGAGTTCAAAGGATTTGTTCATCTGCAATTTGCCTTATGATGCAAGGAAAAGTGGATTCGAAATAATTTTGGAGCTTTCGGGACAATTACGGCTGGCTCTGTTCTGAAAAAACCAAATGGAAGAGGAGTATTTCGTCTTTGCTTCGTTTTCGGCGGCTGAGGCTGCTTCACAGGCTGTGGATTCTCTTAACGGTCTCAAGGTTAATGGGCATGTTTTGTTCATCGCTTTGAAGCGTTTCAAGTTGCATCCGAAGGCTTCTAAGTCTAGAACAGAACATGTCGATTTTGTCCTACTGGGGAACTTACCTGCCGCCGCATCTTCACTCCGATTGGTTTGTCAAGATTCACGCATTTTCGATTTCCAAATCCCCCCCTTTTCGCGGGATTTTGGGTCTGATTCGGCGCAGATTGGGGATGAAGTTAATACATATTTGTTTCCTATTATACGGGATACCCAAATCACAGACGCGACTTCGGATTTGGATGGCGTGATTCCATATTTAGCTCGCGGAGAAGAAGGTCTTTCCTGTCACGCCCCAAATCCGGTTTTGACCGGACTCGAGACGTGAACTAGGAATAATAAATAAATAAATAATAAACATGAATTTTAAACGAAAAACAACTCCAAATCCTTAAGTTCCAAAATAATAATTGTGATAAGTATGAGTCAAACGCTCAAGCTAAAACAGGTAAGGAAAACATAGTTTAATACAGAAGTGGGAAGTACGTCTTGACTACGATAAACCACCCGGATCCTCAAGGAACTCCCGAGCCCTGAGGCAACCTCTAGTCCTACTCATCAATGAAGCCTGTAAAAACAGTAAACAAGAAGGGGGGGTGAGCTTACGCTCAGTAGGAAAAAGTAGTAAAGTAACAAGAACCCCCGCTTTGACAACAAAAGTTCCGATTAGTACGATTATCCAAAAGACACCATAATAAGAGATCAACAAGAATTACAACACTTAATAAATAGTAACTCAAAGGAGATTAACGGGGAAACAGTTTATTCACTAATAGAAACAACTAAGGAAACACACGAGTACAGAAATTTACGTAACTTAAACCATTAGACTCTGATCCACACACAAACCAACACGTCGTATCGGAATGCCCCTCGCTCTAGAGGGACACATATCATCGGGGCTCCCGGAAACGTTCCCACAAGGAACACATATCATTGAGGCTCCCGGAAATGTCTCCAAAGGAACATAGATCATCGGGGTGAAACAACAATATACCATGCCGGAATATCCCTCGGCCTAGGTCTTCCCGGAAATCCCTCGGGGCATAAACACGACACCTCGTGCCAAAACACAACCGTCGGCCTAGGTACTACCCTACACCGGCATACCCCCTCGGTGCAGGTACCATACTGGAACACAAATCGTCGGCTTAGGTACTACCCTACACCGGCATACCCCCTCGGTGAAGGTACCATACCGGAACACAACTCCTCTTGGAACACACACAAGAGAATAACACGCATCATAATGCCATAGTTCAACCACGGCTTACTGAGCCCAACAATCTTACCACAACACGCCACATAGAACTCCTATTATCAACCAAGCTTACCGACATGACTTACCAAACATGTCCCATCGGTCTATCACTCACCCGATCATACCACAAGACACAATCACATAATCACATTCAAACAATCACTCAATCGATCATAACACGAATCAACCATTCACATTACAATCATCACAATTCATCTAGTTTAGTATGAATCTTGTAATATCCAAAGAATGAAACATGCATCGACATTTGATACCATTGATCACAATTCAACACAAACACAATCAATCCTAAGGCTCGTCATGGCCATTCTACCAGCACGGCAATTTCCCAATAATTGAAAACGGTTAAACTAGTGAATCACATCCTATATGCATACTAAGACTCTTCCGGTTATTAACATAATTGAAAGCGATTATTCTAGTGAATCACATCCTATATGCAAACTAGGACCTTTCCGGTTATTATTATCCTATAGGCATACTATTAGCATTCTTTAAATTAAGAGTGGAGTTTGCTACTCTTCCCTACCTCCTCCGACGCTTAACCAATCCTAGCAGCTGGCGTCCTGACTAGCTTCCTCCTCGTCCTCTCACGCGGTTCCAAAGGCCTCCTCCTTCGTCGAGCTCGGGTCCAAGGTCTTGGATCACAATTAAAACTATAACTAAAGGCTAACCAAAGGTGGTTTAAGAGGCAAACATCTAAGTTCAAACCCCCAAACAACCGGTTCACGATAAAAGTTAGAATTAGATGAAAACACCCAAAAGGGCTCAAAACAGGTATGCCACGAATCGGGTCACGGATCCGTGAGGCCACCCGTCACGGATGATGTCACAGAACCGTGACACGTACCGTCACGGTCTCCGTCACGGAGCCGTGACGTCTCCCGTCACGGATCCGTGACGGGTCTGGGCAGACTCGCCCTTCTTCTTCCTCCAGCCCCGATTTCACGAAAACAACTCGAAAACCTCCATTTTTAACCATCAAAAACCTCCAAAACAGCTCCATAAACATCAATAACTCAATACCCATCATGGGTCTTCATCAAAACTCCATAAATCCAATTAAAAACCACCATCTAACTCCCTTTTCACTCCAAAAACCATCATCCAACATCAAACCTCAAAACCCACAACAAGTTCATGCTTTAAACACCAAACCCATGGATTTAATTCATCAAAAACGAATTTAGTTTAGAGCTTTACCTTAGGAATGGAGAGTAGAAGAAGAAAATGGAAGAATCAAAGCCTTTGATGAAGAAATGACCCAAAAGCTCCCTCTTTTCTCTCCTTTCTTGTCACGCCCCAAATCCTGTATTGACCGGACTCGAGACGTGACTTAAAGATAATTCAAGGTATAACAACAAAAGTATCTCAAAATCCAATAAGCTCTCCAAGTTTAGTTCAATCAAAATATCTCAAGTAAAAACTCCATAATAAATCCTTTAAACATAAGGTTCATAACCAAAAGTAAGATCATAACGTCTCTAAAGATAAGTGCACCCGGACCCACAGAAGCTCCCGAGCCTCGAGTCCAGCTACTCATCAAGCAAGCCTGTAAAAACAGTAAATAAACAAATAGGGGTGAGCTTACGCTCAGTAGGGAAAATAAATAACAAGGGCAGCCTTTAAGTTTAATAAATAAAAATTCACAATTTCGTTCAAGTTTCAATAATACGAAGAACTAAGAAGATATTGAATTACGGGAACAAACTGATATGTAACGCCTTTAAGAAGATAGAAATAATCATAGAAAGTAAGGGAAACAATACACTTCTTAGCAATCAATAAAAATAGAGCATTTAAGTGCCACCGTGGAACATGTAGTCACCACACTCCGATCCACAATACTCTTTGTGTCATGTCGTATTTTCCCTCGGTCCAGAGGAGACGCATGACGTCACAAAGACGTATAACGTCGAGAATGCCGGAAACATCCATATGAGCACGCATTCGTCGGGACCCTCGGAAACGTCTCAAAAAGACCATAGATCATCGGGACAAAATAGTATAATTTTCCCTCGGTCCAGAGGAGGCACATACATCGGGCTACCGGTAATTTCCCTGAGGGACACATATCGTCGGGATTCTCGGAAATGCCCCCAAAGGACCATATGTCATCGGGAACCAAGGTAATGCTCCCGCATGACGCATACACTTGGGTGAATCAACAAGTAACCATTCCCCGCAGGGTGAACCATCCAAATGCCCGGCAGGGTCAACCATCCAATGCCCTGCAGGGTCCAATAACCAATGCCCCGCAGGGTCCAATAACCAATCAATACCCCGCAGGGTCCACAACCAATATCCCGCAGGATCAACCAACCAATGTTCTCAAAACACACACAAGAGACTATCATGCCAATAAATCATACAACCAAAGCTTAGCAAATCACAAATCCGTCACAACACACCAAAGAGATCCATATACCTTTAGACTTACTGTTATACTTACCAATAGCGATCCATCGGTCTACCACTCACCCGATCGTACCATTTGGCACAATAAATTACACTCAATCATTCATTCAATCATTCAAGCATTCAAGCATTCGTTCAATCATTCAAGCATTGAAGCATTCGGTTTATCTAGTTTCGTTAGACTCTTAGTTTATCCTAGAGACTAAGCAAGCAATGCATGTGAGGAAATCACAACCAATCCTATGGCTTATCTCGGACTTTCTACCAGTAAGGCAATTTCCCAAGTATTGAAAGCGAGTAAAACTAGTTACTCACATCCTATGCATGCATACTAGACACGTCTGATTATTAGTAATTGAAAGACGATTATTCTAGTTATTCGCATCCTATATGCAATCTAGGACCTTTCCGATTTTATTCACCTAAGAGGCATACTAAGTATTAAACTGCACGAGGAGTTTAGTACTTTCCCTACCTTGTGGTCTTCCTCTAACAATACTTCTAGTTGACGAAATCCGCCTAGCTTCCTCTCCGTTCTTCACACGGGTTCCCAAGTAGTCTTCGTCCCTCAAGCTTGATTCCAAGGTCTTGGGTCACAATCAAACTCTAATTAAAGGCTAAACAAAGTGCAAACAAAGTCCCAAAAGCATTCCCAAAAGCCCGGCTCACAGCGAAAGATCGAATTTGATGAAAAACACCCAAAAAGAACCCAAAACTGGTCTGCAACGGAATGGGTCACGGAACCGTGGGACCACCCGTCACGGATGGCGTCACGGGACCGTGACGTGTGCCGTCACGGACTCTATCACGGAGCCGTGACGTCGCCCGTCACGGTATCTGTCACGGATCCGTGGCAAACCTGGGCAGACTCGCCCTTCTTCAACCTCCAGCTCCTTTTCCCCGAAAATCAACATAAAACTCCATTTTCAGTCCATCAAAACTCCCAAAACAGTTAAATAACATCAAAGCTCCTCTACCCAAGGTAGGAATCATCAAAACTCAAACAATCCAAGAGGTTCCCAACTCCAAAAACCCATAAAACTCAAGGATTTCAATCACAAAACAACCATTACTTCTCTACATCAACATCTAACACTAAGAGATTCAAACCCAACCACTTCTAGCAAAACCCAAGGAAAACCCATGAAATGAAATTGATGGAAAAGAGATTTTGATAATGTTCTTACCTTTAGGAGAATGAGATGGAGAAGATGGTGAGGTTTTTGGAGAGTAGAAGATAACAACTTGGATCAAAGAGCTCCTTTTTCCCTTTCTTCTTCTTCAAGACACTCTTGCTCTTCCTCCTCTTCTTTCTCTCTCAATTTTTCGGCTACAACAAAACAATGAGCTGAAATTTGGTCTTCCTTTACCTTAAAAGACCTAAATTGGGAAAAGACCAAAAGCCCTTTGGGTGCTTATCCACTTAAGGACAAGAGGGATGGGTAAATGGGTATTTTGACCTCTTTTCTTCCCCTCCAAGCTAATAGGGACAAGTGTCCAAGTAGGGACCACTTGTCCTTAGCTAAAAATCCAGTACTCTTGATTTATCCGTTTTAGTCGATAAAAAGGGTCCCGTTGACCGAAAATTGACCGTTACCGAATTACAGTCAAAAAAGTAGAATTGGCTCAACTAAGCTAACCGTGATAATGGCTAAGCTCTTCGGGCCCCAAAAAGGTCCAGAATGACTTCCGGAGTCATCGGTTGACTTTTCCGGCTGAAAGTCAAACTTCGTCGAACTCCACCGGTTCGACCGGGATCGACCGGAAAAGTCAAACTTCGTCGAACTCCACCGGTTCTTACATTTCTTGTAAGACCCGCCCCCGGTCGATCCCGATAAAACCGGTGAATCCTAGCTAAGTTTGACTTTCGGCCGGAAAAGTCAACTGATGACTCGGAAAGTCAGTCGGGACCTTTCCGGGACCCAAAAAGCTTAGCCATTAGCATGGTTAGCTTAGTTGGGTCGTTTCCTTCAGTTTGACTGTAATATTGTTAAAGTCAACTGTCGGTCAAACTCGGGCTTAATATCGGTTTTTTGTCGATAAATCTTGGAAAGCTGGAAAATTATTAAATAGGAGTGACCTCACATGACACTTGTCATGCTTGGCTTGGAGGATGAGATTTGGGGCTTCAAATGACCCTCATACCCTCCTAAGTTGCCTTTAAAGGGATAAGACCTTAAGGGCTTTTGAGTAAATTGACATTTTAGGTCATTTAAAGGAAAGAGAGCAACAAATTCAGCCCATTTTTTGTTGTTTCAGCCGAAAATCACAAGAGGGAGAGGAGAGGAGGAGCTCACTTGCTTGAGGAAGAAGATAGAGAGGAAAGCTTGGATTTTGAAGCTTGTTCTTAGTCCCTTTGCCTTCATTTTCACTCCACCTTCTTCATCTCAACCATCTAGAGGTAAGGATGCTCTCAAATCTCCATTTCTTCCACTTTCAATCTATGGGTTTTGTGGGTTTTGGCTTAAAAGTTGAAGAACTTGCTCTTGGTTTGATTGTTTGGAGAAGAAGTAGTGAAGTAGGTTGTTGGATTGAGTTTTGGTTGAAGTTTGATGAACCCATTTGAGGGTGTAGTTGCTGGGTATCTTTGGTGAATTATTTTGGAGCTAGGAGAGTTTAGAAATGGAGTTTGTGTTGGGATTTTCGTGAAAATCGAGTTGGGGAAGAAAGGGGAATGAGCTGGTCAGGTCTGATACGGAACCTGACCCGGACCGGGCTAGATACCGGCACGGTAGGCCGCACGGGACGTGCCCGGTACCGGCACGGCACCCGGCACGGAACGGGCCTGGTACCGGCACGGGACCTGATACGGTCCGTGTCGCTCACCGGGCCGGTCTGTGCCGTGTCCCGTTCTGGATTCCGGGCCGGCCTGTGACAGGGTCCGTTTGGCATTCCGGATCAGATCTGAGAGCCCCAAAACCCTTCCTTTTAGCTCAATTTGATTCCCACTTTTCCTCTTCAAACCTTGATCCATTTCTGAACATTGTGGGGTGTTTGAGGAGAAGAACACTTGATTGAGGAATCTAATTTGTGTTCATTTGGTGGTTCAAAACCTTGGAACCAAGCTAGGAAAGGAGGAAGAACGTGGACACGAGTTAGAGGAGCTTTTATCACGCCGGGACCCGAGTGAAGAACGGAGAGGTGACCACCGAGCTTGTCATCAGAGCGTCGAAGAGGAGGACCTTGAGGTAGGGAAAGCCTTAACCTCTCGTTTACGATGTTTAGTATGCATGCTAGGTTAATAAAATTGGAAAAGGTCCTAGAAATTCCTATAGGATGCGAATAACTAGCTTAATCGTCTTTCAATTTCTAATAACCGGAAGTGTCTAGTGGCGACCGATTAGGATGCCAATCACTAGTGTAATTCGCTTTCAATACTTGGGATATGATTGTCTGGTAGAGGAGCCTTGGCAAAGCCCTCGGATTAGTTGCGTGTTAGGATCACATGATTGGTTGTTGATTGCTTAGTGGATAGGCTAAAGAGTCTAATGAAACTAGCGGATTTTCATGTATGGATACTCTTTTGAAGGTTTTATGATTAGTTGATTATATTCGTACTTACTTGTTGATTGCATTCGAATGATTACTTGATTCACTTGAATGGTTGTTTGGAGCATCGAGTATGACTGGTTGTACCGAGCGGTGCAATCAGGTGATCGATCCCCCGGTGGTTCGAAACTGGTAAGTGAACGGTAAGTTGGGATTGTGTGATTGGTGTGCTATGTTTGTGTGATACGTGTGCTGCTTGTTGTGGTGAATTGGTGATGTGTGAGCCTTGTGTGGAATTGAATTGGTGGTTGTTGAGCTTGTATTATTTCGTGCTTCAGTTGAATGCGTTATTCATTTATTAATTGCTTATTATTAAATTGTCCAAGTGTATGCTCCCTATGGGAGTAATACCTTGGTTCCCGAGGACATAAAATCCTTTGGAGACGTTTCTGAGAATCCCGATGATAAGCGCCCCGAAGGGTTGTTTCCGGTCGCCTCAATGTTATGCGTCTCCTCTGGATTTGAGGGAAAATCCGAGAGGACACATTATGTGGATCGGAGGGTGGAGACTTCATGTGCCACGGCATTGGTTGATTAATATATTACCTGTGTTTGTTAAGATGTTTTTGGGTGACTTTATTGTTGATCTTATTGAGTTGAAGGTCCATCTTGTTATGTGTTTTCCCTACTGAGCGCAAGCTCACCCCTACGAGTTTATTGTTGTGTTTACAGGCTTGATAGAGGAGTAGAGGCTCGGGAGCTTCTCGGTGTGGGTGCGTCATAGAGACTTCGTACTTTTACTTTTATGTTTTGACCAAAACTTGTGAAGGATTATTATTACACCCCTAGAGGGTTATTTTGTTTTGAACTCAGTTTTGTTTTGGAATTATTTTTCATTATTGGAGATTCTCAGGAAGTAAATGTGATTTATTACTTTATTGTCTTTTATTACTCGTCATGCCTCGGGTCCGGACGATAACCGGATTTGGGGCGTGACATTTCTTCTTCTCCAAGCTTCAAGCTTCACTCTCTCTCTCTACCCTCTCTCCAATTTCGGCCAACACAAGTATTTGGGCTGAATTGTGCTCTCAAATGCTATAAAGACCTAAATTAGTTAAACACCATAATGCCCCTTAGGTCCAATTCACCCATTTTGGCTTATGTGAGAGGAAATGGGTCTTTAGAGACCCATTTCTTCTCCTCCAAGCCACAAAGGACAAGTGTCCTAGTGGGGACCACTTAGCTCTTAGGAAAATCCAGCAATATCAAATTAATTCGTTTTAGTCGATAAAAAGTCTCTGTTTGACCGAATGTTGACTTTTCCAAAATTACAGTCGTTTGAAAGGAAACGGCTCAACTAAGCTAACCGTAACGACGACTAAGCTTTATGGCCCCCAGAAAGGTACCGAATGACTCCCGGAGTCATCGGTTGACTTTTCCGGCAAAAAGTCAACTTTCGCCAGGATTCACCGGTTCGACCGGGTTCGACCGGGGGCGGTTCTTACATTTCCAATAAAGACGTTGCATCAGAGGGGGATCGGCTCATTCTTGAGGCCCAAGAAACAGTTTTGGGCAGGTTTCTTGTGAGCCTACCCAAGAGGGCTCGTAGACGGTGGTGGGCCCCGACTTGGTAGACGGACCTCGGGTTGATGTGAGCGTTTCGATCCCGGGTTTTGAGGTACAAGGTAGTCCTTGGAAAGACACCTTGATTAACCCATCAATCTCCGGAGATCGGAATTTTGTGAACCTTAATTCGGGGGTTACGATGCCTTGTTCTAGGCCTTTTACGAGGTCTTTAAGTTCTGAAAGAGCTATTAAAGTTATCCCACCTGTGGTAGATGTGATCACTGATCCTCCAAAAAAGGGACGTGGTCGTCCAAAGAAGAAACAACCAAAGGGGATAGCTCCTCCAACTGTCATTTATCGGACAAGAGCTAAATCTGCTGATAGTTTGGGAAGCATCATTGTTGATGTCGCTAAGAAGGATAACTCAGGTAATTGAAGCTACTGCAAGAAAGTAAGGAAAAGGGTTGTTGATCTTTGCTCTCTGGCACTCCATCAAGAGCCTCTGGCTGAGGAGGACGTGGAGGGTAATGAGGACGAGGATTACCTTGATCCGGTTGCAGGAAAAGCCCTAATCCCTATTCCGGTGTCTAATCGGTTTGTGTGTTTAAACCCGGATAGGATGCAGACAAGGAGGACGTGATGCAGCGATCTTCTTTTGTTTTGTTTTTATTGGGTTCTTTTGTTTCTTGTTTGGCTTTTGTAAGCTGTTATGGGCTGATGAAAAAATTCCTTTTAGGAGCGTTTTTTTGCAGCGTTTCACTGTCCTGTAGAACGCTTGCTTTATAAAAATTCTTAGCCTATAAAAAAATATATAACAAATAAGAGGATGCCGACTTTGATAAAAATGAGGAACTAACGGCAGATGATGACAAATGATTACTGTCAGTGGAGAAAAGGATGAGCTTAATCATTGTTCCTTGGTTGAGTAGTGATGTGAGAGCTTCCATGTAATCGTTGCCTTTGGTTAGATCCTCTTCGGATCTAACTTTTTTTTCTAAATAATTTTTTTCGAGTTTATCCAAAAAAAAGAGCAAGCCTAACAATAATGGTGAAAGCCTGAAAGTCTGAATTATGAAGAGTCCATTGTTGAAAGGACGTGGAATCTTGTAGAAACATGGAGACAAATTTTTCACTTGTAAATATTAGGATATTTTTATGGAACATTCGAGAGACCAAATTATACTCATTGGTAGTGATTAGGGAAAGACAAATCCTAGTCATGAATTATGAGATGCTAGTAGTGTATACAGGCATAGGCACTCATTTATAAGGCATCTAAGAAACAAAAAGTGTAGTAATTTTCAAACAATAGTGTCTTCTAAAGAGTTTTTGGTCTTTCGATCTCTTTTTAGTGGTTTTAATGGGAAGTGTTGGTGTATTCTACAAAAGATCGGTGTTCAACATTATGTGGTTGTAATCTCAACCTGACAAGTAAATAAAACCAGTTTTGATTAATACCCCACTTCAGTCATTTTTCTTTTCTGTGAACATTACATGTAATCTTGAAAACACGGTACAACAACAAACATGCTCAAGAATCCTTAAACCTATGATACATCAACCTTAAATGTCTTAAGATGCTCCTTGTTTCCTCATAAGCAAGTGATTCCAAATCATAATACATGATCAAGAAGCTAAGAGGGGATTGATGACAGCTCCAACAAAGAAGATAGTCTTAGAAATCTCCTCCCTCAGCACAAACATGAAAGGATGTTCAGCTACAAAGCTCGGAACATAAGAGCTTTTACAACACCGTCTGATTCTTAAAGCAGTGCAAGATGCAGCTTCGGTACCTTGTTCATTCACTTCAATGAAGGACTTGTGAAATATACTCGAAACACAAAGCTTCTCGCCTCCGGGACCATCCACCATTTCACTCAACTCACCCGCACACACAAAAGGCAGAGTCAGCCCCAACTCTTTCATGTCCTCTGAAGCCTCAAATCCAAACGAAAATTTGAACTTTGGGATCCAAAGATGTGTCACTTCCTTTTGCAACAGACCGAAGTCTTGGTTTAAGAACCCGGGTTTCGAATTCACGGTCTCGACTAGATTTTTCAGACCATCTTTGTCTTTTGGGAGGAAAAAGTACATGGAGAATCTGCTGCTCTTCTCGCCGTTTTGGTATGGGATTTCAAGAACTTTGTAACCGTCGAAGTTGTCCCGAAACAAGTATCTCTCGCGCCTTTTGCCGGTCATGAATGGGACTTTGACGGTCTCTCCATTGAGGAGGTAGAAATCTCTGGCCTCGGACTTTGTCGGGTCGAATTGTCTGTCCCATGTTCCTTTGAAGTAGAGGGCATTTGCTAAGACAAGTGCTGTTTCACTGTCTAGAGACTCTGATGGAAGCAGCTGTTTTATAAGTCCTCTGGTTTCATTCTCTGCCCACGAGTTCACTTCTTGTATCACTTCATGAGCCTTAAATTGGGGACGAGAGTCAATACAACAAGAAACAGAGGATCTTGAGAAACTATGTACTAAGAACTTGTAATAAGAGATAGTACCTTAGTTGCAAAGTCAACTTGTTTCACATCAGCCTTATAAAGACTCTTGACAAGGTCTTCAAAACAAGGCTTGAAGCCTAAGTTTTTGTCGATCCAGGCCCCGTTGATGAAGGAAAGGATGGGACAGGCACCAACAGCGTCCTCGTTTTTGTTGAGAAGTGATGTGAGTGCGATGATCTGCGAAGACGAAAGGTTAAGGTCTACTAAGGTTTCGGATCCGAGGAAGAGAAGAAGCTGGTCCAAGGTATGGCCTGTTGATCCGGCAGCTGCTATGCTCAACAGGACATGTAACGAGAAAGGGGAGACCACAAAATTAGACCCCTTTTCTGCTTGTTTCAGCAAGACTTGGTTGGCTACGAGTATGCAGAAATCAGTGCTGAAACAAGTTTGAGGCTCCATTTCTGGTCGACGAGAACTTACTGATATTGTTTGTGTTTGTCTATGTTGTCTCTGTCCTACTACTAATAGGCACTTAAGGTGGAGTCTACAAAGTTCCTTTGAGAATTGTCAACTTAATATATATTTAGCACATGACTTCATAAACTAGGTTTTGGATCAGAATGATATCTGTATGTCATTAATTTTATGTAATGCTTCTGACTGATTTTGATCTTTTCGGTGTGGTAATTAATGTTGAAACTTAACCAATGACAAATAAAAGAAGCTGCCGGCTTTGATAAAAATGATGAACTAACAACGGATGATTAGTTTTCTGTTGTTGTTATATGATGTGACATGTGATCCCATTGGTAAGAGGAGGAAGAGTTTGGGGTGTGAACAAAGTTCAGTGATCCAATCTATAATCCGATCCTGCCGAAAACTATATAAAATGTATCGATAGACATATATCATATAGGGATAACGTCGGATCCTAACTGTGTTGAAAATGTGTTTTTCACGTCCTAACTGAAGGTCACCTTTTGTTACATGTCATATACCAAAGGTCACCTTTTGTCACATGTCCTATACAAAAGGTGGTTTTATTTTTTTGATAAGCTCGAAAATTTATTAGAGAAAGCCTGGATTCAAGAAGAACCAAGGTATGAACCAACCATAACAAAGGGGCTCAACTAGGGGGAGCCAAAGGCTAAAAACTTGCCTAACCCGAAAAGAAACAGGAAACAAGAAAACAGACAAAGAAAAGAAAACCCCACTAAACATGAGATGCTTCCTTCTTCTTAGCAGCCAGCTCACGAATTTGCATCCATGCGTCGGATCCCTGAGACGAAGCTACTACTTGAGATTTTCCTTGTCCCAGTCGCCCTTGTTCAACCTGGTTCCAAATATTGACGGGACGAACAAATCTTTCCCGATCAGAGATTTTTGGCTTACACGTCAAGGTATAAACATCCGTTAAATGCCTAGGTGGACGACTCACTCGCTTCGTAAGTGCATCTTTCCACGGAGATGGCACCTGCGTTTCAGTCGAAACAGAACTTGGAACGTCCAAGTGCATCTGAGGAGCAGAACCAGCCAGAGTTGGGCCCACAGCAAGCCCAACCGCAAGCCCTTCCCCATTTGAACGAATCTGAGTCAGGGCTGAATCTAATCCCACTAATTCAGATACTTGGGCCGGCTTGAGCCCAAGCCCAACTGAATCACTAAAACCAGATTCACGGTCGTCGTCTTCAACGCAATCAACAGATACGCGATTTCCATCGGCAACGCAATCTCCGGAATCACAGGCGCGATTTCCACAATTGCGATCGTCAACGCAATCACCGGAATCACAGGCGCGATTTCCAACAACAAGATCGTTATCCCCAGCAGAAACGCAGTCATCGGATACGCTAAGATTCTCATCCGAAGGAGAAGGTATGTGTGCCTCGGTGTCACCGTGTACGGGCAACTCCGGCGCGACTCCGGCTGTAGACAACCCTACAGTTCCTTGCACATGCGAGCACAAAACATCCACAGCCTCAAGAACCTTCGAAGGAATAAGCTCAGCCAACTTGCTCTGTTTCTGATCATCCAAAACAGGGGCAGTCTCCTGCCTTGTGGGGATTGAGGGAATGTCCAAAACTGATCGTCGACGCCACGTCGCAGCAACGAAAAGAACATAACCATCAATCTTAAAACCATTCATGACCTCGATCGCCTTAGCCGCTGCACCCTTTGAATCGAAACGGATAAATCCAAAGTAGCGATGACTTCGACTCGGTCGCTTAGGAACGTTTATGGACACAATCGTGCCAAAGGGACTAAAGACGTTTCGAGTCCACTCTTCTGACGATTCGAAGGGTAGGCAATTGACGAAGATCTAGTCCTCTTGTTCGATAAACTTAGCCAGAGTTCGACGAACAGCCGATGAGGCAAGCGGATGCTTCCCACCGGATTACATTTCTACACCAACTCGAGGAACTAAAGCTCCTAATTCCATATGAGCAGAATCAGAAGGATTGGTACCTTGTGCAGGGACACCGGTCGAACGTCTACGCCTCCTTTTGGGATGACGAACAGGAACAGGATCCGTGACAGGATCAACCTTTTCCTTCTCTTTTGCTGGACCTTTGCGTTCCCGTTTCTTCTTTGAAGCCTCTGACTTCATCGATGTAAAACCCGCTTCGTTTAAAAGTGTAGTAAAGTGCAAATTGAAACGTCGAGGTGTGAAAGTGTAACAAATAAAGTTTGAGAAGGAAAAAAAAAAAAAAAAAAAGGAAATTGGGCTGGTCAGGCCAGACCCACGCCTGGGCCGGAACAAGACCAAGCCCAATTCCCTTGTGTTGGCCCAAGCGGCCCATCTCGCATACCAAACCCTACCCTCGTCTCTTCGGCTATCCATTTACGCGCACGAATCCCTAGAAGCTCGTCTCCATCGCGCCTCCTCTCGCAATTCCTCTCCTGAACTCGCGAACCAGATCCCTCAACGAGCCTCACCGCCCATCTTCTCCTCCCTTGCCAACACGTTCGCTAGCATCCCCTTCCTCTCTTGGTACCAACCGAGCCCCGTCCCCAGAATCTACAAGAACTCGTCGGAACGCCGTGGGTTTGAGTTCTCCCTCGCCGGCGACATCAATTTGAGAGGTGGGTACTTCGCTCGTCCCTTTCCCCTCCTAAACCGAGCGCACCGCACCGGAAAAACCTTCGAGACGAGCTCGATTAGAGGAGGGTTTAGACGGAACCATCGCCGGCGACGCTGAGCTCGTCAGATCTGAGAAGAAGCCGAGTTCTAGGTCACGCTAGGGTCACGAACGCTGCGTTCACGGTTTCGCCGGGAGTTTAAAGCTTGCCTCCGCCTTTACGCCGCCCCTTCGAGCTCCCCTAACACCGTTGACGGTGGCCGGAGAACTCTGGTTTTGCTGGAGTTGCATCATCGCAGACCGAGCCAACGAAGGCTTGGGTCAGGTCGTGTGGGCCGTGACAAGCTAATGGGTCGGAGCATCGTGGGCCAGACCAGACAGCAACCAGGGCCGGGCCTTCGCCCAGTATGAACTCGGGCCAGGCTCAGACATGGGCTCAGGTTCGGACCGGACTGGAGCCGGATCTGGTTCGGGTCTGGGTTGGGACTGGACCGGTTCCGGGTCAGATCCGGGTTCTGGGTTCTGGATCCGGGTTTGGGCTTGGATCCGGGTCGGATCCGGGTCAACCCAGTTTCAAAGAAAATGATTTAAAATCAGATTTTATTTAATTGATTTAATTATTTAAAGGTGAGGATTTAAAGGACAATTTTGGTTAAATCAGAGGACCTTTGGACTTTTATCATCTGTTTGATTGGACTTTTCTTTGTTAAATCTAGACGGGACTTCGCCCAAGACCAAGGGCTTGGACCCGAGCTAGAAGAGCAAAGATCACGCCGGGACCAGTGTGAAGAACGGAGTGGCGACCATTGGGCTTATCATCAGAGTGTTGAGAGGAAGACCTCGAGGTAGGGAAAGCCTTAACCTCTCGTTTTTGATGCTTAGTATGCATGCTAGGTTAATAAAATTGGAAAGGTCCTAGAAATGCCTATAGGATGCGAATAACTAGCATAATCGTCTTTCTTTTACTAATAACCGGAAGTGTCTAGTGGTGACCGATTAGGATGCCAATCACTAGTATAATTCGCTTTCAATACTTGGGAATTGATTGTCTGGTAGAGGAGCCTTGGCAAAGCCCTCGGATTAGTTGCGTGTTAGGATCACATGCTTGGTTGTTGATTGCTTAGTGGATGGGCTAAAGAGTCTAACGAAACTAGTGGAATTGCATGTATGAATGCTCTTTTGAAGGCTTTATGATTAGTTGATTACACTCGTACTTGCTCGTTGATTGTATTCAAATGATTACTTGATTTACTTGAATGGTTGTTTGGAGCATCGAGTATGACTGGTTGTACCGAGCGGTGCAATCAGGTGATCGATGCCCCGGTGGTTCGAAACTGGTAAGTGAACGGTAAGTTGGATTTGTGTGATTGGTGTGATATGATTTAGTGATTCGTGTGCTGTGTGCTATGGTGAATCGGTGATGTGTGAACTATGTGTGTTGGTGGATTGGTGGTGGTTGAATTGGATTGCGTCGTGTTTCGGTTGAGTGCGTTACTAAGTTGTTATCTGATTATGGTTGACACGGTATGGTACCTACACCGTTGAGGAGTCTGGTGTAGGGTGAGATAGTGATTAGTGTTGATACGGTTTGGTACCTACACCGTTGAGGAGTCCGGTGTAGGATGATATAAGGGTTATTCAATTATTAACTGTTTATTATCGAACTGCCCAAGTGTGCGCTCCTATGGGAGTATTGCCCTGGGTTCCCGAGGACATAAAATCCCTTGGAGACGTTTCTGAGACTTCCGACGATATGTGCCCTGAAGGGTGTTTCCGATAGTCTCAATGATATGCGTCTCCTCTTGATTGGAGGGAAAATCCGAGAGGACACATCATGTGGATCGGAGGGTGGAGACTTCACGTGCCACGACATTGGCTGGTTTATCTATTACCCGTGTTTGTTAAGATTTATTATGTTGACTTTATTGTTGATCTTATTGAGTTGAAGGTCCGCCTGGTTATGTGTTTTTCCTACTGAGCGCAAGCTCACCCCTTCGAATTTATTGTTGTGTTTACAGGCTTGATAGAGGAGTAGAGGCTCGGGAGCTTCTCGGTGTGGGTGTTCATAGAGACTTCGATTTTATCTTTAATTCTGTTGAACCAGATTTTGTGGAGATTTATTATTACACCCCTGGAGGGTTACTCATGTTTTAAACTAGATTTTGCGGATTGGAGTTTCCTATTGAAGGTTTTATGGAACTAATTGTTGTTTTATTGCTTTATTGTCACTTATTACCAGTCATGCCTCAGGTCCGGGCGATAACCGGATTTGGGGCGTGACAATCGAGATCTCTGTGATGGTTAGAACATGGTTCAAGACCTGCACAATAGACCCAAAAGACTAGAACTCCGACGGTGGTGCGGAGTCGGGAGAGAGTGACTCATAGAGGCTCACGATAGATGAGTTTTTTTTATTAAACATGAAAAATGACACAAAAAGTGTTTTTTTGGTAAATTTATACCACCTACCTCTTGTAGTGCTCTGATAAACGCAAATTATACAAAAATTAAGTGGAAAAACCATCGAATGCGAACGTTATACCACTTTTTTGGTGTCATTTTTCATGTTTTGTAAAAAAGAACCACCTTTGGTATAGGACATGTAACAAAAGGTGACCCTTAGTTAGGACATGAAAAACACTTTTCCAACACAATTAGGATTCGGGGTTTTCCCTATCAAATATCTTCAAATGTGTTAATTATTGTACAAATAACGGATTCAATGTTGGGGGCTCAATCCTCAGTTATGTGAGAGGAGGAGAAGAAAAAAAAACTACAAATAAATACAATTAAGTTGACACATTTTTTTTAACTGATATATAACTTAAAGTTACAACTCGTAAACAGAAACTTCTTCCATCCACTTTTCCATCCATAATATGTTACCTTTTTTTTTTTGAAATATCCTCAGCTACTACCAAATTTACACTCCTACCCTTCTAACCCTAAACCTAAGTTTTAATAATAAATAAAACACAAACACACATTTATAATAAGAAATACATCAAATAAAATAATTAACTTAACTTATTTAATTGCCCACATGGGTTAGCCTAGTGGTGAATACCTCTTCACATCTCACATCTCCTTGAGGTCACAGGTTCGAAACCCGGTGGGTACACTTACTTGGGAGTAAGTGTGAGTGTTGGGCGGTAGGTTAGATTATGCTAAAATGGGTTTTCCATGTAATTCTCTCTGATAAAAGAAAACTTAACTTATTTAATTAAAAAAATATATATTTACAAACCTGTCTTGTCTCTAAACAGATTTACAAGTTACAACACAAACTTCTCTCTAAACAATCAGACCATTTTCCCTGGAGGAGAGAGGGGTGACGGAGCTGGAGGAGATCTGGTTAGCCCTGGGGTTGTGGAGCAGATCTGGTCTCCTCTGTTTCTCCTTCCATCGCGTTTCATCCGAGTAAAAGCCTCAGCCTCCGGCGAGGATGGGTGGCTAGGGGCGGCGGAGATCGAGGAGGACGATGAGGTGCCTCTTCCCTCTGGAGAATCCACTAGACTTTTGATGACGACGAGTGGTATGAGGAAGTGTTGGTCTTTACCCTGGTTGGGGTCTTTGGACACTGCTTTTCAAGATTTTATAATCCTATGGTTACGGGCTTCTCCCATTTAAGTTCCCGTAAATCGCATTTTTTAATAACTGTCATTTGTTTTTATTCTTTTTGGATATTTTCCACTTTGAAAAGTCATCTCATCAATAAAAATTTTGGACTAAAACCTGGACCAACTCACTCGAAACCATTGCAAGACACTAGGTCTTGAGAAGACAATTAGTACATGTCCTTCACGCCTCTACGTCCAAGTACGTGAGAGAAGCTCACTACTTTCGATCTGCAGGTCAAGTGTTGTTGCACCTTCTGCAGTAGCCAAAGAAGAAGACGCGACCTCCTTGGGAATGGATCCACCAACCCTATTCGACACCACATCCACGATAGGGTAATGCCTTGTTGACAGACACATGACTGAGTCCTGGCAAAAGCAGACGAACAGGGACTGCTTCTTCGAAGACTAAATCACACGTAACAACCGGGAATTCAAATTCGAAGTCAAAACAAGATTTGCTAAACTGTTTGGGATCTCTCAAAAGAGATCCTTACTGAACCGACATCGGAACAAGTTGTTGATCATACTGATCTGGAGACCCGATCAAACTTTCAGCCTTTAACTTCTTTAATGATGATGATGATGGAAATAGTGTCCGAGATGGGAATGTGACATGAATATGTTATTACTAATACAACCTTTTGAACAGTGATATTCTGTGATTGTTTTGTACAGTCCTATTGAAATGTTCTTGGTGATCTACACATAGACACAAATCTCGTGTTTTCGTCATTATTTGGGTCATCCGTGTCTTGGTGTTGATTGTCACACCCCAAATCCAGTTTTGACCGGACTCGAGACGTGAACTTAAAATAATAAATAAACACGGTAAAATTTCGAAAGATAAATTTTCAAAAGTGATAATAAATCAATTGACAAAGTTAACAGCTCATAAAACCCAGTATACAAAGTTCGGTTCAAAAACAACTGCACGTCTCTAGACCTACAAGCCTAAGACCCTCGCCAGCTCCCAAGCTCGGCTGTGTCCTGCTAGCACAAATCCCGCTCAACACCTGAAAATCGACAATGTAAGGGGTGAGCTTTCGCCCAGTAGAGAAAGTAGTTAAGGTAACGAACATAGGCTCACCACCACGAGTAACCGTCCAATTAGGGCATACTAGTACATCCCGACTAACTACCGACCGGGGGTTCATAGCCAAATTTGCAATACTCTCGACGATAACTTTCACACAAGAAAACATTAACCAAACAGCAAACGTACCAAACACCGAAACCATCAGCACACACATCTCATACTATAATCCTTGAACTCCGCCAACTGTACACAGCCCGACATCATCATATCAAACGGTAGGTCAAGTATCCATCGGACTACCTCTCGATCCAGAGGAGGCGCATAACGTCACAAAGACGTGTAACGTCGAGAATGCCGTAAACATCCTTACGAGGACGCATTCGTCGGGACTCTCGGAAACGTCTCCAAAGGACCATAGATCATCGAGGCTGAAACACAGAACCCAGTGCCCATCACGAACCGTAGGCCTAACACGACCCTCAGGCCCAACCACGACCTGTAGGCCCACTATGCTATGATTTGGCCCGTCGACTCCGACCCGTCGTGTAAAACCCGCTTCGTTTAAAAGTGTAGTAAAGTGCATTTCGAAACGTCGAGGTTTGAAATTGCAACAAAGAGGATTTGAGAAGGAAAAATCAAAAAAAAAAAGGAAGAAGCAACAGTGTGGGCCGAGCTTGAGTTTGGGCCAGCCCTGGCCCATTCGCGTCAAAGGCACAGCCCAGCCAACAAGCCCAACCCTGACTTGCTCAGCTCCACTATAAAAGGGGCCAAAACCCTAAAACGGGTACTGTTCACAGCTCCTTCGCCCCTTCGTCTTCCTCTCGCCAGAAACCCCTCAACCCTCGCCGTCGCACTTCCCGACCTCGCCGGAAACGCCGTCGACCTTCCTCCTTCGCACAGCCACGCCTCACCACCGCACCTCTCCCACCTCCGCCATCCTCTTCTCCTTCTGCTTCTTCTCGAGCGAGCCCCAAAACCCAGAGAACCCCTCTGCCCCGTGTGAACTCGGGCCTTGGGCCCAGTTGGACTTCAAGACCGGGTCTGGACCAGGTTCGGGTTCGGATCCGGGTTTTTCGGACTGTTAAGGAAACCGTTTTGAAAATCAGATTTAATTAATCGGTTTAACGAACTCAAGGTGAGACTTTGAACGGGAAATTCTTGGTTAAAACAAAGGACCTTTGGACTGTTATCGTTTATTTGATTGGGCTTTCTTTGTCAAATCTAGACGGGACTTCGCCCGAGATCAAGGGCTTGGACCGAGCTAGAAGAGCAAAGATCACGCCGGGACCCGAGTGAAGAACGGAGAGGTGACCACCGGGCTTTTCGTCAGAGTGTTGAGAGGAAGACCTCGAGGTAGGGAAAGCCTTAACCTCTCGTTTACGATGTTTAGTATGCATGCTAGGTTAATAAAATTGGAAAAGGTCCTAGAAATGCCTATAGGATGCGAATAACTAGTATAATCGTCTTTCAATTTCTAATAACCGGAAGTGTCTAGTGGTGACCGATTAGGATGCCAATCACTAGTGTAATTCGCTTTCAATACTTGGGATATGATTGTCTGGTAGAGGAGCCTTGGCAAAGCCCTCGGATTAGTTGCGTGATAGGATCACATGCTTGGTTGTTGATTGCTTAGTGGATAGGCTAAAGGGTCTAATGAAACTAGTGGATTTGCATGTATGGATGCTCTTTTGAAGGTTTTATGATTAGTTGATTATATTCGTACTAGCTTGTTGATTGCATTCGAATGATTGCTTGATTTACTTGAATGGTTGTTTGGAGCATCGAGTATGACTGGTTGTACCGCGCGGTGCAATCAGGTGATCGATGCCCCGATGGTTCGAAACTGGTAAGTGAACGGTAAGTTGGGATTGTGTGATTGGTGTGCTATGTTTGTGTGATACGTGTACTGCTTGTTGTGGTGATTTGGTGATGTGTGAGCCATGTGTGGAATTGGATTGGTGGTTGTTGAGCTTGTATTATTTCGTGCTTCAGTTGAATGCGTTATTCAATTATTAACTGCTTATTATTAAATTGTCCAAGTGTATGCTCTCCATGGGAGTAATACCTTGGTTCCCGAGGACATAAAATCCTTTGGAGACGTTTCTGAGAATCCCGATGATAAGCGCCCCGAAGGGTTGTTTCCGGTCGCCTCAATGTTATGCGTCTCCTCTGGATTTGAGGGAAAATCCGAGAGGACACATTATGTGGATCGGAGGGTGGAGACTTCATGTGCCACGGCATTGGTTGATTGATCTATTACCTGTGTTTGTTAAGATGTTTTTGGGTGACTTTATTGTTGATCTCATTGAGTTGAAGGTCCATCTCGTTATGTGTTTTCCCTACTGAGCGCAAGCTCACCCCTACGAGTTTACTGTTGTGTTTACAGGCTTGATAGAGGAGTAGAGGCTCGGGAGCTTCTCGGTGTGGGTGCGTGATAGAGACTTCGTACTCTTTACTTTTATGTTTTGACCAAACTTGTGGAGGATTATTATTACACCCCTGGAGGGTTATTGTGTTTTGAACTCGGTTTTGTTTTGGAATTGTTTTTCATTATTGGAGATTTTCAGGATTTAAATGTTGTTTTATTATTTTATCGTCTTCTATTACTCGTCTTGCCTCGAGTCCGGGCGATAACCGGATTTGGGGCGTGACACGTCGGCCCTATGCAATATGATATGATGTGGCCCATCGGCTCCGACCCGTCGGCCCTATGCAAAATGATATGATGCGGCCCGCCGACTCCGACCCGTCGGCCCTATGCAACACGACCCGTAGGCCCCAAACACGACTCGTAGGCCCAATCTCAACCGGAATACCATCCTCAAGGAGCACACCACAAAATAACAATCACGCATCGAAATGCCACAGGTCAAACACAGCTCACGCGCCCACACACAATCACAATCATGAAACACCGAGCAATAACCTTAATGAAATCTTAAGCACACTCAAACCGTCACGTACTTACCATCACTTACCGACCCCACGTTCAACGTGGTAACGCCACCGGCGTAACCGGTATCAAATCCCCAACCGTCCCACAGTTCAACATATCAAATAACAGGAAATAACCACACATGTCATCAGCATGCATCACTAGTTCAATCCTATCCGTTTTCATGTTTGTTATTTTATATCCGTTCAAACAACACAAGCACACTAGCAGAAGCACTCAGCAAACAATCCTACGGGCACGTCATGACCCGAAACTACCAGCACATCAATTCCCAAGACAGAAAACGTAAATGTTCATAGTTCATACGTCTACGCTAGTTGTTCGCATCCTACATGCCAAACTACGATCTTTCCGATTTTATTATTATTACCTAGTATGCATACTAGTAACTTTCCGTAATTAAACCGGTATTCGCTACTTTCCCTACCTCAAGATGATACCACAACAGCGTCTCCTAGCAGCTGACGACCGGGCCAACACCGTCTTCTAGGGCGAAGTCCGCGTCTGGTTTCACTCCGGTCTTCTCTTCGATCGAAGCCGGACTCTAATTTAAAACGAAAGCCACAATTAAAACCGGTTTCACAATTTGATTTAAAAGGTTACGACGGTTTCGATTTAAATTCAAAAGTTGTCTTTTAGACTCGAGTGGGCTAAAAGCGGTATCACGACGAATCGGGTTCTGGCACCCGCGCACCGAACTCAGAACCTGGTGCACGTTTTCCGAGATACAGATCCCGAGGTATGGGTTTCGGGGCACGATTCCCGAGGTATCGATTCACCGTTCCACTTTGCCCGTCTAAGTCTGTTTTACAGTCCAGTTTAAACGTTCATTTTCCAAACTCGATCCAATTTCGTTCCAGGTTCGCTCCAAGTCCAAAAATCCTTTTTTTTGTTTATATTATTATTATTCAAATTAAATCTGTTCCAAAAAACATTTTCATTTTGATTAACACAGATCTGATCCGAAACTCCTTTATCTTTTTCAGAAACAAAACCGTCCAGAACCACAACTCAAAACTTGGGAAAGAAACGAAAAAAAGAGAAGAACGAAGATTTGGTTTAGAACTCCGACGACCAACGGTGGAGATAAAACCAGCCGTGGACTCACTGTGGTAGCTCACCGTAGGTAGAAAGGACGGCGGGAGGGTACTTCTCTCGCCTCAGATCTGAAGCACGTTGACGTTGGGGCTCGGGATGAGGGTCGGCGGCGATTTGACGAAGTCCTGGACGTCCTCCCTCGGACTTTCCGGCGACGTTCCTCTCGGCCCTTCCACGGCGAGCCCGAAACGAGCTCGGGAAAGAGGAGAGGTCGGGGTTGAGGCGAGTCTGAACGGAGAGAAGAGAAGCGGGCGGTGGCGGGTTTTGGGCTGACTCGGAAAAGATGGAGAGGAGACGGTGACGGGGACGTGGCCGGCGGCCAAGTGAACGAAGAAAAGAAGATGGGGAGGAGGTCGGGGATGGTGATGCGAGGGAGAGAGAGGAAAGGGGAGGGTCGGCGATGCTCTGTGAACTGGGGAAGAGATGTGACAGAATGAGCATCAAAACCCTAAAAGTGGGTATAAGTAGAACGGGCCTGAGGGTATTTGGGCTTAAGGTGGGCCTTGGCTGCATGGTCCAAAAAGGAGGAGAGCAGGATCAGGCCTGCTGGGCCTGGTCTGGCCTGGCTGCTGGTCGGGTCTGGTCCGACCTTTTTCCTTCTTTTTTTTTTTACGAAATAAAATTTAAACAGAAATTCAACTTCGCCGTTACCCAAGACCGACCCAAAACTCAACCTCGACACTCTGATCGAATAAAATTAAATCAATTAACTCTTTTTACCGAAGCGGTCTTCACATCGATTCCATCCAACTCGACTTACAAAACCTTATCGGAATGAGCTCTACAACACATTGTGAGTACGAGTTTCGCAACGTAATGAATCATATTCATTAAGTTGTAATATAAACGATGCATATATTAGATATGATCATTGAACTGACAAAAAAAAGAGATTTTCTTGGTTGATATTACCAACGCTGAAAATGTCGAAATTTTTGCTAAGGAAAAAATGTCTAAGAAGCTCCTTGTTTCCTCATAGGCAAGTGATTCCAATTCATAACACACGATCAAGAAGCCAAGAGGGGATTGATGACAGCTCCAACAAAGAAGACAGTTTTAGAAATCTCCTCCCTCAGCACAAACATGAAAGGATGTTCCGCTACAAAGCTCGGAACATAAGAGCTTCCACAACACCGTATCAATCTTAAAGCAGTGCTAGCCGCAGCTTCCGCACCTTGTTCATTCACTTCAATGAAGGACTTGTGGAATATACTCGAAACACAAAGCTTCTCGCCTCCGGGACCATCCACCATCTCACTCAACTCACCCGCATCCCCAAAAGGTAGTTTCAGCCCCAACTCTTTCATATCCTCTGAAGCCTCAAATTCGAACGAGAACTTGAACTTTGGGATCCAGAGATGTGTCACATCCTTTTGCAACAGATCGAAGTCTTGGTTTAAGAACCCGGGTTTCGAATTCACGGTCTCGACTAGATTCTTGAGACCATCTTTGTCTTTTGGGAGGAAAAAGTACATGGAGAATCTGCTGCTCTCCTCGCCGTTTTGGTATGGGATCCCAAGAACTTTGTAACCGTCGAAGTTGTCCCGAAACAAGTATCT
Source organism: Erodium maritimum (assembly GCA_963921825.1). NCBI lineage: Eukaryota > Viridiplantae > Streptophyta > Magnoliopsida > Geraniales > Geraniaceae > Erodium > Erodium maritimum. The sequence continues at coordinate 144,902,121 of OY997588.1, read as the reverse complement.
CTCACGCCTTTTGCCGGTCATGAATGAGACTTTGACGGTCTCTCCGTTGAGGAGGTGGAAATCTCTGGCCTCGGACTTTGTCGGGTCGAATTGTCTGTCCCATGATCCTTTGAAGTAGAGAGCATTTGCTAAGACAAGCGCTGTTTCACTGTCTAGAGATTCCGATGGAAGCAGCTCTTTTATGAGTCCTCTGGTCTCATTCTCTGCCCAAGAGTTCACTTCTTGTATCACTTCATGAGCCTTGAATTGGGGACAAGAGTCAATACAACATGAAACAGAGGATCTTGAGAAACTATGTAATAAGAGATGGTACCTTAGTTGCAAAGTCTACTTGTTTCACATCAGCCTTGTAAACGTTCTTGACAAGGTCTTCAAAACAAGGCTTGAAGCCTAAGTTCTTGTCGATCCAGGCCCCGTTGATGAACGAAAGGATGGGACCGGCACTAACATTGTCCTCGTTCTTGTTGAGTAGTGATGTGAGGGTGATGATCTGCGAAGACGAGAGGTTAAGGTCTGCTATGGTTTCTGAGCCGAGGAAGAGAAGAAGCTGGTCCAAGGTATGGCCTTTGGATCCGGCAGCTGCTAGGCTCAACAGGACATGTAACGAGAAAGGGGAGACCACAAAATTAGACCCCTTTTCTGCTTGTTTCAGCAAGACTTGGTTGGCTACGAGTATGCAGAAATCAGTGCTGAAACAAGCTTGAGGCTCCATTTGTGATCGACGAGAACTTACTGATATTGTTTGTGTTTGTCTATGTTGTCTCTGTCCTACTAATAGGCACTTATGGTGGAGAATACAAAGTTCCTTTGAGAATTATCAATTTGATATATATTTAGCACATGACTTGATAAACTAGGTTTTGGATCAAAATGATGTCGGTATGTCATTCATTGTATGTAATGCTTCTGACTAGATTTTGAGCTTTTCGGTGTTGTAATTAATGTTGAAACTTAACCAATGACATATAAGAAGCTGCCGGCTTTGATAAAAAAATGAGGAACTGACAACGGATGATTACGTGTTTTTGTTGTTGTAGTGGTGCAAGATTGCAAAAGTCCAGTTCGTCTAAGCTTTAAAATTCGTCAAAAACGTGTGATCCTGTGACCCATTCTGTTTTTGGATGAGCTCAAAACATTTATTAGAAAAAAGATTAGATCTAAGAAGGATCTAACCGAACACAATCATAACAAGGGAGTTCTCAGAAAGAGCTGTCGGAACAAAACCCGAACAAAGGAGGACAACAAGTCCAAAATAAATTAACCTTTATCAGAGACCCATTCTTCACCTTCCGACGTCAGATTCGGATCATCGAAGGTCTTTGCTTGAGTAGGCTGAGCTAGTTTAGAACGAGCTTGGGCTAACTGCTTCGAAACATCAAACGAATTAGCAATTCTCGCACGGTCCAAGGAGCGAGCTGTTGGTTTTGGTTTGATTGTAACGGTATAAGAATCCGTTAAATGTTTAGGAAGACGGATCTGACATTTCGGTTTGAGAAGAGCTTCCTTCCACACATTACCCAACATTGCCGAGGTAGCATTACACTACTTCGTATCCACCATAGGTGCCCCACTCGATTGAGTACGCATATCCGAACTTGCAAAGACAACAAGGGTGGACTGGGACTCGGATTTGGGTTTTACACCAACACAGACCCACCCTTATCCATAGCTACCGTTGATTCTGGGCTGAGATCCGGGCTTGGGCTTTACACCAACTCAGGCCCACTCTTATCCATAGCTAGCTGACCCACAGGCCCATCCACTTGTTCCGTACTTTGGGTCTGCCAATGGTCCTCGTCTGTTGCAACAATCGTAACTAACTACGCAGAATCTGGTGGAGATGAAGCGCGAATGACGGTTGGATCAACAAGAACAACGCGCTCGGGTTTTCCTGAACTATCCAAACCACCTCCGCTGCTCGGCGTTGAAGAGCTCACCAGAACAATCACCGACACTCTCTGATTTCCAACCGTTCGACCTCCGAGATGAGCAAACGCAACCAGAATGACAAACCCGTTGAGTCTGAAGCCGTCGAATGCTTCCACCACCTGCACAACTGATTCCTGCGACCAAAATTCGATAAATCCAAAGTAGGAGCCTCGCCAATGTGGCCTTTTGAGAACAGAGGCCTACACTATGTTACCGTAGACCCCAAGGGCGTAGGTAATCCAATCCACCGATGTATCGTATGAGTGATTACAGACAAAGAGCTTCGTTTTGGAAATATCTGCAATCGGAATTGTAGTACCTCCACGATGGCTCTGTTTCGCCGGAACCGATGCATCTTTAACTCGAGACACGATCGCTTCATGATCTCCCTCTGCATCAAACTTTGCGGATGGAGCAGCCTTGTTCCCACTTCCCCGAACACGAGGGTGAGTATCTTTTTTGCTTGGATCCTTCGTCGCCAGAACTGCCTTACCATAACCACGAGCTTTCTCGTACTTTTGCTTCCTAGCATCAGCCTCTACCTGAACAACCACCAGACCTTCAGCTGCCCTTCTCAGAGCCTTTGCACCTGTTCCCAAAGCCTGTGACCCACTCTTTATCTTTTGAAGACATCAGATTGAAGTTAGTGTCAGATCGTCGAAAAAAATTACTTGAATAGACTGAGAAATTTGATCTTGTCGAGCTTGCGCAACATACTTTCAAATCCTAACAAGGGGAAACTCCATGTCCGAACTATGCTTGACCTTTGTTTCCAGCATCCAAACTGCGACTTACCTTTCATGCCAACTCCACACTGCGAACTATTCGCGATTCCTATATAATATCAAATTCTGTCTATTTTGACTGAACCGTTATTTTTGCTTGGGAAAAGACTGAATTGCCCCCAAATTTTTAGTTTAACACTGACCCAACAAAAACACTCTCTAACTCACTCACTTCTCTCTAACTCTCTGAAGAAGACGAACCGAAGAAGCTTCGACGATGACGAAGCCAGGGAATACGAAGAAGAAGAAGCATGTTTTCGACAAACCCAGGAGCAAGGAGAAGCTTCTCGAGCTTAGGGTACGTACTGAAAACTAATTTCTGATTTAGTGAATCAAATGTTTCTGATGTAGTTAGGTTAGGGTTTCTGATGTAGTTAGGTTAGGGTTTAGATTAGATAGATATATTGAAAGGTTATGGTTTGGGTTCAGTTCTATGAAGTTCAACTTGGGATTTTGTGGTCTAGGGTTTCTGATTTAGTGAGGTTAGGGTTTAGATTAGATTGATATATGGTTTGGATTGAGTTCTCTGAGGTTAGGCTTCTCCATGTTTGAACTGATCTGCCACAAAAATCATGTAGAGGTGACTGGAAAAACAAAAGGCATTAGCTTTATTTAGGGCCAGATACTTTATTGCTTCATTTGTAACAAGGATGTATCAAAACAGTTCAGAATGTTACCCTTGTTGAGGTCAACCAATCTAATCTTATAACCCTCTCCTCTGTTTTATCAGTTCACAAAAAGAAGCTAACTTATTTTTGCTTTGTTGATTTTTTTTCTTCTCAAAAGTACTATATCATCACACCTTCCCAGTGTATAATAACAAAAATAGCTCTCAGGTGTGTTAGAGATTCATATATAAAGATTGTTTAGAAGCTCTTTGTACCCAATAAATTGACTCCTTTGTTCTGTTATTTTATTTCATTGTACTAGTTTTCAATTATTCCTTGATCGTAAGTGTCATATTAGATGCATCTGTAGCATGTAATGGTAGTTGCATGTGTAGTTTATTTTGCTTAATGTATACAATCTGGGGTGTTACATTTGTATAAAACAAAACTGTAGATGGGGAAGAAGGGTAAGAAACAGACAGTATCGAGAAGGTTGGTTGATGAACCTTCGGATGATGAAAACATGGAGGAGGCTGAGATGTTTAGGGAGGAAGTAATTTAATGTAGTTTGAATTGTAATGCATAATTAACTGAATTATTACTTGTATGACTGGTTGTAGGGTCTGATTGACGTTTTGACCGACCATCCCAACATTGAACACAGGCACTGCATGCGCCATTTGTACGAAAATTGGTACAAGCAGTTCAAGGGCCATGAATTAAAGAAACTTTTGTGGAGGTGTTCTCGTGCTACTTCTGGTGAGATGCTCGAAGATGTGATGGAGGAAGTGAAACAGAAGAATGATAAAGCTTGTATGTGGTTGTGTGAGAGGCCTCCCCAAAATTGGTGCAAGGCGTATTTCAAGCCAGACTCTAAGTGCGCTGCCCAGACGAACAATATATCCGAGTCTTTCAACTCTTGGATCGGAAAGGGCCGAGACCTTCCCATTTTGACCTTCCTGGAATTCTATCGCACAAAGTTGATGAAGTGGTTCTATTTGAAGGGTCAGCTGATACCTCGAGAAGACAGACACTTATGTCCCCTGATACCTTCAAGGTTCTATTTGAAGGATCAGCTGATACTTGAATACTTAGGGATCATTCTTAATAAACATAGTTGCTTAAAAAACACTAATATTTGAAGCAAAGACGGTTAAGATTCTTCAACATGCTTAAATTGCCTGAAGTGTTAAGATTTGAAGCAAAGAGTGTTAAGATTTGGTTTCATATTTTACCTTGTTCTTCGGTAAGACTAATATCACCAACTTCTTTTACTTTGCCTTTCTCACTAAACACATGTTCTTTGGTGTTCTTAAATTGTGCTTCAATGTTGAAGAAATAAATATAGAGAGGAAATAAATGAAGACGATGAACTGAAATGGTTGGTGTTCTTAAAATTATGCATGAACTGAAACTGAAATGTTTAGATTTGGTTTCATATTTTACCTTGTTCGGATTGATGATGGCTGAATTTGTAGGTGATTCCAAGGCTCTCTCTTAGGCTTCGGCAGTTGAAGAAATATGTTCAAACATCACATGCACAACTCCAAGCCTGTACTCAGCCTCCTGGTTCCAAGAAGGGGAAGAAAAGCAACAAGGGAATCAATTCCTCATCACAGCCCTAGGTCTAATTGGTGTGATGTGTGTTAGTAGGTATAGGTTGTAGTGGTGGGTGGAGTCCATTATTGTAGTATTAAAGCATGGACCACCTCACCTTTTTTGTCTAAGGTAACATGTGAGTGGCAGACATAGTCCCCATCTCTTCTTTTGTGAACTTCAAAGGGAATCCAATTCCCTCTACCTCTCCCATGACAGATTCGGGACAAATGCGTTGTCTTTTGTGTATGCATGTGACATTGGGAACACATCAATTTACTGCACTATGAGGTTGATTACACATTGCAATTTTTTTTTTCTTTACAATATTTTTATATGCATGCCATGTCCTATAAATAGTTAACCAATGTTCAACATATCTTCATCCCATTCCTATTAGGCATAATACTTCTCTCCTCACATCTCCTCTCCACATTGCTCCTACCATGTCTGCTAATGACGATATTGAAAACTACGTTGATGGTTACTCTTCGTCGGGGGGTAGCGATACTTGGTACAAGTATGAGCACCCAACTGTACCCGACCCTCCTCCTTTTGACCCCGAAACCGAGTTCCCATGGCCTTCACCAGCTAGGGAATTTTCAGATGACGAGGAGCCAAAACAGGATCCCAACCCTACCAAAGAGGCTCCGGTTGCAGACCGTCCACCTGTTGACGATACGGACGTGAAAGCCGAAAGTTCACAACATGGATATGCCGGTGACACCGAAGAAGAAAGGAGCAGGGATGAAGCATCCTCCTTATGGCATGTCGTTGCCCCGGACACAGAGGATGATGAGGACGATGGCAAGAAACCCTAAATCTCGGCGTTCAACAATGCTACAAGTCGAGCAGTATTTTCCATTTCTCCATCATCTATCTTCTTCATGCATTTTCAATTCAGTAACTTAAGCCATCCTTATCGTGTTGTAATGCATTTTAATTTCCGTAACCTATGCTTTCCTTATCAACTATTAATGCATTTTCATTTCTGTACCCTCTTTTGAACAATGTATTTCACACATTGCATAGTTCACACATTGCAACTAATCATACATCATACTTCATAATTCAAGATTACATAACCAACTCATAGTTCAACTCATAATTCAATTTTACTAGTACTACATAAACAACTTATACATTATCACATAACCACAAATTATGAAGCACACACTTTTCCAACCAACACGCATTGTACTGTTCTTCTCCAGCTCTATGTTCTTCTGTTCCAATGTTCTTATCTTGTGAACCAGCTCGGGAACTAATTCTCTCCCACGAGGACATACATCATCATCGACCCACTCAAAAAATTTGCACTTGTGGCATGCCTGTCAAAACTTATACATTAATTACGTAAAAATTCATATGAATTGAACTTTTCAACTCAAATATCAAATACTTACACTGAACTTTCCACATCCCAGAAACCTTCTACCTGGATTTTCTTTTGAGAACGACGTACGCATCGGAGCTCTCACACCACAATAACAATTAACAACTCTTGTATTCCCCATCCTATCACCCTTACACAAACAAAATGCATACACTAACTACATAAGGTATTGTGATGGTTTATTTTGACATAAAAATTTGACACTGTTGCTTTACCAATAGACATCATAAACATTTGTGTTTTTAACTAATTCATTTTTCAGAATTTCTTAAACACATCATCAACATCCCCAAATTCATTTACCAATACACATTGTTGCTTTAACTAAAACTTAACATTCAGGACAATCTGTACACATCATCAACATCCCCAAATTCATTTTTCAGGTTTGAATACAAATTCGAATTTGATTCTTCAACATGAACAAACCCTATTTTCAGAATTTCTAAAATACAAACATGAACTAACCATATTTTTATTTTGCAGGTGTAATACAAATACGAATTTGATTTTTGAACATGAACTAACCCTATTTTCAGAATTTCTTAAACACAAACATGAACTAACCATATTTTTATTTGTCAGGTGTAATGAAAATACGAATTTGATTTTTGAACATGAACTAACCCTAGTTTTTGGTTCTAAAAATTTCAGTTCTTACCTTCTTCTCTGTACCCAACATCCTTCACCTTCGCCTCTTCTCAAACTCTTCGACCCAGGACCAGCTTCTCTCTCCTTCACCTCCTTCTTCTCTCTCCTTATCTGTGAACGCGACAACCATACACTTTAGAACATGGAACAAGCCGTTCATCGTTTATACAAGAGACATGAGGGCAGTTTGGCCATTTCTTAAATGTTTGACACGCACGTGACGGTCATGTGCGCAAAAAACGGACGGTTCAGTCAAAATAGACAGAATCTGATATTATATAGGAATCGCGAATAGTTCGCAGTGTGGAGTTGGCGTGAAAGATAAGTCGCAGTTTGGATGATGGAAAACAAGGTCAAGCATAGTTGGGACAGGGAATTTCCCCTCCTAACAATTGTAGCTCCAAAAAATAAATGGCTTGGAAATGGGCTCTAACCCGCCAAACATCTATGGTAGACTACACTTGTACTATACACATGACTATTATTGTATGACTATTATACTTCTGTTTCACACGGACTTATACTTGTAAAGGACATCTCTCATGCCTAGATCATTACTGTACTCTTTGTATCATATAAACTCACTGTGTATGTCATATGAGATTCAAGGAAAATTATACACTTGTATGGTATCAGAGCTTCGAATACCATTTCTTCTTTCTCTTGTATTTTTTTTTCTTCCAGGTTTTTGCTGTTCATGCGCAACCATTACTTCCTCTTTGTCTCTACTATTACCACACACACCAAGTCTTTCCCTTTTCACCATGGTCGATGCTCATTCATCCACCCAAACAGAAACCAACACCCCACAGTCACAACAACTGGTTACCCTGCTTATACCGTCTCAAGCCCGTGCAACACTGTCTCAATCCGTCTCGCAACAAAGGACCCTCGATTTAAACAATGGAGGGAGATGTTCAAGGTATTATGTACTAGCCATCAAGTTCTCAATCATATTACCGATTTATCGCCGGCGAATCCTTCTCAATTGTGGATGCGTCTTGACGCTTTGATCGTCTCTTGGCTTTATGCAACGGTTCATTCGGATTTACTTTACAATATTTTCAAGTCAGATGCTACCGCTTTTAAGCTATGGACATCGATTGAATCGATCTTTAGAGACAACAAAATGGAGCGTGCTATCCAATTATATCAAGGGGTAACCCTTTTCCTAACCCCATTTGAGCTTTGTTTTTCAATTCCTAACTTAGGTTTATTTTTGGTGAGTCACCTTTCAATTTTTGGCAGAAAGTATCAAAAATCGTCAAAACTGACGATTCCGTTAGTTTTTTGCCTACGTTTCGGCCATGTATCGGCACGGTGAAGTGACACGTGGCAAAAAAAACTAACGGAATCGTCAAAATAAACGGTAAACGATGCTTTCTGCAAAAAAATTGAAAGGTGACAGTTGGGAAATGTCACCAAAGTAAACCTAGGTTAGGAATTGAAAAACAAAACTCAAATGGGATTAGGAAACAGAGTTTCCCCTTATATCAACAACTCAGCTATCTCCGCAAAGGATCTATGTCCATATCCGAGTATTGTCAACAAATTAAACTTATTTCGGATTCTCTAGCGGACATTGATCAACCTATAGCCGATCAAGAGCTCGTTCTTTAAATGTTGCACGGACTTCCTTGAATCTTACAACATGACTATTGAGGTAATCAACATCAACACCCAATTCCATTTTTTAATGTTGTTCGTTCTATGTTCTTGTTAGCCGAAACCAGACAAAACCAACACCCTGATTCAACTACTGTCCTCCACGCCGATATACCCTCTGCTTACTATACTAATGGTAATAGTAGAGGCAGATATGGAGGACGGGGACGAGGCTACGGTCGTAGTTCCTGTCGTAGTTTCGGCCACTCCGGCTTTGTAACGCTTTATTCCAAAGTCCATCAGTAAATTCGTTATCTGTCTAAAAAAAATCCTTTAGACTATGATACATTAACCTTAAATGTCTAAGATGCTCCTTGTTTCCTCGTATGCAAGTGATTCCAAATCTTAATACATGATCAAGCGGCCAAGAGGGGATTGATGAGAGCTCCAACAAAGAAGACAGTCTTAGAAATTTCCTCTCTCAGCACAAACATGAAAGGATGTTCAGCTACAAAGCTCGGAACATAAGAGCTTAAACCAAACAATCTCAATCCTGAAGCCGTGCAAGCTGCGGCTTCCGTACCTTCCTCATTCAATTCAATGAAGGACTTATGAAATATACTCGAAACGCAAAGCTTCTGGCCTCCGGGACCATCCACCATCTCAGTAAACTCACCAGCACCCCCGAAAGGCAGTGTCAGCCCCAACTCTTTCATGTCCTCTGAAACCTCAAATTCGAACGAGAACTTGAACTTTGGGATCCAAAGATGTGTCACTCCCATATGCCACAGACCGAAGTCTTGGTTTAAGAACCCGGGTTTAGAATTCACGGTCTGGACTAGATTTTTCAGACCATCTTTCTCTTTTGGAAGGAAAAAGTGCATAGAGAATCTGCTGCTCTTCTCGCTGCTTTGGTATGGGATCTCAAGAACTTTGTAACCTTCGAAGTTGTCCCGAAACAAGTACCTTTCGTGCCTTTCGCCAGTCATGAATGGAACTTTGACAGTCTCTCCGTTGAGAAGGTTGAAATCTCTGGCCTCGGACTTTGTCGGGTCGAATTGTCTGTCCCATGTTCCTTTGAAGTAGAGAGCATTTGCTAAGACAAGCGCTGTTTCACTGTCTAGAGATTCCGATGGAAGCAGCTCTTTTATGAGTCCTCTGGTTTCATCCTCTGCCCACGAGTTCACTTCTTGTATCACTTCATCAGCCTTAAATTGGGGACAAGAGTCAATACAACTAGAAACAGAGGATCTTGAAAAACTATGTGCTAAGAGATAGTACCTTAGTTGCAAAGTCAACTTGTTTCACATCAGCCTTGTAAACATTCTTGACAAGGTCTTCAAAACAAGGCTTGAAGCCAATGTTCTTGTCGATCCAGGCCCCGTTGATGAAAGAAAGGATGGGACCGGCACCAACATCGTCCTCGTTTTTGTTGAGAAGTGATGTGAGAGCGATGATCTGCGAAGACGAGAGGTTAAGGTCTACTAAGGTTTCTGATCCGAGGAAGAGAAGAAGCTGGTCCAAGGTATGGCCTCTTGATCCAGCAGCTGCTAGGCTCAACAGGACATGTAACGAGAAAGGGGAGACCACAAAATTAGACCCCTTTTCTGCTTGTTTCAGCAAGACTTGGTTGGCTACGAGTATGCAGAAATCAGTGCTGAAACAAGTTTGAGGCTCCATTTCTGGTCGACGAGAACTTACTGATATTGTTTGTGTTTGTCTATGTTGTCTCTGTCCTACTACTAATAGGCACTTAAGGTGGAGTCTACAAAGTTCCTTTGAGAATTATCATAAAAGGATTGTTAAGTGTGTCTAAATATTTGACATATGACTTAATAAATTAGTTTTGGGATCAAAATGATATATATTATATAATATGTATATCATGTGATTTATTTGAGGTTTCTGACAGGATTGTGAGCATACTGATGTTGTAACTATTGTTGAAACTCAGCCAATGACTAATCAGAAGCTGCCGGCTTTGATAAAATTAAGGAATGAACAACTGTCAGGACCAACAAGATGGACGTCCAAACGAAGTCGTTTCAACCAGTGCTGCTGAGGTAAAGCTAAGAAGAGCCTGGAGTCTTCTAGAAGACCATGTGGCAGCCAGCTGGATGTTTGTTTGATCTGTTACAAAATGTTTAGAGACTAAGTGACGTATAAATGAGAGATTAAAATCCAGAGAGAGGATTATTCCTGATAAATTGCTGAACCTTGTGTGGTTGTAGAGAGAGATGGCTTAAGTGTGGAGCCTGAGCGCAGCGATTATACCTTAACATCTTTGATAAATAGCGTTTTTTATAAGCTCGAAAATTTATTTATAGGAACGATTCTAAAAAAGAACGGAAATGTCTGCATCAAGAAAATACAGGATAAAAATTAACGATTACAAAGGGACTCCATTAAAGGAGTCAAAAGACTTGCCTTTTCCTAAAAAAAAGGAGAAACAAGGAAACAAAAAAAGAAGCCGCCAATCTCGCCTCCCGAAGTCAGTCCTCGTAACTTTCTTCTTGGAACCTAATTCACGAACTGTAGTCCATGCATCCTTTCTTGGCGAAACTGCACCCTGAATTTTTCCTTGTTCAACCTGTTTCCCAATGTCGGGGGACGAACGCATCTTTCCCACTCAAAACACTCAATACAAGCACACATGGAGTACGCATGCTCCAGAGAAGCGGTCAACCACAAGTCAACACTTGAACAAGACCAAACTACAACTTGAGAGTTTTCGAAAAGATCCACCAAAATGGCAACACCACCAACCGTTGGCTCACTCTACAACGAATGCTTAGCGGGTCGATCATTGACCGTTAATCCAATTCCGATCTCAACCATTCGGCTTCACCGATCACTAGGGAGAGGATACCAATCAAGTAATGCAAACATTGTAGTGTAAGGTTCCAATTAGGACAACCCTTAAAGCAACTCAAGACTCAAACTCCCTAACTCTACCCACCTAATTGACTTCGGTCCGAGGTTTGAAAATCAGTTCGTAAGACACATGTTTCAAAGGAAACCAGGCTCTGATACCAAATTGTCACGCCCCAAATCCGGTTCTTGCCCGGACCCGAGGCATGACTAGTAATAAATGATTTAAAAGATGCTAATACAACAACTAGTTCCTGAAAATCTCCAATAATGAAAACAAATCCGCAAAACTGAGTTCAAAACACAATAACCCTCCAGGGGTGTAATAATAATCCTCCACAAGTTTTGTTCAAAACATAAAAGTGAACCGTACGAAGTCTCTATAATGCACCCACACAGAGAAGCTCCCGAGCTTCTACTCCTCAATCAAGCCTGTAAACACAACCGTAAATTCATAGGGGTGAGCTTGCGCTCAGTAGGGAAAACGCATAACACAGTGGACCTTAAACTCAATAATTTCAGCAGTAAGTCAACATATAGTTCTTAACAATCACAGGCAATAGATAAACCGAACAATGCCGTGGTACATGGAGTCACCACCCTCTGATCCACATCTTATGTGTCCTCTCGGATTTTCCCTCCAATCCAGAGGAGACGCATATCATTGAGACTATCGGAAACACCCTTCAGGGCACATATCGTCGGAAGTCTCAGAAACGTCTCCAAGGGATTTTAGGTCATTGGGAACCCAGGGCAATACTCCCATAGGAAGCGCACACTTGGGCAATTTAATAATAACAGTTCATAATTGAATACTGCACTCAAACAGAAACACGTAACAATTCAATCCCAACCACCACCAACTCATTGTCACCCATAGCTCACACATCACCAAACCACCACAACACACGGCACACGAATCACATAACCACAGCACACCAATCACACAATCACAACTTACCGTTCACTTACCAGTCTCGAACTAACGGGGCATCGATCACCTGATTGCACCGCTCGGTACAACCAGTCATACTCGATGCTCCAAGCAACCATTAAAGTAAAAAAAGTAATCATTCGAATACCATCAACGATCAAGTACGATTTTAAACAACCAATCATAAAAACCTTCAAGCGAGCATACACACATGTAATTCAACTAGTTCCATTAGACTCCTTAGCCTATCCACTAAGCAACCAACAAACAAGCATGTGATCCTAACACGTAGCTAATCCGAGGGCTTTGCCAAGTCTCCACCCTCCGATCCACATGATGTGTCCTCTCAGATTTTCCCTCAAATCCAGAGGAGACGCATAACATTGAGGCAACCGGAAACAACCCTTCGGGGCGCTTATCATCGGGATTCTCAGAAACGTCTCCAAGGGATTTTATGTCCTCGGGAACCAAGGTCTTACTCCCATAGGGAGCATACACTTGGACAATTCAATAATAAGTAGTTAATAATTGAATAACGCACTCAACCGAAACACGAAATAATCCAATCTCAACAACCACCAATTCATTTCCACACATAGCTCACACCTCACCAATTCACCACAACACGCAGTACACGAATCACGTAATCATAGCACACCAATCACACAATCCCAACTTACCGTTCACTTACCAGTTTCGAACTAACGGGGCATCGATCACCTGATTGCACCGCTCGGTACAACCAGTCATACTCGATGCTCCAAGCAACCATTAAAGTAAAACAAGTAATCATTCGAATACCATCAACGATCAAGTACGAGTTTAAACAACCAATCATAAAAACCTTCAAGCGAGCATACACACATGTAATTCAACTAGTTCCATTAGACTCCTTAGCCTATCCACTAAGCAACCAACAAACAAGCATGTGATCCTAACACGCAGCTAATCCGAGGGCTTTGTCAAGGCTCCTCTACCAGACAATCAATTCCCAAGTATTGAAAGCGAATTACACTAGTGATTGGCATCCTAATCGTTCACAACTAGACACTTCCGGTTATTAGTAAATGAAAGACGATTATACTAGTTATTCGCATCCTATAGACATTTCTAGGACCTTTCCAATTTTATTAACCTAACATGCATACTAAACATCATAAACGAGAGGTTAAGGCTTTCCCTACCTCAAGGTCTTCCTCTCAACACTTTGATGAAGTCTGATGATCACCACTCCGTTCTTCACTCGGGTCCCGGCGTGATCCTTGCTCCTCTAACTCGATCCCCAAAGTCTTGGACACAAAGAAACGATAATTAGACTCCACTTAAACAGCAAGAAAGGCTCCCAAAACCCTTCCAAAGTTCAGCTCAAAACCAAGGTGCAAAACCCTCAAGAAACCCTCACCCTGGTCGGTCACGGATCCGTGACGTTAACCCTCACGGTTACCATCACGGAGCCGTGACGAGTACCGTCACGGACTCCCTCACGGAGCCGTGACGTCGCCCGTCACGGGATCCGTCACGGATCCGTGGCGCACCAGGGCAGTTTCGCCCTTCTTCAACCTCCAGCTCCTTTTCTCCGAAAAACCACCTTCAAACCCAGAATTTTACCCCTTCCAACTCTCAAAACAGTCCAAAACCTTCAATACTCCTCTACCCATGGTATGAATCAACACACAAACAAGTTTCCAATGATTCATCAAATCAAACCCAACTCAAAAGCTCCAACAAACCAATGATTTCTCAACAAAAAACCAACAAAGCTTCTCATCAACAACATCTCCCACCATTGCTACTCAAACCCAACAACATCTAGCAATTTTCACCCAAAACCCATGAAAATAGATGAAGAGAAATGAGGATTAGAGAGTTGCATTACCTCTAGAATGTTGGGATGAAGAAGATGGTAGTGATTTTGAGGAGGGATGGCTAGAGGAAGACTTCAAGTGGCCTCTTCTTCCTTGATTTTCCCTCAAACCTCCATGGGAGCTCTTCTCCCTTGCTCCTCCTCTAATTTTCGGCTACACCAACAAATATGAGTTGAATTTGCTATTCCAATCTCATATAATACCTAGATGTAGCAATGTCCAAAAAGCCCTTGAGCTAGAAATCCTTGTAGTAGCTTTTGGGAGGGTAAAAGAGTCTATGACTATCCCTTTTTCTCTCTTCCAACCACAAGGGGACAAGTGTCCAAAGGTGATTTATTTTTCCCAAATTAAATTCCAGCACACTAGGAATAATGCTTTTAGTCGATAAAAAGTCTCGTTTTGACCAAAATTGACTTTCTCCAACATTATACTCAAACGAAAGGGATTTCTCCCCTGAAGCCAACCGTGATGATGGCTAATTCGTTTGGGTTCCGGAAAAGTACCGAGTGACTTCCTGAGTCGTCGGTTCGACCGGAAGCGGGTCTTACAGGAGATGTCACGCCCCAAATCCGGTTTTGACCGGACTCGAGACGTGAACTTAAAATAATAAATAAATATAGTAAAATTTATTAAGACTAAATTTCAAAAGTGATAATAAATCAATTGACGAAGTTAACAGCTTACAAAACCCAGTGTGCAAATTTAGTTCCAAAAACGACAGCACGTCTCTAGACCTACTAGCCTAGGACCCTCGCCAGCTCCCAAGCTCAGCTGTGTCCTGTTAGCACAAACCCCGCTCAACACCTGAAAATCAACAATGTAAGGGGTGAGCTTTCGCCCAGTAGAGAAAGTAGTTAAGGTAATGAACATCGGCTCACCACCACGAGTAACCGTCCAATTAGGGCATACTAGTACAGCAACCCTAACTACCGATCGGGGTTCATAGCCAATTTACCAAAACACACAAACTGACAACTCTCATACAATAACCACTAACCAAACAACAAACGTATCAAAACACAGAAGCCATCAACACACACATCATGTACTACAATCCTTGAACTCCGCCGACTGTACACAGCCCGACATCATTATATCAAACAGTAGGTCAAGTATTCATCGGACTACCTCTCGATCCAGATGAGGCGCATAACGTCAAGAATGCTGGAGACGTCCTTACAAGGACGCATTCGTCGGGACTCTAGGAAACGTCTCCAAAGGACCATAGATCATCGAGGTTGAAACACGCCACCCAGTGCCCATCACAACCCGTAGGCCCAACACGACCCTCAGGCCCAACCACGAACCGTAGGCCCACTATGCTATGATTTGGCCCGTCGGCTCCGACCCGTCGGCCCTATGCAATATGATATGATGTGGCCCGTCGGCTCCGACCCGTCGGCCCTATGCAAGATGATATGATGTGGCCCGTCGGCTCCGACCCGTCGGCCCTATGCAACACGACCCGTAGTCCCCAACCATATTATGGCCCGTCGGCCCGACCCGTCGGCCCCAAACAACGACCCGTAGGCCCCAAACAGAATCGGAATACCATCCTCAAGGATCACACAAAAAACTAAAATCACGCATCGAAATGCAACAGATTGAACACGGCTCACAGGCCCAACAAACTTACCACAACCAGTCACGTCGGTCTATCACTCACCCGACCATTACACAACCAAGAGTTCACATCAACACAAGCACGGCACACTCGCCCACACATAACAACAACATGTTCAACGGATATACTAATCTTGTTTATTAACCCTAACGACACCGACTAACACGGAAAGCACATCAAACAACAACAGGCAACCAACAACACGCAACCTACGGCTCGACACGGCCGATCTACCAGCACATCAATTCCCAAGACAGAAACGTAAATGTTCGCAGTTCAATCGTCTATGCTAGTTGTTCTCATCCTACATATTACTACGACTCGTCCGGTTATTATCTGATATGAATGTCTTTCCAGTTTTATTAATCCTAGCATGCATACTAGTAACTTTCCGCAATTAAACCGGTATCCGCTACGTTCCCTACCTCAACCGAAGAACAACCAAAGAACAACCGCTACGTCTCCTAGCTGCTGACGTCCTGGCTCGCTACCTCCGGTCTTCTCTTCGATTGAAGCCGGACTCTAAAACAAAACGAAATCCAACTCAAACACGGTTCCAAAATCGAAATAAACGCTACGACGATTTCAATTTAAAAACAAAAGTTGCCTTTTAACTCGAGCGGCTAAGAGCGGGCTTAAACGGCGAATCGGGTTCGAGTACTCGAGCCCCGAACACCAAACCCGGCGCATGAATCCCGATGTACATGTTTCGAGGCACGCTTACCAAGACACGTGTTTCGAGGCACGCTTCCGAGGTACAAGTTTTGGGCACGAATATCGAGGTGCCCGATTCAGCGTCTCGTTGTTAGTCCGTTCTAAGTACGACAGTCCAAGATCGTCTTAACTTCGAATCTGGTTTTAACCCTTTTTGATTCAACCAACTCTTTCGTTTTAAAAACCCTTTTCTTTAAGACTCTGTTGATTTAATTTCTTTTATTTTAGTTTGTTTCTGCTTCGATCCAACATCACAGATTCAGACCTCAAAACCATGTCGGTTTCAACAAGCCCAGATCCAAGAAAACTAGAGGAAAAGAAAATAACAAGGGAAAAGAAAATAACAAGGGAAAAGAAGCTTTGTGTGAATCCGGCCGACCAAAGCTGTCGGTAGAGCGTTTCTCACCGTGGGAAGGGACGGTGACGAGAGGGTGGTTGGTGTCGGGCGCGACGGCGGAAGATGGCGGGAACTCGCCTCAGATCCGGACGAGTGGCGAATGCCGGCGACGTCTGAAATGCCGCCGGTGATTTGAGGTCGAACGGGGACGGCGAGGGGAAAGCTCGGACGATGAGGGTACCGGCGACGGTGGCGACGGTCGGCGAGATGTGGCTGGACGGGAAAGAGGTCGGCGATGGAGAGAGGGAAGGGGCTCGGCGAGGTTATGGCCGGACGAGATAGAGGCCGACGATAGAGACTGTCGTGAGTTGAGGAGAAGACGATGGAGGTAGAGAGAGAGAGAGGAGTCTGGCGGTAGAGAGAGAAGGAACAATGGTTTGAAACCCTAATTTTTTTTGGGTTTTATACTAGTAACAACGATTCGGGCTTGGGCCCAGAGTCAGGCGGGCTCGAGCAGCGGGCTCTGGCGAACTGGGCTTCACAGCCCACAACGAAGGGGACTAGGTCGGCCTGGCTCGGCCGGGTCAGCTGGTCTGGCCGGGCTAGGTCCGACCCGGTCCGACTTTCTCTCTCGCTTTTTTTTATAAATTAAATCTGATTCAAAAACCACTTTTTTTTGAACGAATAAGAGATTAAACCCAAAATTTACCCTCGACTTTCCGATCGAACAAAAACTTAAAACTTAAACCGTTTAAAACCGGAGCGGTCTTCACAGGAGAAGGTTTCCGGAGAGAGATTGACAGAAGGCGTGAGCAAGGCCAAGCCGACCTGATGAGGGATTATTTTGTAGAGAGCCCGATCTATGGCCCCAAATTGTTTAGGCGGCGTTTTCGTATGTCCAGACCATTATTTTTACGGGTTATGGAAGCGGTTGCGTCTCACGACAGGTACTTTGTTCAGAGCTATGACACTGCACGGCGGTTGGGGTTATCAAAGAACCAGAAATGCACCGTCGCGATACGAATGCTAGCATATGGGTGCTTTGCCGATTAATTGGACGACACACTACGTATGGGGGAAAGTACATACTCAAATGTGTTCGACGTTTCTGTAAAGCCGTTATTGGGGTTTTCTACGAGGAATACATGTGGAAGCCGAATGTGGCGGACATGACGCGATTACTTGAGTCGGGCAATAGCCGAGGCTTCCCCGATATGATTGGCAGTCTTGACTGCATGCATTGGGAGTGGAAGAATTACCTAGTCACATTGCAAGGATCACATGAACGTGGCGATCACGGGAATCCAACAATTATGCTGGAAGCAGTTGCGTCTCGGGATACGTGGATTTGGCATGCGTTTTTCGGTATGGGTGGCTCGAACAACGATATTAACGTCCTCAACGCCGGCCACCTATTCGACGCAGCTTTCCGTGGTCGGGACATGACCGTGGATTTCGAGATCAACGCATCGCTACAACAAGCCGTATTATTTAGTTGACGGCATTTACCCTCAATGGATCGGTTCGTCAAGTCGATTCGTCATCCCTATACCCGCAAACAGAAGTTGTTTGCCAAATGTCAAGAAAGTGCCCAGAAAGATGTTGAACGGGCCTTTGGATTCCTCCAAGCACGGTGGCACATAATGTCAAGGCCCGCTCGGATCTGGGATAAAGCGACTTTATCTGATATGATGCATTGGTGTATCATTCTACATAACATGATCGTGGAGGACGAACGTGATCGCTATGAAGCAGGGGATAACGATTTATTTTTTTATCTCCCTCCGGAATTACCTCAGGGTTTCGCACCACCTCAACCATGGAACCGATACATGCCCTTGTCGTACCACCAGGAACTCCAAGCGCGAGTTACTGTCATCAACGATGCGACTCATCGGCAACTTCAAGAAGACCTAATGGAGCACTTATGGAATCGTTCGGGCGGGACATACTACTTCGACGATTCGGACAACTGATAATTCCTGGTTTTTATTATTTATGTATTTTTTTTTAATTTATGTATTTTTTAAGTTATGTTTTTTTTTCGTTTTTTTAATGAACTTTTATTTCTATTAATGAAATTTTATTTCTATTTTATTTAGTAGTTGTCGATTTAAAAATAATGTTAACAATTCAGTTAAAAGCTTAATTAATTACACAGTCAGCATTTCTTAAAATCAAGCCCCTCATACAAGCCCTTCTGATGTGCAGCACACTTTTTTTAAGAGGGCAGAACCCTGAACCTTGCCCGTCAGCAGAGGGTTCTGCCTCAGGGTTAAGGGTTTTGCCCCCACCGATGTAGGTGCTCTTCGAGCACCCACATCGGTGCGGGGCTTGATGGCGAGGCAGGGGCAGGAGCTGAAGGGGGGGGGGAGTCGGTGTTCAGGGTCCGGTCCGGTGTGGAGGGGTTTGGTGCGAGGCGTGAGGGGCGGGGGCGTGGGGGAGAAGAGGAGGGGTTCGGGGCAGAGTGGCGCGAGGACTATTTCATCCTCGCTGCCCCTCTGCCTCTCTATTGCCTAGTGAAGGCGTGACACGTGTTCAACCCAAAAACAATGACCGTTGCTGGTAGTAACGGTCTGAAATGGCTACTTTTTTTAATACAAAATATCAAAACAAATTATTTTCCCCCAATTATAAATACCTCTCACCCATTTCATCAAATCCACAACACCATTTATAAATTTTCTACTCCACATTTTATCTCCAATTCTCTACCTTTCATTTTCAATACTCGAAAACAAAATGTCCGACGAAGAACATCAAACAAGAGAGGAGCTCACAACCGAACGCCGCGAGGTCGAAGCCGAACTTCGTGCTTGGGAGTGAGGACTCCGGCGTAGAACCCAGAGACAAATACAGAGAGCAATGCCAGAATTCGATAGAATGAGGCGACGACTCGAAGCAGTAGAAGGTTCCCGGAGAGAGATTGACAGAAGGCGTGAGCAAGGCCACGCCGATCTGATGAGGGATTATTTTGTCGAGAGCCCGATCTATAGCCTCGAATTGTTTAGTCGGCATTTTCGCATGTCCAGACCATTATTTTTACGGGTTATGGAAGCGGTTGCGTCTCACGACATGTACTTTGTTCAGAGCTATGACGCTGCACGGCGGTTAGGGTTATCAAAGCACCAGAAATGCACCACCGCGATACGAATGCTAGCATATGGGTGCTCTGCCGATTCATTGGACGACACACTACGTATGGGGGAAAGTACTATACTCAAATGTGTTCGACGTTTCTATAAAGCCGTTACTGGGGTTTTCTACAAGGAATACATGCGGAAGCCGAATGTGGCGGACATGACACGATTACTTGTGTCACGCCCCAAATCCGGTATTGACCGGACTCGAGACGTGACCGGAAGTAAAAGTAGAAAAGCGATAATTAACTACCAAAACCTTTGTAATATCAAAATAAACTCCCTATGATCAACAATGTAAAACAGTTCCAAAACTTCCAATGAGTCACAACTCAACTTAAAGAGTCAAATAAATAATGTTTAAAACACAAGACCAACATAACTCTAAGATTAACCCCAAGATGTCCAAAAGCCCCGAGCCTCGAACTCACTACACATCAGCTACGCCTGTAAAACAGTAAGAAAAACCAAAGGGGGATGAGCTTACGCTCAGTAGGAAAAACCTTAACAACTCAACCCTTAGGTCAATACTGTACTGGATAAGCAGATAACTCAAATAATAGTAAAATACGACTAACAATGGGATAGTGAGTAACAAAATAGAATAAAATAAGTACGAAGAAATAATATATAAACAAGATGACGTTAACTGGAAAGGTTCCATAAAATAATCAATTTAAAGTATCATAACGATTAAAAATGATCAATTGATATCACGCCAAGCACTTGCTTTCTCAAGCCTCCAATCTATGAATAAATTCTAGTGTCACCTCGGTTCCCATATCCCGATCCACTAGAGTATTCATATCATATCAGATTTTCCCTCGGTCCGGAGGAGACACATACGTCGGAGTACCAGAAACCATCCCATGGGGATGCTCATCTTTGGTATTCTCGAAAATGTCTCCAAAGGGCCATAGTCATAGGGAACCAAGATAGTGTTCCCGTAGGTCACACACACTCTTGGGTGAAACCTCAGGAACCATCTCTCATGAAGTAATCCCACTCGATATCCCGTAGGATCTGCCGAGCCCTTAGGCCCCTCACATCACTCAATATCCCGTAGGATCTGCCGAGCCCTTAGGCCCCTTACATCACTCGATATCCCGTAGGATCTGCCGAGCCCTTAGGCCCCTCACATCACTCGATATCCCGCAGGATCTGTCGAGCCGTAGCTCCTCACATCACTCAATAACCACGGTATCTGTCCAACTCCAACCATCACAACGGCACCGGATTACACCCCCCCCCCTCCCCTGGTGTAGTACCAAACCGAGCAATCAACAAGCATACATACATGCAAGAATAAGAATAAAAGAACGAGCATAAACATTCATCCATCAATCAACACTCATCGAAACACACTTTCACCACAACACACAAAGACGTTCACTTAATCCTCAAACTTAGAAGTACATACGTTCATCAATACATACCACACGAGATTCATACCCACAATTACCCTTACCGTCATACTTACCTGTCACGAACCATCGGTACATCGATCACCTTATTGTACCCCTTGGCACAACCAGTCATACTCGATCGTCCGTTCAATCAACAATTATATCAGCACAAACATTCAACCAATCAAGTAAACATTCAACAAATCAACAGTAAAGTAAACTAGTTCCATTAGACTCTTGGTTACCCTAATATCTATCAACCAAGCATGTGAACCTAGCACACAACTAATCCGAGAGCTCTTCACAGCCTCTCTACCAGTAAATCATGTCCCAAGTATTGAAAGCGAGTTATACTAGTGATCTTCATCCTAAGCATGCATTCTAGACATTCCGGTTATTAATAATTAAAAGACGATTATTCTAGTTATTCGCATCCAATAGGCAATTCTAGGACCTTTCCGATTTTATTATCCTAACATGCATACTAAGCGTTAATTAAGAAATTAAGACTTTCCCTACCTTGCGGTCTTCCTCTAATAATACTCCGATGAAACCCTCGAGTGGCCTTTCCTCCGTTCTTCACACGGGTCCCGGAGTGGTCTTCGTCTTCTCGGGCGAAGTCCAATCCGGTGTCTGGGTTTACAGATAAACTTACGATCAGATCCGGTAAGGCCCAAATTAAAATTCAATACGTTGCCTTTTAAACTGGAACGGGATAAGAGCGGGCTTAAACGACGAATCGGGTTCGAGTACCCGCGCACCGAACTCAGAACCCGATGCACGTTTTCTGAGACACGGATCCCGATGCACAAATCCCGAGGTGCGGGCACGATTCCCGAGGTACGTTTTTTGCGTCCCGTTTTGTCCCGTTCCAAGTTCGAATAACAGCCCAAAATTAGTCGTTCAGTTTCCAATTCGATTTCAATCCAAAACCAGCCCTTGATTAAATCTGATTAAAACCCGTTTTTAATTTAAAACCTTTTCCTTTTCTTTTATTAACTAAAACTGATTTTCGTCTTCAAAACTCTTTCCTTTTTCAATTTTCTTTGATTTGGAAACCATCCATACCAGATCCAAGGGGTTTCAGTTCAGTACTGCACAGATCCGAGAATAGAACGGGACACTGAACATAAAAGAGAAAGGAAAGTCGGGTTTTTAGGTCCGGCCGACCACCAGTAAGGGCGTCGCCGGCGACCAAACCCTAAAGGTGAGATTCTCACCGTAGGGGGAAGAAAGGGATGACTGCAGGTCGAGGTTGCGGTTGTGGAAGTTGGGCGGAGAACGGCGAGCTCTTCGGCTCTGGCCGTGGCAAGCGACAGAGAGCGGCGGCCGGAACTGAGAGGTGGAGAACGGGCTCGGCGACAGCTCTGGTTGAACGGGGACGACCGGTTGAGGGAGAGAGGGAGGAGCTCGGGCGACGAGCTTTAGGAGTCGGTGACTGTGGTTCGCGGGAGTGGGAGTGACTGGGGACGTGACGCCGACGGCGGCTCGGGTCAACTGAGACGAGAAGGAGAGGAGGTGGGACGACGCTCTGCGAGAAGGGAGAGGGTGTGATCGGATGAGGGAGAGAGAGGGTTGAGTCGTGCGAAGAGAGGAGGCGAATGGGTGTCAAAACCCTAGCTTAGCCCTCTTATACTCGGAGCTCAACAGGGCTTGGGCCCAGAACCGGGCTTCTGGCGAGTGTTGGGCCGCACGGCCCAAACCGAAGAAAAATGGATCCGGGTCTGCTGGTCGGATCCGGCCCAACCCGGTCCGACCCCTTTACCTCCTTTCTTATTTTTTTTGTTTTTCTTTCTTTTTCTCTCTCCTTTTTTTTTCAAAAACTCACCCCAATGTTTCAGTTTGTCAAAACAACACTCTTTTAAAATAAAGCGGGTTTTACAATCTACCCCCCTAAAAAGAATTTCGTCCTCGAAATTTAAAACGAACGCGCTCCTCTTGACCCTTCCTCAACAATTTGCAATCCAACGCACAACGTTTAACAACAACTCGAATACGGTCGATCACGAAAGTTAACCAACCTGCTATAATTCTCTTACCGTTGATACCCGTTCACACTTCTGGAAAAAAAAACATCGTTTTACAAGTTGTTACGTATAAGTCGTTGTATACGCGATACCACGGTTCTCAAACTCGGTGTACTGTTCCGTACAACCACGATCTCTACCAACACCTAGTCGAACGAACGACGTCCAACAACAAGAAAGGTAGAACCTCGTACTGGCATTTAGCCGAAAGTAGGCGTCCTTCAAGATACCAAACAAACATACAATAGTCACACTCGACAGCGAAACACAAACCAAGATTTATCCATAAAGTTTATCTCGATCGGTGGTGATTCTTATACCGTTGCCATTCGTTCACGAGTTGTCGATCAAAAAAACTTATAGTCAAGTACATCCAAGCCATCCCATAATTAGTAATCATCAAGCACTGAGATCTCGACAATTTGAACGGTTCAGAAACTAACACGGTTCTTCCATCGTTACTCGGTCAACTTAAAACCAACAACGATTAACCTTTAACTTTCCTTGTGCCCATGCATGGCACAAAATCCGACCTACCACACAACGCTTCATTCGGTGCCATCTTGTTACTGGCCTGGAAGCTTGTGGTAGTCGCCATCGGCTATCAGTTGCCGGATTTCAACGTGAGGTGTTCTCACTTCTATGGCGTAACTCATGGTTAAGCTTAGTTCTCGCGGGACGTTTAGCGTTTGTTCTTCTCTTGCTGGCACATGTACACCTTGATACCCGGTTCTCGTCTTCCATATTCTTCTCCGCTGGGAAAGTCGTCTGAACAACTCTCGATGTTATTCGCCTGTTCCGCGTGAACTGGCGGCAAACCGTTCAGTCCCTCTGAGACGAACGCATGGAGTACAATCTAATCTAATCTCTTAAGTACGGCACACACTTGTGCAACTTTTCGCTCGTTAAGCGGGATTTTGAAACAACCCTGCTTCGATGGTTCAAACCTTAAAACTTAAATCTTAAGCATGGGTAGAAGAAGCTAGAGATTACTACTCATGTGGGTTATGGGCCCACCACGCTTCCGCTGCGCTACCCTGATCTCGTCGCTGCTTGGTCATCTCTTGTGATCGTTCGGACCGTCTACTGGTCAAGGCCGCAGCCTTTCACTGCTCGGGCATTCGTTGTCGATAGCGTTCGACGAACGTCTGATGTTTCACCACTATGTTCTTAAAACTCGATTCTCACTATCGAAGAAGGAAAAGAACTTCCCGAATTACTAGGTCTGTTACTCCTCTTTCACGCCCAAATTGGCGTTCGTTGGTGCTACCGCACCTCTGGTCGGTGTGTTTAAGATACGGTTAGGGTTTACCAGTCTTAATCTCGTTCCAATAGAGAATAACCATGAAAACAATACGACCCAGTGTAAAGCTCGAGTGTTAGCAAACACACTCCACAACGTAAATCGTAAACGGCACTCTAAGCGATCTCAGGATCGATATCAAGTCCCTCAGCTCGGGGCCCGGTATTCTCGTATGCTTGGCCCCTGCTGAAACGGAAGTCCTCTCGATGGTGGTGGAAGAATCTGATGATGTGATAGTATGTCCTCTTATTGGCTCTCGTAGGCCGACCTGTAGGACGGTTGGTGAATACAACATTTCATGGGCAGTTCCGGCCCAGATGTCCACAATGTTTGCACGAATGGCAATACTGTGCCACCGGGGCAGGTCCAACTGACGCTGCTGCACTAACCCGTCGTGTCCCATCGGATTGGGTCCGAGGTTAAAACAATCCTGGGATCCTCTGCCTCTAAGTATTGCGACTCCGTGATGACCTTAGGAAGTCACTCGGCCTCGGCCTGGTCCTCCGCGCTCTGGCGGTCTCCCGAAGATGCTTCTTAACCCTCATCCTGAACGTAATAACTCGATCCGCGACAGACGGGGTGAGTCCTCCCTCGAACACCCATGGCGGCTCTCCTCGGTTTGCACCATCTCGGTGCAAAGCGGTATAGGAACGTGAATCCTCGCCTCATACTTAGAGACGGTCATCCCTCTCTACTGCATATCCAACAACTGCTGGTGTTGGTCCTCTCGAACGAATCGAGGGAAAGATACTGTTCCAGGAACAATCGCATGAACAGCTAAAAGTCACCGCCAACCCTGATCTGTACATGCCGCCACCAGTATCATGCTTCTCTCTCAAGCTGAACAGTCGCGAAAATAATCTCAGATGACTATCCGAAAACTCTCGAAGTAACAAAGTTGCAGGTCCTCCACTCCAACCATACTACAGCTGCCTCGAAGTCTGAACCCCATGGATTGATTGGCGTACTTAATATAAGAAAATTCATGAGAGTCTGGCCATGTTACTGTGCACCTGGCCTGGCTTCTCGAAAGTGACGGCGTCGGCCGTAGGCACAGACTCTGGTGCCGGTACTACATTCTCCTGCTGAGCGTTGATGGTACTATGCGAACCACCTTATCCACAGGGGTCGCTTGAGTCGACTCTGCGACTGGAGGAACGCTCGATGATGACCCTACCGGTCTACCCCAAAACTCTGGCGTCCTGAAGGAGTAGTAACCTGGGCACTCGCTGCCCTTGCCTGCTCAATAAATGGTGTCTGGCTCTGTCCCACAGTCGGGCGGCTCCTGGTCCTTCTGGGACTGTAAACACGGAACCTCTCGTGTGCTTGTTGCATTTAAACGTAAGTACTCATAACTCAATTTAGCTCAAGTGATTTCGAATTATCATAAAGGGACGTTCTCAAGCGTCTTAAAGGGATCCCTACTTGGATCGCTAGTACGAAGTCTAGTTCAGAACAACCGGTTCGATCAAAACGCAAGGACGTTCACGCGCGTCCCACCAAGATCATAAAAAGATCAACCGCACTTGGCTTATATATATATATAAAACTTTAAAAAAAAAAGGCAGAAAAGGCCGCAACTTAGTGCGTCTCAACACAGCAATCAACGGTGTTCACTCAAATCAATCAACTCTCATAGGAGGAACAATCTCAATTAATTCACACAGTTCGCAAAGCATCAAGCATACCCCTCGATTAGGTCTCTTCCCAACACTAGAGTCTAAAATCGTAACACGATAAATTTCACAATTTAAGTCCTTAACTCTTTCCCATAATCTAGATCCCTTACTTATTCCTTACAACATTCATGTCGATCTCATGTCATTACAACCCGATTCAGGCGTCCCCGAATCTCGTTGTAACCACCTGACATCCCTCTATCACGTTCGACTACAGTGGCGCCCCTGAGTCAGCCCGTGATAGTGCAAACTCTTTAGTTCCTACCGAAAATTCGGCACGACCCGTTTGTATCTTCCTCTAACCATCCGCTTAAACGGGACATTTATATAATAACCTGTACACAGAGTCCTACCCATAAGGTACACACAAAACACCTCAATTACACAACATCTTGAACACCATAAGTAACCCACGCAGGTCTTAGCAAATATCTTAATATCACCCGGTTAAATTTAACCCTTCAGGTTTTACTTATCAATTAACGGCCGACCCAGACGGCAATTCCTTCAATAATTATTTAACCAACGTGTCATAACCAACTCGAGCATCGCTCGTTCATCCGATCTAAACCCGATTTTAATTTCAATCTCAATCTCTGTCTCGACTTACTTTCCAGTTCAAACTCAATTTCAAAACTTAACTTAAGCCTCAGCTTCAAACTCAAAGTTCATTTCAAACTCACTATCAGTTTCAATTTTAATTCTTAAAGGACGGTTATCACTTAAACAATTCAACAATTTCACAACCAACATTTCATTACTCTAGAACACGCAGCATTAGAATAGTACAGCAAAGTATGGTGTCGGAGCATCATCGTCTCATTCTTCCCGTATCACGAAGCATAGGGGTGTAACCAATCCCGTATCACGAAGCATAGGAGTAAACCAGTCCCGTATCACGAAGCATAGGGTGGAACGAGTCTTTCCGGATCACGGAGCCTCGGAATAGACACAATACACAAAAAATAACGCAAGAATACACGAGTTCTACTCTTTTCTCAAACCTCATCCCAATTGGATTATCATCTCAGTTTTAATTCCTTAAATAGCGGTCAATGTCCCAAGTCAACGTTTCAACAATTCACCACCTTAACATTTTAACCCTTCAATAAATTAACCAGCCAACACTTCAATAAGTCCACACCTCGATACACTCCAATAAATCCAATCTCCAACCTCATCAATACCTCAATCAAATAACCCTTCCACTTTAACAAATATGAACCGACCAACACGGTAATAACACACTCAACAGATACTTTACTCAACGGTTAATAAATAACAGTTCGATCATTGCTCGTTAACCCAATACCGATCTCAACGTTCGGTTTCACCGATCACTGTACCTGCAAGTCCATAGGGTAAGGATACCACTCAAGCAATGTAACTGTTGTAATAAAAAGATTCAAATTTAAACAACCATTGGAAACAGTAAGACTCGAGTCGTTCTTACTCTAAGCATCGAAGTCTTTAGCTTGCATCACTGAGTACACGATTTAGACTCCCTAACTCTACCCACCTAATTGACGTTGGTCCGAGGTTTTGAAAACAAGTTCAAAAGTTACAACCTGTTTCAAATGAAACCAGGCTCTGATACCAAATTGTCACGCCCCAAATCCGGTATTGACCGGACTCGAGGCGTGACCGGAAGTAAAAGTAGAAAAGCGATAATTAACTACCAAAACCTTTGTAATATCAAGATAAACTCCCTATGATCAACAATGTAAAACAGTTCCAAAACTTCCAATGAGTCACAACTCAACTTAAAGAGTCAAATAAATAATGTTTAAAACACAAGACCAACATAACTCTAAGATTAACCCCAAGATTTCCAAAAGCCCCGAGCCTCGAACTCGCTACACATCAGCTACGCCTGTAAAACAGTAAGAAAAACCAAAGGGGGATGAGCTTACGCTCAGTAGGAAAAACCTTAACAACTCAACCCTTAGGTCAATACTGTACTGGATAAGCAGATAACTCAAATAATAGTAAAATACGACTAACAATGGGATAGTGAGTAACAAAATAGAATAAAATAAGTACAAAGAAATAATATATAAACAAGATAACGTTAAAAGAATCTCGACTCGTACTCGGAGATTGTCATGCACTCTTGGCGCAGCTCTAGGAACTGCTGGTGTCTGTCATCTGATACCGACTGGGGGAAGTACTGCTCAAGGAAGCGCTGTTCAAACAGCGAGAAGTCGTCCCCCACTCGCGCTTGCTCGCGCTGCCACCAATGATGAGCATCCCCCTACAGCTGAAACGCTGCAAAGGATACTCTCCTGTTGCCATCCAAAACTCCTGAAGTGTCCAGGTTGCGGGTCACCCGCTCCAGCCACCTCTCGGCTGCCTCGGGGTCTGGCTCCCCTGAAAACACTGGTGCGCCCAGCTTGCGAAAGTCTCACAGTGCCTGAGCGGTGTGACTGTCGACCTGGCTAGGTCTCAAGGTCGCGGCTGCAGCGGCAGCAGGCACAACCTCCGGTGTCGGAGTTGTAGCCTTTTTCTATGCAAGGACTGCCACCAAGTCCCGAACAGTGCGGGTCAGCTCATCCAGAACTGCAGCCTGGGCTGGCTCCGCCCTCTCGTGCCCCTCAGCGGGCGCACTCTGGGCACTAGTCGCCCCTGCCGACCTAGCGGTCGATGCTCGTCCTCGGCCTCCAGCGGGCCGTCCTCTAGTACCTCGCGAAACGTAAGTTCGTGCCATGTCGCAAAACTCTGCACAGGCAACGCACATGTTCAGATTTCCAACTCGAAAAGAACAACGCGCCTAGAATAACTAACGCCACACACGGTTCACCACGCAAGTACTTATAGTAATAATATCCTCACTATAGTATAATCACCCAATAGTACACACCAGAGAAGTTCGCATACTATTGCGTCACCCATATAATATATACATATAGCTGACACACACAAATCCACAATCAGCAGCATATTCATAAAGTTCAGACAGCGAGACTACCATCAGTTAACTAATCCAAGATGCAATCATTGCACCCCAATCACGCAGGAGACAACATCAACTTAGGTTTCAAATTCTTATCATGTTCGCTTTCTTGCAGACCAGGTGATAACTGAACAATGGTGGACCGATAACTCCCCCGGTAAGTCAGTGTGCGTCGTCCTCCCTTGAATGATAGGTGTAGGGCTCCTGAACGAGGGATTGTCGACCCTGAAGTGGTAGGGAAGCATCTTATCGATTGTTGGTGGAACCAATGCCACCAAACTGCCAGGAAGGGGATACAGTCGACCAACCCCTTCCTGGGGCACCAGGAACTCATTCTTGGAGGCGGGGGTGCTTGTAGCCCCCCCGTGTCACGCCCCAAATCCGGTTTTGACCAGACTCGAGACGTGAACTAAAACATTAATAAAATTTAAATAAAAGTAAATTTGAAAAGCTTAAAATAATAATCCGCGATTCATAAATTTGAATAAACGAGTCCACAACTCTTAAGTAAACCTTAAAGAGAATAAATAGCTCACAAAACCCAGTGTACAAATTTAGTTCCAAAAACGACAGCACGTCTCTAGACCTACTAGCCTAGGACTCTTGCCAGCTCCCAAGCTCGGCCGTGTCCTACTAGCACAAATCCCGCTCAACACCTGAAAACCGACAATGTAAGGGGTGAGCTTTCGCCCAGTAGGAAAAGTAGTTAAGGTAACGAACATAGACTCACCACCACGAGTAACCGTCCAATTATGGCATACTAGTACAACACGACTAACTACCAATCGGGGTTCATAGCCAATTTACCAAAACACACAAACCGACAACTCTCATACAATAACCACTAACCAAACAACAAACGTATCAAAACACATAAGCCATCAGCACACACATCCCGTACTACAATCCTTGAACTCCGCCGACTGTACATAGCCCGACATCATCATATCAAACGGTAGGTCAAGTATCCATCGGACTACCTCTCGATCCAAAGGAGGCGCATAACGTCACAAAGACGTATAACGTCGAGAATGCCGGAGACATCCACACGAGGACGCATTCGTCGGGACTCTCGGAAACGTCTCCAAAGGACCATAGATCATCGAGGTTGAAACACGGCACCCAGTGCCCATCACGACCCTCAGGCCCAACCACGACCCGTAGGCCCACTATGCTATGATTTGGCCCGTCGGCCCTATGCAATATGATATGATGTGGCCCGTCGGCTCCGACCCGTCGGCCCTATGCAAGATGATATGATGTGGCCTGTCGGCTCCGACCCGTCGGCCCTATGCAACACGACCCTCAGGCCCAACCACGACCCGTAGGCCCACTATGCTATGATTTGGCCCGTCGGCCCGACCCGTCGGCCCCAAACACGACCCATAGGCCCAAACTCAACCGGAATACCATCCTCAAGGAACACACAACAAAATAACAATCACACATCGAAATGCCACAGATCAAACACGGCTCACCAAGCCCAACAGTCTTACCACAAATACACGACACGTCGGTCTATCACTCACCCGACCATCACACAACCAAGGCTTCAGATCAACACAACCACGGCACACTCGCCCATACATAACAACAAGATGCTCAACGGATATATTAATCTTGTCTATTAACCGTAACGACACCGACTCACACGGCAGGCATCTCAAACAACAACAGACAATCAATCAACACGCAACCTACGGCTCGACATGGCCGATCTACCAGCACGTCTATTCCCAAGTATCGAAAACAGATAAAGCAGTTAACTAGTGAATCTCGTCCTACATGTTACTATGACTCGTCCGGTTATTATCTGATATAAACGTCTTTCTAGTTATATTAATCCTAGCATGCATACTAGTAACTTTCCGCAATTAAACCGGTATCCGCTACTTCCCTACCTCAACCGAAGAACAACCGCTACGTCTTCTAGCTGCTGACGTCCTGGTTCGCTACCTCCAGTCTTTTCTTCTGTCACGCCCCAATTTCAGTAAACCGAACTCAGGACGCGAACGTTTAAAACAATAAAACATTTTGAAACCTTTTACATAAATCACTTTAAAATCACCGTTTGTTCATCAAAATAATCATTTACAACTTAAAGGTACGTCCCAACAAATGGACAAAATGCAAGGTATACGTCACTAGACTCAAAATAAACCCAGAATCCCGCTCCTAGCTCTTCAAGCTTCAGAAGCTCACCTAGTCCAACCTGCGACCGGTACCGGTAGGAAAAGCAACTAGGGGTGAGCGTTCGCTCACCACCACAGATAACAGACTGACTACGGCATACTTAGCAGACAATGCCGGTAACACCAAAAACCAACCCAACACCAGGAAAACAATCCCCAAACTCAAGTACCCAACTGACACACAACCCGTTACTTTCCTCACAGACTCAACACTCGGACTCGTGATGTAGACCTGACACAACGATTGACGACCTCCTCCAAAGACACGACAGAAAACCACGCAACACCCAAGATCACAAAGGATCGCACACCAAACAAGATCACAGAGGATCGCATACCAGACAAGATCACAAAGGATCGCATTCCTGTCAGCTGCTCAGTGTCGGTTGCTAACCGGCTGGGCTCGAGCCTGCCCCACGCGCTTTGCCGATCCCTGTCAGGCTCCAAGTTGTCGACCTGTTAGCGATAAACCGAGCTACTTTTCCGATAGCTAGTCGGAAGGGGAGCTGCCCTCTCACCGCCTAAAAACGCTCACAACCTGCCGAGACTCGAACTCGGGTCAGGCTAGCCAAAGAACGCTCGCAACTTGCCGAGACTCGAACTCGTAAGCCAGCCAAATTCCACACCACTTCCCGACACAAAGTCGGGTCACTAACCTCGGGCAAACACAATCACAATCACAAGCAAAGTTCAACAAACAGCAACAACACAGGTTCAACACTCCACAGGCACTCATGGCCACCCAAGACACCAACAGTAAAACACGGACTCAACAACCCCACGGGCACTCACGGCCTCCCAAGACACACCAACCATAACTCACGGGCTCAACAACCCCACGGCCTCCCAAGACACACCGACAATAACTCACGGGCTCAACAACCCCACGGGCACTCACGGCCTCCCAAGACACACCAACAGTAACTCACGGGCTCAACAACCCCACGGGCACTCATGGCCTCCCAAGACACGCCAACAGTAACTCACTGGCTCAACAACCCCACGGGCAGTCATGGCCACCCAAGACACACCAACAGTAAAGACACGGGTTCAACAACCCCACGAACACTCATGGCCACCCAAGACACACCCACAGTAAAGACACGGGTTCAACAACCCCACGGGCATTCATGGCCACCCAAGACACCAACGGTAAAACACGGGCTCTCACGGCCACCCAAGACACAACAGTAAAGTACGGGTTCTCATGGTTACCCAAGACACAAATTACACAAACAACCTCCGGGCATAACCAATGCCTCCAGCAGTCCTAATATCAACAGTTTCACAATCAACCTCCGGGCATGGTCATATGCCTCTAGTACTCCTAATCTCGATAAGTTCGCAATCAACCTCCGGGCATGGTCATATGCCTCCAGTAATTCTAACATCGATAAGTTCTTTGCTCCTACGACACTACTAAGTGTCACATGCAATTCTAATCTTCGATACATTTCTGAATCATACGACATTACCCGGCATCGCCTACCTTTCTAATATTCGATAAACCTACTTAACCCACGACACCCCAGTGTCACATGCAATTCTACTGTTAACTTTCCCTAGTCAGGGCCAAGATCCGGCTACTTTTCCCTACCTCGTATGCTTTCTCCAAAAGCGCACAATTAAGCTCCGTGCGTGATCTCGGTCACTCGCCTAGCTTTCCCTTTCCTCGGTCTGCAGCACGATCTAACAAGAACGCAATTTTAAACTCTTTTAAGCTTGCAGGAATAAACTGAATTTTAATAAACCCGACGCCCAAAAGTAACCCCGACAATGTCGATTGCTCCCAAACTCCCCAATTACTCGACATTGTCGATATTGGACCCGGAAAAGCCCGATTCGCCCAACATGGCGAATCTGCCCGGGTTTTGGAAACGCCCTTCCGGGGCTCCGAAAATTCCTGTTTTCGTTTCTACGGCCTTAGAATAATTCAAGGGTTCCTAGGCGCTCGACGGAATCGAATTCCGACTTTCGAGTCATTTAATTAACGTTTCAAAGTTTCTAACCCGATAATTACAATTTTCGCATTTTAAATTCAAATTTCGATCCGGGTGTGAATTATTGACTCGGGGATCATCCAAGACCACCCGAACACGAAAAACCAGAGGCCCGACCAAGTGGGCCCCACACGGCCACAACGAAAAATGTTCCTTTTCGCCCCAAAACGTTCCTAACGAACCCCACACCTTAACTCAACCATAATCAAACCATTTAAACTCAAACCCTAAAATTCAAACGTATCAAAACGAAAATCGGTTAGGTGCTCACCGTAGAGAATGTTGATGTGAGCTCGATTCTTTTATCGTTGAGACGATCCATCGGACGGATGATCGAGAAATGGCAAAACCTTAACAAACTCCTTCACTTTTCTCTCCTTCTTCCCTTGCCTTTTCTCTCTCTAAAACCTCTCCTATTTTCACAAAGTGGCCGAACACACCTCCATCTCTCATCTTTGTATTTTTTTCAAAAACTAACACATAGCAAAAACACCAAAATACCCCTCCTTTTCCTTTTGTCTTTTCTTTAAAGTCAAGGGTAAAGTTGTCCTCCTTTTTTCCTTCCACCACATTCATGACATGTGTCATGTGGGTCCCATGCCTTTTTGGAAAATATCTCCTAGATATTTTCAGTCACATTCGTGAAATTCGGCCGTCTCGGGCCCCGAACGGGCACTTTTTCCAAGAAATCACAAAACTTCACGGGATACAAGGAAACGGCTCAACTAAGACCGCTGCGACGACGGCTAAGCTTTTTGGATCCAAAACGGACCACGAATGGACCAAAACGTCGCTCGGTTGACTTTTCCAACAAAAAGTCAACTTTTCCCAAATTGGTCAGAAAGTTGCCCTGAGTCCCCAGGAACTCACTTTGGTCGATATCGGGGTCAACTTAAGTCCGGTATGACCCTCGGGGTCAAATTTGGGTTCATTTAAGTGTCTGTCCAAAATATTTTTAATTTTCCCGTTTTTCGTAGATTTGACTGGCGTTGACCGGGAGTGGTTATTACAATCTACCCCCCTTAAAGGAATTTCGTCCGCAAAATTTAAAACATCGTACTTCAGGAGTCGAACCGGTCGGGATACTTCGCGCGAACCTCGTCCTCGCGTTCCCAAGTCGACTCGGCCTCGTGGTGTCGCCACAACACCAGTTCTAAGCGGATAACCCTTCCACGCAGGACCTGCCCTCGTGGATCCCTTTCCCACATCGGTTTCTCCTTATACGGGACATCACCCGTTACCTCGACATCCGCCCACTCAAAGACGTACTCAAGACCTCGAAGGCCTGATACACCGCGGGGCTAACCCGCCTCCGCCGCGGTTGAAACGCACCAGTCCACCCTTCGGACTCATCTCTAGGGATACAAGACCACCGACTGCTGACTCGAGAGGTCGGCGCCGTTTGTCAGCATAGCTCCTGCTGACTCTGCGCGGTCTTCAACCGCTCATGCTTCGGCACGACCGACTCAGCTGTCTCTCGGTCCAGTTCGAGACCCAGTAAACTCTTATTCCTCACTTCTGCCCAGCACACGGGCGATCAACCCGACCTACCATACAACGCTTCGAATGGTGCCATCATGATACTGGCCTGAAAGCTGTTGTTGTAGGCGAACTCGGCTAACCGCTCACGACACCCATCGTGACGTGCGCCCATTTCCACTGTGCAACCGTTAGTGGCTGCAATAATCCAGCGGGACGCTGTTGTTCGGCTCTCACCTTTTGACAAGTCAGGCACCGCGATACTAACTCCGCAACCGCTCTCGGCATCCCGCTCCACTACAAACCTTTACGATACCGTAACTCCCAATCAGCACGACGATCCCAGCCCTCGGCTTCAACACCGCCGGCAACTCTCTCCTGGATCTCCGTCGTCTCGACATCCACCGACTGCCGCCTCTATCCCCCGGCCAAGCCGGGTGGGCTGAGTCACCAAGAAGTACATTGCCACGCCGCTAGTAACCTCTTCTAGCTCCAACCCGAGCGTGCCCAGTTCCCATATCATGTCCCATTCTCGGACTGATATGCTAGTAAGACTCGGGACCGACTTCCTACTCAGGGCGTCGGCAACCACGTTCGCCTTACCCGGATGGTAGTGTAGCTCAAAGTCATACTCCTCGAGTAGTCACATCCATCGCCGCTGGCGCGTATTCAGGTCTCGTTGGGAAGAGATGTACTTAAAGCTCTTATGGATCCGAGAACACCTGAAGTCGCTCGTCGCCAGTAACAGTCGGTATTGGCTCGGCACTTCGCCAGCCAATCCATTCCCAAGATTACGTTAAAGGTTGTCGTTCCGTAAGTATCCTTCCCACGGACACACGCACCAGCTCAGTCGCTGCCGAACCTCACGGAACCTCGCGGTCTCTCTAAGACCTCGCTCCTCTACCGTTATCGTGCTTACCAACTCCGAACACACTCGAACCCTCGGGGTGAGGACTCGATCCAGCATCAGGGCTCTTGAGCCCTCTCTCGAACCTCCTGTATCAGCTCGCTTCTATAACTTCGCAGGCACGACAGACCCTAGTTGTCACGCCCCAAATCCGGTTATCGCCCGGACCTGAGGCATGACTAGTAATAAATGACAATAAAACAATAAAACAACAATTAGTTCCGGAAAACCTCCAATAGGAAACTCCAATCCACAAAATCTAGTTTAAAACATGGATAACCCTCCAGGGGTGTAATAATAAATCTCCACAAAAATCTGGTTCAACAGAAATAACGATAAAATCGAAGTCTCTATGGACACCCACACCGAGAAGCTCCCGAGCCTCTACTCCTCTTTCAAGCATGTAAACGCAACAATAAACTCGCAGGGGTGAGCTTGCGCTCAGTAGGAAAAACACATAACAAAGTGGACCTTAAACTCAATAAAGTCAGCAACAAAGTCAACACAATACATCTTAACAAACACGGGTAATAGATAAACCAGCCAATGCCGTGGCACATGAAGTCTCCACCCTCCGATCCACATGATGTGTCCTCTCATATTTTCCCTCAAATCCAGAGGAGACGCATAACATTGAGGCAACCGGAAACAACCCTTCGGGGCGCTTATCATCGGGATTCTCAGAAACGTCTCCAAGGGATTTTATGTCCTCGGGAACCAAGGTCTTACTCCCATAGGGAGCATACACTTGGACAATTCAATAATAAGTAGTTAATAATTGAATAACGCACTCAACCGAAACACGAAATAATCCAATCTCAACAACCACCAATTCATTTCCACACATAGCTCACACCTCACCAATTCACCACAACACGCAGTACACGAATCACGTAATCATAGCACACCAATCACACAATCCCAACTTACCGTTCACTTACCAGTTTCGAACCACCGGGGCATCGATCACCTGATTGCACCGCTCGGTACAACCAGTCATACTCGATGCTCCAAACAACCATTCAAGTAAATCAAGTAATCATTCAAATACAATCAACGATCAAGTACGAGTTTAATCAACCAATCACAAAAGCCTTCAAACGAGTATTCAGACATGCAATTCCACTAGTTTCGTTAGACTCTTTAGCCTATCCACTAAGCAACCAACAACCAAGCATGTGATCCTAACACGCAACTAATCCGAGGGCTTTGCCAAGGCTCCTCTACCAGACAATCAATTCCCAAGTATTGAAAGCGAGTTACACTAGTGATTGGCATCCTAATCGGTCACCACTAGACACTTCCGGTTATTAGTAATTGAAAGACGATTATGATAGTTATTCGCATTCTATAGGCATTTCTAGGACCTTTCCAATTTTATTAACCTAGCATGCATACTAAGCATCATAAATGAGAGGTTAAGGCTTTCCCTACCTCAAGGTCTTCCTCTCAACACTTTGATGAAGTCCGATGATCACCACTCCGTCCTTCACTCAGGTCCCAGCGTGATCCTTGCTCCTCTAGCTCGATCCCCAAAGTCTTGGACACAAAGAAACGTTAATTAGACTCCACTTAAACAGCAAGAAAGGCTCCCAAAACCCTTCCAAAGTTCAGCTCAAAACCAAGGTGCAAAACCCTCAAGAAACCCCCACCCTGGTCTGCCACGGACCTGGTCACGGATCCGTGAGGCTAACCATCACGGTTACCATCACGGAGCCGTGACGAGTGCCGTCACGGACTCCCTCACAGAGCCGTGACGTCGCCCGTCACGGGATCCGTCACGGATCCGTGGCGCACCAGGGCAGTTTCGCCCTTCTTCAACCTCCAGCTCCTTTTCTCCGAAAAACCACCTTCAAACCCAGAATTTTACCCCTTCCAACTCCCAAAACAGTCCAAATCCTTCAATACTCCTCTACCCATGGTAGGAATCAACACACAAACAAGTTTCCAATGATTCATCAACTCAAACCCAACTCAAAAGCTCCAACAAACCAATGCTTTCTCAACAAAAATCCAACAAAGCTTCTCATCAACAACATCTCCCACCATTCCTACTCAAACCCAACAACATCTAGCAATTTTCACCCAAAACCCATGAAAAGAGATGAAGAGAAATGAGGATTAGAGAGTTCCATTACCTCTACAATGTTGAGATGAAGAAGATGGTAGTGGTCTTGAGGAGGGATGGCTAGAGGAAGACTTCAAGTGGCCTCTTCTTCCTTGATTTTCCTTCAAAGCTCCATGGGAGCTCTTCTCCCTTGCTCCTCCTCTAGAATTCGGCTACACCAACAAAAATGAGTTGAAATTGCTATTCCAATCTCATATAATACCTAGATGTAGCAAATGTCCAAAAAGCCCTTGAGCTAGAATTCCTTGTAGTAGCTTTTGGGAGGGTAAAAGAGTCTATGACTATCCCTTTTTCTCTCTTCCAACTAAAAGGGGACAAGTGTCCAAAGGTTATTTACTTTTTTTCCCAAATTAAATTTCAGCACAATAAAATGATGCTTTAGTCGATAAAAAGTCTCGTTTTGACCAAAATTGACTTTCTCCAATATTATACTCAAACGAAAGGGATTTCTCCCCTGAAGCCAACCGTGATGATGGCTAATTCGTTTGGGTTCCGGAAAAGTCCCGAGTGACTTCTTGAGTCATCGGTTCGACCGGAAGCGGGTCTTACACTAGTCAACTCCACACCACATCAACCGGCGTGTCCAGACACAGGGGTGGACTCAACGGCTCTAAACTCAGCCCCAACCTCTCAACACAACTCGACGAACGAACGAGTGTGACATCCCGGTATCCAATAAAACTGACGCCCAAATCGGAGACCGAACACCCACTCCATTACTCACCCCGGTAAGGTCTAGTGCAACCCTCACACGGTACTCTATGCATTTACTTATAACTTTTCGCAACCAAACTAGTGTTCGCTACTCGTCCCTTGCGGGAAAAGTAGTAAAGGGGATGAGCGTTATGCTCACCTCCACGGACACCCGTTCGATTATGGCATACTAGTAAAGCACTAAAGACTTACCGATCTAACCAGGGCAAACTACTACCTCAAAACCTGATGCCAAACGTCACACCGCTCACGCTATCAACAACTCAGTACTCGCTCATGTAAGATAAACCTCGACACGGGAAACACGTCCTCAAATCAGTAAAGCACTATTGCTCACAACCTCAATACCCCAATTACCCGATCACGTAGGGAAACCTCAAACGGGGATCATATTCTCAACTAAGCCAACAATGTTGCTCACAACCTCGATACCCTAGTTACTCGATCATGTAGGGAATCTCAAATAACCCACTCACGTGAAGGAAACCTCAAACCACCCGTTCACGCGAGGGAAACCCCGAATAACCCACTCACGTGAAGGAAACCTCAAACCACCAGTTCACGCGAGGGAAACCTCGAACACCCGTTTACACAGGGGTAACCTAGTTCGTATGGCACCGCAGCACATCAACCCTAACCCCTCTCCGTCTGGTGAGCCTCTCACACCGAGGCGTTGTATCACTACCGTAGGTTATTGATGATTCTCGAAACCAAGACCTCACCCTTTAACACCGAACTTACGGCCTCTACAACCAACACAACTGTGAACACAGCCACGCAAAACCAACACTCAACTGCACAATCAAGACGGTGGAACAAGACAGGAACCCTAAACCCAAATTCGTTTCAGACTCCATTTTACCCCCTTTTTAACCCCAAAAACGTTTCAAGCGTAACACACTTGATCACCAATTTAATAACTCACTTTTTTTTTATTATTATTATTAACTTAAAAACTGAATCAAAAACCAATTTTCTTTTGAACGAAAAGAGCTTAAACCCAAAATTCACCCTCGACGTTCCGATCGAACAGAAACTTAAAACTTAGATTGTTTAAAACTGGAGCGGTCTTCACACCCCGCCACTACATTGGACGCCCCCTCCGACGCCGACGAACCCTCCTCTTCCTCAGGTTTCATCTCCCTCTCCAGACGTTTCTTCCCAGAAACTGATGGCGACATCTCCCGCGGGATCCATCCGACCGGAACCTCCTCCTCCCTATGGATCGGCTTCCTTTACATGAGGCCTTGGCTCCTGGGACCTCGGAGGGGTGTGTAGTCCACCCGCCGAAGATCCCCCTTCCCAAAGCCTCTTAGGTATGTCCAGTTTGCACCCGGCGGCGTCTTCCCATGTTTCACCCTTTCCATGCCAGACCTCAGATCCGCTGGTGCTTTCAGCGATGGGCCCCCTTTTGCCTCCCACCACCGGGCAGACAGGGAACAAGTGGCCCGCACAACAGCATGAAAAACAGTGCTCATGCAGGTGTTCATATGAAATCAACAAACGAGTACGTACCTGGGAGCAGGTGTCTGAACCATAGCTGACTCTACAACGGAACCCTAATTTCCGCTCTGATCCTGACCTTCATGAAATCTCCCCAGCACAGGCCATCCATATCCACATCCACACCTTGGCATACACCTAGAGCATTTCCCACTCGGAACCCCACATCCCTCGTTCATGCCCCTACAGGTAAATTCGACACCCGGGCCCAGACAGATTAGTGGTGGAACTCTAAATCCTGTACCTGTATGTGGGCACGCAGATCTGTAAATAAAACCAGAGAGTCACAGAACGACCAAGGTTCTCCCAGCAGAACTCTCTCCCTGTCCTTAGCTGTCTTGAAGAAGAACGCTATGAGGCCGCCTTCTAAAGGCTTCGCCTCCACTTCCATCCCTCATGCATCCTTCATCCTATCTGCCACTGAAATCTTCTTAGAAGTTAGTACTTTGGCTGCCAGTGCAAACCGATAAAGGTTACTATGCCCTGTGATTTCCTGCGCCGGCACCACCACCTCCCTAATTTTCATCGCCTCCATCTGGGACCCAAGCTCACCTACTTGACTCCCAGCCTAACGCTCAGGTCCTCCCCGTGATCCAAACATGGTTATAGCCCGGAACTCCATTCGGTTGGCCCGCACGGGTCGAATAGTGCTCTAGACCCGACCCCACCCAAACCTGACCCGTAACCTCCGCTCCTTGAGCCTACCCCGATCTTGACCCGTATCTTGCCGCCCATTGGGCCACGTCCTCATGTCCTCCCGAGTCCAGCCTGGGTTTTTTCCTTGCCCTCGGCCCATCAGGTCCGAGCCAGTCCGAGGATGCCAGCCCGCCTGAGACATTACACCCCGCACGTGAGGCCCAGTCGGCCCAGTCCCATCTGGATGGCCCGCTCGCCTAACGTCTGCCATCAAGCCCAGGCCCACCACCCGAACGCCATCATCAATCGGAACCCTAGGTTGCGCGGCCGCCGCACCTTACCCTTCCGTAGCCTCCACGCCACCCCCTCCGGGAATTCCGGCTTTGTCGCCTCTGTTGCCGATGAGATGACTATCGGTATCAGAGCCGCCCCGTCCCGGAGCGACTCCCCCGACTCGTCCTCCACCCCCGGCAGCACACCCTCAGCCGCACGCGCTACCAGGCGTCGCAGCTTCCGTGTTCTCGGACGCGGGCCAATCGCCTACACCCGTCTTGATGGACGTCCTTCCTCCCTCGCCGACCCCATCGCCTGCTGTGCCGAGAACACCACACCCTGCTCCCGCGATCTGCACGGGGACCAGTTGGTCGGAGAAGAGAGTACCGGAGTTACCGATTCTCTTTCCGATCCCTCCGGCCTTTCCTACACAATCTAGACCAGGTCCTCTTCGTCCCGTTCCAGCCACGGACTCCCCGTCCGACAGCTCTGCACCCCCCCCCCCCCGACCTATTCCGCCACGTCCTGATCCAGCCACGGGCTCCCCGACCTGCTTCCATCCCCCCAACCTCACTCGCTGCCTCTCCAGCCGAGATCGGAGACACCGATCGCCCCTCATTCGAACACAAATTCATGATCGCACGAGGAAGAGGAAACCGGTCTTCGCAAAACCCTACACTAGAAAACCCTAGCAGAGCTGCATCCCTTTCCTTTTTGAATCAGATTATAGTTCAATTCCTAAGTGTTTATTTTTACTTGATAAAATCAGATTTTTTTTTTAAATTCCAAAAATTAATAAATCTTACTTTTTTAAAAAAAATTAATCATATTTTTGGCTTTAAATTATAATTTTTAACCATATTAGTAGGATAAAAATTTCGTGTGCTCTGTTAGGGTTAGCCGCAACAGACCCCAAAGAACTCTCTCTCTCTCATGCAACAACAGTACGGCCATGGCTATGGCCATGGCCTTTGCCATGGTCTTGCTCCCTTATTCCACGTATACTCTCTACCGCCCCCTCTTCGACTCTGGGGCATGGCGACTGACTCACCTCGACATCAAACCTTAACGTCGCCTTCTCCGTCGGCGTCTCTGAAGTCGTTGCAGCCGACACCTCGGATGTCGCAAGCCCACTGTCGTCGTCGCTCCCGGCTTATGTCCGGTGCCTCAGTGTTGGCTCCTCTCCGCCACCAACATCGTGTCTCTCGGCTTATGTCTGGCTCATCTCTCTCGCCACAGGTCCGGCCTCCTCCCTGGCCTCCACCACTGCCCCTGCACTCATCGGGATATCTGAAGTTGCCGCATCCGCCGCCTCGGAAGCACCCGCCTCCGTCTCTACAACCGCTATGCCCTCCTCCCTGGCCTCCACCACCGCACCCTCTACCCACATGCTCTTGTCTGTCCTTCACCACTGACAATCACAGGTTCATCAGTCGCGAGAGATGGTCCAGGTTTTCTACTCAAGGACTCAACGATCACATGTTCGATTTTACATCAGAAGAAGTGTGTCGCCTTCGGGGGACCCAGCGGTATACAGACCCTACTTTGAGCGGTGTTCGTCAGTCTTTTTTAGTTTCTGTCTTAGTTTGCTTTAATGGCACTCCGTTAAAAAACGTCCTAGACGTTTACATAGTTACAGGGTTATTGTGTTTGTCCCGTCAGAGCCTTAATACATATACTAGCTCTTTTTAAAGGAATGAAAGTTGCACTTACTAAAAAAAAGTTATATTTTCATATTCTTGACCGTAATATTTGTATTTCTATATTTTTTTAATTAACTAAATTTTTACTATATGAATTTTGAATAATGAATTACGGAGGAAAAGTTATAACAACAAAATAAATTAGAAAAATAATAGACCATTTATATAGATCACATAATAAAATAAAATAAAATGATGGAATAAACTAATAGTGATATATTTGGTTAGACATTAAATTTTTAGGCTTAGAAAAAATCAAAATTAAGTAAAGTGTTATGTAGCAATCGTTTCTCTATCCTCCAACATAAATTGGTAGTGATAGACCAATGCTACCATTGTGG
Organism: Erodium maritimum; assembly: GCA_963921825.1. Lineage (NCBI taxonomy): Eukaryota > Viridiplantae > Streptophyta > Magnoliopsida > Geraniales > Geraniaceae > Erodium > Erodium maritimum. The sequence goes on along the minus strand of OY997588.1, from coordinate 144,858,822 downwards.
ATGCTCTAAGAGCATCCACAGTCGTTGGCGGGGAGGCGCTGGCAGGGAGAAAACGCCGGCGAGGAGCTGGCGAGGAGGTCGCTGGCGGGGAAGCTAGTCGTTAACCTTATCGCTGGCACTCCTCGCAGGCGTTGTTGACTGGTCTACATCGGTCGTCGCGCCGGTCGTTGTGTAAAGACCGGGAAAATTAATATTTAAGTTATTAAATATTAACGTCGAGGTTTGGGAACGAGTTTAAATTTTTGGATCGAGTTAAAAAAAGGAAATAAAAGGAATTGCAAAAAAAAGGAAAAGAGAAAAGGGGAATGGGTTGGACCAGCTCAGCTTTGGGCCAAACCAGGCCAGGCCCTGTAAGAACCGCCCCGGTCGATCTCGGTCGAACCAGTGAATCCTAGACAAGTTTGACTTTCGGCCGGAAAAGTCAACCGATGACTCAGGAAGTCATTCAGGACCTTTCCGGGGCCCAAAAATCCTAGCCGTCATCACGATTAGCTTAGTTGGGACATTTCCTTCAGTTTGATTGTAATATTGGTTAGGTCAAATTTCAGTCAAACTTGGACTTTATATAGGTTAATTTCCAATAAAATCTTGGAAAGCTGGAAATTATTCAAGTGGAAGTGACCCCACATGACACTTGTCATATTTGGCTTGGGGGATGAAAAAGGAGCTTCAAATGACTCTTATACCCTCCCAACTTACCTTTAAAGGGATAGGACCTTAAGGGCTTTTCGGTATTTGTACAAAATAGGTCATTTAAGGCAACATGAGCAAACAAATCAGCTCACTCACTATTGTTCTAGCCGAAAATCACAAGGAGAGAGAGAAGGGAGAGCTCATTTCTTGAGGAAGAAGAAAGTGAAGAAAGCTTGGATTTTGGAGCTTGTTTTTAGTCCTTTTGCCTCCATTTTCCTTCCATCTTCTTCATCTCTCAATCCTAGAGGTATGGATGCTCTTAACTCTCCATTTCATCTACTCTCAAATTTGGGTTTTTGTGGGTTTTTGACTTGAAGTTGAAGAACTAGTGTTTGGGTGGTTGCTTGGAGAAGAAATAGTGAAGTAGGATGTTTGGATTGTGTTTTGGTTGAAGTTTTGATGAACCCGTTGAGGGTGTTGATGTTGGGTCACCTTGGATGAATATTTTGGAGTTGAGAGGACTTGGAAATGGGGTTTTAATGGTGATTTTCATGAAACTCGAAATGGGGAAGAAAGGGGAAGGAACTGGTCAGGTTGGCGCGGAACGCGACCCGGACCGGGCCAGGTGCCGGCACGGCAGGCCGCACGGAACGGGCCTGGTACCGGCACGGCACGCGGCACGGAACGGACGGGAGTCCAGCACGGTACCTCACACGATCCGTGTCGCACTCCAGGCCGGTCTGTGACGCGGTCCGTGCTGGCTACCGGGACGGACTGTGATACGGCCCGTGCCAGGTTCCGGCACGGCTAGCCACACGGTCCGTATGGCGTTCCGGATCAGACCCCAGAACCCAAAACCCTTCCTTCTAGCCCTTTTCGATTCTTAAATCATTTCTTCAAACCTTACTTCCATTATTTGAGTGTTGTTCTGTACTTTGGGGATGAGAACATCGTTGAGTTATTAACTTTGGTCTTATGGTGGTCTAAGACCGTGGTACCAAGCAAGGAGGGAAGGAAGAGCTTGGACTAGAGCTTGAAGAACGAAGATTCATGCCGGAACCCGTGTGAAGGACGGAGTTGTGACCACCGAGTTTGACAACAGAGTTTAGAGGATTACCAAGAGGTAGGGAAAGTCTTAACTTCTTAATTAAATGCTTAGTATGCATGTTAGGTTAATAAAATTGGAAATGTCCTAGAATTGCCTATAGGATGCGAATAACTAGAATAATCGTCTTTCAATTACTAATAACCGGAAGTGTCTAGAATGCATGTTTAGGATGAAGATGACTAGTGTAACTCGCTTTCAATACTTGGGAATTGATTTACTGGTAGAGAGGCTGTGAAGAGCTCTCGGATTAGTTGTGTGTTAGGTTCACATGCTTGGTTGCTCGTTACTAGGACAACTAAGAGTCTAATGAAACTAGTTAGTTTATATGATTGAATGCTTAATTGATCGTTCTTATGATTGTTGATTGGTTGAATGCTTACTTGATTGATTGAGTAATGGTGTTGATATAATTGTTGATTGAACGGATGATCGAGTATGACTGGTTGTGCCAAGGGGTACAATCAGGTGATCGATGTACCGCTGGTTCGTGACAGGTAAGTATACGGTAAGTTGAAAGGTTATGAGATGTCTTTGTTGTGATGAAAGTGTGACTGGAGAAGTGTTCATTGTTGGGTGATTGTGGTGCTGTTTATTTATTCTTATCCTTGAAATATTTGTTTGTTTGTTTGGTTGTTTGTCTGTTTCGGTACTACACCGGAGGGGGGGGGGGGGGTAATCCGGTGCCGTTGTGGTGGTTGGAGTTTGGCAGAGACAGTGAGACATTGATAGATTTAGGAGCGAAGGCTCGGCAAATCCTACGGGATATTGATTAATTATTGGAGCCTGAGAGCTCGGTAGATCCTACGGGATATTGATAAATTCTAGGAGAGCGAAAGCTCGGTAGATCCTACGGGATATTGATTGATTATTGGAGCTTGAGAGCTCGGCAGATCCTACGGGATATTGATAGATTCTAGGAGCGAAAGCTTGGCAGATCCTATGGGATATTGATAGATTCTAGGAGCGAAAGCTCGACAGATCCTACGGGATATCGTTTGATTATTGGAGCCTGAGAGCTCGGCAGATCCTACGGGATAGTGATTGGATTACTTTATGAGAGTTGGTTGTAACGGTTTCACCTAAGTGTGTACGTCCTACGGGAGCACTACCTTGGTTCCCTCTGATGTATGGTCCTTTGGAGACATCTTCGAGAATCCCGACAATGGGCATCCATATGGGATGGTTTCCGGTGCTCCGATATATGTGCCTCCTCTGGACCGAGGGAAAATCTGACGTGATATGAATACTCTAGCGGATCGGGATATGGAAACCGAGGTGACGCTAGAATCTATTCATGGATCGGAGGCTTGAGAAAGCAAGTGATTGGCGTGATATCAATTGCTCCCTTTTGATCATTATGTTACTTTATAATAACTCTTTTATGGAACCTTTCAAGTTAAAGTTATCTTTAAGAGTACAGTACTTATCTTATTCTATTTTGTTTATGTATTATTATTTAATCGCACTCATCTTATTCTATCTCGTTACATACTATTTCATTGATTAATTGTGTTTTGTTGTTATTCAAGTTACCTGTTTATTCAGTACAGTATTGACCTAAGGGTTGAGTTGTTAAGGTTTTTCCTACTGAGCGTAAGCTCATCCCCCTTTGGTTTTCTTATTGTTTTACAAGCGTAGCTGATGTCTAGTGAGTTCGAGACTCGGGAGCTCTTGGACATTTTGGGGTTTATCTTAGAGTTATGTTGGTCTTGTGTGTTAAACATTATTTATTTGACTCTTTATGTGGAGTTGTGACTCATTGGAAGTTTTGGAACTATTTATGGTTGTTGATTGAGAGAGTTTACCTTGGTATTATAAAGGTTTTGGTATTTAATTATTGCTTTTCTACTTTTAATCTCGGTCACGTCTTGAGTCCGGTCAAAACCGGATTTGGGGCATGACAGGCCCAATCCACGCGAGCGCCATCCCAACACGAGCTGAGCCCAAATCCAGTTCGCTTAACCCTAACGCGACGTTTCAGCGCCTCAGATCTACGCACGCGAACCGAGGACGCTCCCTTCTCTCTCTCCTGAGCTTCGTCTTCCTCGTTCTCACCTCCGTCCATCGTCGCCGGAGTTACAGCGCGTCCCTCGCCTGTTTCTTCCTCCTCAACCCTCGCTTGAAGCTCGCCCGTGCCAAAAACCCAGAAATCGCCCTTCCCTTTCTTCTTCTCCTTCAATTCAAGCATCGTCGCCCTAACCCGAGCTCCACCTCGCCAGAATCGCACGAAACAAAGACGGTGAGGCCTCCTTTGACCTCGATATGTCTTCCCCTTCCCTTCTTTTCTGGAAATCGATCAAAAACAAGCTTGTTTGGGGCCGAGCTTGGCCGGAAGGGCTCACCGGAGTTATTCGCTCCAGATCCCGAGTTCTCCACGCTGGCGAGCTCTCACGGCTTCATATCTGGCCGGAGAAGCTCCAACCGTGTACCAGCGACCTTCCCCGCCACTTCCCGAGCTTTTGACGCCTCCACGCCGCCCAGAACCACCCTCAAACGCCGTCGTCAGAGGACCACCAGAACCCTAGCCGTCTCTGACCTGAACGAGCTTGGGCTCGGGCCTGGAACGACGCTCGAGCTCGGGCCTTGGCTCTGGTCTGTGCCTTGGGCCGGACTAGGCTTGGGCCTAAGCCTGGTTCGAGCCTCGGGCCAGGCTGGATCTAAAGTCCGGGTCCTGAGCCAGGTTCGGGTCTGGGTCGGGCTCGGGTCAGGTCCAGCTCAGGGTTCTGGACCGGGTTCGGACTCGGATTCGGATCGGACTCGGGTCGGGCCGAGTTAGACCAATTAATTAATTAATTAATTAATATTTTGGATTTAAAATCAGACTTCTAAAGGACATCTGGACAAAAACAAACTACTGGACTTAATTATCAAATTTGAGGACCGTTACGAGTTGGACCGGGACTGATGATCGTCCCTTTTGTGTAAACCAGGCCTTTATCCCGAGCACGGAGAAGACCGGAGTTGGCCAGGACGTCAGCAGCTAGGAGACGCAGCTGTTGGTTCGTCTAGAGGTAGGGATTACCTCGAAACCCGCTTTATTACGGATGTACTAGAATGCATATAGTGAAACCTAATAACCGGAATAACAACTAGTATGCATGTAGGAGACGAATGACTAGTGTAGACGTATAAACTGTGAACATTTACGATTTCAGTCTAGGGAATTGTCGTGCTGGTAGAATCGGCCCATGTCGCGCCCGTAGGAATTGTGTGCTGAATGTATCTACTTGTGTGCTCTTTGATGCTTGAACGGTTAAAAAGCAACGAACATGAAAACGAGTAGAATTGAACTAGCGATACATGTTGATGACTTGAGTGGTTACTTTCCTGCTTCGTTGATCTGTTGATTTGGGGATGTTGGGGAACGAATACCGAATAAGATGGCGGGGTTACCATGTGTAGTGTGGTGTCGGTAAGTGATGGTAAGTGCGGAACAATTGTGAGTGTAATTAAGGGTCAAAGCATATTATATTCGGTGTAACATGTCGTTGCCATGTGTGGGCGAGTGTGCCGTGATTGTTGTGATGTGAATCATTGTTTGTGATATGGTCGGGTGAGTGATAGACCGACGTGATCATGATTGTGGTGGTGGTACTGTGGTTACCTGTAATTGAGAATGTGATTGTGATCCTGATTGTGATTGTTTGATGCGCGACCGGTAAAGTGTGAGAGATGCACTTCCGTCAGGTGTATCGTACCTTCCGGCGCGTAATCGGTAAAGTGTTGCGTTTATGGTACTTTGGTTACATGAGAAAGGTGGTTTCCCTACCTTCCGACCGTGAGTCGGTAAAACGCTGTGTCCCGCGAAGAGGTGGTTTCCCTACCTTCCGACTAGCACTCGGTAAAACGCTGTGTTGAGCACCGCGAGAGATGAGACCGCGAAGAGGCGATTTCCCTGCCTTTCGTCGATCGGTAAAACGCTGTGTTCCGAGATGAGGTCGACCGCCTATCCCGACTGTGTGTTGGGGAAGTTGTGTGCGGCTGCGCCGGGCCGAGCGGGTTGCTCCCGAGACCGTGCGATGGTTACGAGTTATGTGTTGTGATTGCTTGAATTTGATTGAGTATTGTTGTGTTGTGGCTATGGGTGTTTTCCTTATTATGAGTTGTGTGTGACCGTGAATGACTTGATTTTGATTGTTGGATGATGAGTTCATGTGAGTGGCTTCCGTGTAAGTTAAAGCTTCGTCCTTGTGGTCATCCGTGAGTCGTTCGTGAAGGGGCTGTGAACGAGGATTTTGGGATAGTTTGTGGTTGAGTAAATGAAGGTTGTTTAATTTGAGTTACTTGTGCTCGTTGTCTCCTCCTCCTTTTAATTGTTAAAAGTTAGTTCGAAAACGTACTTAGGTGTCTTACTTGTTTTGTTCTCTTCGTGTGTGCCTGGTTTAAATGGTTAGTGTTTGATTTAAAGTTGGTATGGTTAGACCGTTGAGCGTCCGGTTTAAAAGGGTCTTGTCTTTAGAATGGGCTTAAGTGTCGCATCGTTTTATCAAACCTTTTAATGTGATTTAATTTGTTGAAAGGCTTTTCTGGGAAATCTGTTTCGAGGTAGCTTCATTGGTTTTCCCTACTGAGGGTCAAGCTCACCCCTTACCGTGTTTTCTACAGGTGTTAGCGTTGACTTGGGGTAGTGGACATCGCGGAGCATGGGGCTAGCGATGGTCCGGGCTTAGCTTTACTTTGTATTCGTAGAGACGTACCTTTATTCTCGGATCATTGTATTTGACTGAGCGGTGACTCAGGGTTTTGAACTTCCGTTGTTTTTTTATTATTTTATCTTATTCAGATATTACTATCTCTTTTACTGCATTATTTAAATTCGCTAAGTCACGTCTCGGGTCTGGTCAATACCGGATTTGGGGCGTGACACGTTGGCTGCTGACGACACGTGTCCCTGCGCTGGCAGTCAACCATTAATTTTTTTTCTTCACTTTTTTCACTTTCCCCCTATAAATACCAAGCCTTCTAATTCATTTTCACCCCACCTCTACTTCTCTTCTCTCTTCTCTTTACTCTATCGACATTCTAAAAAAAAATTCGTTAGACAATGTCGTTCTATCTCAACGAGTGGGGCCCCATGTTTAGGACGTTGCAAGACGACACGATGAAGCAAGATTTTTTCCCACCGAACCTTCCAACCGATCCGACAAACTTTGCATCTCTAACGCAAACTGAGGCCGCGACGTGGTTCAACCAAAACCTCGAGGGAAGAGATGTATGTGGAGCGCCGAGGAGGATGAACGGTTAGTCCGAGCTTGGATGCACCATTCGTACGACTCAATTCACGGGAATCAGAAACATATTCTGAAGTATTGGGCGGCTATCGTCGAAGAAGTTGCTGGCACCCGTGCACCGGATGATCCGGTAAGGTCACATAAGTAGTGCAAAGACCACTAGGGTCAAGTCAATACGAGAGTGACGAGCTTCCAGGGGATGTTCGTCAAGAACTGCAGGGACCATAGGAGCGGCCGTTCGGACGATGAAATCATGTCATTAACCGAGCAACAGTACGAGCTGGTGAATGGACATCCATTCACTTGGAAACGTTGGTGGAAACTAGTGAAAGACCAACACAAGTGGAATTGTCACGCCCCAAATCCGATTCTTGCCCGGACTCGGGGCATGACTTGGATAAAACGATTTAAAATGCAATAACTCAACAGTAACTTTCTGAAAATCTCCAATATAAAACTCAGATCCACATAACTCTGTTTAAAACATAAGTAACCCTCCAGGGGTGTAATAATAATCATCCAACATGGTTTGTTCAAAACTGAAATGAAACAAAAACGAAGTCTCTACAAGACACCCACACCTAGAAGCTCCCGAGCCTCTACTCCTCAATCAAACCTGTAATCACAACAATGAACTCATAGGGGTGAGCTTGCGCTCAGTAGGGAAAATACATAACAAGAAGGACTTAAGCTCAACAATTTCATCAGTAAAGTCAACAAGAAAACTCTTAACAATTGCGGGCAATAGGTAATCCAATCAATGTCGTGGCACATGAAGTCACCACCCTCTGATCCACATATGATGTGTCCTCTCGGATTTTCCCTCAAGTCCAGAGGAGACGCATATCATTGAGGCTACCGGAAACAACCCCCTGAGGGCGCTTATCATCGGGATTCTCAGAAACGTCTCCAAAGGGCTATATGTCCTCGGGAACCAAGGTATTACTCCCATAGGAAGTATACACTTGGACAATTCATAAATAAGAAGATATAGATGAGTAACACACTCAAGCGAAACACGAAGCAATCCTTTCCCAACGAACACTATCCCACTATCACACATAGTTCACGAATCACACACTTTCACCACAACACGCAGCACACGAGTCACATAACCCGTCACTCTTCCACTACAACACACAATACACGAATCGCCTAGCCAGTCACACTTTCACCACAGCACACAGCATACGAATCACATAACCAGTCACACTTTCACCACAACACACAGTACACGAGTCACATAACCATAACTTACCATTCACTTACCTGTTATGACCCTTCGGTCGATCGATCACCTGATTGTACCGCTCGGCACAACCAGTCATACTCGATTCCGCAACCAAAGGATCGCGCAAACATTTAATACAATCACCCATCAATCAAGTCAACCTTCAACCGAGCATTCAAGCATGCAATTCAACTAGTTTCATTAGACTCTTTAGCCTATCCACTAATCAATCAAACAACCAAGCATGTGATCCTAACACACAACTAATCCGAGGGCTTTGCCAAGGCCACTCTACCAGTAAAACAATTCCTAAGTATTGAAAGCGAGTTACACTAGTGATTGGCTTCCTAAGCATGTATTACTAGACACTTCCGGTTATTAGAAAAGTAAAGACAATTATTCTAGTTATTCGCATCTTATAGGCATTTCTAGGACCTTTTCCGCTTTTATTAGCCTAACATGCATACTAAGCATTTAAACGAGAAGTTAAGACTTTCCCTACCTCAAGGTCTTCCTCTCAACACTCTGATGATAAGTCTGGTGGTCACCACTCCGTTCTTCACACGGGTCCCGGCGTGATCTTTGCTCCTCTAGCTCGGTCCCCAAGGTCTTGGACACAAAGAAACATTAATTAGACTCCACTTAAACAGCAAGCAAGAACCCCAAAGCCCTTCCAAAGTTCAGCTCAAAACCAAGATCAAACAAGGTGAAAAACCCTCAAAGAAACCCCCACCCTGCTCTACCACGGACCTGGTCACGGACCCGTGACGCCAACCCTCACGGTTACCGTCACGGAGCCGTGAAGAGTGCCGTCACGGACTCCCTCACGGAGCCGTGACGTCGCCCGTCACGGGATCCGTGGCGCTCCAGGGCAGTTTCGCCCTTCTTCAACCTCCAGCTCCTTTTCTCCGAAAAACCACCTTCAAACCCCAAATTTTACCACTTCCAACTCCCAAAACAGTCAAAATCCTTCAATACTCCTCTACCCATGGTAGGAATCAACAAATAAGCAAAGTTCCTAATGATTCAACCAATCATAAACAACTCAAAAGCTCCAACAAACCAAGGATTTCCCACAAAAACCTAACAAAGCTTCTCATCATCATCATCTCACACCAATTCCACTTCAACCCAACAACATCTAGCAATTTCAACCAAGACCCATGAAAATAGATGAAGGGAAAAGAGAATTAGAGAGTTCCATTACCTCTAGGAGAGTGAGATGAAGAAGATGGTAAGGATTTGGAGAAGGGATGGCTAGAGTAGCCTCTTTTTCCTTGTTTCTTCTTCAAAGCTCCATGGGAGCTCCTCTCCCTTTCTTCTCCTCCCAAATTCGGCTACACCAACACAAATGGGTTGGTTTTGCTTTTCCAAACTCAATATAATACCTAGATGTGTTAAATGACTAGAAACCCTTTAGCTAGAATCCCTTGTAGAAGCTTTTGGGAGGGTATAATGGTCCAAGACCACTCCCCATTTCTCTCTTTCAACCAAAAAGGGACAAGTGTCCAAGTAGGCTATTTTATTTTTCCAAAATAATTTCCAGCCCAATAAAATAATGCTTTAACCGATAAAAAGTCCCGTTTTGGCTAAATTTGACTTCCTCCAACATTACACTCAAACGAAAGGAAATTATCCCCTTAAGCCAACCGTGATGACGGCTAAGTCGTTTGGGTTCCGGAAAAGCCCCGAGTGACTTCTCGAGTCATCGGTTGACTTTTCCGGTAGAAAGTCAAACTTGCTTGAAAAGTCATCGGTTCGACCGGGAGCGGGTCTTACAGGAATTCTAAGTATTTTGTCGTCGATGAGCTCGAGGAAGTGAACGGAGGCACACCGCTCACCCAATTCGATGTCGGCGAGTCTACCTCTTCGGGCAAGCGTGCTCGTGACGACACGACGTTTAAGGAGAGTCAGCAGACCACAAGTGCTGATACGGAGTGTCAAACGTCGTACAAGCGGCCTATGGGTCAGAAGGCTGCCAAAGCTGCAAAGCTCAGAGGTAAAAACCATGTAGCTTCTAAGAAAGAGATTGTCGATAGTGTTCACCAGGCCCATATAGCGGTAAAAAGCAACCAACGCCAGGGAAAGAGAAACCGCCGTGCAGCTGAAGCTCAAGGCATTCGATCAGTGGTTGATCGAGGAAGCAAAGGACATGTCGGCCATGACTCCCCCCTAGCTCGAGACACACTATGCGAAACTTGCGATTTTCCGCAATCTGATGAAGTAGTGCTGCCACTATTGCTTCTTTATTTTAATTAGTTTGTTGTTTTTTTTAAATAATTTGTATTTTGTTTTTCAGTAATGAATTGTAGGTTTTTTATGTTTTAGTTTCTTTAATTGTTGGTTTAAATTAATTTAAGGAGATGTAGTTTTTTTTTAAAAAAGTAATTGCATTGTAGGTTTCTTGGGATAGGAGATTATTGCCTTCAACATGAAAAATGACCAAATTGCCCCTACAATGGTCGGCGGTTTTGGCTATAAAAGGCACCCCATTCTTTCATTTTTTTCACACCTCTTCACCCAAGAACCTCTCTTACTCCCAAGCTTTTTTCGTTCTAAATTTCTTATCTTGTTCGAAGGTCCAATGGCCAGCTTTGCAGCACACCCCTGGAGCCACGAGGAAGAGATGGTGTTGGTTTTATGTTGCCTACACGATGCCTGGCCGGGGCCAAATAATTGGTATTGATCGGAAGTGTTGGTCAATTTTGTCCAAAATGCTCCGGCCGATGCCCCGTCGCGCACCCAAAAGCAGTGCAGGGACCACTAGCAACATCTAGCTCGGAAAATCCATCGTTATGAAATTTGCTACCGTGAAGCAGTTCAGGCTTCCCATCCGGGACAAACCGAAGCATACTTTCGATCTGCAGCGGCGGACGAATATGCTAGACGACATGGCCGCAATTCATGAAGTGCTATGTTTGAGAGGTCGTTAAAGACCAGCCCAAATTCCTCCAATACGTTCACGAGCTGTAAATCGCGAATATGTACTCTCGTTTCTGTTATTCTCTATCTTATGTGTGTACTAATTATCGTAATAATAATAATAAAATATCGTCAAATTTTATTATATATTTAATTGTTTAAAATATGTTTTTCCATACCGCCGGCGGCTCCCCGCCGACAAAAAAAATGCCACTGCAGCATGCGCAGACGGTGAGCTGGCTGGGAAAGAAAGAAAAACCTTTTTTAATCCTCCCCGCCAGCGCCTCCCTGCCAGCTGCCAGTAAGATGACTGTAGATGCTTTAAAATCAAAAGGAGTAATACCCAAAAAACAGAAGAGAAAAAAAAAAAAAAACAAACAAACCAAGTAGAACACAGTCCACAAATAAACAACCAATGACAAATAAAACTCGAGATTACACCTCCAACTACTTCAAAAGTCTTGATATCTTTACCTGCGAGCCACACCACTTAAGCCTGTTTAACAGAATGATTGGTTAATTATTCGACTTGATCTCAGTGATGTGGACTAATTCATGACCAATGGATCCTCGTACATACACATAATTAGCATGCAACTAAGAAGGAATCAAATGATGGTAAGCAAAAGACATAAAGACAATTGTAACTACGGTTAATTAGGGTTATGAAACCATGTCATAGTATCATAAACATGTAGGAGTCCCTCAAAACAACATGTCCACATCAGGTTAGAACATCCGAATCAAGATGCCAAGAGAGGGTTCAGGACAGAACCGACAAAGAACACAGCCTTGGAGGTCTCGTCCCTTACCATGAACATGAACGGATGGTCCGCAACAAAGCTTGGAACATAAGAGCTTAGACAACACAATCTACATTCCAAAGCCGTGCTAGCTGCAGCTTCTGTCCCTTCCTCGTTCACTTCAATGCAGGACTTGTGAAATATACCTGAAACGTAAAGCTTCTCGCCGTTAGGACAATCCAACATCTCACTAAACTCGCCCGTACCCGTGAAAGGTAGTGTCAGCCCCAACTCTTTCATGTCCTCCGAAGCCTCAAACTCGGACGAGAACTTGAATTTTGGGATCCAAAAGTGTGTAACTTCCTCTTGACGTAAACAAAAGTCTTGATTCAAGAACCCGGGTTTCGAATTGATCATTTGAACTAATTTCTTCAGACCATCGTTATCGTTTGGTAGGAAGAAGTACATGGAGAACGTGATGCTTCCTTGGCCGCTTTGGTATGGGATTTGAAGAATTTTGCAGCCTTCAAGATCATCGCTGAAGAAATGTAGCTCGTCTTCTTTGCAGGTCATGAAAGGAACTTTTACCATCTCTCCGTTGAGAAGGTGGAAATCTCTGGCTTTGGTCTTCGAGGTATCGAATTTTCTGTCCCATGATCCTTTGAAGTAGAGAGCGTTGGTCAGGACGAGCGCCGTGTCCCTGCCTAGAGATTGCGGTGGAAGTAGCCCTTTTACGAGCCCTCCGGTCTCTTTTTCTGCCCATAAATTCACTTCCTCTATCACTTCTTGAGCCTTAAAACGGGGACGAAGACAACCAGAAACAGAGGATCTTCAGAAACTATGTATTAATAACATGTCATAAGACCAAACCTATGTAATGAGAGACATGGAGACAGTACCTTAGTTGCAAAGTCAACTTGTTTCACATTGGCCTTGAAAACATTCTTGACAAGATCTCCAAAAGAAGGCTTGAACCCGAACTTTTTGTCGATCCAAGCACCGTTTACGAATGAAAGGATTGGATCGGCACTAGCAGCGTCCTCGATTTTATTTAGTGAAGTGAGAGCGATGATCTGCGAAGACGATAGATTGAGATCTTCAACGCTTTCGGATCCTAGGAAAGAAAGAAGTTGATCCAAGGTCCGGCCTCTTGATCCGGCAGCTGCTAGGCTCAACACGACACGTAATGAGAAAGGGGACGCCACAAAATTAGACCCCTTTTCAGCTTGATTCAGTAAGACTCGGTTCGCTAGGAGTATACAGAAATCGGTGTTGAAACAAGATTGGGACTCCATTTCGATGATCAATGAATGCTAAAGTTACCATTTTTTGTGGTTCCAACCTATAAATATCCATCTATGGAGGAGTCTACAAAGTGTTTATGACGATTACTATGTAAAGATTGACAATAACAACGTTGTAATTAGCGTTCAAAGAAGGATATATATGAAGATCATCTAAAACAATCTCAAGTACTCTTCTTGTCATCATCTTCATCTTCGGCTTGCCATCTCTTCAAGGCTTCGGGCAGTGACAAGCTGAAACCAACACCAAAGCTATTATCTTCGTCCTCCGTATCTGTTGCGGAAGGCGCCCACTTCTCCACGAGAGGCGCCAGGGTGTTCACGACATGTCCCATGTCAGGTCGCAGGTTCGGATCCTTCACCGTGCAGTACCCTGCCAGCTCCGCCACCACGTATATGCTTTCGGGAGTGTCTTGCTCAGGATTCACCAAGGACGGATCAAGATAGTTCCTTATGTGCTCTCGGATTGTGGCCTTATCGGATAGGTACTTCCTCAGCCACGAGACTAAGTGGCATTTATTATCGGGCATGTTCTTCTCTAGTGCTCGCCTTCCCGTCAGCAACTCCATTAGTACTGCCCCGAACGCATACACATCTATCTTTGTAGTAACTCTTCCCGTTGCTACACAATACGTTCAGTTTATGAGTTTGAGTTTTTAGTTGAGTTAATTCTCTAATAAATCAACTCAGACAAATACTACATACCTGCATACTCGGGAGCAAGATATCCGAAAGTCCCGGCCAATTTAGTGTGCATAGAGCTGCTCCCATCAAGCGTTGTCTTCACAAGGCCGAAATCGGACACTTTAGCTCTCAAATCATCTCCAAGAAGTATATTAGACGGCTTGAGATCTCTATGAATGTAAGTATTCTTCGGACCATATTTGTGCAAATACTCAATCCCTCTAGCAACATCAAGCGCAATCCTCAATCTCTCAACCCAAGTAAGAGGCTCGAAACCTCGTTCCCTTGGCTCGAACAAATGCTGATCCAATGTCCCCTGAGACATGAACTCATAAACCACAAACCTCTCGTTCTCACTAACGCAATACCCCAACATAGACACCAAGTGCCGGTACCTAACCGTGGTAAGAACCGAAAGCTCCGAATGAAACTGTCTCAACCCTTCACTGTCCTCCGGACCAGAACAGTTGTATATCCTCTTGACGGCCACCGGCGTGCCATCATGCGGGAGCTCTGCCCTGTACACGACCCCGAAACCTCCTCGTCCGATGATCTTGTCGGGGCTGAAACGATCGGTGATCTCGGTCAAGACCTCGATCGGGATGCTCAGTTGACTTCCATCGCTGCTTCCGCTTATCACAACTTTAAGATCATAGCTCCGTTTCCCACTAATGTTCTTCGCTTTCTTCTCCTCTTCCCCTCTCCAATACAAGTTTTGGTGCCTTCTTTTGAGGCATAACAGGATCAAGAAAACAAGTACCACCATTAATAGGATCACAAAAACAAGTATGATCCCCAAAAGCGTTGGCAATTTGGCTGAGCCATTGGTGTTTTCACCGTCGGTGGCCTGCGGTGACAAGTCTTGGCCGATGAAAGCGTTGCCGTCGGCCTGAATCTTGATGCCACTGGGAAAAGTCGGGACCCTCCCGCTTATATTGTTGTTGGACACGTCAAGTAGCGTGAGGTGTTCGAGGCTCGTGAGGCTTTGGGGGATGGTGCCGGAGATATTGTTGTCGTTGAGCTTGATGGTAACTAGTTGAGTGAGGTTCGCGAGGGACGGCGAGATTGTGCCGGAAAACTGTTGCTTCCCGAAGTTTATGCTCGTCACTGATTTTTTCTTTGCATCGCAAGAAACGAACATCCACCCGTCACAGGCGTCGTTCCCCTTCCACGCCTCCGCTAGCGGCTGCGGATAACCCAATGCAGCCACGACCTCCAGCAGCGTCGTCACCTGTGTGGGAAAAAATTGTGTAACTGTTAGAATTTACTCTTAATCCTTGACCTTTTCTCTTATTTGTTTTTGGTTGTTACTGAATAATTCATCTTTACTCTGTTTGTTCTGATTTTCTGTCGGATTTGTAGGCAAAAAATCAACCTTGACGGAAGAGCCATTACATGGATGTTAAGTCAACCTTTCTGTTTCTGAATAGAGAGTTGATTGAAGAGGTATTCCTCTTACAACCCTATGACTTTGTTGATAAATATAACCCCTCGTGTCTTGAAACTGAAGAAAGTACTGAATGGCCTAAGACAAGCATCACGAGCTTGAAATGCAAAGTTAGACGAAAGCCTAGTGAAGCTTAATTTTACTAGGAGTGCATTCAAACATGCATTGTACACCTGAAGAACGCTTCTCTAATCGTGGAGTATATGTTGATGATCTCCTTATCAAAGGTGAGCGAGACAACGACATCTCGAATTTTGAAAAGCAAATGAAGGAAATATTTGACATGAGTGACCTTGGAGTGCTAACGCACTACCTTGGGATTAAAGTAAATCAAGCCAAGGAAGAAATTACGCTATGCCAGGAAGGGTGTGATCAGAAATTACTAAAGGTTGTGGGTCTAGAGAACTACAACCATGTCAGACATCAATGAAGCACAAGCTGAAGTTGAGCAAGAAGATGAGTGGAACTCTATCAAACGCTCTATCACAGTTTCATTGGAGGCATGAGGTACCTAGTAAACACAAGAGACTGAACATCTTATAACAGTCAAACACATCCTTCGTTATGTGAAGGGCGCACTTGAGTTCGGTTTTAAAGTATCAAAAGGAAGAAAGAAGTGAACAACTAACATGTTCTAGTGACAATGATCTAAGAGGGGATATAGACGATATAAAGAGTACAAATTAAATGAAGTTCTTTCTGGGATCAAGTCCACTTTTATGGCTCTCCCCCAGAAACTGAATAGTGACTGTTTCCTCATGCGAATTGAAATATATAGTTGTAGCTACAACAACATGTTAAGGCATTTGGCTGAGCAACCTAATGGCAGATATGCTAAGAGCAAAAGGTTGCGAAATGGAAGTTGATGATAGACAACAGATCATACATATGTGCATTAGGAAAGAACCAAACATATTGACACAAGGTATCTCATTAGAGAATGTGTAAAGAAGAACAGAGTTGAAATTTGTCATGTCTACACCGAAGATTAGAAGGATGACATTTTCACCAAGCCTTTGAGCAAGTTATTGTTTAAAGGGTTAAGGAAGAAGATTGGCATGTTAGAAATCAAGAAGGTCAATGATTAAAGGAGTGATTGTTAGAACTTACTCTTAATCTTTGACTTTTTCTTTCATTTGTTTTTGGTTGTTACTCAATAAGTCATCTTCGTTCTGTTTGTTCTAATTTCCTGTCGATTTTTAGGCTGAGGACCATTCTTGTTTGTAAGAGCATGAACAACAGAAAGGACCTTGGTCAGGGAGTGGGAGTGCAGAACTTGTGCTGACGGGACAAAAGTCAGGGAGTGGGAGTGCAGAACTTGTGCTGACGGGACAAAAGTCAGGGAGTGGGACTGCAGAAAAGTGGGTGTTTTGCAACAGAAAGGACCTTGAGGTCCTGGGAGTGCAGAACAGTGCTGACTGGATTATTATTTGATATTTTCCTGTTTTATTTAATTCGTTATCAGAAACCGTTTAAAATATTTATAATTTAAACAAATTCAGAAATAAATAATTAATGACAATAAATAATTCATAAATAAATTTAACACGAATAAAAATTAACTTTTTAATAATGGCAAAGAAATCAATAAAATATGGTCAACTATGTAATATTCATAGTAGTTGATATAACGAAATTTTTTTGAATCGGACCGGATATAAATACACACAAAAATAATAATATGGTCAAATACATATTACATAAATATGTTATTTTATTTGAAATATCATGCAACACTAAATTATATAATATATAATCTATTAAAAAGAATATTTGATTTTAAATTTTAATATGCATTTCACTCCAAAATTAAAAATATATCATATACATTATAATTAAACATAGTAACAAAAACGCATCTAGCTCAGTGGTAGAACCACATGGCTTTTCACCTTAAGGTTGGGGGTTCAACTCCCACAATTGACAAAAAAAATTGTTTAAAAAAAAAAGTCGCGCGCATGGCCAGGTGTCGGCCCGAGATTGGGCCAGCGTGGGCCAAGGAGCGAGGAGCGCGTCTGCGAGCCCGGCCCGCGATTGAGGAGCGAGAAGCGAGGCCCGAGGAACGAGCCCGCTGTTTCAGGGCCGCGGACCGCGCGAAAACCAGCCCACAACGGAACGGGCCGCGGTCCACGGACCGAGCGCACGCAGGCCGGGGAGCGAGGGCCGGCCCGTTGTTCATGCTCTAACCCTTTCTTGTTATAAATAAAGCTCAAACCCCTTATATATCATTCAGTTTTTACTGTGTTTCATTTGTATCTACTTACTAATAGAGTTTTCAAACAATACCTAAAAATAATAAAGAGGTTTTTTGAATATGCAGGCAGTAAGCACAAGTATTAAAACTTAAGGTTTAAAGCCATTATTTTCAACAACCTGAGTATCGCACGGTCCCGGCGCCCGCTTGCAGAAGTTGTTTGTGTTTCCGAGCGAGTACTTGACCGTTGTTGGGAACTCCGGGGAGGGTCCTTGGAGCTTGTTGTTCCCAAGAGAAAGGTTGCGTAGGCTCTGGTGGGACTGCAACGAGGAGGGTATCACTCCGGTGAGCTGGTTGTCCCGGAACTGCGCGTCGAAGAGGGAGGTGCAATTGGCGAGGTCAGGGAGAGGTCCGGTGAACTTGTTGACGTGCACCCATACCTGTAACAAGTTAGTCATTTGGGACACGACGTGGAGGTTCCCGGAGAGGTGGGCGTTGTTGAGGTGGAGGTACCGGAGGGAGGAGGCGGCGAGGGAGGGAGGGAGACAGCCGGAGATGTTGTTGTTGGAGAGGCGGAGGGAGGTGAGGCTGGGGAGGGAGGAGAAGATGTCGGGGAGGCTGCCGGAGGCGGAGGCGGGGCGGAGGTGGATGTTTTCCACGTCGCCTGAGAGGCGGTTGCAGGTGACGCCGGTCCAGGTGCAGGGGTCCTTGCCGGTCCATCCCGGGACCTGGAGGGACTGAGAGAGGTTGAGCATTGCGGCGGATTCGTCGGCCGAGAGGAGAGGGAGGAAGGAGATGAGGAGAAGCAAGTGTGGTAACCATATTGGGGTTGATGATCGGCGTTGGGAATGCGAGATCATAGTAGTGTGAGTGTGATGTGAAGGTGATGGGATCTGGTCTCTGTGTGTGGAGGAGACATGCATGCGGTGGAGAGGACGAGGAAGGAGACATTTTTGGATCAATGTCGTCTATTTTTGGTTTCGCTAAATTCTTCATTATCTCTGTTAAACTTTGTGTTTGTGTAATTAATGAAGTTATCGTGTGTTTGCTCTGCGAGTCATGGGCATTCATTTTTATGTGGATTATTTATTTGTTTCAAGTTAAATATTGAATTAGTATCTAAAATCATCGGTATTATGTTGTTATTTTTTACCCATCGCTTCTGTCGAGACCCCTCTCCTCGCGTCTGTCGAGTCAAACCTTAGTCTCCGCCTATCTTTGCGTCCGGCGCCGACAACATGTCGGCACCGTTTCCTTTCTGTCCCATCCGTCCCTATCGCCATGCATACCCCCTCGAAGACTGAGTCAGAGGTCTGGCTTTTTATTCCTCCATCGGGCATGGCATCCTTTGCTTTCTCGCCTTCCATGAGGCACCACAGAGACGCTAACCTGGTGGAACTCCGCTGGCGAGGACATCCGGGCTCTCCTCATCTGCTTCGAGGTTTTGCGAGGGAGCATCCTTGGACCTCTTCGTTGGGCCGAGGCGCCATCCGGGGATCCGTAGGGCCACGTCTGGTGGATGGTTCGTCGACCCATGACCTTGCTCTAGGTCCGGGGGTGTGTGGAGAATGCGGGCGTCGGGCTCGGCTCCCTGCTTTGCCCTTCTCATCCTCTCGTTTTTCACGGGCGTGGGGTCGGGAGAAATGGATGACCCATGACCTTGCTCTGGGTCCAGTGGAGAGGGGAGGACGTGGGTGCCAGTCTTAGGTCCCTCCGCCGTACTTCTTGTCCTGAGTAGGTTCTCAGGACGCAGGATTGATCCGACTTAAGGGTCCGGTTTGGCGGTCTCACGAGTCGGGATGGGCGGCAGGGGGGCTCTTCTCGCCTTTCGCGGAATACCAGAGCAATCGGGATTGGCCTGCTACATGCAGGGCGGGCCCGCCATCCCACTCTCGTTTTTCGATCGAGGCATGTCCGGTGACCCGTCGAGGTTTGTTGTGGAGGTCTACGACGACGGAGCCTAGTCTGTATATTGGGGGAGCACGGTACCTATGGTGGTCAAGGGTGGCCGGTGCGCAAGGCTGAGGCCCTTTTTCCTTGGAGCCATTACCTAATCTGGGAGGGTATCGGGGTGGAGGGCTAGAGTATCCCTGGACCCATTACCTAACCCGGGCCTCGGCCCTGGATGGGGACTAAGTCCTCAAGGGAGGTTCTCTGCTGGTTCGATTGTTGCGGGCCAGGGGAATGATCGGGGAGGGTTTAGTGGAAGAGGCCAGGGTTTCCTCGGCTCTCGGCCTATTGGAATGTCATCGTCCTTTCTCAGGGGACGAGAGAGGAGTGGAGTTATGGTGCCGGTGCCAGCACCAGAGGAGAACAGTGGCCAGCGAGTCACAGTTTGGGCGAGTGCTGGGTTTCAGCCCTGTCGGGTCACATGAATATGTTGGCAAGGCTCAGGGGCCGGAAGGAGCCCCTGAGGAAATGGACCTTTTAGATCCATTTTGGGTGTTTTCGGGTAATTAGGAAGATTGTCTTTAACCGAACGTTTTGGGGATTAGACCAGGTGTTTTCTCTTTAAACCACCCTTGAATTATCGTTTTTTTTATAAGTGCTAAAAAATTTATTCGATGGTCATTCGAGGAGAAGCCAAAAATCAACCACGATTACAAAAAACTCCATAGGAGAAACAGGGAACAATCGCTTAACAAAAAACGACCAGAATAAACCAGTCAAGAACAACTTCCTAGACTTATGACCCAAACACTTAGAAACTAATCCTCCTCATACCACTCGATGTCTGAGGTCGGAACGCTGGAAGTCTTCTGATTGAGGGCACGAGTCTTTGTCCTAGTAGTATGAGTATGCGGTACCAAGCTGGACTTAGGCCGTCCTTTACGAGCCTTGGCCGAGAGGGCTTCCTCTCCCTTGAATTATCGTTAATTCTCGTATTACTTTGTGATCTTAGATGAGACTTTCATTTACTCAAAAAAGAACACTTTTAAAACCCGACCCATCCCTTTTAAAAAGTCCATCTAGTCCCCTTAAAACCCACTTGTTCGAAATGAAGACAAAGAAGGATTTGTGGCGTTTTGAGTTTCACAGACATCGGAAGAAGACGCCGGCGAGGGAGGTGGAGAACTTTCGGGCGTGGTCCCGTTGCATGGTATGATAGAGTCGTCTCGTTGGATAGTTGGCGACTGTCAAGGAACAAGCGTTGGTGGTGGCGAGTCTTTTGGGGGTTTTTCTTCTAGCTAAGGTCTACTGTTTTTTCGTCGTTTTCTATTTGGGTTGGGCTTTGGGCCCTTTTGTTGGGTCTTTGTTGTGGGCTTGGTTTCTAGGTAGCTTGACCTTGGTGCTAATTTATGTTTTGTCTGTTCACTTGTTTCCTCTCGTTGGGAACTCTTATTGCCTATTGCAAGATTTAGGTAATTTACACCTGTTCACCCATTGTTGGGTTGTGTTCGTTAGTTTAAGGTGTCCTCGTTGACATGCTCATGTCCTATATTTGTTGTTTAATCCTTATTCATCATTTTCAGTTTGAAATCTTGATTCTTAATAAAATTTAATAATATAAAAACATAAAGTTCAAATTATTAATCTTAGAAAGAAGAAGGATAGCATATCAATTCCCTAGATAGAGGACTACATGTTATAAACAATAATTTTTGTGTTTCTTGGTTAAAAAAAGAAGAAAAAACTTTTGGAGAAGTACGGGTTTCCAATGCTTTTAGAATAGTTTTCATACATGTAAAGATGGAGAATGAGTGACAAAAAGTGATAGAAGGTGTCTGCAGCAAAGATGTGGAATGGTTTGATTATGTCTGCTACTTCATTGCTAGTTATTGTTCTGCTAATTTCGGATGCATGTGTTACGTTGAAAACTCATCACGGAAGCATATAATAGTGTCTGTTTTTTTCCACTTTTTTCACTCACACTAAAAAATAGAATATAAGAAGTGAAACTAGATATTTGGGATCAAAACCGATATGTCATCGTTAGCAGCATTTATCACAAAATATTCTAAACAATTCGAATTTCAAATCACCAACCTCGCTAACATTCAATTCAATCGAAGTTGATTGATTTGAAAACTCACATTTATCAGTTTTATATCAAAACATCCAATTCGAGTAGGTGAGCTTTATTTATGTATTCACTCAGCCCATTAAAACCCTCACCGGCCACATCCCTTACCCACACCCCACTTAAACCAAATCCCGTCCTTCAGACTTCTTTCCTATTTCACTTCACTCTCATTCACTTCACATTAATCAGTTTGCCGCAGCTACCCCTTCGGACCCCATCTGTCAGATTAACCTAGAAAATAGTATGTCTGTCTGTTTTTCTATAAAAAAAATGTAGACTATAGAGCAGGTTTAGAACATGCTTAAAACTAATAAGTCCGATTCGGACCAAGTCGGTCTTTCGTGCGGCCAGGCGATGGTCGACCGTTAGAATATTTTTTTGTGACGGCACGTGAGAGCTTGAGGACGTTCGAGCTTGACGGCTTCAGTTTTCAGGCCACTTAGACGCGACCAAGCGGTGGTCGGCCGTTGGGATATTTCCAGAGACTTGGTGACGCCACGTGACAACTTCAGGGCATGACGGCGTGGGTGGTGAAAGAGAAGATACGAGTGGAGGTCTACCGCATAAAGGAGAGGTACTTGCGGCTGGGTTTGGTTAGAAAAGAGGTTCCCTTCAGAATATGATTGTATAGGGTTAGATATATGTGTGGGGGAAAATAATCAATTTTAGTAATTAGTAGGTCTTAATTGTACAACCACTTTTAAAGTTATGATATGTGATAAAAAGTCAATTTTAGTAATTAGTAGGTCTTAATTGTACTACCACTTTTAAAATTATGATATGTGATAAAAGGTGGAGTACAATTAAGACCTACTGATTACTAAAATTAATTATATTCCCCTACACATATATCTAACCCTAAGCGATCATATTCTTAAGGGAACCTCTTTTCTAACCAAACTCAGCCGCAAGCATCTCTCCTTTATGCGGTAGACCTCTACTCATATCGTCTCTTTCACCCACGCCGTCATTCCCTTAAGCTCTCACGTGCCATCGCCTGGTCGCGTCTAAGTGGCCTTAAAACTGAAGCCGTCGAGCTCACACATCCTCAAGCTCTCACGTGTCGTCACAAAAAATATTCTAACGGCCAACAACCGTCTGGCCGCACAAAAGACCGACTTGGCCCGACTCTTTTGAATCGAACTTATTAGTTTTAAGCATGTTCTAAACCTGCTCTATAGTCTAAAATTTTTTAGAAAAACACACAAACATAACATTTTCTGGGGTAATCTGATAGATGGGGTCAAGAGGGATAGTTGCGGTAATCCGGTTAATGTGAAGTGAACGAGAATGAAGTGATTTAAGAAAGAAATCTGAAGGATGGGGTTTGGTTTAAGTAGGGTGTGAGTAAGGGTTGTGGCCTGTGAGGGTTTTAATGAGCCGGGTGAATACATAAATAAAGCTCATTTACTCGAATCGAATATTTTGATATAAAACTGATAAATGTGAGTTTTCAAATCATTCAACTTTGATTGAATAAAGTGTTAGAGAAGTTGGTGATTTGAAATTCGTATTGTTTAGAATATTTTGTGATAAATGCTGCTGACGATGGCATATCGAGTTTGATCCCAAATATTTACTTTCACTTCTTGTATTCTATTTTGTAGTGTGAGTGAAAAGAGTTGAAAAAAACAGATACTATTATAAACTTCTGTGATGACTTTTCAACGTAACACATGCATCAGAAATTGACATACCTCACCACTAACTTTGCACATTATTCCTCCAATTAACCTGTCAAAACAATATATCCAAACGAATCAGTATTTAGCAAAACAATAACTAGCATCCAAGTAAAACCATTCCACGTCTTTACTGCAATCTGCAGACACCTTCTATCACTTTTCTTCCCCTCATTCTCCATCTTTACATGTATGAAAACTATTCTAAAAGCATTTGAAACCCGTACTTCCCCAAAAAAGTTTTTTTTTAACCAATAAACACAAAAATTATTATTTATAACATATAGTCCTCTATATGCTATCCTTCTTCTTTCTAAGACTAATAACTTGAATTTTATGATTTTATATTACTGAATTATTATTTTTTTATTAGCAAATTTTATTAGGAATCAAGTTTTCAAAAAAAAAATGAAGAATAAGGATTAAACATCAAATAAAAGATAGAAGCACGTCAACAAGGACACCTCAAACTAACAAACACAATCCAACAATGGGTGTACAGGTGTAAAATACCTAAATCTTGCAATAGGCAACAAGATTTCCTAACAATGGGAAACAAGTGAACGACAAAACAGAAATTAGCACCAAGGTCGAGCTACCTAAAAACCAAACTCACAACAAAGACCCAACAAAGGGGTCCAAAGTCCAACCCAAACTAGAAAACGACGAAAAACAATAGACCCTAACTAAAGAAGAAAAAAAACCCAAAAGACTCGCCCCACCAAAGCTTGTTCCTTGACAGTCGCCAACTACCCATTGAATCCCCCACCAGGCGCACCCACAACTCTAAATCTGTAAAACTTAGAACAAAGGAAAAAGTGCCCAACCACAACAGTCACCACCGACTTGACCACAAAACCAAACGACAACAAGGTCGGGAAACAAAAGATGTGCAAGCCAGGAAGGAAGGAAACGGATCTCACGAAGGAGGTGAACAACGCACGCACCCAACAAAACCTTCACACCGGGCTCAACACCGAAACTGTACTCCCTGAGGCCAGTACGACCAGGATGAGTCAGCTCCCCTAGTCGTCCCCAGAAAGACACGACAAAGGCCGACAAAATGAGTGGAAGAACCGACGAAGAGATGCAAAAACCAGGCCCCAACAACCGTCCTATAGATCCGGATAATCTCCACCACGCACTATTCAGTTATCATCAGATAACTCGTTTGGGCCAACACCCAATGTAAGAACCGCTCCCAGTCGATCACGGTCGAACCGGTGACTTTTAAGACAAGTTTAACTTTCTACCGGAAAAGTCAACTGAGGACTCAGGAGGTCACTCGTGGATTTTCCGGGGCCCAAAAAGCTTAGCCATTATCACGGTTGGCTTAATTGAGTCGTTTCCATTTATTTGAGTATAATATCGAAGGAAGTCAAATTTGGTCAAAACCGAGCTTTTTTATCGAGTAAATACATTTAATTTGGACTGCTGGATTTTTAAATGGAAGAGAGTGGTCCCCTCTATGCCAAGTGTCACTAATAGCTTGGAGGAAAGGAAAGAGGCTCAAATGTCATCTCTACCCTCACTAGTTATCCATAAAAGGGATAAGAACTAAAGGGTTTTTGGTCTTTTTCACCTCTAGGTCTTTTTAAGGCATTAGATGACACAAATTCATTTCTTTTCTCTAGTGGTAGCCAAAATTTGAGAGAGGAGGGAGAACTTGGAGCTTCCATGGTGTCTTGAAGAGAAAGCAAGAGAAAAGAGAGACCTTTTGTATCAATCTTTACCCAAATCCTCTCCAAAATATCTTCATCTTCATAAACTCATTCTCCTAGAGGTATGGATACTCACAACTCTCCATTTCATCTTCTCTCATTTCTTGTGTTTTGTGGGTTTTGGCTTGAAGTTGTTAAACTAGCCTTGTTTTGGTTATTTGGAGAAGAAGTAGTGAAGTAAGAGGTTTGGATTGTGCTCTTGTTGAAGCTTTGATGAACCCATTTGAGGGTGTTTTTGTTGGGTGACTTTGGATGAACTTTTGGGAGTTTTTGATTTGATTGCGATTTGGAGAATCCTTGGGTTACTTCTTGAGAGATGGTTACTAAGGTTTCACCCAAGGACGTGCGTCCCAGTGGAGCACCACCTTGGTTCCCTATGATATATGGTCCTTTGGAGGCATTTCTGGGAATCCCGATGATAAGCGCCCATTTGGGATTGTTTTCGGTGCCCCAACGCATGTGCGTCCTCTGGACCGAGGAAAAATCTGATATGACATGGGTACTCTGGTGGATCGGAATTATGGGAACAGAGGTGATCCCAGAATCTATCCATGGATCGGAGGCTTGAGAAAGCAAACGGTTGGCATGATATTAACTACTTCCATTTTAATCTTAACTTTTCGTTATGGAACTTTTATGCACTCGTTAAGCTACGGTTATTTTTAAGAGTGTGATATTGTTATGATTATATATTTTATTCATTAGTGCTACTTTGTAAATATTATTATTATGCCATTTGTTTATCCGTTTGAACAGTTTAAGTATTGATTTAAAGGTGGAGTTATTGAGATTTTTCCTACTGAGCGTAAGCTCATCCCCTTTGTTTCTCTTACTGTTTTACAGGAGTACCAGATGTCTAGAGTGGACGAGGCTTGGGAGCTTCAGTTCATTTTGGGATTCGTTTTGGAGTTGTGTTTTTCTTCCATGTTAAACATTTTATATCTTACTTTGTACATCGATCTGTGACTCATTGAGGATTTCGAACGTTTACTTATATCGTTTTTTATGGAGTTTTTATAAGATTCAAGCATTTTATCAATCGTTTATTATTTAATTTATTTTAACTCGAGTCGCGTCTCGAATCTGGTCAAAACCGGATTTGGGGCGTGACACCCAAGACGGTCCATTTGACTCTTCCTTCTCTGATTCTCCACCGACCAAGAATAGAAAAGGCGTACAGGCTGCAACGAATGAAAAAGAGGAACGGTGAGCGACAAGAAATCAGAATCCAGATCTGAGGAAAAAGAGAAAAGGGGCAAGAAAGAGAGAGGGAGGGAGGAAGGAAAAGGCCGATTCTTGTGGTCGAAACCACAAAAATCGCCGCCGACAACACCAAATCTAGATCTAGGTTAAGCAAAAGGAAAAGTAGAGATTTCTGGAGAGAAGGTTTTTTCCTCCTACGTTGCTGGAATATCATATCATATTATCGAATTATTGACATGAACTCTAGGAAGAGGACAAATTAAAATTGTTTGACCCTACCCTATGATTCACTCAAATAACATAGCTAATTCTAGTTATTTCAAATAAGAAATCATCTATTTTTAAATTATAAATCACACGCTTAGCTCATTAATAATCGAAGTATTTGACTGCAAGTGAGTAATTGATAAGCTCTCCTAAATCTTGTTTGAGTTATTCTCACCTTGGGTCCTTCTAGACCTGGCTTCCCATTAAGCCTTTGTGAGTAGTAATTGTTGACCTTCAAGTTCCTGCTTCCTCCTCTTGAGGAAGGTTGTAAAAGGCGGGCTAGGCGTCTGCCTAGGCGCCCGTAAGGACAAAAAACGCCACGACTTGTGCAGGTCGGGCGGGTGTAGGCCGACTCAGAAGCGCCTACGCGGGTGGGTCGCTGATTTATCAGCCGGGCGGGCGACTAAATCCAGGTGGCGCCTAGGCGCTCTTGGCCACCATCTTCCCATCTTATCACAGAGAAGTAAGGTCTTGTAGGTTGAAGAGGAAGAAAAAAACACGTTGATGAAGAAGAAGGGACAGAGGAAGAAGCAAACACGTTTAAAAACAAAGGTTTGAGATAATATGTTGGGAAGGTAAAAGGGTTTCAGAGTGATATTAATGGATTAGAATAGGGTAGAACCGGTAGGTAAAAGGGTTTCAGAGTGACATTAGTAGATTAGGTTTGGATATTACCCTAGAATAGCTTTTATTAAATTATTTATCAACTATATAATATTTAAACAAGAAACGGATTCGCGTTCGAAACAGAAAAAAAGCACTTTGAAAGGGAGGATTTATCCAAAAGACCTTATGCCAATATCGATTTTGAGGGGTAGCCTCCGTCTGTTGCCATTTTTGACTTTTCCTTCATTTGACCGAGTTTGACCAAAAAAACGATGAAAGGACTGAAATACCCTCGGGCTGACCCTTCACTTCCCTCCACTCCTTCCCCTCTCGCTCACTTCATTCAAACTCATCAAATCAAACCGCTCTCTCTCTCTGCAAATCCGAGCAACCGTCAACGACGCCGGCAATTTCTCCGTCGCGAGTAAGATCCACAACAACGACTTCTTCCCAGGTACGATTTCTTTGAAGTGTAAGATTTAGGGTAGAATTAGTAAATGGAAACCCTAGGGAGTAGAAATCGGCGGTGCTGGGTTGCCCGTCGGTGCTGGGTTGCCCAATCGACGGTGTGTGGTGAGGCAAACGCCGTGAGTTTGCCTCCTTTGCTGTCCCCCGCACGATGACCTAAACCCGCACGACTGGTGTTGACCCTTGGAGAAGAAGGCAAGGGTTTCACTATGGACCAGTAACCCGCGTGGGGGCTTATGCCCCGCGCGGCATACTTGAAACGGTTGCGTTTTGGTGGTCGACAACACGATGTTCACCCGCACGGAAGGGAGTAGGTGTGTATACCGCACGGGATGTAGTAGGTATGTTCACCTCTCGCACGGGTAGTTGAAACGACGCAGTTTTGGGCCCTCGATATGTGAACGATGTGGACTCGGGCGAGGCCTAAGAAACGACGGCGTTTTCGGATACAGGAAGAGAACACCCGCACGGGGACAAAAGCACGACGTTGTTTTCACCGAGCTAACTCGCGCGGGACTTGAAAACGACGGCGTTTTGCGCCCTCGAGTTGTGAATAAACCGCGCGGGGAGAAAGGAACGACGTCGTTTTCGGTGTTGCGAACTCGCGCTTGGCCTGAGAACGACGGCGTTTTCTAATTTGGAGGACAGCTGTCATGCGAGGTTTAAACCCGCGCGGGCACAGTAGGATCTCGCGCGGTTAGAATGTTATTTAGTGTATGGCGCCTCTGTTAGCCGTGCGGCTGGGTATGCTACCCGCACGGGCATTAACACTGTTTGTTCATGTGGATATTTGCATTTCTGTACATATTTTCATGTACTGATGAATTGTAGTGATACTTGTTCAGACAATGGCAGCTAGTACCTCTCAGTCTGTTCCAAGTGCGACTCCCTCGGAACCACCTCAGGACTATCCACGATTGGAAACAGAACTAACAGAAGATCAATTGTTCCAATGTCGGCTTAGTCAGAGGTGCAATTATACAAGGCTGGAAACAAGGGTGAAAGACTTGAAAGATGACAAGTCGACAATTGAACTGCTCCAAGAGGGTCCATTTGGGAGGTTCACTAAGATCCCAAAAAAGTGGATGCACGCCAACAACCTTGCGTGGGCCCTATTGGCTAGGAGCACGAAGATACCACGATCATCGGAGATGTGGTTTGTGTTTAAAGGGAGACCGATCAGGTTGACCCTTAAGGACTTTGGGCTGATAACTGGGTTGAATTGCAGTCAACCCAACGATGAGGATGAAGCGCTCCAACAACAATTCAAGTCCACAGTGTTGAAGAACAAACATTTTAAAAAATGTGAGCGTGTGTCGACTGAGACGTTAGAGGCAAAGTTGAAGGAACTGGTGACTAAACGGGTTGAAAGTCGAGGGAATAAGTCAGCCCCAAATCTAGACATTTGCAAACTGGCTCAACTTCTCTTCATCGCAGATGCATTGGTACCGAGTGGAAAAAGAGGTCAATGGGTGTCTAATAGTTGGTTCGGGTTAGCGGATAACCTCGAGATGTTCAACAAGTACCCATGGGGGTATGTAGCCTTCGAATGGCTGACGAAGGATTGCATGCGAGATTTGAAGGCAGAGTATGCTGCGTCCGCCACTGCAACCAGCGGTTCAACCTGGACCATTTGTGGTTCTCTTCCCGTGTTGACGGTACGTACAATAGTAATTACCGATAATTTTATAATCCGCAAAACAATATATATATGATTTGACGGGTTTCTGAATGACTACCTATGTTACACAGATATTGGCGTTCGAGTGTATGCCAGAAGTGGCAAAATTATGGGCAAGCATAGATAAAGATTACACGGGGGAGCAGCCACGATTCTTCAAATGGGCTCCGAAGTGGTCCAAGCCGCCGTCTGCAAAAGAGGTGACCACTGCACTTGCAAAAGTTGAGGTAAAAAAATGTAAATTTGGTATTGTGATTTACCTAAGTTTGATTTAGCTGGGCCACAACAATGTAGCGTAATTGTTATGTCCATGCAGGTGCAGGTGGCCAAGAGTGTCCTCGTCCCGACGACAGCGGAGATGTTACTCCCGTGGATGCAGAATATCGGACAACTACCAGAAAACCATCCGAATTCCGACATTGATCGTCTGTCTGCATTTTTGGAGAATGGAGGATCCATCCATTGGGATGATGAGGTAGTCCAGCCGGACCCTGCAGCTCAGCCGGTTGCTGAAGAGGCAACTGGAGGAGTAGATTTGTCACCGCCGGTTGAGGAGACAACCGACAGAGAAGAAGTACGGGTAGACCCCATACGGGAAGATGTCAGAGAGCCCGCACCGGTGGATCAGTCAGTTGTTCTGGAAGAAATCCGAGCTTCTAAAGCTGAAATAGGGGAGATGCGGACATGGGCTCAGGGGCAAGTTACAGAGTTAAGGACTCAAATGGATGAGGTCCTTAGGATACTTCGAGCCAACGTCGCTGCCCGTGAACGTGCCGCAGAAGCAGACACCGGATCTCGACAGGATGATGGTGCACAGTCAAGGCCTTCCGGTCAAGTTGCAGGCGTTCCTAGAGAAATACTGGAAGTGGAGAATACTGGTTCTACTGGGGAACCCGAAGACCGTGTTGCCGCATCTGGAGGAGGAAGTGAGTATGTCCTTGCACGAGTACAGGATGCCGAGGTTGTACAATCTGTGTTACAGGACCTGGTACAGCAAGAAGGACCGGCAGAGGGGGCAGTGGAAGCGTCGGCAGAGCAGACAAAGGCGGGGACGAGCACACCGAGTTCCTGGTATGAAACTTCTGTTGAAGGTGCAGCAGGTGCAGGACTTGGGGAAGAGTCAAGTGAATCCTGGATGGATGTCGTACAAGTCACTCCTACACCGCATGTCGCAACTTCCAAGAACTCTACTCCACACATCACGTTACACGTGCCAGACACTGAGGGTCCTAGTTCAAGAAAGAGGAAGAGAGTACGCGAGGTGTCCCACGTAGAAATGCAGTCGCAGAAAGTGTGGAATCCGAGTGGGGCGTACAAAAGTGCTGCTAAGAAACATTCCAAGGTGTTGGCAAACTTTTTTGGGTTCGAGGAAATCACGACTCCGTACGGCACAAGGGGTAAACAATATTTCAAGACCCTCTTGAAAGCTGGAACAACGGTATCCTGTGAGGTTCGTATACTATATTTATTGTATAACCTTTTGTCTAACTATTCTTAAAAATTTTGAATAGAAATGCATTTTTATTCTAATATTTACTTGGTTACTGATTTTCATTGCACACAGCAAATGGAAGATCAGTTGTACGGGAGACGGAAACAACAACGCCTGTATAAGGGTGTTTTCACTGATCAGGAGTCTTATGTACTGGATGGGTTATTCCAGGATATATGCCGAGTGGAGTTCGAGACAGGCATGAAGGGTAAGCCTTCGACACTGTTGATGGAATCAACAACGCCTGTATAAGGGTGTTTTCACTGATCAGGAGTCTTATGTACTGGATGGGTTATTCCAGGATATATGCCGAGTGGAGTTCGAGACAGGCATGAAGGGTAAGCCTTCGACACTGTTGATGGAATATGTTCTTGGTCATACTCCAGTGGAGTTTAGGAAACCCTGGAAAAAGTTGCAGAAGGTTTACTTTCCAGTACAACACGTGAAGGGGACCTCGGGTTGGACATGGATATTGTTAGAGGTTGACCTAGCCGGAAGGAACATTAATGTCTACGACAACTTCAAGTGGTGGACATCGGATGATGAGCTAAAGGTGTTGATTAGGTCGTATGCCTGCATGATACCGAGGATGATGTTACATTCAGGATACTTGGACGAGGAGAACAAGATCTTGTACGAGGAACCATTCACCCACCTGAGGGTCCTGGATGTACATCAGACAAAAGTGTAAGTGTGAAATTTCCTCCGTTTAATTTGCATAGGTACACAGTTTATGTAATGTTTAACATTTCCGATGTATATTTTGGTAGGCGTGGTGACACTGGGATATGCACGCTGAAGATGATCCAGCTGAAGTTGGCAGGAATGGAGTTCGACAATCACTTACGAGACAGCATTATGAAGCAGTATCGGAAAAAGTACGTCATTGAGGCCATGTCGAACTGGCAACTCCTTCTGTAGGTTTTGGAGATCAAGCATTTGTTTATAACTGTCGTACAGTGTGAGGCCAACAAGGTTTTGGATTATATGGTACTTAGGTTTTTGAACATTAAGGATTTGAATTTGAATGTAATTGTGTTTCTTATTTGGTACTTATGTATTGTGCGTTGAGTGGCATGAATGTTGTAATGCATTTCGCCGTGCGGGTGTGACACTCAACCGTGCGGTTATACGAGGGTTAGTATAAAACTCTCTGGACGACCGCACGGGTCCATGGGTTGGCCGCACGGGATGCTGGCAACCCTGACTTATGTTGTGGAAGTCGTGCGGGAATAAGGAAATCACCGCACGGGTTTCTGTCAACCCTGACTTATGTTGTGGAAGTCGTGCGGGAATAAGGAAATCACTGCACGGGTTGCTGTCAACCCTGACTTATGTTGTGGAACTCGTGCGGGAATAAGGAATCACCGCACGGGTTGCTGTCAACCCTGACTTATGTTGTGGAACTCGTGCGGGAATAAGGAAATCACCGCACGGGTTGCTGTCAACTATGCATATGTTGTGTGCACCCGTGAGGGACATGGGTTGGCCGCACGGTTTGCTGTCAACCCGACGTCGTCTGTGTGCACCCGTGTGGGCCGTATGTAGGCCGCACGGGGTCCAATTTTAATATTTTGAAATAAAATATATTATTATTGTTGGCACAATAAATGTCCCAACAACGCCTTTGGATGCTGTTAATATCCCAACAACACCTCTGAATGGCTATTAATGCCCCAACAATAACTTGGCATGCCTATTAATGTCACTACGCCCATAAATGGGCTTCAGCACACCCATTATCTTCACTGCTCTCGTCAAAGCTTCCCTCTTCATAGTTGTTTTTGTTGTGTAGCGTGTATATGTTTGTGACAGGATGGAACCGAACCGCGATCCTCTTGTTCCTGGCTTCATCCCCTCGAGGCGACAGCAGAATGCCGGAATCATCACCAGAATCAGTGACGGCCGGATAGTTCGCGTTCCCGAACGGGTGTATCAAGCACCAGAACCAGCATGGTCGATCGAGTACTACCGCTTACTCGAAGAAGCAAATGAGCGCTTGGAACAAATTGAGCGACTCATGCGCGACAAGCATCTACCATGTCCCGCACCCCTTTACGTTTCAAACCCTCTTGTACCACACCCTTCGGTAACAGAGGATGACCTGCTTGATTCTTTCGATGAGCCTTCTTGGTTCCAGGGTTACGTAGAGTGGATGGCGAGGAACAAAGAAATCGAGCTGAGTCTCATTGACACTCTTCGGGCTATGTAGTGTATTTGGTTTTCGGATTTATAGATATAACTTTTCTTTTACATAAATACATAAATTTATGATAACAATATTAATGTAGCCCAGGGAGTTGTTGCTCAGAATTTAATGGGTATGGAGTTAGGGTTTAGGCATTCATGTCGCAGCGAGAGTTGTTGTCATACATTAATGGGTTGGGAGTTATGTTTGACTACGTACTGTGCAGTCCACAGAGTTGACATACACCCGCGCTGATGATACTTACACCCGCGCAGATGATACTTACACCCGCGCGTGAACAGAAAGGGTCGACATTAGGGTTTAGCTCCCGTGCGGGTGTTATGCCTGCCGCACGGGGTGTCACCTACCTGATGGACTGACCATTAATGAGTCAACCATCGAATGCCGAACCCATTAATGTGTTAGAAACAACTCCCCAAGCGACATTAATGCCTAAACCCTGAAACATTTCCTATAAATGAGGTTCATTAGCCTCATTTTATCTTCAAAGCATACCTCTTCACTAACTTCGTTCCATCTACACGGCATCAAGCTCTTCTTCTAGGGTATTCGACTTGTGTTCATGCATTCTTATTTTTTGTATATGTGTGTTTTTGTGTAAGTGGTCTAACCGTATTATATTTGTGACAGCATGGACCCAAACCACGATGCACGTCTTGAGCGACGATGGAGGCGACGCGAAGCGACAAGAAACATAGTAGGACATCGCCCGCGTAGGTGCCCACCACCTGAACCCGCGTGGGTGCTTGAGTTCGACCGAGTACTCCTTGACGCCATGGACCGGTGGGACGTCATTGAGCGCCTAATGCGTGAGAAAGACGCCCCATATCCTGGACCCCCGTTGGAAAGGCCTGGTTGGACATACGGGATTGTGGATGACTTAGCTTCGGTCGTGGAGCCTGCTTGGTTCCCGCGTTGGGTTCAGTGGATGGCTGAGATGAAAGACCATGATGACCGTGTTATTAACCAACTGTCTGCCATATAATGTACTGTCATGGCCTTGAACAATAATGGATTTCATCTTTAATCATGATTTTTTATTCTGGCTATACTCAACCGTGCGGTAAATAACTTGACCATGCTAAAAACATTAGACACTCGCACGGCCGTAAGTACACCGTGTGGGGTCACTAAACCCTAACCCTAACTCGTGCGGGCAACTACTAAACCCGTGCGGTCTACTTCTAAACCCGTGATGTCTACTTATAAGCCAGTGCGGCCTACTTATACACTCGTGCGGGTAAAATGGTTACGCGTGCGGTATACTTGTAAACTCGTGCGGTCTACTTGACACCCGTACGGGCAGGATATAAAGGAATGTACAGGTTCAAAACCCTTGCAAATGTTACTTTTTCTTCGTAGGGGCTGGCCGTTGTGGGCCATTGAAGGCCGATGTTGCCTCATCACCGCTTTCAACTTCACCGCTACCATATTGTTCAGTATCTCCAAACAGTTTGACTTTATTGCTACCATATATTTCAGTATTGCCTTCTCTTGTACTTCAGTTTCTACTTCTCCTTGCACTGGATAGTCGTGTACGGGAGGCTCTTCTTCTTCAGGTGGCTCTTCTTCTCCTTGCTCTTCATCTTCGGGGTATTCTTCGGCTGGAGATGGATACTGTCCTTCTGGTGGAGTAATACGGCCACATCCATCGATAAGCGAAGTATAGCTTCCATCGAATGAGGAGTCGTATGAAGGAGAGTAGTCTTTCGTTGACATTACATGAAGTGATGATGTAGTAGATTATGAGTGTGCGAGTATTATGTAGTTCCATTGTTGATACTTATAGAAGATGAGGAAGAATATATTCCTCCTCACATCGATTTGATGTAACCAACTTTATGGAAGGAATATATTCCCTAAACCCTAAACCCTACTCATTGTACCCGAAACCCAAAACCCTAACCCTAACCTTAACCCTAACCCTAACCCTAACCCTAACCCTAACCCTGCCTATGGGTTGGGGAGTAGAATTTTCGTTGACATTACATGAAGTGATGATGTAGTAGATTATGACTGTGCGAGTATTATGTAGTTCCATTGTTGGTACTTATAGAAGATGAGGAAGAATATATTCCTCCTTACATCGATTTGATGTAACCAACTTTATGGAAGGAATATATTCCCTAAACCCTAAACCCTACTCATTGTACCCGAAACCCAAAACCCTAACCATAACTCTAACCCTAACCCTAACCTTGCCTATGGGTTGGGGAGTAGAATTTTCGTTGACATTACATGAAGTAATGATGTAGTAGATTATGACTGTGCGAGTATTATGTAGTTCCATTGTTGGTACTTATAGAAGATGAGGAAGAATACATTCCTCCTTACATCGATTTGATGTAACCAACTTTATGGAAGGAATATATTCCCTAAACCCTAACCCTAACACATAGTTATAAACCATATCCCTTACTTTGGCTTGGGTTGGTGGGTAGTAGGTACTAACAAATTTAATGTCCCCAACAACACATAGGGAATAGGGAACATTTTGTTTCTGTGACTGAACCGCGCGACAGGCACGAGGACCCGCACGGGTGCCGCATGGGGTACATATGAGGGTTCCTAACCCGTGCGGATAGGCATTGATGATGGATATCAATCACTCGCGCGGGTGAGAAACCCTACTACCGACCCCATGCGGCACCCGTGCGGGCTTCGTGGGTTGACCGCACGGTTTGCTGTCAACCATTAAAGTCTAAGCAACAGTTCCCCGTGCGCCATTAATGCCTTGGCAGCAACTCCCCATACGAAATTAATGCCTAAACCCTTACTAATTGTATATAAATTGAGGTTGATTAGCCTCATTATCACTACCTTGGTTCCTTATACACATTATCAAGTTCTTCTTCTCGGGTATTTGTCTTCTGTTCATGAATAATCGTTTTTTGTATATGTGTGTGTTTGTTGTACTGATGTAACCATATTATGTGTGTGTGACAGTATGGACCCAAACCACGATGCTCGTCTGGAGCGACGATGGAGGCGACGTGAAGCTCGTCTAGAGCGAATACCCTCACTCATTAACACCAAGCGATTCACACCCGCGTGGTCGATTGAGTTCGAACGACTAGTCGATGACGCATGTGAGCGGTTGAAAGTCATTGAGCGGTTGGAACGTGAGAAAGACGTGGCACCATCTCCTAGGCCCCCGTGTGAAAGGCCTCGTTGGACAGACTGGATCGAGGATGACTTTGATTCCGTCGAGGAGCCTGCTTAGTTCCAGCGTTGGCTTCAGTAGATGGGTCAGGTGAAAGAATGTGACGAGAGAGTTATTAGACAACTCTCTGCCATCTAATGTAACTGATTTCGACTTCACTAATAATGGAATTGGACTTCCAAAGTCATTTTTGCATCCGTCTCTGATAAACCGTGCGGTCAAAAACTGACCGTGCGGCTTTAAGTCTAAACCATGCGGCCAGTCAACACACCCGCACGGGGTCCATTAACATATAACCGCGCGGCTAAGAATAACCCGTGCGGCATCATTCGCTAAGTCCAACAACCATAAACTTCATTCAACCAAGTAGCATAAGTAATACAGTTCAAATCCAACATACACTCATACGCAGCAAGTAGAATGTCAATCAGACTCTGTACAATTTGTTGGTTTCGAAGCATCCACTGTCTGGCGCATGACTGCCTCCAGTCGGTCCAAGCCCTGATTGAATTCTTCAATTAAGCGGTAGTACTCTATAGACCATGCTGGTTCCGGTGCTTGGTAGAGCCGTTCGGGTATCTTGACTATGGTGTCGTCGGCCAACATTGTTACGTATTCTCCGGCTAGCTCCCGGCGAATCCAGCGCCTCAGTCTACGCTCCGCACGGTTCACACGGTTGGGATCCATGCTGTCACAAACATATACATGCTTACACTACTAAAAAAACAAACACATATACAACATGTTAATGCAAGAACATTCGTCGAATACCTATTCCGAGAAAACTTGACAGATAATTGATAGGCTGGAAGTGAGGTTTGTTGGAGTTCAAATAATGGTCCTCATAAGCCACATTTATAGACCCAATGCGAGTAAAGAGTAAAGAGGGTTGGAGTGGGAAGGTGGATGAGTGGGAGACATTAATCTGCAAAGTGTTCTTGGATGTAGTGACTGAATAGGTATTCACAGTGTTCTTGGATGTAGTGACTGAATAGGTATTCACAGATTTTGTACTGCAAAGTTTAGATTTTGTACAGGGAGTAGTTACATCATCTGTGGGGGATTGACATAAATGACCTCGACCCGTGCGGTCATGAATGACATCAAGCCGTGCGGGCATCACCACTTCCCGTGCGGTCATAACAGGATGCTTTGTCTAACCACCACACATTCAATGTAACCATTTACTCTAACCACCACACCACAATTAACAACACTAACAACCTCGCCTATAAATGTGAGTGAGTGTACAATCACTTTTCTCACTTCATCTATTCACTTGATAAACAGAAAATCAGTCATGGCTGCACACAACCATGGTGAGATGATGTGGAGGTTCGAGAAAATCAAGACAGCTCTCCTACGGATCCTTCCGAAGGCGGTCCAACTTCGAGAGGAGGTTCGGGAGGAGGTCCGGGCGGGGTACACAACAGACTAGTCAGAGGAAGACATGCGCAAAGCTACCAAGCTCGTGGAAGAGCTTGACAACCTTGAGTTCTACCTCTTGTCATTCACCACGGGTGATGACATGGGTCCAGCGCGTTGGTAATCCGATTAGGGTTTATGTTATATGTCTCGGAAACAAAGACCACACATTTTCCAATACGTGTGAGTCTTTCTTGTAATAAGTAGGGTTGGTGTCTAACGTGGAACATGTTTAACGTTGAAGTTGTTGTATTCTGATCTTTACATGGCTAATTTTTTATTGTTTGAGGTAAAACACCGTGTGGTGATAAGGCCGCACGGGTTTGTTTACTGCCGCACGGTGGATCAGAGATCAATACTACAAGTGGTGAACATACCGCACGGATAATTATAGTCCCGCACGGGTCACCCGCATGGGTCAATAACCATTCGTGCGGTCATATCTTGCGCAATATGATTGCTCTCTGTTCGACCGCACGGTGACCTATGATTACCGCACGGTGGCTACATGCATTACTTCTGTTGGTTGTACTGCCGCACGGTGCCCACTTCTGACCGCACGACAATATGCACTACAACCATTCACACCAAGCGATTCACATCAAACCTAAACACTAGCATAATGAAATACATATAGCACACTCAGTCACCAAATAGTAGCATAATCAAATACATATATTGTCCTCACTCACCAAATAAAATTACCATAATGAAATTCAAATCCTTACTCAGTAGATGCTCCAGCAGATGCTCTAGCAGACGCAAGCCTAGGGCATGTGCGTTTGTTGTGACCAACATTAGAACAATTCCCACATTTTCGGGGACGCTTCGGAGCCGCTTGAGCCGCTCTTGACACCTCACCTGCTGAAGGGATTCTTCTTTCAGTTAGTCTACCGCGTTTCACTTCATAATCTGGAGGGAGAACCTCTCTACGACCTTCAGCCGAAACCTCATCAAGATTCCACTCTGTTTCTCGCAACACTGGGTAAATGGTTCCAGTATATGCCAGAGCCCATGCTTCTACCGTGTAATATTTCGAGCACAAGGAATTTATCTCAACCCGAGCATGCTGACAACACGCTAAGGCATGTTCACAAGGAATTCTATCCAGATCAAACACCCGACAACTACAACGCTTCATCCCCAAATCAACATACACGTCACTTTGTTCACTATTAACCCGATACTGCCCGTGTAGGTTCATTGGTATTATTCGGCACTCCTTTACTAGCTCATTCCTACTTGACACGATACTCTCTACCTTAGGAGTAAGAACTTGGGAAGGAGGTAATTTGTCCAACACATCTAAACGAATCATGAACCAATGACTAACCAGTCTCTGCATGGCATTTAACAGCTCTACAATAGGCCACTTTCTCTCTGCTAGTATTGCATTGTTGATACACTCAGAACCGTTCGTGGTCATGAGATTGTACCGAGCGGATTCGAAGTAAGCTCTCGCCCACTGAGGACGTTCTAGGTTCGTTGTCTCCAGATATTGCGCTGCCTTGGGGTACACTGCTTTCAACTTTTCGAACTTGGCTAGGAACCTCTCCACTGTGTAAGCATCAGCAATTTTTTCGAATAAACTTGACAATTTGTCTTTCGCCTTACCCCTATGACGATCTCTGACATTTTGGGTGAGATGCCACCTACAATGGCCATGTTTAGCATTTAGGTAGAGGGCCGCCACTGAATGGATAATACTTTTATGCCTATCAGAAATTATAACCAAGTCTTCCTCGTCCGGGATCAACGACCTCAACTTTTCGAAGAACCATCCCCATGACGCGTTGTTCTCCGAGTCATGAATTATCGCCCATGCAACTGGATATTGGTGATGATTACCATCTTGACTTGTAGCAATTATCATAATCCCTTGATACTGTGTTTTCAACCACGTCGCATCTACTGCGAGCATCTTCCTTAAAGCAGTGTTAAAACCAGTAATGCATGGTCGATATGCTACGAAAACATATTTAAATCTATTGTGTTCATCCACCTCTAAATGAGTTACTGCGTCTTCGTTATGCTTTCGAACCTGTTCCAAATACAGAGGGAGTAATCCATAACTTAATTCAGGATACCCTACAAGTTTAATCAACGCCAGTTTTCTTGCCTTCCAACATTTCCAGTATTTGTATTCGCCTAAACCATCTCCGAACAATTCGTCTTGAACTAGCAAAGGTCTGGGAATCATTTTCCCACCAGCATATTTTTTAGCCAACCTACAAGCAATTTGTTCCGTTGTCAGAAGACCTATTTGGGTGTTCCGATCACTGGTCTGACAAGTATGCAAAGACTCATAGGTTCTGATGGTGAAAGTATCTGATCCCCGATCCTTTGCTGCACGCACCCTCCATCCACAACTATCGCATACACATTTTGCAACGTATAATTCCTTGTTTGATCTATCACGGCGTATCCGAAAATTCTTCTTCTGCTGAAGCTCTGTCAGATACATCATCACTGCTTGCTTGTCCCGAAACTCTTTGCCAACTACTAAATCTGACTCATCCCTAAATCTGATCCTGATTTGTTCTGGATCAACCGTATCTATCGGAAACTGCTGATTCCGAGCAACATACTCCACAATTTGACCGTTATCTTCATCCAAGCTTACCGGTGGTGGCGTAGGAGATGATGCTTCTGAATATACTCCCCAATCCGAATCACTTTCTCTAGGTGGTGGACGCCGCCGAATAACTAGGTTTTCATTAACACCCGCATCACTCCAAATATCAACGTCAAAAAAATTATCCCGCCCTCTGTTTCCATGTTCAAGATTCTCAACTGCAACACATTGCACCCCCTGTTCAACTTCCACCGTTTCAGCTACGACCCCATTGGTATCTTTCTTGACCAGTTCTACACGTAAGGCGACCCTGGATTCTAAATTATTGTTCTCCATTATAAAACACTGAAGACTAACATTGTCAATGATCTCCTCTGGCGTCAGTCCTCCTTCAAACCCCTTAGGTACGTAACTAAGCTTTAATTTTGTCTCACTATCCTTCACCCCGATCCTAGCATCAATGCGCTGCTTCACTGTGTTCAGTGTTGTACTATAATCAACAGGAAAACTATAAACTATCTCGTTTTTTGATTCCCAGTTATACTTGCCACCCTCTACCTTATATTCCCCACCGTAAATAACACGTATTGCAACTCTACCCATTCCTGTGACAACAAAAACAACAATTACAAAACCTCACAATTACAACTTCACAAAGTAAGTATATTACAAATTCCAGGATATGCAACTGGCCGCACGGTGGCTAACCACCCGCACGGGCACTGATAAGCGCTCCCGCACGGCTGTATACGGTCGTGCGGTCATTACACCTGTATGTCATATGCCACCGCACGGGTATGTCATCTGCGTGTAGCCGTGCGGTTTCTGTCTTCTACCTACCCTGGCCGCACGGTCACCTCCGCCCGTGCGGGGTCCGTCTTCAACCTCTTCGGCCCGTGCGGCACCTACTGGTAATTACAGTTTTTGCAGTTTTTGCTGCTCGCTCCCCTATTCCATTCCAATCCAATTTATAGTTTTTGCTCGCTCCCCTATTCCATTCCAATCCATTAACTACTTTATACCACTCAAAAGGGCCAATTTCTAAACCTAAACCATCCTCAATTCGAAGTTCAACTAAAACCTATAACTGAAATTTACGAAATTGGAAGAGGGTGAGGATGAATTGAACTTACTTGGACCTTGCTTCAGTGGCACACTTTGTCCGGTGGACGGCGGTGGTCCGGTGGACGCCGGTGGACGCCGCTCGGTGCTGATTTTCAGAGGTGCTTGGGTCTGAAAATGGCGGGGACGGGGCTGGGGAAATTGGGGGCTACCCTCATTTTAGGGATTTTGACCAAATACAAAAGGGTAGTTTAGGCATTGACCAACTTTTGTTGACTTGAGGGTCTTGAATGCCTTTTTTCAATATCGATATTGGGTGAGGGTTTTTTACAAAATCGATATTGGCATAAGGCCTTTTTAGAAATTGGTCCCCTAGAAAGTGGAAAAGGTTTAACAATTATAAAACTTGGTCCATTAATATAGGATAATTATGGTTTTCATGTTTCTTCCTTAACCTACCTTCATTTATATGGTATATGGATACATATGGCTTGAAAAATAATTACTAAAACAATTAATGTTAATTTTTTGAGATATGTTCTTGTATATATTTGTTTAAGAAAAATATTTTATTCTGAAATTTTAATTATATATGTCTAATATATGTTATTAATAATTAAAAAAATAAAATCCATCTAAGCCCCACCTGACGCCTAAGAGCCTTCGCCGCTCGACTAACACCTAACGCCTTTCACAACCTTCTTTTTGTATACTTAGATGCTTTGAGTCTTTCGATTTCCTATGCAACCGTCATATTATATTGATCCC
Organism: Erodium maritimum; assembly: GCA_963921825.1. Taxonomy (NCBI): domain Eukaryota; kingdom Viridiplantae; phylum Streptophyta; class Magnoliopsida; order Geraniales; family Geraniaceae; genus Erodium; species Erodium maritimum. Next base: position 144,816,979 of record OY997588.1, on the reverse strand, counting down.
CTTACAATCGAATTGTTCTCACTTTTCACAATAAGTAGGTATATCAATTAGGAACTGAATTGAATAGCTTCTCAACTACATGCGCCTCGGTACATCACTTCCAAGCATGGTTGTAAAAGTCGGGCCTAGGCGGGAAAATCCCCTTCACCGCACCGATTTGGAAGGGTCGGGCGGACCAAGGCGGCCGGCCGATTTTTGGTGGCTTTGGCGGCGGCGAGTCGGGCTGGGCGGCGGCGAGTCGGAAAGGTGGCGGAAAGAGAAAAATCAGAGAAAAAAAAATCAGTTTGAAATTTCAACTTTCTTCTTGGTAGATAATCGCATTACCCAGTTCATGCCTTCTCTTTCTCGCATCTGAGCTGCAATTCTTCTCTCTCGTTCCATGATAATAGAAAAAAACAGATGGAGAAACCTTGCCTTTTTGAAATAGAAGATGGGTTTCAGTTTTTTGAAACAGAAGAAAGAGAGGTTTTTGAAATAAAAGATGAGGTTGTGGGTAATTGCGTGTATTGGGAAGATAATTTTTAGGAAAATGAAAGGTTATTGTTGCTTTTAACTTTATCTTCTTGTGCCTTTTCATCTTCCACGTGGCAATAAATTAATGATGTTTTTATAAATATACTCTATTACTGTAGAGATAATGATATAGTAGAATTACTTGATTAATTGAAAAACTAAAGCCATCAATAACTATGTGACTATTCATATTTAATAAAATAATAATTAACATTAATGGCATTATACCATACCATAACACTAACGTTATTTATTTTTCAAGAACAATAACATTATTAATCAGAAAACATTTTATTATAATATTTTGTATGGTAAATTATATGTATATAAATATATATTGAATTAAAAATAATTAAATAATCAAATCCGCCTAGGCCCCGCCTAGCGCCTAGGAATCCTCACCGTCCGACTTGCGCCTAACGCCATTTACAACCATGCTTCCAAGTCATCATATCTCATTAACCAGGTTCGTCAATTAATGATAAAATGAACTTATGTTTTCCTAATCTTTCATAACTACCCTAGCAGGATAGTGCTTCAAACTGAGCACATTAGTTGATTTCATCCTTTTCTCACCAAGGTGTACTGCTCTCAGTGCTTCCTAAGCAAGGTTCTAAAAATCGATAGACGCTAGTCGGACGGTTAGACCCTCGAGGGATTAATCGGAGACTAGTCGGAGATTAATCGGATTTTTATTTTTCTATTATTTTAATTTATTAACAATTATTATATTATATATATGACTAAAATCTGAATTTTATTATGAAAAAAATAGTATAACAACATTTTAAAAATACAAAAAATATATATTTGTTACATAATTATCCTTAAATGACAAAAAAAATCATACAATCAACATTAATATCCATATATAACAATAAAACTAACAATAAAAAGTTAAAAAATAATATGATATTTTCCTATAAAAAAAAGTCAATAAACAATTAAACTACATTAACATCCACGATCATTTAAGAGGTAAGTGTATATCATCTATGATTAACAATTTTATAACTAATTTAAATAAGAATTAGATATATGTATATATTATACTAATAAAATGATTAATAACAAATATTTAAGATAAAACCTTAAAAATCGGATGAGTGTTGTAAAAATTCCCACTTAGGAACCGATTAATCCCCACATAAGACCGATTGATCCCCGCCTAGGTGGGGATTGACCCGATTAATCTGCCTAGAGCATCCAACTTGTTAAAATCGGGTCGGTGTTATTAAAATCCCCGCCTAAGAGCAGATTAATCCCCGCCTAGGCCCGACTTTTAGAACACAGTTCCTAAGCTTCTTTTTTCGTCTTTGATTGAATGATCGATATAAGAGTTGCCTCTAGAATAGCCTAAGTAATGGTTGCAAGTGCTCCTTGATCCTTTTCTTCTCCTACGACTTTAATGTCTTCTATCGCCCCAAATACCAAGACCTTTCGTTATCACCGTCATCTAGAAGGAAGAACATCGTCCTTGAACTCTATATGCAACAAAGTCCCTGTAGCGACAAAGTGTCTCCAAGCCTTGTTTTTACGCTGAGCCTCGAGCTTCAGCGGGTTAGAACCTGGCAGGTTGGGCCTGGTCCAGCTGATTGGCCTGGACTGGCTTTGCCCAATGTCATTCTCCTTTTTTTGAATTTGATCCAAAATTCAACCCGTTTTCCGACCAACGACGTTCCAATCTAATAAATTAAAATTCAACCCAGCACCACTCCTCGGCCACGACCTGACCTTTCACCCTCCGGCCTGCTCCGCCGCTCGCAATGGCCAGATCCACTGCCTCGGCGACCAGATCTGCCGGCCAGCGTCCTCTCCTTCTTCCCTAGCCCTCCGCTGCCCAGATCCGATAAAAACCTGCCTCCACCACCCTCCTCCGGCAGGTCCCCGACCGGATCCGCCTTCCCCCACCTCGGTCCTCCCTTCCCCGGCCTTCTTCTCCGACGACGACGATGTACGGTTGTGCTCTCACTCCCCGGGTTTTTGTCCCGACATCAACAATCTGAACTACCCCGATGTTGTCTCCCCGTCACGCTTCTCATCCGGCCCGAAGATCAGATCTGCTCTCATTTGTTTCCGGAGCTCATCAGTTGACGTTGTCCTGCTTTACCGAGCTCACCTGGCCTGCCCCGTGCCCTTACCCCAAGCAGATCAGTTTTGCATCGTCGGCGCCATCCATCCCCCCCTCGCTCCAACCTCAACCCCAACCACCGGAGACCAGCCTCGAGAATTTCAGTTTCGTTTTGTATTCTTGTAAGTCCCCTTTCTGGATTTTCGTAGTCAAAAACCCGTCTTTGACCGGCGAATATCCGGGAAGTGTGGTTACCACCATTGATGGCATTACCGGTTGGGTCTCTATATCGACGAATCTGTTCGGATCGTCGAGAAGAAAAGACAATCTGGTACTTGTTTGTTTAGGAGTTGTGTCGCCCTTAGTGAGAGCTATTATCTCATCGGTCGTTCTTCAGATTTCCTATAACGGTCGATGGATACAAGGCTTGTATTGTCTTATTTGTAAGGTTTATTAATTGTTAATAAATCTTTAATTCAAAAAAAAACATACATGATTATGTGCATGAATTCGTAAGTAAAATTTATTTTTCAAATCTTACTTAATTTGACAGTATATTTGAAAACGCATCTTTCAGTTTTTTATCCAATAAAAAAAACATTTTAGATCTATTTAGATAGATGCATAATATATCATAAGCCCCATGAAGAGAAGCTCTAAATATCTCTTGGATATATTACATGTTTATATTCAAACAATAATATTGTAAATTAAATGAGGGATTCAAATATGAATAATTTTCTCATTAATGAATTTAATTGTCAGATTAATTAGGCCAAAGCTAATTAGACATTAACAAGATATTATTGCAAAAATAAAAATGGATAAAGCTTAAAAAAATAAAGAACGCGTCATGTTTTGGGCCCTTTTTTTTTATTTATCATTTATGCCACTTGATCCAAACCGACAGTTCATGTCTAAGGTTTATATATAGAATAAAATAGATAATTATTTGTAATTTGTAAAACATAATTAAAATTTGAGGCCTTCTTAACTCGAGGCCTTAAGAGTATGTACAACGGGTCGCACCCGCGTCCCACTCTGCGCGCGCCCGGACCGCGGCACGCGGGCCGACCCGCTGTGGAGGCCGAAAAACGCGCGCCCGCTCCCCATTTTCGCGCCCCCGCCCCCCGATACGCGTGCCGCGTGCCCCGTCTGCTGCCCGCTGGCCGGTCCCGCTCCCTGCGCGCCGTCGCTGCCGTGGCAGCCTGTGGCTACGCCACGTGGCCAGACCGTTGGCAACGGTCATTTTGCTAACGGCTATTTTTTTTAATTCAAAAATCAACTAAAACTGACCCTATAAATACCCATCTTCACTCTCATTTTTTCCACACCACTCTATACTTTCACTCTTTCATAATCACTTCCTACTTGCTATTTTTGAAAATGTCCGACGACGAGGTTATGTCCAACGCTGAGGAGATGAAGTACGAGGAGCTGGCTCCCCGGATGCCGACGCATGCGGAGATGGCAGCCCAACTGCCGACATATGAGGAGATGGCAGACCAAATGCGGCCAGTTCAGCGACGATTCCGGCGGATGATGGAGAGGCACATGCAGAGAGTAATGCCAAGGGTCTAGAGGGCCATGCGTGGGGAACCAATGTGCCGAGAGATTAACACAAATCGTGCGGAAGCCCACATCCAATTGATGGCGAACTATTTTGACCAACAACCCCTATATGGCCCTGAAATGTTCAGGCCTCGGTTCCGTATGTGCAGACCACTTTTCCAACGGATTATGAACGCAGTGAAGGCTCACGACCCTTACTTCATTCCATGGAGGCTCGACGCTGCCTCACGGCCGGGCTTATCAACGGAGCAGAAGTGCACCGCCGCTATACGGATGCTTGCGTATGGGTCCTCGGCCGATTCATTGGACGAAACTCTGCGCATTGGGGTAAGCACCATACTTGAATGTTTACGTAAGTTTTGCAAGGCCGTCATTCAGGTATTCAGAGCCGAGTACGAGCGTACACCGACACTGGCGGACATGGACCGCTTACTCCGAGAAGGGTACAGCCGAGGGTTTCCCGGAATGGCGGGGAGTCTTGACTGTATGCATTGGAAGTGGAAGAACTGCCCAACCGAAGAGCAGGGAGCCCATGGACGAGGAGATCACCACGGGGACAAGACGATTATGCTTGAAGTTGTAGCGTCCCGTGATTTATGGATTTGACATGCATTTTTCGGGATGGCTGGATCGAACAACGACATCAACGTCCTCAACCACAGCCACCTATTCCTAGACGCTTACTACGGCCATGATCCAGCTGTGGAGTACGAGATCAACGGGCATCGGTACGACCGACCTTATTACTTGGTGGACGACATTTACCCATCATACGCACGGTTCGTGAAGACTATTCGGCATCCTTTCGAGCCCAAAGAGAAGTTGTTTGCTAAATGTCAAGAAGGTGCTCGAAAAGATATTGAATGGGCTTTTGGAGTACTTCAAGCAAGGTGGCACATCATTTCCCGTCCCGCTCGGTCTTGGAGCGCATACTTTTTGGCTGATATCATGCACACTTGCATAATTCTACACAACATGATTGTAGAGGATGAGCGCGACCGGTACGAGTATGGGGAGGAGGAGTTATTGTGGGCGCAACCTCCAGAAATGCCGAATTGGACACCACCGGAACAATGGCATCACGGAAGGCCATTGGAATACCAGGGACTTGTGGATGCTCAACAAAGTGTCATAGATCCTGAGATCCACCATCAACTACAACAAGATCTTATGGAGCATTTATGGGATCGATTTGGAGCTGGTTTCCATGACGACGAGTAGTCGTTTGTGCTCTTGGAGCTGGTTTTTTTGGTGTTGTATTAAAAGGGGGTGAATAAAATTAGAAGTTCATTTATATTCGTGTTGAATTTATTTATTCATTATTGATTGTCAATACTTATTTTTGTTCCAAAATTGTTTAAATTATAAGCAATTTAAACGGTTTCTGATAACGAATTAAATAAAACAGGAAAACATCAAATAATAATCCAGTCAGCACTGTTCTGCACTCCCAGAGCCTCAGATGTCCTTTCTGTTGTAGAACACTCATTTTTCTGCACTCCCAGAGCCTCAGATGTCCTTTCTGTTGTAGAACACTCATTTTTCTGCACTCCCACTCCCTGACTTTCTGCACACCCACTTTTATGTTGTATTAAATGGCTTTATGATGCATGTCTTGTCTCCACAAGATAATAAAATATCACAACTAATATAAACCAAAGCCAAAATTGATTCTTATTGTCCCCTAGAAACCGAGAATAATAGAGCTAATTGCTGGACTCATCTAAGATAGATTATTGATCCCTTTTCTGTGGACACCAGAATTAGACACAACCTTTAACTATAGTATATACCAATGCTTGCATTTTTCAACTAAAGGAAAGAATGATGAATTCCAACTCTCAACTGAAATGGCCCACTCCTAATTTCACAAAATAAACCTCAAAGTTTATAACTTCGCTCATGTTTATAGTAATTGGGTGAATTTACTCACATTTAATTATAATACTTGTTTATAATATATGTATAGTTCCATGAACATTCCCTGTGGGTTTTCCTATATTTCTGGATTTTATGAAACTGTATAGGATCAGATATGTGCAATAATCTAATGCTCTACATCCTTCATCATCATCATCATATTTTGTAGCAGACATTTTATATCCGAAACTCAAATATTTGTCTGTATTGTTTAAGATTTGACATATTGCAATCATGGAATTAAATCATGACATTTTGTAAATATTGTTCGCAGAGGAATGGATAGAAGCATCCGAGTTGTATATCCATTGCACACTCAAAATGATTTGGCCAGGCATGTTCCGCTATTTGGTGAAACTGGTCCCCATTGTTATCACTTTCCCACCAATAATTACACGTGTCAAGCGGTTAAACTGCCTTACAGACTACTGTAATCCATTTGGATAAATCCTGCTATTACACCTAGTTTTGGGCTTCTCATTTTTGATCAACGAATGAAATGAAGTTTATAATCCCGAAATAAAGTATTCGGATAAGGAGATAAAATTTCCTCAAGCGAATCAGGACTAAGGCTTTGCAATATAAGAGTACCAAACTTAATATCTCTGGACTAAAATCTTGATTTTACAATTGTGAAGAAACAATACAATCTTATAAAATGAAGGTTTAAATATTCGAATTTAACAACCATGAAATATCATTTATAAACTAACGATAGGACACAAAGATATTTTTGTGTCATATCGTTAGTTTATAAAAATAAACGATAGGACACAAACATTAACAAGATATTTTTGCAAAAATAAAAATGGATAAAGCTTAAAAAAAATAAAGAACACGTCATGTTTTGGGCCCTTTTTTTTATCATTTATGCCACTTGATCCAAACCGACAGTTCATGTCCAAGGTTTATATATAGAATAAAATAGATAATTATTTGTAATTTGTAAAACATAATTAAAATTTGAGGCCTTCTTAACTCGAGGCCTTAAGTCACTGCTTAAGTGGCTTAAGGGTAGGGCCAGCCCTTAAACACATCACTAAACAAACTTCTGATCGTCAAAGAAAATCATCTTCAATATTTGTAACTCTTTGCCAATCGAAAAATGCTATGCACCCACCAAAATATCATTGTTCATAAAATAAAATTCACATAATGAAATAAAGCTATATAAGTAAACATCAATCTGGAAGACAGCAAAATATCAAACAACTTTCGATCCAATTCCTTTACAGTCTCATCCACATATTTACACTTTGATGAACCAAAAAAAATCATGAATAGGGTTGCAATATCTACAATTTATATCAGATCAACTATCAATAAATCAACAGAAAAACATTATCCACAGAAACACCACAAACTCCTTTTGATTCGATATTGAAGAAAAAGGAGGAAGTGAACAACGCACCTGAACTGAACTTGAAGATGAAGAGAACACAAAAGAATGAAGCAAATAAAGTAGTAGTATCAATGATTTATAGTAGATTTCTTACTAAGGATCGAACGGTTGAAATAGCTCGGTGGATTTGAACGGACGAGATGTAATATAATATAGTAAGAGAAAAAAATATTGTTGAAGTCGCATCAATGTTTGTACAAATTGATGCAGACATGACTCTGCATCAAGAAGTGATGAATTACGTGAGAAAGTGGAAAAAAGTAGTAAATTGACAACACTTTATCGTTAGAAGAGAAGTGGAACACGCAAAGATAAAAGATAGATGAGGCGTAAGACCGTTCGGGCGTCGATTAGGCGGCTACTAGGCGGGCCGGGCGCCGATTTGGCATGCTGGGCGGCGACTTGATGAACTCGGACAACCATTGGACAGCCGATATTTCGGTCGGAATTGGTCATCAGAAAATATAAAAAAAACAGCCCCGCCACTCGCGGAGGAAGCTATGAAAGTGGTGGTTTGGGTGGATATTCAGATGAAAAACCAGAGAAGCTTGTGTTATTTTCAATGTTCAATGTGTAGGAGGAAAATGAACATAGAGAAGTGAGAAAGAAAAGGCATTTACGTGGGGAGTGGTTCAAAATAATAATAAATTAAAAAAAAGTGAATAACAATTTAATAATTAACTCAAAATCTTATCAACAAAGTTGATTCTTACCTTTTTATGGGTTCAAAATCTTACCCTAATAAATGGGTTCTCATCCCTCTCATAAGTAGTGAATTTTAAATAACTTTAAGTTGAGAAATGGAAAAATAAGTTTTAAATCAGATTCAAAAGATAATATAAATTTTAAAAGAAGTTTAAATAATTTATGAGGAAGAACGATCTTATATTATAATTGAAAATTGCTTACAAGAAAGAAATACTAAAATGGAACAAATTGAAATAGCAATAGCACTGAAAGTAAACTTGCTCTATAGAGATCAAGAGTAGTCTAGAGGAGGATATTGCGACAGCGTCTTTCGATCACCGATAAAACGGTTCCAAACTGATTGGCACGGGCCGAGCAGGCCCAGTGTTGTTGAGGTTTCTGATTGGACATAAATCGACTCTATGATTCGCTCCAGTAGAATATTGAGTCCTAAGAGTGACGCCCTGGACAGCCCTGTAACTAGGAACTGAAATGGCTCAGTTGGACTATTCTCCCGAGGAACCAACAGACGTCGCCCCCCCTCTGATGATAACGAGGGCCTTTAAAAACGTATAATTTTTGGTTCCCGACCTGATTAAAGAGTGTCGCGTCAGTACTTTGTGGAATCGATGTCACCCTACGTCCAGTGAGGCGGTATTACCGGCAAACCCCCCCACTGGACCACGAAGGACTCATTGATCTAGGCGAGGGAGCGTTCCGCCCCTCGCCGTTTGTGGTGTTCCTTCATTTCCCGGGGCCCGATCTTGCCCCAAAACCCGACCCGGGACCCAGCCCATGTCCACTCCGTGACCTAGGTTGCACTCAACTTGGGTCTGCCCAGACCCGACCCGGTCCAACCCGGGTTTCTCCACAGCCCAGCTGGCTGAATCTCTGACCCGACCCCCTGACCCGATCTGATTGGGTCCGACCCGGTCCGAACAGCCCGGACCCGACCCACACCAATAAAACAAATTTATATATAAATTCAGTTTTTTATTAAAATTATTTTTATTTTTTGTAAATTCAGTTTTTATTTATGAAAATTATTTTTATTTTCAAAAATTATGCTTTTATTTGTAAAAATTATATTTATTTTCAAAATTTTAGATTTTAATTTAAAAAATACATAAAATCATTTGAACACCCAAACAATGAAGGGTATTATTGTCATTTCACTTATTTTCAAGTTCTGAACCAATGACATGTGTTTGAAAATTTAAGTAATAGTTAGGGGTATTATGGACATTTTACATATTTTGGATGGAAAGTTAACAGAATCTGACGGTTGGGTATGAAAGTGAAATTAAAAGTTTTATTAGGATATGAAAGTGATAAAAAATTATGCCAGAGTATGAAAATGAAATTAAATATTTAACAGGTGTTAAAGTGAAATTTTTCTAAAATATTATGAATTTATAAACAAAAATCATCGTGAGCTTGAAATAATTAAGTTAGTTGAAATACAGTTAATATCAACACAACAACAAAAGAAAGGACTTAGACAATCAAATATGATGTCCTGGAGATGAGGATGGCCCTTGATAATTATCAACCATCACCAAAACCAGTTTTTTCTATGTTTATAACAAAACCAGGAGATTCCATCAACGAAAACTCTGTCATGTGTGGTAATTAGCTAAACAATTGAAAGCCAGAAATAGAAAAATTCTTGGTATTATTGATAAACTGGTGATCCCAACCTCCTCTTCTCTCCTCTCGTCGGTGATCATCATGATCATAAAACAATCCATGATTTTACTCATCCTACGCCTCTAGCCCCAATACCCACTTCCATTCCACAAACACACATATAAACTCTCAATCTCTTCATGGCTCTTGATCATCACGAAGATCCTTTTTTGAAGCTTCAGAAGAGAAACTCATCGGATAGCATCGAATATGACCATCTCAGGTGCAATACCAATTTGTTCATTTCCCTACCAAACAATTTTATTTCGTTATAATATAAAACTGTAATTGGTTGGTTGATTATCAACTTAGGTTTTGAGGTGAACCAATCATCTTGTTATTTAATATTTTTTTGTATACAGCAATTTTGACTGAATTTTTATGAATTGAAACTAAAAAACATTTATGGAGGTGAATTAATATGAGTTTGATTAAAGATAGTAAATTGATAGTGAAGTGTAATTCCTTTTATAAAAAATGTATATTTAATTGATTTTGGAATTATAATATAAACAGTAGAGAACCTGATAACGTCATCCCAAAATGTAAGGTGGTAATTTGTAAAATAACCTCAAAATATGATGAATTCTTTACAAACTACCTTTCAAGTTAATTGAATTTTTTTACAAATTAATTTTCTTATGGGATAATCCCACATTAGTACCTTAAATGTTTTATTTAGAATGCCGTGAAAAAAATTTGTGTCATCTTAGTACCTTAAATTTTCACTAATTCCAGTTTAATATACACCGTTAACTTTTCATCTGAATTTCCATCCACAACAGATAAAATGACCATAATACCTCTCACTAACAATCTTATTTTCAAACTCATACCATTGAATTTCAAAAAATTATTTTGTTTTAATAAAAATTATTTTTTAATAAAATTCATATTCTAATTTTAAAATTAATTATATTCTTAAACATTAATTTTTATTTTTTAAAAAAATCAATTTTTATTTAAAAACAGTTTTATTTATAAAAACCATTTTTATTTTTTAAAAATTTATTTTTTATTTAAAATTATGTCTTTATTTTTCTTATAAAAAACAGTTTTATTTTTTTAAAAATCAGATTTTTTTCACTTATTATTTTTAACTTCTTTTATTTAATTAGTATCTTATTAAATTTGTTTTTTTATATATATTTTTTTTCATTTTACTACCAAAAACATCTTCTTCAGATTAATGTTTCTCAATTTCATCACAAATTCGTGTTCATCATCAATTCACCAAAGCGTAATCAATTTCAAACTTGCAACTTCATTTCCTCATATCTGAAGCAAAAAAAAAGAAGGTATCCAAACAATTACACTCACAACTGAATCTGCAACAAATACCCTAAATCTCCGATCTAATTTTCCTCCTGGAGTTCATCATCCATTACCCTAATTGAACTTCTAGGTTTATGAGATCTTCAAGAAGAAGGAAAGGAGAGAGGTGGTGAGGGTTGTCCCATCTGGATTCTCTCACGGGGTCTTTGATTGTCGCTCCTTGGCTTTTTTGAAGCTACAGAAACGAAGAAGAAGATTTGGAGGACGAAGAGCACTGGAGAACTACTCCTGCTGCTATTCATGCTTAGTTCGCAGGCCGGAGAAGCCACTGTCCCGCTCGCCGTAAGGCTCTGTACGCAGTAGTGAGAACAAAAGGAAACAATGCCACACGAGGAGATCTGGTCAAACCACGACGAGCTCAAGGTTGTGGCTGGGCTGTCTTGGCAGCGAGGACACGCGGACTAGGTGGTCGAGCCCTTCATCTCCATAGTCGAGCTCTTCTCCAATGATGTTATGCGGCAAGAAGAGGTTGTGGCGAGGAGTGGTTGTGTTGTGAGGAAGAAGATGATAGGAGAGCAAAGGAGCAAATAAGAGTGGAGGCGGCTGAGAATGAAATGAAATAGGATTTAGGGTTCATGGATGTTCAAGGGGTAATTTTGGTTTTGTATTAAAAGACAAGGTCATGTGCCAGATACATGACAATTATCTATCAAAAAATAGATGGAAAGTTAACGGTGAGTACTAAAGTGGATTAATGAAATTTTAAGGTACTGAGATGACAAAAAAAAATTAGTGTACTTTAAATGAAAAATAATTTTTTTAATTGATATGGAATTATCTCTTCTTTTATTGAATTTCCAATTATATTCTTAATGAAGGTTATCCGATCGGGTGGGCCTTTACCGCTATCGAGTCTCTGTTTGAGTATGTTCATTAGGGTAAAAATATAACTTCATAAAAATATAAATGAAGGTTACCTATAATAATAGCTCAAATAGAGAATATTTCACAAATTTACCTAAGGCCATAGATGAATTCCAATTTAATATATTTTCCAAAAGGATTTAGGCTCTCTGTTTGAATCGGTGTTAAGCAACCAATTCAAGTACACGAGTTTGAACTTTTAAGCACATCAAATGTATATTGGTTTTAGGTACACGAGTTTAAAAGACGTAATGTTGAGGTGTCCCCCAAAAAGCCCAGATGGGAGCGACGCATTTGACTACTCGAGCATAGTGATCCGAAACCAGCTGGTGAAATGCGCGGCTCTAGCTTATCTTCAGTCGGCCACAATACTCGCGGGCGAGAACGAGAACCGAAACATCTTCACCAAACTATGGAGTACGTTAAAGAAAGTGGTGGTACTGCGCGTTAGCTCCAAAATAGCCGTCGCCAATCCCGTCCGGTCATGCTTGCCCATCGACGAGCTTCTCGCCGGCATGAAGACCGAGAGGCTTCAGATATCCCATTGACCATTTCTGTACCAGGTTTATCATGTTCCCACAAGAATATAAATGTATGTGTGCACAAGTTTAAGATATGGAATGGAAGTAAAATTGGTTAGTGAGCTATTATTTGCTTCTATCATTTTATTTTATGATGTGCAATTGTCAATATTCTAAAAATCCCGACTGGACGCTGCTTAGGCGCCCACCTATGCCCCATTTTGTGCCTGGCCGACCCGACTTGGCGCCTAAGAGTCTAGAATAATTTTTCATATTATAGTGACTAAATTACAATAATTAGGTGGTTGTCCAGAGTTGTCCGGTGTTGGTGATATTAGGGATTGTGTTTCTAAGTTGTTTGATGTTATTTTTTAGGTATTTTAAATATTTTTAACATTTTTAATATAAGGAAGTTCGTATTTTTTTCTATATATGGTAATATACCTATTAAAAATTAAAACAAATAGAAAAATACAAATCTGATTAGTCTCCGATTAATCCCCGTCTAGTCTGTGATTAATCACCGAAGGTCATAGCTGCCGACTAGCGCCTAGAGACTTTTAGAACCTTGGCAATTGTGCATGAACAATTTGGTCATTAAATGCAAAAATTTAACACATGTTTTAAAATGTCAGCTCGAAAATAAACAAACCAGTTATCATCATCACCTTGAAGCTTCAAGAAATCAAATGAGGGATCCTGGGCCACCCCTTTTATACGTGTGTCATATATATCACAAGCTCGATGATAAGAAGAAGAAAAAGAGAAGAAATGAGAAAAATAACAAATTTTAAAACTGCTTTTCAATTCAAAAGCAACAAAAAGTTATGTAGACGAAGGATACCTTTTGGGATGGAGGGACTTGAACTCTCATTACTTTTAACATCGACGAATTTTCCTCTCACTATAAGTTTTATTGGTGCCATTATTGATCAAGAGTAACCAAAAATCAACATAAACTAGACACTAATTAGTAACACAAGGCAGCCTAAAGGAGGAATCAAAATCCAATACTCATAATGGCATAGACAGAAATAAAAGAAAACCCGAGAAAATATGGAAATTTGTGACTAATGATCATAATTAAGGGTGGTATCGGATGTCATTCCGAATACCAAACCAGGACAGTCGGTTCCCCTTAGGACACCACAGGAGTTGGTATCAAACACCGGCAATAAGAGAAAAAACAATCTGGTCAATGCAGAAGGAAGCTTCATAACAGTAGTCGACTAAGGGTAGAGACGGAGACTCGTTAAACGAGAGAGAGGAAAAAATACTTTTATATATGATGATTTTTTTATTATTTTGTAATTGCAATCTAAATGAAATCCATTTTATCAAAATCAGCACTCGCAAAATGTTTATTTTTTGAGAAGAAATGGAAATATTATTAAAGCATTAAGGTGAAAGCAAAAATTATTATCACCATATAATCCAAGGAACTAAAATAATATTAAAAAACAAGACATGAAATGTAAATTTTGCTCATGGACATAGGGGTGGTCGGGGGGGGGGGGGGGGGGGGGGGGGACTGCGGTAGCATCCATAGACATCGATACAACATACTCCAACCAAAAGGCACTGATCGAACATACCAAGTGAAGATTTTAGTAGTGGTGGATCGATAGCTCCCCTGGGAAGTCAGCGTGTGTTGTCCTCCCTTGATTTATACTTGTAGGGCTCCTAAACGCGGGAGTGCTGACCCCGAACTGGTAGGGGAGAATCATGTCGACTGTTGGCGGAACCGTCGCCACCATACGTCCAGGGAGGTGGTGCAATCGACCGACCCCTCCCTGGGTCTCCAGGGACTCATTCCTGGAGGCGGGGGTGCTTGTGGCCCCCTACCGCTGCTGTGTATGACGCTCTATCGGATGTCGTCGAACCCCCAATCGCACACCGTAATATCTCAGACATAGTCGGGGCAAACCCAGCTTCCGAATTCGGCCCACCCGAGTTACCCGACCGTGGAAGCCACTCCGGCCCAACACACCCAACACGACGGTCGTCCACGAGGAAGCCCTGGCCCAGGCCCACATCCCCATCAGTCCCAGCCCAGCCCGTCACCTGAAACCCTAGCCTCGTCTCGCGCCAAACCCTTCTTCATGCTTCTCCTCCACGTCAGCGCCTCCGACAATTCATCCGACGAAGCTCCCATACCCGATGAAACCACAATCAGTAGGAGCCCACCCCCCTCCGTGATGGCCTCATCCGTGTCGACCAGCTTCGTTCCCGGGAACGACATCCATCCAACTTCCTCCCCAGCCTCCTGCGATCTCCCCGCCGAGCCACCGCCCAACCTTCTCGGTCGCGGCCCCTTCGCCGGGGTACGTCTAATACCCCACACCGTCATATGGAACCAGCCACCCTCGCCCCAGACCTCCTCCACCGTCCTCTGGGACGAGAACGTCATCGGGGTTACACTCGATCCCTACGACATCATCACCTCTTCCGGCGTGAGCGTTGCTCCCTCCATAGACGTCGACCGCTGCATCGACCTCGTATCCACGCCTGCAACTCGCTCCTGCACCTCCTGCTTCGGCCTGCTCGGCTCCCGGAAGAGCTCGGCATCGAAGCACTCTTCTCCTCTGTCACGATCACCCGTAGATGCCACAAATGCTGCCGCCGAAGGTGAATTTTCACAAAACCCTATACCCTAGCTCCCGTGAGAGATGGGCAATGTTGATAGGCTCTTTAAAAGAAAAGTGTATATTAATTACTTAAACATTTATTTACAATTGAAATGTAATTGAAGTGAAGGAGAAAGAATGCATCTATTTTTTTTTTGAGGCAGAAAGATGATATAACAAATTAAAGCATTTTGGTGACCGCTAATACGGATATCACCATACAAACCAAGAAACTAACATAAAACTGAAAGACAAGTGCTGAATAGTAAATGTTGCTCATGAGCATAAGCAGTGGCGGTCCTGACGGACGTACCTTGTGCCTAGGGGGGGCACGTGCCCCCCCTCAACTTTCCCAAAAATGAAAATCTTTAGTCATATTTTGTAACAAATGAGAATTATTAGTGATATTTGTTTACTGCTATTTCATATGTGCCCCATCAGGTTCCTGTTTTACTTATTTCATAACTAAATCTTATTTATTCTAACTAAATATTTAAAGAATTTAACAAAGATCCGTGTATACTTGCTTTGTAATAAATATTATAATTTTATTCCTAATTTTTGTTTCCTAATTAATCTTATTTAGTCCAATTATGCATTGAAAAGATTTTAAGAATAAGATCGTGTATAATGTTTTTGTATTTTATTTCCTGATTGTTTTATATTTTTATTTTATTTTTCATTTTTGCATTGTAATTAGTTTTAAAAAATCTTATTTAAAATTTGAGACTATAAATTCAAGTTTTGAGTTTGGTTGTGTACAAAATTATTGTAGACATATAGAGATATTATTTGCATCAATTTACATTATGTATATGTGTTCGACCGAGGAGTTCAAAAATATGAAACGTATTGGTGTTCCTACTGATAATAATGGAAAAGACAAAAAGAAATTATGTGCATCAATTAATTTATTTGTTGATTACATTGACACTTATCTTACTAGTCACTACTACAACAACGACAATGATATTTTTGGCTATGTGTATCATTAAGATT
This sequence comes from Erodium maritimum, assembly GCA_963921825.1. NCBI lineage: Eukaryota > Viridiplantae > Streptophyta > Magnoliopsida > Geraniales > Geraniaceae > Erodium > Erodium maritimum. The sequence goes on along the minus strand of OY997588.1, from coordinate 144,800,779 downwards.
CGGTTCAGAAATCGAATGAGAGACCAATTAATGGATGATAGCATGATCGTATATATCGAGAAATATATTTTTTGTTCTATTCGCAATAAAAATATTTTTAAAATACGATATATCAACGTCACATTTTGTAACAAATAGTACTTTGTTATTTTTTTTAATGTAATATTGATATGTTAACTTACATTATTAACGTTATTTTGTTATATATAAAAAAAATTGGTCCCCCCCCCCTCATTAGAAAAGCTAAATCCGCCACTGGGCATAAGGGCGGTCGGAGGGGTGGGACCGCGGTAGCATCCAGAGATACCGATACAGTATGCTCAAACCATAAGAAACTGATCGAGCAGATCAGATGATAACTTTGTAGTGGTGGACCGATTACTCCCCCGGTAAGTCAGCGTGCGTCGTCCTCCCTTGACTAATAGTGGTAGGGCTCTTGAACGCAGGATTGCTGACTCCGAAATGGTAGGGAAGTAACTCATCGACTGTTGGCAGTACCAATGCCACCTATGTGCCAAGGAGAAGGTACAGTCAACCAAACCCTCCCTGGGCTCTCCAACACTCATTCTTGGAGGCGAGGGTGCTTGAAGCCCCCCGCCGCTACATGTGACGCCCCATCCGACGCCGATGATCCTTCCTCCTCCTCAGGGTCCTCCTCCCTCTTCTTTCCAGACAGCAACGGTGAATGGTCACGTGGTAGCCATCCTACCGGTATCTCCTCATCCCTTTCTCCCTGACTCCCATACCTCCCCAGTTCCTGCTGCCTTAGAGGCGTCCTTGGTTCCTCCTGGGTAGGCCCCCTTCTTTAACCACCCATATATGTCCAGTTTATCCCTGGGGTAGCCTTCCCATGTTTTGCTTTCTCTAGAGCCGATCTCCGGTCCGCCGACGCCTTCAACGATGACCCCCAGACTCTCCCAACAACCAGACAGACCGAAAATAGATTACCCGCACAACAACAACCAAAACAGTGCTCAGGTAAGTGTTCATAGGAAATACTCAACCAAGTTCGTACTTGGGATAAAGATAGTCGAAACCAGAACTGACTCTGCAGAGGTACTCTAATGTCCGCTCTGATTCTGATCTTCATAAAGTCCCCCCAGCAGAGACCCTCCTTGTCCACATCCACTCCTTGGCAGATCCCCAGTGTGTTCCCCACTCTGAAACCCACGTCTCTCTTCCATGCCCCCACAGGTAAGTTCGATACCCGTGCCCAGACCGAGAACTGATGGAACTCCAGGCCCTTTACTTGCATGTGGGCCCTCAGATCCGTAAACAGGACAAGTGAGTCCCAAAAGGACCACGGTTCCCCCAACATTACTCTTTCCCTTTCCTTAGCTGTTCTAAAGAAAAAAAGCGACCAAACCCCCCTCCAGGGGCTTAGCCTCGACCTTCGTTCCCCATACATCTTCCATTCGCGCTACCACAGACTTCCAGAATATCTTCCTGGATGTTAGGATCTTAGCTGGCAGCGCGAATCTATACATATTTCCCCGTCCAGCGACCTCCTGAACCGGTACCACGACCTCCTTGATCCTCATAGCACCCATTTGGGATCCCAAGTCCCCGATCTGTGCATCCGGAGAGCGCCAATTTCTCCCTTGTGGTCCAACCGGGTTGACAAACTGCACCAGATCCGACCGATCTGCCTGGGTCGGGTGACGAATTGGGTTCGGCCCGTGTCTGTGATACTGTCCCAACTCGGCTCTAATTTCGACCCGCTCACCCGGTCCATTCCTCTCCACACCTGGTCCGTCCCTAGTGACCCGACCCGCACCAAACATGGCCGCCCATCGGGCCACATCATCTGCCCCTCCACGGGTCCATCCCGGCCTCTGGCCCAAACCAGCGCGCGCAGTCCAGCCCCGGTCCAGTCGTCAAGCCCACCTCGCATCCTCCATTAAACCTAGGCCCAAGTCCATCTGCTCATCCGTCCGACCCTACGAAGCCCTACATTCCTCCTGCGCCGCCATACCCTTGCCCTTACTTCTCCTCCCCGCAACAGCCTCCGGCGTGAATGCGAGTCCGAGGACACCACGATCGGGGACCCTTTCTCCCCCATGGCCGACGACGGCCATGGAGAGAATCTCTCATCCCCGACGCCTCTGCTACTACCAGGAGCCTGTGTTTTCCAACCCGAGCCACTCCCCAGTCGCCTCGGGCATGGCCCTGTCGCCGGAGTTCGGCGAATACATCCCGGTCTCGGCTGGGTCCGTCCCCCTACGACCCAGCCTTCCTCCTCCGGACGCTGGGCCGAGAAGCGCATCGGTGATGCGTTCACGTCCCTCTCCGTCAAAACACCATCGGAGATCACGATCTCGTCCTCCACAGCCGCCTCTATCGCCGCCATCCCCGACTCCGACTCGTTCTCCATTACCTGCTCAACTTGCTCCGACAGACGCGATCCCTGGGACAACACGCCGTTGAAGAACTCCTCCCCGCCCTCCATCTCTCCCGTGAAAACCATGGGACACGAAAAGTTTCTCACAAAACCCAAACCTTAACCCTAGCAGCAGAGAAAAGAGAGAGCTGCGCTAGTTACCTCCACTAGAATAAATCTAAACAAATTATTTCGTCAATTTTTATTAGACTGTATTTTTTATTAAAAGATTTATATATAATATTAAAAGATTATAGGGTTTTGACTTTTTGACTCTACAGGGTTTTGCTGCTTAAGCTCAATTTGATGTTCTCTCCCTCAGAGCAGCTCGGCAAAACCACAGAGACATGAGCTTAATTGCAGGCTCGTACGAGCGGTTCATATGGGGCTACAAGCTCAAATCCCAAACCCTAGTCCCTCTCTTCTCCTACCCTTCCCACATCTCCCCCATCAAGTCCGTCGCCGCCTCTGGCCCCGCCGCCGCTTCCGGAGGCGACGATGACACCATCTACCTCTACGACCTCTCCTCCGCCTCCTCCCTCGGCTCCCTCACCGACCACTCCGCTTCCATCACGTCCCTCGCCTTCTACACCCCTCCCTCACTCTCCTTCCCCCGCAACCTCATCTCCGCCGCCGCCGACGGCTCCGTCTGCATCTACGACGCCGACCCCTTCGTCCACCTCCAGACCCTCTTCCCCCACAAGAAGGCCGTCAACGACATCTCCGTCCACCCGTCCGGGAAGCTGGCGCTGTCCGTGGGCCGCGACGAGTGCCTGGCGATGCTGAATTTGGTCCGGGGTAGGAGGAGTTTCTACTGCAGGTTGGGAAAGGAGGCTACTTTAATTGAGTATGATTCGAGTGGTGATAAGTTCTTTATGGTTATGGAGGAGAAGGTGGGTGTTCACGAGGCAGAGGATGCTAGATTGGTCTGTGAATTGGAGAACCCTAAAAAGGTTCTTTGTGCTGCTCCAGGCGAGGTTTGCTTCTTCTTACATTTCGTTACTGCTGAGTTGGATATTCATTTTTTTTTGTATAGTAGCTTTTGTCCTGTATTCATATATTGACATGGTTGATATGCATCTTAGTTGAAGTAGCCAGAACATGTTGAAGTTGATCAGAGTTGTTTTATTGGATCCTAGTTTGTTGACATTGGTTATGAATTGTTGTATTTAATTTCATTATGATATGATGGTGTCACTGTAATCAACACTATGAATTATAGAAACCAAAATGTTACTCTCTCCTCTCCAAAAGAAATGTCCACATTCCTTAATCGGGATGTTCCAAACTAAATGTTCACTCTCCATTTCATGAAGTGTGTTATGCTTGAATTATCACTACTATCCTTAAATGATTTAGTGATTACCCCGTGCCGTGAGTGTCTTAACAAGTAAGAGCATGATAATTAGGGGAGAAAAATTACAACTAACTCTACTATTTATGGGGTCAAAAATCCAAGAGGACATTTATTTTGCATGGAGTAGCATATAGAGACATGGTTACTGTTTTGGTCTCAAGTGGCCGGATTTTGATCCTCTGATTGAATAGAGAGGCGGTCTCTTTCTTGTTGTTTTAGTTTGAATGGGATTGATTCTAGTCCTATGTTACATTCCTTAAACTCCAATAAGTAGATTTGAATATATGAGCTGGTGGAGATCTGTGGTTGTTTCCCAATTATCCCTGCTGTCTTGAGAGATAAAGCTGCATATATTCTATTGTTGCACAATATTAAGGATTATCATCATCTGAAATTGGGGGTATTTAAAAGTGACCGAGGAAGCAAACCGTTGGCTTAACAGAAGTATGATGTGAAGTGCAACGATGACTGAGCTTTCACAACCCTTATCTACATGTAATTCGTTTATATATTTGTACAGAATGGCCTTTTGTTTACTGGTGGCGAGGACCGAAAAGTTACAGCATGGGACACAAACAGTGGGAAGGTTGCATATTGTATTGAGGATGCCCATTCCGCCCGTTTGAAGGGCATAGTTGTCCTCACTAGAAAAAGCAGCTCTGCTGCAGATGAGGATCCATATTTAGTGGCATCTGCATCATCAGATGGAGTTATTCGTGTCTGGGATGTTCGCATGGCAGTTATGGAAAAGCCAAACCCATTAGCAGAGGTTAATACAAAATCAAGACTGACTTGTCTTGCCGGATCATCTCTTAAATGTAAGTGATTTTGTTCAACTTTTTGACAAGATCTCAATCTCTAAAATTGTTATTAGGGAGAATCACATTTCACTACCATGCACTTTGGACTATTTTCAATTCACTATCTTGTACTTCTAATCGTATCAATTCACCCCTATAACTTTGTTTTTGTTTCAGTGTACCCTAATTTGAGGGTTAGTGATGGAAATGTCCCTTATATATACATATATAAGTAAGAATTTATAAAAAATGAACATAATTGTCTCAATTTAAGATGTCTACCTTTTTGTTAGAGCTTTGTTTTTCCCTTTTCCAAGTTTTTTATTTGTTATTGAGTGGTATTTTCGTCATTAAAGCTTGAATTATGGTAAATTGAAACAAAAACAAAGTAGATTGGGGTGAACCGATATGATTTGAAGAAGAGTGTAGTGAAATGTAATTTTCTGTTGTTAGTACATCCTTCTGAATTGAGCTTGCTTTTTAATTCATGTTTATTGTTAGTGTCCTGATTGTTTCATTTGGCATCTTTCAGCTTTGAAACGGCCTCAAGCTGCAAACAATGTTCCACAAGAAGAGCCCTATGAGGCCATAGAAGATTGAAACGCATGATTTCTATATTGCTAGGATAAGATTTATTTACATCTGAGTTGAGTTTGTAGCCTTGTACACAACACACCCTCATGAGTGTGTTGCCTTTTTGCCTTCGTTATTCTAAAGTTAAAGAATTTTTCACGGATCTGTCCTACATGTACCTTCTTAGTTGGTACAGTATCTCCTACATCGTTTCTTCAAGTAAGATTAACAATACCTTCAAATTATGATAAATATCCATAATGTCCTTCCTTTAGTTTATTGTATTTTTCATCCTGTGATCGATCGTTAGCGTTCATAATAATCCTTTGGGCCCCTCCTGTACAGACAGGCCCATTGCCCCACCTCCAGCTGTTTTTAAATCGTTTATCGTCGATATCAGCTCTCCTTCGCCGGACGACGACTCGCCTCTTGCTGATTTTATCCGGAAAAAAAACACAAGAAACCCGGTCGTCGCAAGCCTCCTTCTCTCGCTCTTGTCGCCAAACCCTCTAACATGTCTCTTTGCAAGAGGTCGGAAGCTAAGCGTTCGTGGGCCATTGTCAAATCCATGGGGTTTACTTCCAAGTTCAGCGAAAACGAAGTTATCAACATGTTTAAGAACATCTCCTAATTCTCGGGCTTCTCAACTTTTGTAACTTTTGTTCTGTTTCAGTTTCGGTTCCTCTTTTGTTTGGGTCCCCGTGACGTCTTTTAGATCTTTCTTCTTCCTTTTCATGTATCATCTCTTTTGGAGATCTTTGGTTTTAGGTTGAATAAAATCGTTTTTTTTTGTTGATAAAAAAAAAAATTCTCTCATTATGCAAACAAATCCCTTTTTTATTTAGTGGGTTGTGTGAACCCGCCCGTAGGATACGGGTCGGACCTCAATTCCTAACCAGCGGGTGTATACTTACGGACAGACATTTGTGCTGGTCTCAGGTCTTCTCTTCGATTGTTGCATTTCATTCGATTTTGACCCAAAACCTAAAACCAGGAGGGCACACTCTGTTTCCGATTCGGGAAGATACGAATAGTTTTAGATTCCTCTTTCTCTCCGCGGAAGCGATCTCTCTCCTCCTCCCTGGTTTTCAATTCACCCCTCTCCTATCCCCTTCCGAGGTAAGAAAGAAAGCATTCCCACCTCGTCGCATCATTGCTTTGCCTTGCTTTCATTCACACTCGCGTTTCATCGTTTCACAAGCCGGTCTCGCAAAACAATTCTTTCATCATCTGTTTGGCTGCCCAGAAAACGGTACGGAAAAATATACAATCTTTGGTCGTGATTTTACTCTGGGGTTTTGAGAGAAATGAACAAAGTTGATCTATTTCATGATGCCATGCTATTATAGTCTACCAGGAAGAGTAACATCTAGCATTCAGTTCCAAATGTTTCTTGATTGTAGTCTTTAATTTGAGAGACAGAAATATTCAAATTAGAACATAGGGTTTTTGAAAAAAAATGGTTTTTTGCTTGCATTTGTTATGAGGGTTTTTCATTTCCTGAAAATTTAACCATTTCAATTTTGTGTTGTGCTTTTAGATCATTAGCAGTCTGTTTCTGTATTTCTCAGGAACAGGATGGAAGTAGAATGCCTATATTTTCAGTGAACTTTACTGTTTATTTTCTAAGAGGTGGGAACTTAGATTTTTAACTCAATCTAGGATTTGGGTTTTCAGCTGATATTTGTATTCCTGAGAGGCAACCGCTACAAGATTTTGTACTCTAGGTTTGTTAGCAATCAAGCAGCATTTAGGTGGAAGGTTCAAGTTATGTGGTGTTGAGTCAGGTTCCAAACTCGAGGACAAATGTGAAGAAAATTTATTTTTGGTGCAGGTTTTGATGATGAAGTGCTGATTAGTGTTGTGCAACTTGTGCTATTGCCGTTACAGCTATAGGGTTGGGCTCCAAGTGCTGGTGCTTTCTGGGATTGTGATTGTCAAAATTTCCCATCGATGGAGGTGGATGGAGGGAGCACCTCAATAGATTCTGCAAGAGCCCATTCTATTCCGGTTCGTTCAAGGCGATCAAAAGGTATCTTTATCTTTTTATTTGGTTCTTCTTGGCAACTTTTCTTTCATTTTATATATACACACTTGGAAAAGGATATCTAGTTGTGTATGTACTCTATCATGTGAACATGTTACTAGCTTAAATCTTGTCAAGATCCAAGAGCCATGACATTGTAAATTAGGACTTCAGCCTTAAACTTTATTTGTGATGAATGGATCTGTTGATGAATAATGTTTTGTCAAGTGGACAACATTTATTGAGTAGAGGTAGAATCACTGTTACGTTATGAAACTGTCTATTTATTTATCGTGATATATCTCTACCTTGATGATATGATACAATTATTTGGAACCACTCCCATTTCTTTATTTGAATATTATAATAAAGAGTTTTATTCTTGCTTGATCTCATCATTATGATTTTGCAGCTTTGCACCAGTTCACACAGCAGAATCTCCCAGCTTGTACACCTGTGTTGACACCAAAATGGGTGAGTGCATGGATTTACCAGATATTATAGCTCAAAGGATATATTCCCTATATTTTCATCTTTCTCAAGCTCTTAGCAGTTACTTATATTTGCTGCTTAAAGTTTAAAGGAGAAAATCTTTAGCATTATTTTAATATTGAGTCTTGCATCACATTGTATTCATATTTACTTTAATTTGTTTGTAGTATTGACAATCTGCATTGTAGGTCATTTCAGTATTTTTCATAATTGGTGTCATATTTATTCCTGGAGGGCTTGTTACTCTCCGTGCTTCACAGAAGGTAAATCTTCTGAAGTTGTGGATTGTTTTTTCCCTTTGCTTTTATAACTTACAGTTATGCAACACATATCTACAAAATTATTTCATTCAATTTTCCAGGTCATTGAAATCGTGGACAGATATGATACAGAGTGTATACCAGACAGATTTATAGGGAATAAAATGGCATACATCCAAAACAGCTCAATTCCTAAAAATTGCTCTCGCTTCCTAAAGGTGATTATTTGTCTTATTTTTTTCTCCGACTGTAGTCTCTATTTTTTCTGCAGTAGTTAGCTTGCTTGTTAATTTAAAGCTATCACAGTAATGTGTAATCACCTTTTTGTATCCTGAAGATGATGTCAAGTATAATGGATCTTAGAAATCTTTAAATATTGGTTGCACTATCTTAATTACTAAATTACTGGGATGATGACAATATTGTCTACCTGTCCATACACAAATCAGCTGATCTTCTGCTTGTGCATTCCCTTTTGGAACTGTCATATCTTTTTCCATAGGGCATGTGAAGAATTTTGATTTACTTCTAAGCTTATATTTCTTTAACTTCAGCATTCTCTGTTCTCCCGTCTGACGGTGTCACTTTTATTGCTTGCTTTGCAGGTACACAAACATATGAAAGCTCCAATCTATATCTATTATCAACTTGATAACTACTACCAAAATCATAGACGGTACTAGTTCTTTCATTTATGTTTGTAACTTCCCAGTACCACTTCTTCATTAATGATTCTCTCTTTCATTGTTTACCTTTTATTGTTCCTTTGTTCTGTATTCAGTTTGTTTCTCTAAATGGATTTAATTAATTAGGAAATTTCTAACTTCATGTGGGGATATTCCAATAATCTATCATTGGTTATTTTTACTATTTTACACCCTTCCTATTATTTAACCCCTTTGAGTGTCTCTGTCCTTTGTCTCTTCGTGCTTGCTTCCTCATGAAACTTAACTATAGGAATTGCTAATTATAACTTCAGGTATGTAAAAAGTAGAAGTGATAAACAACTCTTACATGGGCTGGAGTACGAGGATACAAGTACCTGTCAACCCATGGAGACCCATAATGGTCTTCCAGTGGTTCCATGTGGACTGGTAGCATGGAGTCTATTCAATGATACGTATGCATTTATTCGTGGGACAGAGCATTTGAGGGTGAACAGAAAAAACATTGCTTGGAAAAGTGACCGGGAACACAAATTCGGGAAGAACGTCTATCCTGTGAATTTCCAGAACGGGACTTTGATTGGTGGGGGAAAGCTAGACTCCAAGATTCCTGTAAGTGTTCACAAAATGATGTTAAAATCAACTTCTTTGTTTTGATGTGCATTCACATGTTATAATGCCTTCACTTTTCTTGATTTGTACTATCAAAAGTTAAATTCTGATATATTTATTTTTTGTTCAATTAGCTGAGTGATCAAGAGGATCTTATTGTATGGATGAGAACTGCTGCTCTTCCTAGCTTCAGAAAGTTATATGGTAGAATTGAAGAGGATCTGGACGAAGATGATGTTGTAGTCGTCAACTTAATGAACAATTACAATACCTACAGTTTTGGCGGGGCAAAAAAACTAGTGCTTTCAACATCTAACTGGTTGGGAGGAAGGAATAACTTCCTTGGCATAGCCTGCATTTTTGTGGGTTCTTTTTCAATTCTCACTGCCTTTGTTTTCCTCTTCCTTCATCTTAGAAGTCCCAGGTAATTCCAATGCCATGGTAATTGTTCTGTTTCTTCTACCCAAATTCAAGTAGGTAGTAATCTGTTCTGGAAATCTCGATAACTGTTTCTGCAGGCAATATGGAGACATAAATTTTCTGTCTTGGCACAAGAAAGGCATATCCAATTGAGAAGGTGCTTGTTTATATGTGAGTTGAGGTAACAAATGTAATATAGAGAAACTTAGTGATTCCATTTTGCCAAACTTAGGTGGTGATGGTGCTGGTTTGATTGTCTTCTGCACTTGTACTTTAAGCATATTAGGCGGCAGAGTAGGTTTCAATTGATACACACTTCGTTTACTGAAGACGTTGTAAAATTATACTATTGATAGCACTCTTGTAATACAATTTATACTTTTATTCATCAGCAATATCTACTCTTTTGTCTTCTCCAAGAGCTGAATCATCCTCATCAGAAACTAGGGATAACCCCAATAACTATCCATGTAAAAAAAAGTCCGGCCATTTTCAGAATTTAGTGTTAATTGACTATGTTATAATAATTGCAACTCAATACAAAATTTTAACTAGTAGTACAATGTCAGTTACTATAGATGGAATTATGACATACTTCTCTCTCTCACACTTTTTTTTTTGGCATATGGTTCAGCTTTTAAAGCAAAGCATGACCCATTAAGTCATTTTACAAAATATGATAAGTATGCATAATATGACAAATTGTGTCCATATCAAGGTTTCTTCTATGAAATGATCAAGTGTTTATATGACTCATCAGAATTCGACAAAATGAACAAGTGTTTAAATGACTCATCATAATATTGATGCCATTTTTAAAAGGTGAATATCAACATGTCTCCCACACAATACAAAACCCATTTATGTGTAGTTGGCATGTATAGCCTCCTTAGTTGACCTACTCAGCAAGGAACCAACAAGAGTCTCACAATTTAGAGTCCTTATCTTGCAATAGACAAATAAGAGGACCACCCAATACCCAATTCCTCCAAGTCACCTTTCAAATAACCACACACCTGTCCTGCAAGAGTTAAGACTAGAAAAAGTGGAGATTTGGAGCTATTGAGCCCAACAAAAACCATATCTTTGAAGCAAATCTTACACTCCACCAAAATTTTGACACATACCCATTCATGGGATCCACTGCATTCAATTCATAAAGTAAGGGGTTGCACAAGCTGCCAAAGATAAGAACCAGAACTCTAACCCAATGTCCTTATAAATATCACCCCCTATGGCTTAGTGTTCTTCATATTCTCCTTCCACAGCCATTCCTAACAACTTGTTTCTCCTTTCTTCCATTTGGGTATCAAATTCTGAAGCTCAGCGTCTCCTCCGATTCAGATTAGAGATGGCGAATTCACGCATAGCAAGGTTTGTGATGGAAGTTGCACCACCACAGTATGTGAGCATCATGAGGCACAAGAGGAGGGCACCCAAGATGTTGGATACAATTACTGAAGAGGAACATATTCATATCCATAGAGATGTTAAGTCATCTTTCAAGACTGCTTCAAGTTCAACTACTACACTCTCTTCTTCCCCTCCTATTGCAGTCCATTCCAAGTATCTTCTCCAAGAGGTTCAGAGATCGTTTTCGATGTTTGATCACTAGACCCTCATCTAGTTAATGAATTTTGGTTAATACACCTCTAGCCCTCTCATTTCGATTGTGTAATATTTTTTTATTGTGCATAGATCAGAGTTTTCAATGATCTTGTACTTCATGTTTTGGTTTATAATAAGATTATGCTGCTTATAGCCTATGTTCCAATTTGTCAACTTTGAAATTCTTAACCTGTGAATGATTTGCATGCTCAAATCACATAATGTAAACATTAACGTAATTTAGTATTTTGAACAAAATAAGGTTATAATCGCAAGCTATGCACTACAAAATTGGGTTACAAAGTTGGTGTTTGAATCACTAGGAAGTGAATTCCTTGAACTGTGTGTTTCCTTTTAAAGTTCTGGAGGTGGTTTTTTGCTTCCTGGATGTTTCTGATTCTGAGGGTAAGTATATGTCAATGCTGTGAGGTTGGGCCGAGTGAGACACTGGGGGTAGGGTTAGCTGAAGTGGGCTTTGGACATGGACTTGAGCATGGGCTTGGATCAAGCAAACATGGGCCTGGATGTATGATTAAAACACGTATTGAGTTAGCCAGAAAGCGGATTCAGAATAAAGAAAGTTATAAATCGTCTCTAAATTTTATTTAATTAATCATTATTGATGCTGCCACCTAACCTTGATAAGTAACTAACATGTACGTATTGTCCGTACCTCGGATCACTTCCTCGTATAACTCGAACAAACTATAATAAAAAAACCGTTTAAATATAATTTCCCAATAATGTCAACCAGACATGTCGCGTCGCCTCAGCAACAACAAAACAACCTCCTCCCAAACCAGCCCCTAATTTCCCTCGTCATCGCTGGCTCCCCAACCGTCCATCCCGAGCTCGATCCAACGGCCTATATCGCCCTCGTGACAGATACTTGATATCGTTCCCATTCCGATTCGAGAACAATCGTTCTTCTTCCTCTCCTTCGACTCGATTGGGACGAAGGGAAGTTAGAGTTTCTGAAGCTTTTGATTTCCTCTCCTCTTTCTGTTGGGCGAGGAAGATGAGTGTAGCCAAGTCTCAGGTTTGGCAGCCTTGTAAGAAGAAGAGATCGTGATGCGTAAGTGTATACATACATAGATCAGACTCAGAGGAACCTAATCCAAGTTCTATAGGATGAAGCCGGAAAAGATTGCCATGATGGCGAGTCGCGTGACCCACCATCATCGTCACGGCAGCGGCAGCAGCAGGACGCGCATCGGAAGGTACGAGCTCGGCCGTACTCTTGGCGAGGGAGCTTTCGCCAAGGTCAAGTTCGCCAAGAATATTGAGAACGACGATAGCGTCGCCATCAAAATTTTGGATAAAGACAGAGTGCTCAGGCATAAAATGATCGGCCAGGTACCTGAATATTTTATTTGTTCACTTTAATTAATTTCTTAGCAGATCAATGATTTGTCATTATTGAATTAATTGATTTGGTGTTCAGCATTATAACACTTTTATCATTTGGTTGATTAGTTGATCAATGATTTTATTTAATTTCTTATCAAACACTTGTGTTTATTCTCAATGAGATCAAATGCAAAATTGTTGAATTGCTGCCTACATCTTAGTTGATGTAAACGGCTATGGATTAGGTTAATTTTTTTTTACTGATTTTATACAGTTGTTCTTAATCAGTGAAATGATCTGCTGACTCGGAATGCTTGATAACATTGAGGAAAAGAGAATGGAAATTTCTGTTCTGTATAGAATTGCCTCGCATTGTAAATTGTTTTATTTATGTGGTTTTGCAGATTAAACGAGAAATTTCGACAATGAAAATAATTAGGCACCCAAATGTTATCCGCATGTATGAGGTTAGGAGGCAATTTCTTTCTGGAACCACATATTAGCAGTCGTCCATATAATTGGCTGCCTTCTTAAGAACTAGTAATTTTGGTGCAGGTTATGGCTAGCAAGACTAAGATATACATTGTTATGGAATTCGTGACTGGTGGTGAACTCTTTGACAAAATTGTAAGTTAGTGAAGTCTTTTGTTCCTGATGGAAAACGTTAGATGTGCAGTTTTGGATCAGTGTTGAGTAATTGGGTAGAATCAGAAGATGAATTTTGTCACAATTACCTTTTGTTTTCTGCTATTTTGTCTCCACAGGCTAGTCAAGGGCGTCTGAAAGAGGATGATGCAAGAGTGTACTTTCATCAGCTCATTAATGCTGTTGATTATTGTCATAGCAGGGGCGTATTCCATAGAGACCTAAAGGTCAGATTATCTCCTTCTCATCTGATATGTAACTAGTTAAGTACTTTCAGTGGTGATTGATTTGGACCCATTGTTATTCCTTTTCATTTTATTCTGGTCTATTTCAGCTGTGATAGTTATGTTACTACATGTTTGCAATTTGTGTATTTTGGTGACGATGCTTATGATATTATTATTGCATTTCTTGTTGGTATGTGTGACCTTAAGTGGCTTGCTTGCTCCAGCATTAGAGGTAAACCACTTTCTTACTTGCTATTCCGGTTTGTGAATTTCAGCCAGAGAATTTACTTCTAGACCCAAAGGGAGCTCTCAAAGTTTCTGATTTTGGATTAAGTGCTCTGCCTCAGCAATATCGAGTAAGTATATGACCTGACATCTGATTTATATGCCTTTTACTGTGAAAGTGTTCCTATCTAGTTTTGGTCTTGATTCTTGCTCATTGCTGCCACAGTACACTCCCTGTTCTATGTTGATTAAAGATTCTACAATTATTTCTGGATATCAAATTTGAAATTAATGATATATGATGTATCTCATTTAGGAAGATGGCCTACTTCACACAACATGTGGAACCCCTAACTATGTTGCTCCGGAGGTAAATAAGCTACTCTGATGTTTTGCTTTCTTTTATACTTTTGCATTTGCTTGCTTATTGTTCTAGTGTCTCTTTCAAACTACCAGGTCATCAACAATAAAGGATACGATGGAGCTAAAGCTGATCTTTGGTCATGTGGTGTGATCCTTTTTGTTCTTATGGCGGGTTATCTTCCTTTTGATGAGTCCAACATCATGACTTTGTACAAGAAGGTGATAGTTTCTCTCTCTTCTTTGCTTGATTCTCTTCCTGTGGAGTTATTTTCCTTCCATATATGCTTAGTTTTGCCACTACTTTTTTGCTTGTACTTAATTGAGTCTTACTGAATTCAAAATTTGAGACCGTCCTTTGACATTCTAAATATATGCGAGTGCTCTCTCATGTATGTATGATGCCTGCTTAGATTTTATTGGTTATATTGTTTTGCACTAATTTATTAAATATTTTGTCTTACTATTATTCAATTGGTATTCATGAGAATAAATTATAGCTCCATACCTCTTGGGTTTTGGATTTGACCCTCTGTTGGATCATGCTGCTGTGAGTATATGAGATATGTATCTGTGGATTAGCTCAAAATCTGTCCAACACTTGTTGGGTATTTATGTAGAGGTATATATCGGATCATCTGACATGGAAATTGGATGTGTATTGTTTACATGGACTATCTATACTATTTAAGTCTTTTGGCACTCATTTGTTTCTGTGTTTTATTCATACATGAAAGTGTAAGTAGGACATCATGTAATTGCAGATACACAAGGCTGAGTTCACATGTCCTACATGGTTTTCTTCAAGTGCCAAGAAACTAATAAAAAGAATCCTGGATCCTAATCCCTCAACAGTGAGTCTGCTATTCTTCTTCCCCTCTCAGTTCAAATGCATTCCGTCTTTTTTTCTTTTTTCTTGTGTTGAGTATCTTATTTTCACTTTGAAAAGCACTGAAGTCGCCAATCTCACCACATCAGTTTTAATTTATCATCCAGCGCATAACAACTGCTGAGGTCATCGAAAACGAATGGTTTAAGAAAGGGTACAAGCCCACTAAATTTGAAGAAGCTGATGTTAGTCTTGATGATGTGGATGCTATATTCAATGACTCGGGGGTAAGATGCTTGTTTGTTCATGTCGCCGTCTTGATTAATTAAGATATATTCAATGTTCTACATGTCATATTGACTTTGCATGTATTCCACTTAATGTGCAGGATTCTCATAACCTTGTTGTTGAGAGACGAGAAGAACCTGTGCCTGATGCTCATCCTGTCGTGATGAATGCTTTTGAGCTCATTGCTACAGCTCAGGGCCTGAACCTGGGCAGTCTTTTTGAAAAACAAACTGTATGTCACTGACCTTGGTAATATTTGAAAAAAAGTATTATGTTTCATCTCTATAAAAAAACACAAGCTGAAGAGATTATGAATGTTTATATGTATGGTGCCTTCAATATGCTTGCTCCCTGTTATGTTATCTAGATCATATGATAACCATCTTACTATTCTCTTCATTTCTTGTTGGGTACTTTCTATTCCAAGTTTCCAACTGGTATTTATATATTTTGCTCTTATCAGTGACAGTTGTATATAGTATATACAACTTTGTTGTTTCCTGAGAAACTGTTAGGTTTGGCTTCAGATTAGATTAATTATCAACATGATATGAAGCCTAATACATTGTCACTTTCCTTGTACAACCAGGGGATGGTTAAACGAGAAACGAGATTCACTTCAAAAAGTCCTGCTAAGGAGATTATCTCAAAAATCGAGGAAACTGCTGCGCCTATGGGCTTTGATGTACAGAAACATAACTACAAGGTATTCTCTATCCCTGTATTTCTTTAACATAGCTACTTTATCACAAAGCTGAAATATTCTACAGCTTCTATCAACCTTGATCGAATTGTGTATGTATTTGTTTGCAAAATTAACTGCACTTAAATTATTTTATGTTGCTAATCCAGATGAAGCTTTTGGGAGAGAAATCGGGACGCAAGGGTCATTTAAATGTTGCAACGGAGGTATGTCTCCTTAGTGGCTACAAAAATCAGTAGAATGTCAGTTATAAGTGGCTTAATGTGGTTTTCGATGCAACTTGTTTCAGATTTATGAGGTAGCTCCATCGCTCTACATGGTTGAGCTTAGGAAGTCTGGCGGAGATACCCTGGAATTTCACAAGGTAGTATATTACATTCTAAATGCTTTTGCCACAATCAGATCAAAAAGTACTTATACAGTATATTGAATTCTGCAATGAATTTGATTTGGGTGCACAGTTCTATCAGAACCTCTCGACCGGGCTGAAGGACATTGTGTGGAACACAGATGATGAAATGCAAGAGCAAACAAACAAAGGGTGAGTGTTTACTCATAATAAGTGCTGAAATTTTGTTTAGGGCCTAAAGGTGCGAGTTTGTGTCGTTGGTGTAAAAGTAAATCCGAACTTCAACACGTATGCATGTGTGTATCTCAGACTATCTTACGCAAAAATATTTGTAAGCTATCTCAATTTTATAATGTAATATCCTTAATTTAAATAAAAATCTAGGGATGATTTCAAGAAAGAAAACTAATTTCGTCATTGTTCTCAACTTCTCATTTGATTAAGCACATCTTAAAAAAAATTCATCTAAGTATATCAAACTTTTGAGTTTTCCCACTCAACCCTCTTCTAATAATAAATTAATTTTTTTGAAACGGGAAAGAAGTAGTATTACGATAAAATTGTGCTTACAAGGAGGGACCTAACAATCCCGGTTACCAGCTTTTTGTCCCAATCGGCCGTAGCCCATCGGGCGCACATGGTTCCATACATATAGTTTGCTTTGATTCACAGATCCAAACACAGAGTTCCTCGATCCAACGTTACAAAAATAATAATAAACCAAAGTCCTAAACTTATTGAGCCTAACGATTATTCGATCTAAAGCGGTGAAACCTACTAGAGAATTAGCCTTTCGTGCAGATTCCCCGAGACCTCCATACTGCAAAAACTTGTTCGGGATTGAGAGTCCCGAATTCAGGTGCCGGTGAAATAGGCCCCAGCCTACCGTCCCTCCTCCCGGGTCCCAGATCCATCTAGGGAGCAGGCCCATGTCGGCGAGGGGTGACCCCGGGGCGGTAGGCCGCTGCAGATGGAAAGCGGCGCGTGGAGCCCGTCTTCTGGAGGACGGCAGGGGGGCTACGGTTGCTACTGGCTCAAAGGCGGGGCCGGTCCGGCGATGCAGGAACGGTAGCGCGAGACGAGGGAGAGGCCGTGGCACGGATTGAACGATGGGCGGCGACCTGTGAGGGTAGAGCGGCTGCAAAAAAAGACAAAAACAAAAAAAATAACATCCATAAATGGGTAGAATAGACCCTGGTGGTTAGAGTAGAATAGACCCTCGTGGTTAGGGTAGAAGAACATTGTGAGTTAGGAGCTTCAAAATTGCCCATGGTGGAGAAGGAGGGGGAAGGGGTGGGAGGGGAGGAGGGTGCGCACTAAGGTTTCTAATAATAAATTATAACAATACCATTAATTTTAAAATTTTCAAAAATAGGCCTATGCTTAGTTAGACAATAATAGTAACACGATTAAATTATAGAGCAACAATACATTATTGCTTTCTTGTCCTATCCTAATCATATATAAAAATAAAATAAAACTGATGATTATATTCCTAAAATCATTATATATTTTTTATAAATATATATAAAAATTCATTCTTATAATATTTTATTGATAGAGGAGAAATCTGGTGAGAACCATGTTTTAACGCAGGAATCGCGAGAACCAATCTAAGTCATCCATTTTAGGAATGGATGGATGAGATGCAATTGAGTAGTTGACTGCAAAAAAACAACACTTTTTAGTAAGTGGTAAGAGCTTTTTAGTAAAACTATCATATTTTTTTTTAACCAATTCACTAATTTAATTTTTCCCGCTTCGTTTGAACTCCGATTGGCTTCAAACTTGCGCCATTAGTTTTGTTTTTTTAAGGGCTTTCAATCAAGATAAGTCATGAATATATTTTGAAGCACGAAAAAAATTTATTTCGGGGTAGATTTTTTTTAAAAAAAAAAATCTGGGTAATTTTTATCAACACTTTGCTCTGGATTTATCAACACTTTTACACTGGTTTTATCAACACTTTACACTGGTTTTATCACCTCATTTTCCAAAACTGATCATGATTTTATCACCTCATCGCGTGCTTTTTATGAACACTAGTTTTATCAACACTAAACACTAGGTTTATCATTCAAATTACGTGTATTTTATCACCCCCATCACATATTTTTTTGAAGCACGATTTTTTTTATTATTTTGGGGCTAGTTTTTAAAGGAATTATATATGAGTAATTTTTTATCAACACTTTGCTCTAGGTTTATCAAAATTTTACCCTGTTTTTATCAACACTTTACACTGGTTTTATCACCCCATTCTCCAAAACTGATCATGATTTTTATCATCTCATCACGTGCTTTTTATGAACACCAGTTTTAGCAACACTAAACACTAGATTTATCATTGAATTACGTGTTTTTTATCACCTCATCACAAGTTTTTTTTTATCAATGTTAAACTCTAGTGCATCACACTTATTATCAAAATTGAAAATGGTTTTTATCACCTCATTATTTGTTTCTTATCACCTCATTACATGTTTTTTTATCAACATTTAACACTAGTTTGGTACTACGATATAAAACATTTATTAGTGAAGATTTATCAACGCTCAACATTATTTTTATCACCTTGATATAAATTTTTATTTTCGTGCTTCAAAATATATTCATGACTAATCTTGATTTAAAGCCCTTGAAAAAATAAAAATATTGGCGCAAGTTTGAAGTTAATCGGAGTTCAAACGAATCGGGAAATATTAAATTAGTGAATTGGTGGGGAAAAAAATGGACAATTGTCCACATGACACCATGCTATTACAATTATTCCCTTGCTTGTGTGAGAATAGATGAAATAGGCGTGAACCATGGTAGAATTGAGATGATGATGTGATATCATGGTGAATGTTGGATCTTAAATGTGTGTGGCTAGGATTGGTTCTCATAGTTCCTATGTTAATAGTGGTTCTCAATAGATTTCTCCTCTTCATTAATAACATTTGATGTATAAAGTCATCGAGTAATAATGATCAAATTTAATACAATTAATTTTCAATGTATAATATTATAATTTTTTTCATTTATTATCAAAATAGAATAAAACAAAAATTCTAAACACAAAGTATAGTTAAATAAAATAATAAAAATATATTACAAGGTTAGTGTACAGTACATGATACATCCCATCCATAGAACCCAAGTGCAGCCAATCAAATCCAAGGATACGTGTCACTCCTTGAGCTCCATACCTTTGAGAAACAATGGTGAATAGAGATAAACAAAATCAAGACATGAATTGAAATGGGCTCACATCCTGTTGTCCTCCCTTCTCAACCTCTCACGAAACAAAACCTCCTCCATTCTCAAATCAACATGCCCGCCACAGCTCTTGTGCCACCACCAGCAAGGGCATTACGTTTTCTCTGCTTTTCTCACCCGATTCCTTCAATTTCCCAGCAACCAAACGCCCCCACCACCACGTTATCGGCGAAACCCAAAACCAGTCTGCTGGAGAAGCACCCCCTCTTCTCCAAGGCCCACCAGAACTTGTCCTCCCAGATCAAAGAGAAGATCCTCTGCCTCGAAATCATGGGCGTCGATGCCGGCAAGGCCTTAGCCCTCAACCCCGCCCTCCACGCCGTCTCCCTCCACTCCATCGAATCCATCATCGTCTTCCTCCAATCCAAGGGCCTCCGCCAGGATGACCTCCCCAGGATCTTCGGCATGTGCCCTAGAATCCTCACCTCCCACATCAAATCCGACCTCGCCCCCGTCTTCGATTTCCTCCGCGACGACCTCAAAGTCCCCGACACCAACTTCCGGAGGGTCATCAACAAGTGCCCTAGGCTCCTCGTCTCCAGCGTCCCCGACCAGCTCAACCCCGCCCTTTTCTACCTCCGCCGCATGGGCTTCCGGAACCTCCGAACCCTCGCCTACGAAAACCCAGACTTGCTCGTCTCCAGCGTCGAGAACACCCTTGTCCGCAAGGTCAAGTTCCTCGAAAGCTTGGGGCTTTCCAGATATGAGGTTGTGAAGATGGTCCGGAGGTGCAATGGGCTGTTGACATACAGCATCGAGAAGAATTTCATGCCTAAGTATGAGTATTTCAGTGTGGAGATGGAGGGGAAAGTGGAGGAGCTGAGGGCGTTTCCCCAGTACTTCGCTTTCAGCTTGGAGAAGAGGATCAAGCCGAGGCACTTGGAGATGGTGCAGAGGGGAGTGAAATTGCCTCTGGCTGTGATGCTCAAGGCCACTGATGATGAGTTCATCAACCTCTTAAACCCATCTCTGGTATGCTAACCACGCTTCAATTGGCAATAGAGGTATTTTGTGCTCTTCTGTTTATTCATTGGTTTGTGTAATTGTATATTTGAATGGTTCAATTCAATTTATGTAATATATAATCTTATCATATTCAATGTTGGAATTCTCATTTCTTGCACAAGGAAGATGACAGATTCTGGTTAGGATGCTGTGAGGTGTGTGGATGCTCCTATGATTGTATTGTAGGCTGATATATCATAACTTCATACTATCAAAATTGTGTGTTTCTTTGGGTCTGACAATCTGAAAACAGTGATCAAGTCATGTCATCAGATGTTCAAGTTTAATGTAGCTATATAAATCTTAGTCCTGAAATACCTTATGTTCAATGTGATCAGATACTGAGTTAAGGTAGCTGTGTAAATCTTAGTCCTAAAACAAAATCTTAAAATGGAAGAGCAAAGGCAATGGAGACTTTTGAAAGAATAAAACAACCATACTCAATATAATGCTTTCAACTTGTGCTCCAATAGAAGTACTCAACATCCAACAATTTTTTTTTTATATTAACCCCCAATATCCTCATAATAAATTTAAATATGTTTATAGTAATTTCCTCACAAGTGCATGTCTTAGCAGCTTTGTTTTCCAAGCGGGTTCCTTTGGTTCTGACTTGTGTTTGTTGTGGAGTAGAAGTTGAATCATGTTGTTTGAGACGGTCCTCTCGCAGAGACTTGTTGGATCGGGTCTGATTTGCTTCATTGGGGAGGTGTCAGTTTTGTTGAGCTGTTCTTGCAGCAGTTAGTTCAGGGTTCTTGAGTGAAAGCAGAGCAGGTCGGTATGGTGGCTTGAGCGATCTGGATTGAACGGTCTGGACGGGTGATGCAGCAAGTAGGGGGGAGGTGGTCTGGACGGGTGATGCAGCAAGTAGGGGGGAGGTGGTCTGGACGGGTGATCTATTGAGAGGCTCTCTGAGAATGGCACGCAACTCAGCCCTGTCTGAGATTTGTTCCAGTTGAAGTTTCTTGAAGACGAAGGTGGACGACCCTCTCTTTTCGGTCTGGTAGTGGCAGCCAAGAGCATGAGCATAGGAGGTGGTGGTGGAGGTTGTGTCCCTCAAGACCGTGCTTCAAAGATCAGTTCTCCTCGGGGATTGTAAACGTGTCCATTGCCTTATGTCGCTCGTTCTTTTGATTAACAATGCATGTCGGGTTTATGATACTAAGTTTTTTCACTTAGAACATCTTCAGTCATTAACCAATTTGTTGATTGACAGAGGAAGCTGATAGAATAAAAAATTATTAAATACATTTCTCTCTCCTTTTTTAACCCGGTTGAAAGATATTCATTTTCAGTTTATGTTTTTTCGGTTGATTGATAGAATAGACTGATAGCATGAACAAATAATATAAAAGAAAATTTAAATGCACACAAATTAAATCATTTTGAAATAATTAAAATGGTAACATACTAAGCGAAATAAAGTAAAATGAAAGATAATATGTGTCACCAAATTTATTCCAAATGTGTTTGATGAAATCTGCTTTTAATGCATGATGAGCACGTTGATCATGCATCATTTTGCTGTTTACTACTATGACATTGAACGGGGCAAAACTTCTTTGTGTGAATGTTGGTTTGCTTGACTTACCCTCGTCTATTTGTTCAATGTAGTCATCATATGTATGACGTTCTGTCTCGATAATCATATTGTGCATGAAAATACATACATTCATGACTAAGCCGAGGGAAGATGGTTTCCACATTCGACTCGGTCGAGTGATAATGTGAAACCGGGACTAGAGGAACCCAAATGCTCGTTCCACATCCTTCCTACAAGCTTCTTGGACTTCTGCAAATTCCTTGTGTTTCGGAAGATGAGCCAATGGGATTGTTTTCACAAAAACCATCCAAAAGGGTAAATTCCATCAGCAAGATAATAAGGAAGTTTGTATTGGTGATCATTTACCGTGTATTGGACCGGTGGTTGTCAACCATTAACGACGTCCGAGAACAAACTCGAATGGTTAAGTACTGTTAAGTCATTGTTAGAATTCGTCATGCCAAAAAACGAGTGCCAAATCCACAAGTCTCGCGTGACAACGACCTTGAGAACCACAGTTGGTCTGTTACCGTGATCCCTCTTGGAATGTGAGCCTTATAATGCCGTCAAGCAATTCTTCCACCCAGTGCATGCAACCAAGACTACCCAGCATCCTGGGAAATCCAAGCGCTTCATTCACTGTTAAAATGTACTAATTCATATTAGCCTGTGTTGGCTTATGCTGATATGTCGGTCCATAGATTGTAATAACTCCCCTGCAAAATTTTAACACGCACTCCAGAGCCGTGCTTTCACCAATTTTTAGGCACTTATTCAAGCCATTGGCTGCATTTCCATAACATAATTGCCTAATGGTCGCAATACATTTTTGATACGGAGATAATGATACATGACCCAAAACGTCCACTCGTTGATAGAAGTATGCATCGTTATCCTCCAACACACAGACAATACGGGTGAACACATCCTTTAGCATTCGGAAACGACGACGAAATTGCACTTCAGTGTACACAGTGTGACTATTGAAATAATCATACATTAAACGTTTCTTGGCAGCAACCCGGTCTCGCTTGATATAGTTTTTATTCTTCTGTAGTTGTTCCGTGATCATGGCTTCGTCTAACAAACTTTAAACCTCCTCACTGGACATGCAATCTTCGATTGCATGTTCTAACATTCGCTCGAGACTCCGTTCGTTGGCAAGGAGCTCTCTTCTTGCATCAGAATTGCTTGTTATTTCAAACAAAAAATAGAGAATACAAGATTTTGGGTTTAGAGGAGTTGGTAATGGAAGGTGATTTTTTTTATGGCAAACATCTAAATTTATACAAAAATTGGGTCAATTTACCAATTAATTTTATTTTCTTCAAAATAAAAATGTATTTGTTCAAGGGTCAACCATTGGTTAATGGAAATATAGTCGTTGACATCGGCAGCTAGTGTTGTCGGTAACGTAATCGATGCGCACATCCGCCAACGCATATCCGCCAGCTATCCGTCACCGCTTCATCTCCGTCAGCACCTATCCGCCACCAATCCGTTTGCGACTGTAGATGCTCTTAGGTTTGTTCTCTAGGTCTATAATACCTTTTTAGTTTAAAGTTTGATTTTGCATGAAAAAAGTGTTCATCTTTTTTTTTTATCAACAAAGCAAATTTAAATAAAACCTCCTTAGAGGATAAAGAGGAGTACATGGAGGATTACAATAACCAACAAAGAAAAGTCAACTAGGGCTACACCAGGAACAACCACAACCAACAAAGGCAGCTTACACACAGAAAACAACTACCAACCAACTCAATCAGGGAAACTGTAACAACACATCAAAAAAAATAAGGCCTAGACACCAGATTTCACTAACTTTGAGCTCTAATTTGGAAACAGGCCTATAGTGCCAGATTTACCAACCTTGAAGCACAATAAAAACAGTAGCTTCCAACTACCAAAGACACCCCTGCTCTTGAACTTGAAGGTGAGAAGCAGAGTACAAACAACAAACCTCCAACAACCTGAGACACCCCTAACTCTAGCCCAAATCAGGGATTACAAGTACCTCCATCTCTAAAGAACCACGAACCTACGAACATAGGACGATAGTCTTTAATGCCGGCGGCCAACACCGCTACACGGCTGAGAAATTCCGGATGAAACACCCAGAACCCACAAAAACCTAATTATTTGTCAGAGGGCTTGAAAAGGCAGACAACCCCTTGTACTCACCGACGGCCAACACCCTTATTCCAGTGAGACCTAACCATGAATGTGGCCAGGAACACAAGTAAACCCAAATAAAATAGAAAGGTCTGAGGAGAAGAAGAAAACCCGAAAAGGACAAGAGAGTGATGAGGAGCTCACTGACCTCAGGAGCTAACACAGTCCAAGGAGCTAGAAATTGAGCTGAGTAGATGATGGGAAGAAAATGGACTCCTCAGTAGAGATGCTACCATCACCACATCGATCCACATGCGGGAAGGATGTGCCACATCCAGAGCTGGAGGAAGCGCCATCTGAAGAGCCATTCCTTCACCAGAGCACCACCGCCGAAGAAGCCATTGCCACGACTGAGGACTGCACAAACAAAAACTGAGTCTATCTTTACAACAAACCCTATCAGCACCCCGAGCCTAGACCACTTCCCAGCTCTCTCTCCACAACACTGATGCGCGATTAGCACTCGGGAGCTAACAGATCCGCGCATTATCTTCACCAGTATCAAAGACCAGTCCCCTAAGTTCACTCCAAAGGTCGTCGGGGAGAGCCAAACTGGGGCCAATACCACCAGAGGCCTGAAAAGGTCACATCTGAGCCAAAAGGGTCAGATCTGGGTGAACCGACAAGGAAAGAAGCCATCGCCGAAGCACCTTAGGAAACTCCCCACCTACGAACTAAGAGGAGAACGTCACCGAGGCTCAAAGGAGGTCAGATCAAAGTCCTAACCTAGAATTCTTTTCTAGCTTTCCCATTTTGCTGACCCCACCACGACGTTTATGTCCACCTCGTGATTTATTTGTCCCTCTCGTCCTCCCCGCCACCAATGAAAGCTCTTGTAATCATGCCCTCACGCATCTCTTCAGCCATTATTAAGTCAAAGAGGGCTCAAAAACCTCTCTAACCAGAACTCAACCTAGAGCAATGCAAGTTTACTCTAGCGGCCTACAATCCCACACCGAGCCTCCTTCCGTCTCATGAGCAAACCACGCCACTATTTATTAGAAATGGTGCAGTCCAGTTTGCGACGGTTCTTAAACTACCGTCGTCCCTGACGAAAGTCGCACAACAACCACTGTCAAAGTTGTCATCCAAACTTAAACGTCCTCGAAAGACCTTGAGCTATGGGGCACGCTCACTCATCGCCGAAACCGCCTCTTGGTGCCTCTCAGCCTTCAAAAAATCATATTTGGTGGCGGCCATGACCCTCCAAGGCTTACAGTGGGGATAGTCCCTTCTTCTCATCTTGGGATACCCCGAACATGAATTCATCATTGGCACCACGATGCAACATAATCAAGGCGGGCTCCTCCACCGCTCTCTACTTCCATCATCGGCGTCGTCCCTTATCACGACTACCCCTCCAACGACAATAGATGACCTACATGAAGAACTGTCGGCATGCTCCTTAGTTGTGGATGAAAACCCCATTATTGAGGTTCCGTTTACTCTAATAGCTCTAGAGGCCCATACATGCCGACGATTTGGTATGGCCAGTAGGTTGCTTACGAACCGATCATACAAAAAGAATATTACGATGAAGGTGGTCACCAAATCTTAAGGAAACAATTGTAGTAGGACTCGTGATTAAAGATATGGAGCCTAGAACATTCACATTCTATTTTGGTTCCCATGAAGCTAAGAATTGGGTCCAACAAGGTGAACCCTGAGTTTAGGTAAGACCCCTTTGAGCTTAAGGGATAACACCGACCCAGTAGGGTTGTCAATCCCCTATCTGGACCAGATCTACTTATGATTCCAGGCTAGGGGCATCCCGCCTTTGGTCATGACTCGAGCTACAAGGACTCTGGTAGGAAACACATTGGGAGAATGTGTGCATGTCCCGTGTGATCAATGTGGATTCTGTTGAGGAGGCAAGGTTCAAGTCCGCTTCTAGATGTCTCTGGATCACCCTTTGCGACGTTCAATGGTGTTTAGATTTCAGTAGTTCTGGCAGCCGATAAGGGTAAGTCTTTCTTATGAGAGGTTGCCTGTCTTTTGCTTCATGTGTTGCGCATAGGGCATGCAGTATGGGAATGTGACAGAGATACTCTAGGAGGGCCCATATTCGATCTGTCTTTGATTGTGGAAAAGATAGATACGTTGGGAGTTGGGACAAAACTTGGAGCTAACTGGGTTAAACCTCCGTCCCAACACCTAGGGTGCCATTCGAGATTTCAGCACGTAACACCAAACATCTTATCTAAAGCTTCACCACATCCAAGGATGGGATCCCTAGTAACACCAAACATCCTACCTAAATCACAGGAAAGAAGGTCGGGTGTGCTCTTATGACGGGCCCCTTACACCCATTAGTGATTGCGCTGACGTGGATATGGCTTGGAAGAGGGCATCTGCAGATGAACCACTCGAAGATCAGGCGAGGGCTAGTAAAAAGCATAGCCAAATCCAATGATTGGTGGGCAGAGGTTCAGGGCCCTAGGAGGACGGGGACCCTGAATTTAGCCAGGATTCCTTCCTTTTTGTTGAGACACATGTTCGTTCGCACTCCTCGCGAGAAACAAGTACGCGCCATGGGAACAAGAATTTCTTAGGCACCATCCTATGCAATAGGCATAGTTTTCTTCAGTTGGTTATGTCTTTACATATTTTCCTCTATCGTAATTTTTGTTTTAATTTTAAAAACGAATTTATCTTCAATAGTTGTTTCAGATCTTATGAATGAGGGACCGTGGTTGCATGTTTTAAGTATTGACTCTTTCTCTCTTGATTAATAATAAATGTATCACTTTAGTTCAAAAATATATTAAAAATTTATTAACTAATAATTTTGATTCTTGAGGTTTGAGAAACTATTATTTACATGTCTGATGTGTATTATAAAATATGAAGTTGGGAAAATTAATAATATGATGAACTATTTTTCGCCGAGATATTTGATTATTTATAGGATGTAAGAAGGGGTACCCAAAAAGTCCACAAACGATCGTTTCTCAAGGCCCATAAGAGACCCAATTATGGTCACATGCACACCCCCATGCGTCCGAGGCTTGATCCAACCCCTCGGCCCAGTTTGGGTTGGGCCCTTGGCTGTTGCAAAAAAGAGGAATGACTTCCTACCTCTCCAATTCCCACCACTGTTCTGCGTAGAAGGGAGAGCCCCTCTTATGGCGGAATGTGCACTCTCTTATGATGTAGGGGAGGAGTTGGCACCCTCTTTATTGGGGTATAATAATGTGGAACAATGATCAAGTAAGAAGTAACCAAAGAAAATAATAAATCACACAAAACACAAGAATTTAAGTGGTTCGGTAATTTTCTTACGTCCACGACCACACTACTCTCTTATTATTTCTCTTACAACTAACGAATGTTTTATGGGTTTACAAATACATAATATTGATAAGGGAAGACAATAGGTAAATAGGAATTAGGTTTCCTAATTCCTATTTACCTACTCAAGTCTCTTACCCAAATCTATTAGGAAAATTAAGACTTTCCTAAACATAATATGAAATCTCCACAAACCTTGACAATCTCTCACTTAGACACTGTCTATGAATGTCTTCACTTCACTTCTATTCATATTACTCCAATAACACCCTAATGCTCCACTAATAAGCTACTGAGGTAGTGTGACATCTTCCTTCAACTAACCGTGAAGGTCAACTAAAGGTACACACAGCTTCATCTTCTCTGTTGTAACCACTCTAGTCAACATATCTGCAAGATTCTTTGACTTAAGGATTTTCTTCAAAAACAAAGTACCATCATTCATTAACCTCCTAATGAAATGATATTTTAATTGAATATGTTATGTCCTAAAATGTAACGCAGAGTTCTTGGAGAGGTGAATGACGTTTTGACTATTGCTATATAAACCACTATATGCTTGTTTCTTCCCTAACTCCTTTAAGAAATTCTTCAACTAGATCATTTCCTTTCCGCCTTCTAAAACAATCATTTACTTTGCTTTAGTGGTTGAAAGAGAACACTCTTTTATAGTCGAGACATCTAACTAACTGTTGTGTCGTCCAAATTGAAGATGTATCATGTAATACTTTTCCTTATAGTCAAACATCCACCAAAGTCTGCATCAGAAAACCCTTCTAGGATCACATCCTTCTTCTTGAAATATAGTGCAACCTTTGTCGTGCCTTTCAAGTAGTGAAACAACCACTAGCTTCTTCTCAATATTAGACATATATCTACTAATAACTCTCATTGCATGTGCAACTTCTATCATGTGCAAACCATTGCATATATCAAATTGTCTACTACCGATGCATACGAGACCTTAGTCGTTTCTTCCTTGCCCTCATTTGTTTTAGTTGAATGTTCTCGTGTAATTTTTAAGTGACTTCCTATGGTTTACTTCTTATCTTAGCATCTTGGAGGTTGAACTTGTTTGAAACCTTCTCAATATATTTCTCTTAAGATAACTTTAAAGTTCCATTAGATTGATCCTTATTGTTTTGAAACAATAATATATTATTCAAGCTCCAAACCTATAAGTCATAGAAGAGGGCAAGGTTAAAATACCCTCAAGTACAAACCAAAGCACCAACAACAAAATCACGGCCTCAAACAAGACGCTTCCAACTAACATGGGCTCTAAAACACCAAACCCTACAAAGGGTTACAATAGGTTCTAAACCAGATAAAGCCAAACATTAACAACCAAACAAGCCCTAAACAATGGGAACTAAATAGATTGGTCTAAATACTCGGAAAAAATTCTTCTGGACATAGGTCTACAATACCCAGAAAGACTAACAATAAGCACAAAAACAACACACATACAACAACAGAAAAAGGGTCTAAAACTCTGATTTACCAAACTTGAAGCCATGAAAACAAGTAATGGCCATATGAACAAGCCCATACACACTAACTGAACCAAACCCTAAAGCCACCTGAGGCAACTAGTGCTGCCGTCCTTCCCGAGACTCTAGCAAACCTTATTCGGTGAAAAGAAATCTTCAATCCTAAGTCGATTGATCCGGGACGAGTCCAAAAAGGTTCTAAACACCACAACCGGTGGCCAACACACACCGAGTGGCCCCGACCACCACCGACCGGGGAGGAAAGAACTACCGGAAAGAAAGGGAGAAGAAACTCACCAAAGGAACCACCAATCCAGATCCACGGAAATGCTCATCCGAATAATTGATTTTGCGCCTAAGTTTTTCATATCTAACTCTTCAAACATACGTCTCTTCAACTTATTGATTTCTACCATATTGGATCTTATAATCATCATGTCATCAACGTACTACGATAATATGATGTAGCATCCATTGAAATGCTTGACATAACAAAAAGAATCCATGACACATCTTGAGTACCCACTTCTTATCATAAAATCGTCAAACTTCAAGTACCATTATCTAGGTGCTCGTTTCAGACCATACAAACTTTTCTACAATTTGCAAGCCAAGTTTCACTCCTAGCTATTTGGAAATCTTCTAGTTGTAACATATAAATGTATTTATCAAGATCAACATGTAAGAATGCGATCTTCATATCTATTTTTTCCAGATAAAGATGTTTTACAACCTGATACTTAACACAAGCCTAATATTAGTCATCTTGATATCAGAGAGAATATCTCATTGCAGTAAAACATTTTTTTTTCTTCTATTCAAAGCATTTGACCACTAGTCTTTCCTTGTACCTTTGTTACCATCATGTTCTTCCTTGACCCTGAACAACCATTTATTTTGTAGCTCCTTCTTCTTAGATGGTAACTTAGTCAACGACCAAGTTTCATTTTTTTAAAAAGACTTAATCTTTTCATTCATAGCTGACTCCCACTTAATAGAATCATCCATCTGAACTGCATTTGTATAACACTGAGGCTCTCCGTTCTTAGCCACCAACAAATAATGTAATAATGAAGAGAACCGATCTAAATGTTTTAAAACTCTGGCCGATCTCCTCACTTCTGCTAATAGGGTAGACGATATTATCTACTTATTATTTTCTTGCACTAGACTCTTAATGCTGCCTATAAAATCTTCTTCTACAAAATCTTCAAACATTGTTCTTTTACTGCGTTCAGGTTCTTTAGTGATGTAAGAGCCACCCCCGGTCGATCCCGGTTCAACCGACGATTTTGACGAAAGTTGACTTTCTGCCGGAAAAGTCAACCGAGGACTCCGGGAGTCGTTCGGGACCTTTCCGGGATCCAAATAGCTTATCCGTCGTTACAGTTAGCTTAGTTGGGTCATTTCCTTTCAATTGGCTATTTTTACGAAAAAGTCAAACTCGGGTCAAACTAAGCTTAATTAACGACAAAACCTAATTAGATAGAAGTGCTGGTTCTTATTTGGGTTAGTGGTGGTCCCCACATGGAAACTTGTCCATGTTGGCTTGGAAGGGAAGAAATATGTGAGATTTGACTAGAATACCCCCATTTGGATCAATGGAGAAGAGAGGGAGCAAGAGGGGCACTTTGGTTCTTATAAGTCTAGGTTAAAGAGCTAAATTGGGACAAAAATTCAGCACACTTATGCCTTGGCCGAAATTGATAGAAGGAGGAAGACCAAGTGGAGCTACTTAACTTGAAGAAGAAGAAAGGAAGGAAAGGAGAGATTTTTGCTAGCTTTCTTCACCAAAAATCCTCAAATCTTCTAAGTTTCTCATCTCTTCTTCATCACTCAAGTTAACACTCCAATCCATACCCTATTTCAAGAAGATTGACTCATGGGTTTGATAGAAAATGACTTGAACTAGTGGGTTTTAGGTGTTGGATGGTTTGTATGTTAATTTTTGAAGAAGAAATGGACTTTGATGATAGAAATCACTTGGTTTGTGTTGTTTTTGATGAAACCCATTTTTGGTATTTAAGTGTTGAAGATTATTGGGTCTGTTTTGGAGGTTTGGGAGTTCATCAATGGAGTTTTGAGGTGGATTTTCGTGGGAACGAAGTTGAAGGAGGAAGGAGAAGGAGTCTGCCCAGACTAGCACGGAACACCGCACGGACCGGGCCAGGTTCCGGGCCAGTGTGCCGCACGGGCCGTTCCTGGTTCCGGGCCGGTGTGCTGCACGGGCCGGGTCGCGTACCGGGTCTGTGGGCCGCCCGGAATGGGTCTGTTTCCGGCCCAGATTTACCTTTGGCCCATGTTTGGTTTTCGGGCGTATTTCGATTATTTTATCGTTAAACCATAATTGAATTAACATTGATTTGCGAATTGTTTGTGACATTAGACTTTGGACCCGAGCACGGCGGAGGAGGATACTAGAGGATACTAGACGGATCTTGAAGTAACTAAGCGTTCGGAAAGCGTTCGAGGTAGGGAAAGTAGCGAATACCGGTTTAATTGCAGAAAGTTACTAGTATGCATATAGGTTGCGAATACTTAATGTAATTGTTAGAAGTGCATGTTAGGATGTGAGGAACGAGTGAAATGAGGGATAGCTTGCGAGCCATGTCGAGCTGTAAGTTTGGGAATTGTTGTGCTGTAGAAATGCATGTGGGCCATGTCGAGCCTTTAGGACTGTGTGTTGATTGTGATGCCATGATCTATGATTGTGATGCTTGATGCGTGGTTCATCCGTGGTTAGATTGAGAATCATGATATGATATGCTCGGTGTAGTGTGTTGTCATGTTTGGCAAGTGTGATATGATTGGTATGATGTGAAATAATGATGGTGATATGGTCGGCTGATTGATAGACCGATGTGACGTGTTGCGGTAAGATTGTTGGATTGGTATGTCGTGGTTGAATTATGGCATTGTGATGCGTGAGACTCTCTTGATGTATGTTCCAATATGAGGTGTATTCCGGTATGGTACATACACCGAGGGGGTATGCCGGTGTAGGGTGGTACCTAGGTCGAAGGTGTGGTCTCATGTATGCGGTCCCCGGATGAGTGGTTCTGGTACGATACCTACATCGAGGGGGTATGCCGGTGTAGGGTATCTAGGCCGATGATTACGTGATCAATATCGTGATTATGCCCCGATGCGGTTCCGGGAATACATCTAGGCCGAGGTTGTGTGATCCGGTATGATGTATTGTGATTGTGCCCCGATGCGGTTTCGGGAAGATATCTAGGCCGATGTTGTGTGTTCCGGTATGATATGATAGAGTCGGGCTGTTGACAGCCGCGGAGTTCGCGGACTGCTGTACGGGACGTATGATTGACTTACTGTGTGTTGTATGCTTGATAATATGTGAGTACATTGTGATAGTGGTCATGTAAGTGTGTTTGTGATTTTGTGTTCTCCATGGAGGTCCTTAGTGTTGTGCCTTGCTAGTATGCCCTAATTGGACGGATACTCGTAGTGGTGAGCGGATACTCATTACCTTAACTACTTTTTCCTACTGAGCGAAAGCTCACCCCATTACTTTTCTATGTTACAGGTCTTGAGCAGGATTTGTGCTAGCGGGATTCTCGGAGCTTGGGAGCTAACGAGGGTCTTAGTCTAGTGTGGTCTAGAGACGTACTGTTTTATTGCTACTAAACTCATTTATTATTTGGTTTTGTCGAGCTGTTGACTCGTGATGTCTTTTGGGTCTTTTAAACTGTTATTGGAGACTCATTTTGGTATTAAAGTTGCTTTTATTATTTATCTTTTTAGTTCACGTCTCGAGTCCGGTCAAAACCGGATTTGGGGCGTGACAATTTGGTATCAGAGCCTGGTTGCGTTTTTCAAAAACTTCGGACCGTACGTCAATTAGGTGGGTAGAGTCGAGTCGATAGGTTTCCGTGTGTCGGTAGGTCGGTGATGCAAGTCGGATATGTCCTACGCGTGGAACCGAGGCGAAGAGAGTCTCGGGTTAGTGAAATGTCTGGTCTAAGTACCGTGTACTTGTGGTGGACCATTATGGTTGGTGTCATTGGTTGAGTTATTAATTGCTGAGTGTGAACGTGGGCGGGTTTTAAGATTGTAATTACCAAGACCCGAGGTGTATAACTGCGATGACTTGCTGTGTGTTTTGAGTGTGTTAAATGCTATGTGCAGGTTGTGATTTGAATGTCCCGCATAAGAGGATGGTTAGTGAAATTTACGAACAGGTCATGCCCGATTTTCTACAGAAACTGAAGTGTATGTACCATCACGTCCGGCTATAGGGGCCACTGTAGCCGGACGTGATGGGGGGATGTCAATTGGTTGCAACGTAGTTCGGGGACGCCTGGACCAGGTTGTAACGACGCGATGTCAACATGAATGTTATGTTAGAAAGAGGAAATGTTAAAGAACTTGAAACTAGGTTGATGTTTACCCATTGTGGGGTTGTTGTGTGGTATGAATTGTGGACAGTGTGACTTGTATGTAAACTCGCTGATTGAATGTTTGACTTGAATGGCGCACTAGTGTGCGAGCTTCTTTGATTGTGTGAACTAGTATGACTATCCTATACGGAATGTATTATTAGTGCGATTGCGACTTTTGTGAAACGTGTGGGAACATTAGTTATTTATGCGCGTCGTTTATACGAAGTTAAGAAACTGAACATGTGCGTTATCCGTGCAGCGGATATACGACATGACGCCGACTTACGTACCACGAGGCACCAGGAGCCGGCCAGCTGGGGGGCGAGGGCAGCCACCTGCCATTGAGTCGGTAGGGGCAACTAGTGCCCAAGGTGCACCCGCTGAGGGGCACGAGAGAGTTGATGCTAGGCCATCAGGACTCCCGCCAGAGTTCCGCCTGTCACTGAGCCTACCCAGGCGGCAGCACTGGAGGAGCTGACTCGCACAGTGCAGGGCTTGGCAGCAGCCTTTGCCGAAGAGAGGCTATGGCCCCGGCACCAGAGACTGTGCCTGCTGCCACTGCAGCCGCCACCGTGAGGCATAGCCAGGTCGACAGCTACACCGCTCAGGCGCTGAGGGACTTCTGAAGGCTGGGCACACCTATCTTTTCCGGGGAGCCAGACCCCGAGGCAGCCGAGAGATGGCTGGAGCGGATGACTCGCAACCTGGATACGTCGGGGTTGCTAGATGGCGAAATAAGAGTATATTTTGCGATGTTCCAGCTGGAGGGAGATGCCTAAAATTGGTGGTAACGCGAACAGGGGCGAGTGGGGGATGACTTTACGCTGTTCGGACATCGATTCTTGGAGCAGTACTTTCCGCAGTCAGTACTGGATGACAGACACCAGCAGTTCCTGGAACTGCATCAGGAGGGCATGATAGTCTCTGAGTACGAGGCAAGGTTCAACTCCTTGTCCCGATTTGCCTAGTAGATGGTACAAACTGAGGCTCACCGCTGCAGACGGTTTCAGTGAGTGCTTCGCCCTACGATTGCAGATCGGGTCGTTGTTCTAAGGACCCAGGTGTACCCGGACCTAGTGGATCAGGCGCTGGTAGTGGAACGACGCTTCGGAGAGACCGCCACAGTTCGAGAGAGCAGGCCGAGGCCGAGTGGATTCTTGAGGCCATCTGAGGCCCGTGATTCGAGGAGGCAAAGGACCTCGGGATCGTTCCAGTCCCAGACATAGATGAGGGGGACGCGACAGGTCGGATCAGTGGCATCCGTAGGACCTGCCCCGTTGGAGCGAGCATGTTTTCAGTGCGGGCAGCAGGGCCACATGGCTTGAGACTGTTAGAGGTGCAGTGGACCAGCAGACCGTCCAGTGGGCAGACCTGAGGGGAGGCAGAGTGACGTGCCGCCGATATGCCACCAGTGCGGCCGGCTAGGACACTTCGCTGCTAGGTGCCCCGATCGGTTTGGAGAGACATCGGCTTCGCGACCACAACAGTCGCAGACTGGGCAGTCGCCCCAGTCCCATCAGCATCAGGCTCAGGCGCAGAGAGCTCCGCGGCAGGCAGCGAGCGCGTCGGCGCCGAGGTAGAGAGCTGCACAGCGGGTGACACTTCCACCACCCCCGAGAGGTGAACCCCAGGCACCGCAGGGCAGCGTGTATGCGGTCGCCGACTCTCGAGCTGAGGGACGTCACTCTGGCAATGAGGCTACACAGGGTACGTGCCTTCTTATTTGATACTGGAGCATCTCATTCTTTCATCTCTTCTTCTTTCGTTGGTATGTTGGGGTTGAGGGTATAATCTTTGAGTCGACCTTTATGTCTTGACACCCTTGTTACGAGAGAGGTAGTTCTGAGTACTGTATGTCGTGCATGTGAGATTAGAGTGGCTGATTGCCCTTTTTATGGTGATTTACTTGTGTTGGACATGACGACTTTTGACGTGATCTTGGGGATGGACTGGATGATGAGGTACCGGGCATCGATCGACTGTTATCGGCGGTAAGTGGCTGTAGTATCAGGCGACACGATCATCACTTGTGTCTTGGGCAGTAGGAGCGGAGTTCTCCTGTCAGCGATGACCGTGGGAGATGAGGTGGAGACCGTGCAGAGTGGAGAGCTGCCGTGGGTAGTGTGCGAGTTCCCGGAGGTCTTTCCGGAGGAGTTGTTGGGATTACCGCCTGCGCGCGAGGTTGAGTTCCGGATCGACTTGATACCGGGGACGGCACCGATATCCACGACCCCGTACCGGTTTGCACCAGCCGAGTTGGTCGAGCTGAAGTGACAACTCGAGGAGCTTCGGGAGAAGGGGTTCATCCGACCGATGCTTCACCGTGGGGAGCACCCGCCCTCTTCGTGAAGAAGAAGGGTGGAGCGTTGAGGATGTGCATCGATTACCGGAAGTTGAACCGGGTCACAGTGAAGAATCGCTACCTGATGCCGAGGATCGAAGACTTGTTCGATCAGCTGAGAGGAGCGAAGTGCTTCTCGAAGATTGATCTAAGATCCGGGTACTATCAGTTGAGGGTTCGGGAGGAGGATGTGGCGAAGACCGCATTTCAGACTCGGTATGGACACTACGACTTCCTGGTGATGTCGTTCAGGCTGACGAACACGCCTGCAGCGTTCATGGATCTGATGAACGGTATCTTTCGACCGTACTTCGTTGTGGTATTCGTAGATGATTATCTGATTTATTCGCCGAGTGAGGAGGCGCACGTGGAGCATCTGAGGACATTTTTGACATTGTTGCGCACTCACCAGTTGTACGGCAACCTGGAGAAGTGCGAGTTTTGGCTCGCCGAGGTGAAGTTCCTCGGGCATGTTGTGTCCCGAGATGGTATACTAGTCGACCCGGTGAAGATTGACGCGGTATCGAAGTAGGCACGGCCCAAGAGTGTCTTCGAGATCCACAGCTTCTTGGGTTTGACAGGATACTATCGACAGTTCGTCCATGACTTCTCACGTCTGGCCGTGCCGATTACTGCCCTGACACGCAAGGGAGCCGAGTTTGTGTGGACTGATGAGTGTGAGCACTCCTTTATCGAGCTGAAGGCTCGCCTGACTACCGCGCCCGTGTTGATAGTGCCGGAGCGCGGGATCAGATATGATGTGTATTATGATGCGTCCGGTGAGGGACTGAGATGTGTGTTGATGCAGTCCG
Source organism: Erodium maritimum (assembly GCA_963921825.1). Lineage (NCBI taxonomy): Eukaryota > Viridiplantae > Streptophyta > Magnoliopsida > Geraniales > Geraniaceae > Erodium > Erodium maritimum. The sequence goes on along the minus strand of OY997588.1, from coordinate 144,764,289 downwards.
GGAAGGTAGTTGCTTATGGATCCAAACAGTTGAAGGCACATGAGCGCAACTACCCTACCCATGATCTATTGTTGGCAGCAGTCGTCTTTGCGCTGAAGAGTTGGCGACACTACTTGTATGGGGAGCGATTCCAGGTGTTCTCGGATCACATGAGTCTAAATTACATCTTCTCCCAGCGCGACTTGAACATGCGCCAGAGGCGATGGATGGAGCTACTTGAGGAGTACGACTTCGAGCTACTCTACCATCCGGGCAAGGCGAACGTCGTCGCCGACGCCCTGAGTAGGAAGTCGATTTATTGCACTGCCAGTATATCAGTTCGAGAGTGGGACATGATGGAGGAGTTGAACTCGTTTAGGCTTGAGCTAGATGAGATCACTGATGGCATGGCCATGTGTTCGCTGGTGGCTCAGCCCACACTACCGAGGAGGGCTACGTTACCGAGAAGGGCTGTTTGTGCCGCGCGGTTGTAGAGACAATGTGTTGAGAGAGTCTTATCACTCCCGTCTTGCTGTGCACCCGGGTGGCACCAAGATGTATCGGGATATCAGACGGCAGCTTTGGTTGAGCGGGATGCAGAGAGAAGTTGCGGAGTTCGTTTCGAGATGCCTTACTTGTCCGCAAGTGAAGGCCGAGCATCAACGTCCCGCCGGTTTATTACAGCCATTGCCGATCGTGCAGTGGAAGTGGGAGCACGTCACGATGGACTTCGTGTGTGGCTTACCGAGGTCGCCGAGGTCGCCGAGAGGGCACGACACAGTTTGGGTAGTGGTCGACCGACTGACCTAGTCGGCACACTTCTTAGCCATGAGGATGACTGATATGGTTGACACTCTGAGCCGTGTATATGTTCGGGAGATTATCCAGTTTCACGGGGTTCTAGTATCGGTTGTGTCCGCCAAAGATCCTCGATTCACCTCCAGGTTTTGGGAGAGCTTGTAGAGAGCATTGGGGACCGAGGTCTTGCTCAGTACATCATATCACCCACACACAGACGTTCAATCAGAGCGCACGATTCAGATGTTAGAGGATATGCTGCGGGCATATGTGTTGGACTTCCGAGGGTCATGGGAGGACCACTTACCATTGGCCGAGTTCGCCTACAACAACAGCTTTTCAGGCCAATATTGGGATGGCACCGTTTGAGGCGTTGTATGGTAGGCCGTTTCATTCTCCCGTGTGTTGGGCAGAAGTGGGAGACAGGATTTTACTTGGTCCGGATCTTGTCCGGCAGACGAACGAGAAGGTCGCGATGATTCAGGAGCGGTTGAAGACCGCGCATAGCCGACAAAAGAGTTATGCTGATAGATGGCGTCGACCTCTCGAGTTCACTGTTGGTGATCATGTGTTCCTAAAGGTGAGCCCGAAGAATGGGCTAGTACGGTTCAACCGCGGTGGAGGCAAGTTGGCCCCACGGTTTATTGGACCTTTTGAGGTTTTGGGTAGAGTTGGAGCCGTTGCTTACCGCCTTGCATTTCCACCGCAGCTTGGGAACGTTCATAACGTTTTCCACGTTTCCTAACTACGGAAGTACACTGCGGACCCCTCCCACGTTATTGAGTGGATGGACATCGAGGTAGCTGAGGATGTCTCGTATGAGGAGAAGCAAGTCGGGATTCTGGATACGCGAGAGCAGGTCTTGCGTGGGAATACTATCCCACTGGTACGGGTGCAGTGGCGGCACCACGGTGCAGAGTCGACCTAGGAGCGCGAGGATGAGGTTTGTGCGAAGTACCCCAGCCTGTTCGACCCTTGAGGTACGTTCGTTTTAAATTTAGAGGACTAAATTCTTTTAAGGGGGGTAGATTGTAAGAGCCGCCCCCGGTCGATCCCGGTCAAACCGACGATTTTAGCGAAAGTTGACTTTTCACCGGAAAAGTCAACCGAGGACTCCGGGAGTCATTCGGGACCTTTCCGGGACCCAAAAAGCTTGGCCGTCATTACGGTTAGCTTAGTTGGGTCGTTTCCTTTTAATAGGCTATTTTTACGAAAAAGTCAAACTCGGGTCAAACTAAGCTTAATTAACGACAAAACCTAATTAAATAAGAAGTGTTGGTTCTTATTTGGGTTAGTGGTGGTCCACACATGGACACTTGTCCTTGTTGACTTGGAAGGGAAGAAATAGGTGATATTTGACTAGAATACCCCCATTTGGATCAAAGGAGAACAGAGGGAGCAAGAGGGACACTTTGGTTCTTATAAGTCTAGGTTAAAGAGTTAAATTGGGACAAAAATTCAGCACACTTATGCCTTGGCCGAAATTGATAGAAGGAGGAAGAGAAAGTGGAGCTACTTAACTTGAAGAAGAAGAAAGGAAGGAAATGAGAGATTTTTGCTAGCTTTCTTCACCAAAAATCCTCAAATCTTCTAAGTTTCTCATCTCTTCTTCATCCCTCAAGGTAACACTCCAATCCGTTCCCTTTTTGAAGAAGATTGACTCATGGGTTTGATAGAAAATGACTTGAACTAGTGGGTTTTGGGTGTTGGATGGTTTGGATGTTAATTTTTGAAGAAGAAATGGAGTTTGATTATAGAAATCACTTGATTTGTGTTGTTTTTGATGAAACTCATTGTGGATATCGAAGTTTTGAAGATTATTGGGTCTGTTTTGGAGGTTTGGGAGTTCATCAATGGAGTTTTGAGGTGGATTTTCGTGGTAACAAAGTTGAAGGAGGAAGGAGAAGAAGTCTGCCCAGACTGGCACGGAACGCCGTAAGGACCGGGCCAGGTTCCGGGCCAGTGTGCCGCACGGGCCGTGCCTGGTTCCGGGCCGGTGTGTTACACGGGCCGGGTCGCGTATCGGGTCTGTGGGCCGCCTGGAATGGGCCTGGTTCCGGCCCAGATTTACCTTTGGCCCATGTTTGGTTTTCGGGCTTATTTCGATTATTTTATCGTTAAACCGTAATTGAATTAGCATTGATTTGCGAATTGTTTGTGACATTAGACTTTGGACCCGAGCACGACGGAGGAGGATACTAAACGGATCTTGAAGTGACTAAGCGTTCGGAAAGCGTTCGAGGTAGGGAAAGTAGCGAATACCGGTTTAATTGCGGAAAGTTACTAGTATGCATATAGGTTGCGAATACTTAATGTAATTGTTAGAAGTGAATGTTAAGATGTGAGGAACGAGTGAAATGAGGGATAGCTTGCGAGCCATGTCGAGCCGTAAGTTTGGGAATTGTTGTGCTGTAGAAATGCATGTGGGCCATGTCGAGCCCTTAGGACTGTGTTTTGATTGTGATGCCATGATCTATGGTTGTGATGCTTGATGCATGGTTCATCCGTGGTTAGATTGAGAATCATGATATGATATGCTCGGTGTAGTGTGTTGTCATGTTTGGCAAGTGTGATATGATTGGTATGATGTGAACTAATTTTGGTGATATGGTCGGGTGATTGATGGACCGATGTGACGTGTTGTGGTAAGATTGTTGGCTTGGTATGTCGTGGTTGAATTATGGCATTGTGATGTGTGAGACTCTCTTGATGTATGTTCCAATATGAGGTGTATTCTGGTATGGTACCTACACCGAGGGGGTATGCCGGTGTAGGGTGGTACGTAGACCGACGGTGTGGTCACATGTACGCGGTCCCCCGAGGAGTGGTTCTGGTACGATACCTACATCGAGGGGGTATGCCGGTGTATGGTATCTAGGCCGACGGTTACGTGATTAGTATCGTGATTGTGCCCCGATGCGGTTCCGAGAATACATCTAGGCCGAGGCTGTGTGATCCGGTATGATGTATTGTGATTGTGCCCCGATGCGGTTCCGGGAAGATTTCTAGGCCGATGCTGTGTGTTCCGGTACGATATGATAGAGTCGGGCTGTGGACAGCCGGCGGAGTTCGAGGACTGCTGTTTGGACGTATGATTGACTTACTGTGTGTTGTATGCTTGATAATATGTGAGTACAGTGTGATAGTGGTCATGTAAGTGTGTTTGTGATTTTGTGTTCTCCGTGGAGGTCCTTAGTGTTGTGCCTTGCTAGTATGCCCTAATTGGACAGTTACTCGTGGTGGTGAGCGGATACTCATTACCTTAACTACTTTTTCCTACTGAGCGAAAGCTCACCCCATTACTTTTCTATGTTACAGGTCTTGAGCAGGATTTGTGCTAGCGGGATTCTCGGAGCTTGGGAGCTAACGAGGGTCTTAGTCTAGTGTGGTCTAGAGACGTAATGTTTTATTGCTACTAAACTTATTTATTATTTGGTTTTGCCGAGCTGTTGACTCGTGATGTCGTTTGGATCTTTTAAACTGTTATTGGAGACTCATTTTGGTATTAAAGGTTCTTTTATTATTTATCTTTTTAGTTCACGTCTCGAGTCCGATCAAAACCGGATTTGGGGCGTGACAAGTGATATCATGTTTCATACTCAAGTGATCCTTATACATAGCATTTTCACAAAAGGTGACATCTCTACTTCTAATGACTTTCCTCTTTGACATCCCTGAATCTATACCTCATGTCATCAGATCCAAGGCCAATAAGTACACACTTCTTTGTTTTTGAATCAAGGTTGTCTCTATCAGAATCCTTTACCCTCACATAAGAAACACAACCAAAGACTCAAATTTTAAAGATTTTCCTCTTTTCCACGCCTTCTTCTTCAAGTATCTTGAATCCCAAAGGATATGACGATTCGTGATTGATGAAGTATGCTACCGTGTTTATCGCGTCTGTCCAAAATCTTTTAGGCTATCCCGCTTGAATATACTCATATTCTCTCATTAAGCATTGCGTTCATTAGAAAATATAAACTTCATGAAAAGAATATGAGCAGGATATGAAGGACTTGTAAAGACCGGAAAATTTGATATTTAAATTATTAAATATTGATGCCGAGGTTGGAAACGAGTTAATGTTGGATCGAAATCAAAAAGAAAAGAGAAGAAATGTATTAAAAAAAAGAGAGAGAACAAGAGGCTTTTGGGCTGACTGGGCCGGTCAGGAACGAGCTGGGCCCACACTGAGCGAAATCTGACCCATAACGCGTGAAGCGACCCTAGCCCAACCCTGTGCATCTCCTTCATTTGTTCCAGCACGCACTTCGAGACTCACTGCCGCCCATAACCCTCTCACCCTCGATCTCTCTCCCTCTCGCGATTCACCTCTCCCCTCTCGTTCCTCGTCGCCGAGCTGCGCCGTGTGCGATTCTGTGCTCAAATCGAAGACTCACCGTGTCCTGTACCCAACCCCGCCGTCGGACGAGCTGCACGAGCCAGATCTGAGGAACCCCGCCGCCGGAAAGCCTCGCACGACTTCTCTTCCTGGTTCGCCTCGCTCCGCGCCGGCGACTACGACTCCAGCGTAGGTAAACGGAGCTCCATCCTCGCCTCCTCTACCGACCTCTCTTCCTTTATTCGAGCCAGACACCGCACCACCTCACGCCGGCGAGCTCGCCCCTTCGTCAGATCTGTGACAGAGAAGCGGTGAGCGGCGTACCAGGCTTCATCTCCCTCGTCTCGTCCACGACGGCGCTCTGGCACCACCACCGGCCTTCTCTCTCCCCTCCTTCGAGCCCCTTGCCGCCGTCGTCATCACCGGAGCAGAACCAGCGCCGCCTCTGTCTTCGTCTTCGGGTGGAATCCGACCTAGCGGGCCTTGGGCCGAGAGTTTGGTTTGGGCCTTAGCACATGCTGTTGGGTCTCGATGGAGGGTATGAACACATACTTGCAGCGGAAATAACTCGAGACCATGTCATAGAACACTACCAAATATTAGATACACAAGAGAATAAACAATATGGATGTTTCCTTACCAACTAGTTCAAGAAAAGGAAGAGAACACCAAAGAAACGATGATCGGCTTGAGTCTCCAAGACGCCTACGTATCCAATTGGAATCAAAGCCACGTAGTTCTTCTTTAGATGACTCAAGAACACAACAAGAGGGAGGAAAAGTGCCAAACTCGAAATTGTAGTGTGAGAGGGAGAGAAGTTGTGTTGCTATTCTTGTCTTGTATTTGTTATGTTGAAAAAAGATGACTTAAACATAACAAAACTCATACTTGTCCAACTAAAGGCATGGGACAAGTATGGTGTCAAGTAAGGTGTAAATAGGACAAAGTATGGCAAGACAAGATTGGGTTAGGTGGTGAATCACCAACACCTTAATCCTTGTCTTGCTTACTTAGTACTAATTAATCAAGACTTGATTAATTAGTTCCATGGGCCTTGGTTGCATGGGCCTCTTGGAACATGGCCCATGGCCATTTTCCAACGAGGTCCCGTGATTCGCTCATCGCCTCCAAGCCTTCCATACCAGAAATGTCCAACATTATCCGACGCGATCAATCCAAGACTCCAAGCCTTGTCTCGATCCGTAAAGTCCTATTCACGTACGGGCACATGACCCAAAACCCAGTTTTGGTCATGTCCCGAGACAACTCCCTTTTGGCCATTCTCCATAAATGTGTCAATGAGTTTCATCCTCCGGTGTGACCCTTAGGTTTATGCATGTCAATAGATCAACGTAAAATCCCATTTTACTTGATCCTATTTAAGTGGCAACTAACGAGACTTTAGTATTGCCTGACACTGCATAACGAATCGACCCTGTCGATTCTAACCTTTCCGTCATCCCTGTCATTATCCTTTTATCTCCGATATCCTGATTGAGATAAGGCATAGAGCCGTCATCCTTATTATTCTCAATCACCGTTCCTTGATATGTGAGATGACTGAAGATATGATACCCAGTATCATGTGCATGGCCATGCTATTCTTTCAGTCACTCTCGATCAAGTGGCCGAGAACCGATATCTTTCCCATACCTCAGTATGAGGGATAAATCCCTTAGCCGCCTTTCGTGTCACTCATGTAGCCCGTCCCCAAGCCAATCCTGTCCATTATGGAAGCCCTGTTACGGACAACGTTAGGCTCAGGTCAAACTCAGTTGTTGACTACATAGCGATCACAAAGACTCCTTGGTCTAAGGATACATGACAAGCTACGACACTGAATATGTTCATGACTTAATCTATGGCACATATTCAGGGCGGGTTGTCCAATATCATGTCCCACATGATATCTATGATCAGACTCCGGAATCCCATTCCAATGACTAACAGAACGTAAGCCATGAAGAGCCATCTTTCATACTAGTCGCTTCTAGTGAAGCTTTATTGACTAGGGACCCATCGAGTGTGATCCATCTCGATCTATGGTTCTATTCGCATGGTGGGCATAGATCAAAAATCACATCGATATATTACTCCAACACATAAGTAATACAAAGCCGCTTTAATCTTATTGCTAATGATGATATATACATTTGGACATTTATGATTGAACTATGGGCACTAAGACTAACACATGCCTGGTTCGGCTGGACTCGGGCCGGACCCTAGACAGGCCCAAGTCCGACAGACCGGGTCTGGGGCCGGGTCAGGCCGGGTCTGGGTTCGGGTCTTGGGTCGAATCCGGGTCAACCTGGTTTCAAAGAAAATATTTTTTAAAAATTATATTTAATTAATTAATTTAATTAATTCAAGGTGAGATTTAAAGGATAAACTTGGTTAAATCAGTGGACTTTTGGACATTTAGTGGTTTTGATTTGGACGTTTTCTTTGTCCAACCTAGACGGGACTTCGCCCGAGAACGAAGAACTTGGACCCAAAGCTAGAAGAACGAAGATCACGCCGGAACCCGTGTGAAGAATGGAGTTGTGATCAATCGAGCTTTTCATCAGAGTGTTATTAGAGGAAGACCACAAGGTAGGGGAAATCCTAACTACTCGAGTATTTCATTATTAGAACGCATGCTAGGTTAATAAAATCGGAACGGTCCTAGAATTGCATATAGGATGCGAATAACTAGAATAATCGTCTTTAAATTACTAATAACCGGAAGTTTCTAGAATATATGCTTAGGATGAGAATAATTAGTACAACTCGCTTTCGATACTTGGGAATTGATTTACTGGTAGAGAGGCCGTGATGAGCCCTCGGATTAGTTGTGTGCTAGGTTCACATGATTGGTTGATAGATATTAGGATAATCAAGAGTCTAATGGAACTAGTTTACTTTACTGTTGTTTAGTTGAATGTTTACTTGATTGGCTGAATGATTGTGTTGATATAATTGTTGATTGAACGGATGATCGAGTATGACTGGTTGTGCCAAGGGGTACAATCAGGTGATCGATGTACCGATAGTTCGTGACAGGTAAGTATGACGGTAAGGGTAATTGTGGGTATGAATCCCGTGTGGTATGTATTGATGAACATGTGTGCTTCTAAGATTGAGGATTAAGTGACTGTCTTTGGTGTGTTGTGGTGAAATTGGGATTCGATAAGTGTTGGTTGTCGGATGTGTTATAATGTATGTTCTTTACTCTTATACTTGAAATGTTTGTTTGAATTGTTTGTTTGTTTGGTTCGGTACTACACCGGGGGGGGGGGGGGGGGGGGGGTTAATCCGGTGCCGTTGTGGTGGTTGGAGTTTGACAGAGACAGTGATTATTGAGTGGTTATTGGAGCCTGAGAGCTCGGCAGATCCTACGGGATATTGAGTGATTATAGAGTGGTTATTGGAGCCTGAGAGCTCGGCAGATCCTACGGGATATTGAGTGATTATTGAGTGATTATGGAGTGGTTATTGGAGCCTGAGAGCTCGACAGATCCTACGGGATATTGAGTGATTATTGAGCGGATTGCTTCATGAGAGGTGGTTTCGAAGGTTTCACCCAAGGGCGTGCATCCCAGTGGAGCACGACCTTGGTTCCCTATGACATATGGTCCCTTGGAGGCATTTCTGAGAATCCCAACGATGAGTGTCCCTATGGGATGGTTTTCGGTGCCCCGATGTTATGTGTCTCCTCTGGACCGAGGGAAAAACTGATATGATATGGATACTCTGGTAGATCGGTATATGGGAACCGAGGTGATCTCAGAATCTATCCATGGATCGGAGGCTTGAGAAAGCAAGTGGTTGGCGTGATATCAATTACTCCCATTTTAATCGTTACGTTACATTTTAGTGTTTTCATGGAATCTTTTAAGCTACTGGTATCATCTAAAAAGCGATACTATTTCATTTTACTGATTCTATAGTCTTTCATTAATTACTAGTGTTTACTCGTTTCCAGATGCGATGATTTTCCATTTTATTATAATGTTCTCTATTTGTTCGCTGGGAAGTTATCGTTATGCACTATTGTTCTCGTTACTTTTTATTTGTTTATTATAGTTTTTGGTCTAAGAGTTTTAAGCACTTTGTGGCAACGAACTGAAGTAGTTCTATTATTAAACTTGGAGGCTAAAGTTGTTTACGATTTTCCCTACTGAGCGTAAGCTCACCCCTATTTGTTTATTTGTTGTGTGTACAAGTGTACTTGAGATCTGGGAAATTCGAGGCTTGGGAGCTTCCGGATGTTTTGAGGGTTGTATTAGAGGTGTATTGGTCCTTATTGTTGAACTTTATTTACTTTATGTTACCTGTCAAGTTTGACACCTTATTTGAATTTTGGATTGAATTATTGAGAAGTTCTTTGGACTCGCTTTCAGTTGAAAAGCCGCGAAGGACACTCTCATGCGTCCGTCCAGTATACCTGAGGTGTCCAGTTTGCGGGTCATCCGCTCCAGCCATCCCTCGGCTGCCTCGGGGTCTGGCTCCCCGGAGAACACTGGTGTGCCCGGCCTGCGGAAGTCTCGCAGCATCTGAGCGGTGCTGCTGTCTACCTGATCGGGTCTCAAGGTCGCGGCTGCAGGTGCAGCAGGTACGGTCTCCGGTGCCGGAGTCGTAGTCTCTCTCTCTACCTCCCTCCGGGCGAGAGTCTCTACCAAGCTCTGGACCGTGCGGGTCAACTCCTCCAGGTCTAGCGCCTGAGTAGGCTCAGTGACAGACGGAACCCTAGATGGAGGCCCCGATTATCCAGTATCGGCCCTCTCGTGCTCCTCAGCACGCGCACCCTGGGCGCTGGGCTGTCCTCGGCCCCTAGTTGGCCGGCCTCTGGTGCCTCGAGGTACGTAAGTCGGTACCATGTCGAATGTCCTCTGCACGGACAACGCACATGTTCAGTTCCTTAACTTCGAAGAAAAAACGCGCCCAAGTAACTAGCATGCACACACGGTTCTAACAAACACACAAGTACTAATAATATACTAGGTATAGTAGTATAGTCAAACTATAACACCAAAACAGGGAAGTTCACCCATAACAGCCAAATAAAACAGCAAAATTACACAAGTCACACAAATCACCAAACAGTCGGGGAGTTTACACACCAGTCACACGAATCAACAACTTACCACCCACGAGCAGTTCACAATAGACAACAACAAGTTGGATTTAAAGTTTTAACACGATCAATTTTCACCAAAATATTCATGTCGATATCGTGTCGTTACAACCTGATTCAGGCGTCCCCGAACTACGTTGTAACCACCTGACATCCCCCCATTCACGTCCAGCTATAGTGGCCCCTATAGCCAAACCGTGATGGTACATACACTTCAGTTTTTGCAGAAAATCGGGTATGACCCGTTCGTAAATTACACTAACCCTTCTCTTAAGCGAGCACTCAAAACACAACCTGCACAGATAAACAAGAACCACAAAACACCGTAGTTCAACCAACAACCAAACCGAGACTTTCTCGTCTCGTTCATACGCTTAGGACACCTCCGAATTGCGTAACCGACACACCGAAACTCAAACACCTAACTCTACCCACCTAGTTGACGTACGGTCCGAGGTTTGAAAACATTTTCAAATGTAACCAGGCTCTGATACCAAATTGTCACGCCTAAATCCAGTTTTGACCGGACTCGAGACGTGAACTAAAACAGTGATAATTTTAATCGAAAATAAAGCCAAAGAGTCTCCTAATCAAAATTTTAAAACCTTTACAATGCCACGACTCGACACTTGGTAAAAACAACAGTAAAAGAGTTTAACAAAAACGAATAGTACGTCTCTAGACTATCTAGCCTAGGACCCTCGTAAGCTCCCAAGCATCGAGCATCCAGCTAGAACACTTCCCGCTTAAAACCTGAAAAACAACAAGCAAGGGGTGAGCTTTCGCTCAGTAGAAAAGTAGTTAAGGTTATAAGCAAGCGCTCACCACCACGGGTAACCGTCCAATTAGGGCATACTAGTACATCACACAACTAATATCCAACGAGACTCGTAACCACAACCTCAACTCAAGACCAACCCGCGCTCACAACCAAAAATGACAAACAACACAGACAACAACCAACACACCAAATAACACGTCATCAAACATAAAGTAAACTGTAAAAGCATAACACGTCCCGTACCGCAGTCCCCTACTCCGCCGGCTGTCCACAACGCGACTCTATCATATCACACCGGAACACACAACATCGGCCTAGATATCTTCCCGTCAAACAACCGGGGCCCAATCTCAAATAGTCATACTGAAATCTCCATCGGCCTAGACCTCTTCCCGGAACTCCTTCGGGTAAAGGATAGGTGAAACAACTTTCTCGGGACTCCTTCGAGCAAAGCGCAGAATACGTAACCGTCGGCCTAGACGTCCCACATCGGGGTACCCCCTCAATGCAGGCTATCGTACCGGAACTACTACCCGGGGGACCGCGAATACATGGGACCACACCGTCGGCCTAGGTACTACCCTACACCGGCGTACCCCCTCGGTCATAGGTACCATACCGGAAACAACTCCCGGACACACATCAATATAATATTACAAATGTCATAATTAAGCACGACTTACCCAACAATCTTACCACAACCAGTCACGTAGGTCTATCACTCACCCGACCATCACACAACCAAGGGTTCAGATCAACACAACCACGGCACACTCGCCCATACATAACAATAACATACTCAACGGTTATACTAATCTTGTCTATTAACCCTAACGACACCGACTCACACGGCAAGCATCTCAACCAATAACAGGCAACCAAACAATACGCAACCTATGGCTCGTCACGGCCGATCTACCAGCACAACAATTCCCAAGACAGAAATGTAAATGTTCGCAGTTCAATCGGCTACGCTAGTTGTTCTCATCCTACATGTTACTACGACTTGTCCGGTTATTATCTGATATAAACGTCTTTCCAGTTTTATTAATCCTAGCATGCATACTAGTAACTTTCCACAATTAAACCGGTATCCGCTACTTCCCTACCTCACGAAGAAACCACAGCAGCGTAACCTAGCTGCTGATGACCGGGCCAACACCGTCTTCTTAGGGCGAAGTCCGCGTCTGGGTTTAACTCCGGTCTTCTCTTCGCTCGAAGCCGGACTCTACTTTACACAGAAAGCTACGATTAAAACCGGTTTCACAATTTAATTTAAAAGGTTACGACGGTCTCGATTTAAGTTCAAAAGTGGTCTTTTAGACTCGAGCGGGCTAAAAGCGGGATTACGGCGAATCGGGTTCGAGCACCCGAGCAACGAAACCGGTGCACGTTTACCGAGGCATGATCCCAATGCACATATCTCGAGGCGCGTGTTTCGTGGCACGGTTCCCGAGGTCTGGTTTTTGACACGATTCCCGAGGCACCCGATTCAACGTTCCACTTTTATCCCGTTCAAGGTCCGTTTTACAGTCCAGGTTCCAAAAACTATTCCAATTTTATTCAAGTCCAAAATCCTTTTTTTTTTTCTTTTATTAACATTAAAATAAAACTGTTTCAACTTCCATTTTCTTTTTAGTTTTCAACAGATCGAAACTGAAACTCTTTTCTTTTAAATTCTTTTCAAAAACCTTTTTTTTTTTTATCTTTTCCCCTCTCAAAGGTTCAAGTCCAGAATTGTCAGATTTGCTCAGAGATGAACATGCTCGGGAACAAACCACAAAAACCCAGAAACGAAAGAAGGGAGAGGAGCTCGGTTTTGACACCGGCCGACCACCGGCGACGATATCGCCGGCGACCAAACCCCAAGGGTGAGAATCTCACCGTGGGGAAAAGAGACGACGCCAGGGAGGGTAGAGGTTGCGGTCGAGGCAGCGGCGGAACACGCCGAAAACCCCTCGACGTAGATCTGGGCGCAGCGGGTTCTGGCTAAACGGGGAGGACGAGAGGGAGGTCGGTGACGGCGGCGAGAACTCGGATCTGAGAGCAGGGCTCGGGTGAGGAACGGCCGACGAGCTCGATAGGACGGAGAAAAGAGGCTCGGCCTCGGGACAGAACTGAGAGGAGAGGCCCAGCGAGGGAGAGGGACGGCGGGGCTCGGGACCGGTGACGGGCTCGGGTAGAGAGGAGCGGTGGCGTTTGGTCGGAAAAGAGAAAAGGGAGAGAGTCGTGGGGTTCGGATATGAGAGGACGAAGGGAAAGGGAAGAGCTACGCGAGAGGAAGGAGGAGGAACTGATTTCTGAAACCCTAAAAACGCGTTAAATACGCGGGCCAGGACTTAAACGGGCCTTGGCTGGGTTTTGGGCCGCACGGCCCAAGGCGAGAGCTGGGTCGGCACAGTTTGCTCTGGCCGGGTCTGGTCCAGTCCGGTCCAGCCCTCTTTTTTTTTAACGAATTAAAATTTAAATAGGATTTCAACCTCGACGTTCCGACGAACACTTTTAAATAATTAAAAACTTTTAAACCGAGCGGTCTTCACATTTGACTTTTTCGTAAAATTAGTCATTTGAAAGGAAACGACTCAACTAAGCTAACCGTAACGACGGCTAAGCTTGTTGGGTCCCGGAAAGGTCCCGAATGACTCCCGGAGTCATCGGTTGACTTTTCCAGCGGAGAGTCAACTTTGGCCAAAATTCGCCGGTTCGACCGGTATCGACCGGGGGCGGTTCTTACACTCGGCTCGCGTTTTTGTGGGCCGCGAGACGCGGGCCGTCCCGCTGTGGGACGGCTTTTACGCGTCCCGCAAAAATGCGGGCCGAGCCGCGTCTCGCGTCCCATGATTGCGGGACGAGCCGCGTCCCGTGTCCTCGGCGAGCCACTCCCGTGCTGCCACGCGTCCTTTTTTTTTAATACGAAAAATCAGATTTAACTCAATATGATTGGTTCACTCACAATAAGAGCCTCACTAGTGAGCCTTATACTAAATCCCCGTTGTAAAACACCCACTATTTTGAGTCTCGAGTCCCACTATTTTATCCAATTAACATACGGGACTCAGGACTCGGGACTCAATAAAAGGCTTTCCATTGTACATGCTCTCAGTCGAAACAATACTAAGTTCAATCAAATGAAAATCAATGATAGATAAATAAGTTAATAGGTGAAATATTCCCAAACAATTACTAGAGTGAAAATCGCCTAAAGGCTTGAGCAGCAAACAATTGAAAAGTAAGCAAGCAGATTTTATGGCTGAGCTTCGGAGTCGTCACTGCGAGGCTCTGCGCTTGCGATGTCTTCCATTTTGTGACACATAAACACCCACCCATTTTTGACTTAGTTGCGTCTCATTTGCTCCCTCTCGCTTTGACCGCCGCCGCCCCCTCTTCCGTCTCCGCTCGAAGATCTCTCTGCGCCATTTCCTCCCAACTCCTCGCCGATGATCTTTTCTCGGGGACTTTCTCGGATTCCGAGAATCCGCGCATTATTTGGCCGCCGCCGGCTGCTGCTTCTGCCCCACCGACCCCCCGGCAGCCACTTCGTTCTCTCCAATACCCAACTCGGGAACGATTCATCTTCGCCATCTCCTGAACGGGTAGTATGTGTTTTCTTCTCTTCTGTACTTTTAGCTCTCAAATCTTGTTTGGAAGGTTTATGCTTTTTGGTTCTTATACATTTTTAACGTCTTTCCTGGTGGGTCATTAGGTTCGGGGTTTTAGGGAAAGTTCGTCATTGCTGGGCTTTAGGCATCAAATTCATATCCAGAGCAGTCCCCTGGTTGAGGTTGGTTCTTGCGATCTTCTGCATTTGTTGTTTGATCTATGTGTTGATTTGGATGAACTGCTTCTGTGATCTGTGTTGTTAGCTTCTTAAACAAAGGAATTTACTTGCTGAATAGAGTATTTCTATCGTTTTTCTTCAGAAGTATTAATTGATTAGTAGCATAACTTTGGTGACCTGAAATGACTGGTCCATGAACCACATTTTATTTACTTTTATATTTGAAATCCTAAATGACTAATGTATGTAAGCCGCCTTATGTTACAAAACTACAGATGTTTTATGGTGTATTCATCTTGATTTCCTAAATTTGTACTTTAGAGGGATGTGGTTGAGAAGATTAAAACACAACATCATTTGGGTTCCACCATTTGCATCCCTTCTGCCCGAATTGGTGGTGGAGTCAAAAGAAAATCATACAATCACAGAACTCCTGGTACGGCAGTTCTTGAGCTTAATCTAGAATGTCTGCATAAGTGAACATAGTTTGAAAATGGTGTGAAGAAAAGCTAAATCTCTGTCAGGCATAATATTCTGTAACAATAGTGGATATTTTGGATAGGTGGGTAAAGTCACTGACCTCTAACCTCTTTAACTGTGTTTCGATTCATGTATCTCTACCAAGTTTGATGATCCAAAAGAAACTACAGCAAATCAAATGGAAATGTTGTGTTTAAAGTTATTGAGAAAACCTCTAGATTCCTGGGAGTAGCGGAAGGGTATTATGGGAGGTAGTAGCCTGTCACCTGTTCTCATATTATGATCCATATACTAGGAATATTTAATTTACAAGTTTAGGAATGATACTGGCTACCATGAAAGGAGTTAAAATCTATGATGAGAACAAGTGAAGTAGTTGATATTTCCATTGGCTTGCATGTTCTAATTGACATACAAGTTCCAAGAGATACGCCTAGGGTTGAGGTGACAAGAAATCTATTTTTATATTTCTTGAGCATTTTGATTAACTACTTTCTGCAGGTTTTTGAAACGCCATAATTTTCTTTCTGATGGGTGTATTTTTTTAGATATTAGACACAAATGTTATATCTTTGGAATTGGCTGGTGTTATAACTCAACAAAGCTTTGTACCAGATTCTGTTTGTTTGTCTGAGATGTATGATACTGCATTTCAGGAACAGCTTGATCCTTTTTCACTTGTTGCCGATGAACTATCACTTTTGGGTAACAGGTTGCGTGCTATGGTGGTCGCTGAGGTATTTGTTTGTTTTTCATATCTTTTGACACATTAATGAGTTTTTGTTATAGACATGTTTTCTTTTACTAATAAGTAGTCTGATGCCTTTTTCCGGAAAATCTGGTATTTGATATCATGCTATTAAGTTTAGGTTTGATCCCTTATAGGTTCCCAAGCTTGCTTCGGCTGCTGAGTACTTCTTCAGGTTTGGGGTGGAGGGAAAAAGATTTCGTCCTACGGTATGTTTTATTCTGATTGGTTTCACCCTTTTGTCTTGTAATCTTGTGCTTCATTACAATTTTGTTTTTTGTGCGTCTGCTTTCTCCAGTTGTGAGAGTATAATACTTACCCAAACCATGACTCGAGTACTCATACTAGCTTGCTACTCAAGTAGAGTTCATTAGTTGGAACTTGGAAGTTTAGAAGTATGTTGATCATTGTTTAATTTTTGCGGAAAGACCTTGTTTTGTGATAATGTGTATCGAACTATTTGATGGTTTCATGTGGATGAATTTCTTTCAGTTTAATAAACAAAATAATGTTATGTAACCCTAATTGTAGGTAGGATGCCTAAGGCACTGGAGTGGAAATTGTTGTTCTCTTTGTTCATTTTGTACAGGGAGTCAGGGATGGATCTAGAACAATTAGATAGTGAGGGCAGGAGCCTTAAATTAAAAGGAGAACGTGGTAAAGTTTCAAGTTAATGTCGCAAAAATAAATCTGTACATCTTTAAAAAAAAAAAACAATTTGTACATAATTTCCACCTAGAAATTTATCAATATCCCCTGTTACTGTTCTGGTTACTATCGACAGTATTCTGCAGCTGTTGCCACCCCGAAATATTTACTTTTATCTTAATCTCAAAGTGGCGGATTATTTGGCCCTACTTGATATCCGCAGCCAATCATCTACCTGCTCATTATCCATGCTAGATTCATTATAATCTCTAATGCAAAACCAAGCCTGTTTCGATCTCCATTGTACAATCAAGTTTTTTTTCCCCTTCAAAATTATTATAATGAATTTGGGGCTTAACTGCACACATACATTTCTTTTGTCAAAAATGAAATCATCTCTTTTTAACTGTTTAGGACACTTGGGTTAATTTAAACTTAAAGGCATTTGAATTAAACCTAGGCTAGGTGCTCTTAACAGACTCTTGGTTTGAAATTTATATGAATGCGTTCTTTACATTGTTGGGTTTTGCTGCTTTTCTCTCTTCATTTTTCTAAAAAGGTTAATGCACAAGTTCTTATAATGCGCATGCCTCTCCCTGGACATGGCTATATATCTTGCTCTATAACTATGAATTACGGGAGTAACACATTTCTACACAGGTTTTACTGTTGATGGCAAATGCTTTAAATGCATCAGTCCCTAAAGCTTATGATGGCCTAGGAATAGCTTTACCAACAGAGTTACGGGCCAGACAGCAGTCTATAGCTGAGATTACAGAGATGATCCATGTGAGCTGTTTACAATTTTGTGATTCTTTCTTTATATGCCTCTGTGAAGTACTGGCAATTCTGCTACAAGAAACACAATACTTTGGTATTAGCAATTCTATATTGGCACATATTAGGATGTGATTAACATAAATCTTACTGGACCATGTCAGAGACTCAAACAATGCCACATTTTATCTGCCTTTGAACATCTTTAGTGTTCTCTTTAGCCAATTATTGGTGGTTTGGGATGTTGAACTATCATACCATCTCACCACTTATGATATACCTCTTTATCAGGACTCCTTAAGAAGGTACAGTTTTTTACTTTTTTTCCCTCCCCCCCTAAAACCCCTACCACCCTCAAGTAGGTGATCCACTTGGGACTTGAACCAGACCTTGTAAGAGGTGAATGCTCACTTGACCACCAAGCAGCTCTCATCTAAGCAATATTAAATTTGTCTTTCATTGTTATTAGGTCCATGGCTAGGTTGCTGCCTTAGCTGGGCTGCCCTTTTCATTTGTTGAACATAGGAGGACAAAAAGAAAATCAAGTTACTTTATGTAGAGTGCCTTTGTCGTAAAATTGATGTTGATCATGAGTCATTCTCTGATCAATAATGTGAATACTGGAATGAACCATTTTGTTGGGTTTCTCTAGAACTATATCTGAAAATATTATAAATTGGCTTTTTATGCAGATACATATCCATTACTATTGCTGTGCTGATTGATTATTTATTTTTTAGGTAGCAAGCCTTCTTCATGATGACGTCTTAGATGATGCAGATACTAGACGTGGTATCGGTTCATTAAATTTTGTAATGGGGAATAAGGTATTTTTGTTTTCTTGCTCATGATGGAATTTCTGATTTTATTTAGATATGTGAATGTAACACTTTTAATCATTTCTCATTGACTAGTTTTTATTATTTAGTGATATCTTCATCAAAGAATGATGATAAGGTTTCCTATTTGTCATGGAAGAAGTATATTTGTTATGACACTTGATATACAATTCATATGGTAGTGGACTGGGTATTGTCAGGAATTACAATATGCGTGTGTTACATTATGATAGACAGTATGCTATGTATTTTTGTGGGTGTTGATGTTACATCAATTTGATGGCAAAGGTTTAATTTCCCTGGGATGTGGTCTCTCTCTCTCTCACACACACACAAATAATCATTAATAATTGTGTCTACCCATTGTGCATGCAGTTAGTAGCTAGGGTGGCCTTTCTTCCATTTGTTAGATATCAGAAACCACAAAGCTAGTGTATTCATTATTTTTATAGTGCTTTGTCATGGCTGTCCTTACCTTGTATGCCATGCCCCTAAAAGTAAAATTCTTCTTCCTCCCATTTCTTGTATTTATTTTGTTTAAACATGTATTTGTAATGCAGATTGCAGTTTTAGCTGGAGACTTTCTACTTTCTCGCGCTTGTGTGGCACTTGCTGCTTTAAAAAACACGGAGGTATGTTAATATATCTTGTTTTATATGTAGTTCCAGACTGAAGGATCAAGCATGATAGCTTTATCATTATTTATTTTGATTGCCTTGCTTTTTTCTCATCAAAATATTTCCTGATTTTACACTCTGCAATGGACCTTGGCCTTGTTTGTTGGTTTACTTGTTATTTTTAATCCTACATGACTCACACTAGAGAGAACTGGAATCCTGTATTGTTTGGCATGCATTATTCTTTAGTTCTGAATTTCTGATAGGCAGCTTTATGAGTGAATGCACCATGAACTATAGTAATGGATTTCCTGGATAATGGTAAAATTACTATATTAAGGTTTTTACCTTTTACGAGTACATAGAAGCTCAAAGAATTGACTATGTTTATGATGTGAGTTTTTGTTATTGTTGAAGTGTTAAAACAATTACTGAATGTATAGTAACTTGTTCTGCATCCCATTGTTGTGTATATACAGGTTGTATCATTACTAGCAACAGTAGTGGAGCATCTTGTTACAGGTGAAACCATGCAGATGACTACTACATCTGAGCAACGTTGTAGGTACACTGCTCTTCTGTTACTATCATGTGCATAAATTTTGTTTTTAGCCCTGGATTGTTCATTGCAGGCTAATCAAATCTGAGTTGCCAGAGGCAGATAAACTGTAAATCCATCATGTATATTTTTTTGAAATTTACTCCAACCCAAAAGCTTAAGCCATAAAGTGGTCATTAAGTCCATATTTTCCAAATTTGGGACACTTAATACTCACCCCACGCACAGATTGGGCATGAAGATCCCTACAAGGTCTCTGTGTGGAGAGGTTTTACTTATATTTTCAAGTGCATGACCATGTCAATTAGACAAAGATTGATGTTTTATGCTCTAACTATATGATTTGAATTGTTATTCATGCAGCTTGGAACATTATATGCAAAAGACATACTACAAGACTGCCTCATTAATTTCTAGTAGCTGCAAAGCAATTGCCCTTCTAGCTGGGCAAAGTGCTGAAGTTTCAATGTTGGCTTATGAGTACGGAAAAAATCTGGTTTGTGATTTATATGCTTTTGCCAGTTGCTTATAAGAAAACTATCAAAACCAATTGTTGGAATCTGTTACGAGTTTGTTTCCTTATCATGATTATTGAAATAGAAGAGAACTGATCTAGTTCACTAAGTTTCCTTGGATAAGAAGTCCTTAATTTGTTGGAGACTATTCTAACAATGATGGCTAGAAAAGAGGATGCTTGATGAAAAAAATATATGAAGGTTTTGACCATCATCTTTAAAAAAGAGAGGAGATAATATTAGATTTAGAGGAAAGTAGAAGAGAATATGAGTAAAAGATCATAAAATTGTCATATAGTTTATTTCAACCCTGTTTAGGAATTGACTTGGTTATTTTTTCCACTAAATTTATTCTGTCTGGTACCTAATATAGTTATTGAAGACTATCACCTATAATTCCATAAGTTTGTTTTTCAATTTGTAAGTGCCACATCATCATAGGAAAACAACCCCCAGCTAATAGGAATCCATTTACATTAGTTTCTACGTTTTTTCCTTTTCTTTTTTCTTGATATTTGTTTTCCTGTTACAGGGATTGGCTTTTCAGTTGATAGACGACGTTCTTGATTTTGTTGGCACATCAGCTTCCCTAGGAAAGGGTTCTCTATCTGACATCCGCCATGTAATTTATCTATTCTTACTTGTATATCACCATGTCTGAAATACTGTGCTTTGAAGCTTGACTATGCTCATTGAAGTGTGTGCTACTAACATTGTTAAAACCTTGTACTAGTATAGACAACCCGGAGCAGGGTTCATGGTCATAACATCGTTTCAACTGCACTAGTAGAAACCTATTGAACTATAAGTGGTAGTCTTCAATAACTCTATATTTAGTATCATATAGAATAAACTTAGGGATCTATTGACCATCAAATGATTGTGGATAAGTTGACCCCCATGGTCTAAACAGGCAGACAACAATACAGGAAGAGGTTAATATGATTGAACTGATTGCTGTACCAAATGTTGCGCTTCACTGTGTGAATAATTGTTAGCAACATTTAAACACGTGCTTCTATTAACTATTAAAAGTCTAGTGTGGGGTACAAAATCAATGCATTTGATCTCTCTATAGATTTGATTTGTGCAGCTAGGCTTCATATTGATCTCTTGTCTTTTATATTTACCTTGTTTCTTTACACTCAAGTCAGTAGTGCAATTTGAATGAAAGTGTATATTTACTTCTGGTTTTTCTCCAATGTATCTCACATTTGAATCTTGCAGGGCATAGTGACAGCTCCAATATTGTTTGCTATTGAAGAGTTCCCTCAGTTACGTGAAGTGGTTGACCAGGGTTTTGAGAACCCCACAAATGTTGAGATAGTAAGTTTCTGAACTAATCTGTCATAATGTGATCTAATGATATTAATCATCGTGATTAACAAAATTAAACTGCCATATATCTTGACAGAGCATCATGTTGAATTGGTTTATTGGATGTGTAGGCTCTTGATTACCTTGCAAAGAGTAGTGGAATAGAGAGGACAAGGGAGCTGGCCATGGAGCATGCCAAACATGCAGCAGCAGCAATCAATTCCTTACCAGAGAGCGATGACGAGGATGTTTTAAGATCGAGGCGAGCTCTCATAGATTTGACTCAAAGAGTCGTTACAAGAACGAAATGACACACATGCTGTTTAATTTCAATCATTGCACACTCTTGGAGGGCTTAGGAAAAACTTCCGTCCCGTTTCCTTTGTATTCTTTCAATCTTTCCATTTTTGTTCTTCAATAATAATCTTGTATACTAGACTTTGGTCATAGAGGAGAGGAGGTGGGCAAGTAGGCACTTCACACAGGTCTTATCCATGGATAGAAATGACTAACATACAACCTTACCTTTCCCCAATTTCAATGATACACACAAGATAAGCAAACACATGAGAGTAGATAAGGATGAAGAAGAGCACGATACAAAATTTCTGGATACATGCACTTGACTTACATTATGTATAACCCTGATTTACTTAAAAGAGCATAAACAATCCATACATCTTGGTCTTGATTCGAAAGCCAGACTCTAGTTTCATAGGATCAGACTCATTTATCTGATTAGCAATACATCTTCTGTTATGAAAGCATCCCAAGCATCCTATGTGGCAACAAAGCATTATCAATATCAGCTCAAGTGCTTTAGGCAGGTATTAGGCAAAGGACAGAGTATGCTACTTAATTTTTATTATACCTTGAGGATGGCAAAAACCTTGGCTGCAACATACTTTTGAGTGGGTGTTGCTCCTCTCTGTTGCATTTTGTCTGGGTGCAGGCACAGCTGTGCCTTCTGGTATGCCTTCTTCACATGCGAGCTATCTATAAGGTTTGTCAATCGGATAGCATGCCAACTGCTGTTGGGCCATAGAATCTGTGGAGCCGAGAAAGCTGTTAAGTGGGCATGTCACACACAAATAATAAGAGCAACTGGAACTGGGGTCATCTTGATTATTTTACCTGATGTAGCGACGAAAGCAGCAATCTTATGTTTGTTTTCTTCCCACATGACCACAGCTCCACTTCTTTCTCCAATAGCTTCAGCTCCATCTGTACATTCCAGAGGTAGACAAGTTCAGTTATCAAACCAATCATCTATGTAATAGAAAGTGAGGACTCCCTTTTCCTTCCAAATTTAGCTTCACTTTCATGCTAAGGATATGTCATTGGAACCTACTACTACTATGTGGCGGTAACGGTAACTAACTAATGAGAAATAATATTGTCGGTATTTCATGCATGATTAACACCAAATTCGGAATGGAGTGAGTACTGTTATTACTATATCGTCTTGACAATTAGCTGCAACAAGTAGTGATATGACTAACAGTTGAAGGGAAGAAAATGGAATGAGTTTGGTATATGTTATATTAGGCACTTACATCATATTGTGATTGTTGCTTTGCTTCTATGGTCCATTTGTTCAGTTCCCTATCCTGCATGAGTGGAAACATCAGCATGACATTGTCTTGAACATTCTAAGGTGAATTTGAAGTATCATTTTTAACTCAGTTAAGTTTCTTCTTCTGCATAACTTGCAGAATCAGAACCAATCATTAGAAGTCGAACACTTTACCTCTGGAATAGGCTCCGGATTAAGCTCAGTTTGTTCACCCTCCTTTGGCCTATCTGCAGAGGCGCAAAAGCAAGGATGTTTTGTTACAAGACAGAACTATACGCAACATATTTGACTGAGTCTTCAACTATCAGCTTAAGCTTTTAGTTGAGTTGGTCTTCTAATAAAAACTATATGGTACCTTGCATATTAGCATCATCCTTTTGAGGGCTGTGTTGTTGATACTTCTCCTTGGCCCACGCGACTGCTTCGTCAATGGCATCATCATTCCCTTCTCTGTAATGATCAGAATTGATCTCAATCACATAGGAACTCATGATTTCATCGTCATCATGATCGGGTTCTTGCATTGTGTCATCATCATCATTGACATGGGGTCCGGTTTTGTCCTCCCAGTCTTGGCAGAGGGAGGAGAGGCCAGACGAGGAGGATTGGAGATCCAAATCACTTGTGGATGCTTTCGTGCCCTGATACGAATTGGGTTCCAGATTGATTATGTCAGGGGATGTAACGTTCTGTGACGAGAACCCTTGGTACGAGCTCTTGCATCCGAAGCTCTCCATGTACTGATTCTCCGATCCTGACGGCGAATTGCAGGGAAAAGCCGCCGGCATGCCCCGCTTGGTCTTCCGGTGTTCCGCCGCCGGCATCATGGTGGACGAGTTCCATCGGCAGGGGATATTTACCGGCCTGAATAGAATAAGCGATAGATTACTAAATTGAGCTAAGATTCGATTCGGTAGCATCGAGCTTGAAATTGGTGAACAAATTTGAATCCAAATTAGGTCATTGAATTACCGGAGCTTTGGAGCAAATGAGCTGATTTCAATGTCTTCACCCATCCCCGGCCGGAGAGGGCTGAGCTCCTCCGAGCTCATCACGGACGACGAGGTCGACCTCCCGATCCCATCGTTTCCGAAAATATCGCTATAGAACTCGTCGTTCTTCGCCGGGATGCTGAAGGACCGCAGGCTCCGGCCGCTCTTCTTCGGCGGCGTGGCCATGTCCGGTATCCGGAAAATCTCCTCGTAGAAGGAAGTACAGTTGGTGAAATCGGCGGACATTTTACGCCCGGCGGCTTTGCGCGGAGGACCGCCGAAGACATCTGCGAAGTCGTCGGCGCCCGATTTTCGGTTGGAGTTACCGAAGTTGCGGGATCGGTTCAAAGCCGCCGCATCGGTAGAGCCGCGACGGGAATGGTTGGCCACTCCCATGCGCATTCTCCAGGACTCGTCCATCGGAGTTGGAATTGTTGGCCGGAGAAAATGAGGATTGAGAGGGTTTGGTGGCCGGAAAGTAGTGGCTTAGTGGGTGTATATATAGTGGGAGGTGGGAGTTAAAAGAGGTTTATGAATTATGATACTGAGCTGAGCAAAACGTGATGAAGTAGATTTCTCAAATAAAAATAAAAAAGAAAGATGGTGACTGATGACTGCCACTTGTAAATTGAATTGCTTACCTGTCATTTGTAAAAAGAGTTTGCTCAATAGTTGGTAAGCAAGTGAGGAAAAAGAGAAATACTTTATCTATACTTTTTTTAGTTCTCAGATATACACGGTAAATGTTTGTTTGTTTTTTTTTTACTAAAATGTGTAATTTTATTAAATTTCGAAATCAACTATAAATATGAATGTGTCATGAATAATATTTTTGACCATTAAGAACAGACATAAAACATAATTATTCACAATTCTTTTAACAATATGATCCTTAACAACTGTATTGAGATAATGTGTAAAATTAACGAAAACATGTTGTCATTTTTTGTTATTCAAATAAAAAAATCATGGATTCAATTTAATTTGTTCTAGAAAATCACCCTAATATGAATAAGGTGACAATATGTTGCAGGTGCATACATTTAATTTAATTATATATGAAAAGAAGAAGATAAAAATGACACATTTAAATTATATACTACATAATTAAAAACAAAACATACTATCTTTCTTTCTTTACGGTTCCTTCAAGGGAGATGAATCACAACAACAACATTTTACACTTACATTCAAATTAATTTCAACAAAGTCGCATGGTTAGAGACGACATGAACTCTAGACACTTGTAAAAGTGCAAATCAAATGTTTGAGTTTCATGTTAGGTGGTTCCGTACATGGAGCTTCCCATCATTATTATAAATTATAATAGCTACAAATACATGCGTGTGGTTGGTTTCCATAATCCCATGTTATCATGTTTCTTATTTTTATTAAATCCCAATTGTAATTGGAAAATATATAAATGTAGAAAATAGTTTTGTTGCGTTGCAATAAGTTTCTAAAGAGAAACGTTTTGTGTGGAAACCTACATGTCTTGTTCCTTTCTACTCCTCTTTTTGTCGAAGAACTAAAAGATGGTTTAGGGTTTTGACATGTCAATATGTCAGTTCTTATCCACATTATTCTAATCAACAATCATCCTAGAAAAATGCACAAATTACATATATATTATACACACATAATATTCAATCACAAATTAGTCTCATTGAGTCAGCTTCTATATACATCATGTTAGATACAACATTTTTAGAGCATCCACGACAAGCGAATCATGTACGCGATTACTGAATCGTGAGTTATGAGTTGCGAGTCGCATCGTTGTAGAAGCAAAACACGTGCGACTCATGATTCGCGACTTACCAAACGCGAGTCGTGAGCCGCACCGCTGTAGAAGCAAAAAACGTGCGACTAATGACTCGCGACTCAATAAACGCGAGTCGCGACTTACAATTATGAGTCGATGATTCGTGAGTCGCGGCCAACCAAACTAAAACACGCCATATGTCCTCTAAAAAATCTAATTTTGTGCAAACGATGTCCAAAATTTATAAATTTATAGTTATTAGGTTCATATTGTTCTAAATAATTTATTTAATGTCTTTGTTTACAAAAAAAACATTCATTTACACTTTTAATCAAGAAAAATAAAAATAAAAATCCAATATCCGTACAAATCATGATTCTCATACATGAGTTCAATTTAAAAAATTCGCGTCACAATTCAGTCAAATCATCATATGATCCTCAAATCATAATCCTCATATGTGAGTCTCATATTGTATATGCCCACCTATTGATAGATTAGTACCACGTAGTACCACATAGTCGCACACTAAATAGTTGTAGATTACGAACCTAGTAGAGATATTTATGTATAAATATCTCATATATATTCCTTCACATACTTTTATTGACTTTTCATTTAGTTTGCACCCATATTCTTTTTGGTTGTGGCTAGAGGACGGGCATAGTAGTACTGTGTACACTTGATAATCAGTGCGGAAAAGGCAAAGATAGTGAGGCCTCATGTAAAAAGCTTCTGTATATCACTTGTCAGAAAATAATAGGTCGTACAAATATCTGCTCAAATATAAATAAATATCTCAACGATTCTGTGTATCACAGTATTTTTTGGATGTATAGAATTTTTGTTACATTTTTTTGAAACGGATAGCCGGAAAAATGTATTATTGTAAACAAAAAACCATACAATATAGAGTGTAAACGCTCTGGGTTTCATATATTTGTCCGGACTGACTGTAGCAAGCCCAACGCTCATGGACCCGTAGAAATAGTCTACTTTTGATCGTAGACACTAACTCACGACATCTCCTTACCAACGTCTCAAAACAACAAGACATAAAAAAAAACTTGTCAAACAAAAGCAATAAAACAGATAATTTCAACCAAAAACTAGAGAAACATAAAGCGACCAGAGATAAAGAGCTGTCATTGCGGTTTTCCCGAGACCTCCCAGCACTGGTAGTCCCGGGTCTGTGGGTATAGGCCATAGACGGTCACTCCCACCCCCGCTAGTTCCTCTCATTCATGCAGAGTAGGCCTCACTGCCTCCACTTGTGTAGTCTGCTCCTCCTCTTTCACTCCCGGCTTGTATTCTTGGGGGATAATGCCTGACAACTCCAGGGCTTTGGTGGAGCAGCCCTTAGTAGATAGGTGCCTGATAGCTCCAGGCTTTCCTCATCCTCTCAGTCCTTTACCGGTGCGATACGCTCCGACTGTGTCATGACCTGCCGAGAAACAGATCTGGCGTAGGATGGTGGTCAGGCCACCGGATCTGCCTCGTGTGCGTCTGCAAGAGGAGACCTTGGATACAGATCCGTCGGAGAGGCGTCGCTGGTTCTCAAGGGCTCGTGTGGTTCACGTTGGCGGGCCTGGTTCCTGTCGAGCTCGGCATGAGGGCGTCAGGGAGCCATCCACGCTGGTGCTTTAGCCTTCTCCATGGGTGGGGGGTCGTAGGGAACGATTGCTCCCGGTTGCGGTTGAGACGGGAGAGTCTCCAGGACGATCAGCGCCAGCGAAAAGGCAATATGTTGCGCGGTGTGGTCGGGTCTCTATGGCATGACACGGATAGAGGGACAAGGGGATGACGCCGTCTGAGGCGGTGAAAGAGGTGTCGTGGAGAAACCCCGGCGGCCAGGATCTCTTGAGGTGGCAGGGGATGGGATTGGTGGTCGGACTTCATGGAAAATGGGTCGGAAAAGATGGTGACGACTGAAAAAGGGATAGTTCAACCCTAAAGGATTCTGTTGTAATCCAAAAAGGTGCTCCGAGAACTAAAATTTTCGTTACATAAATTAACACAGTGTGTAATTATTTATTTTATGGTTTCACCTGGTCTTTAATAGGGAATTGTTCATTCAAAATAACTATAGAGTTGGTGTAGACTATTTTTGACAAGGGTACATATATATATATATGTAGTTTTGGGTCAAATTATTTACGTTCCGTGTAACAAAAGATTACTGTTAAAGCTAGATATTATGTTGCATGTGTGGTGTGGTTCAGAAATAATAGTGAGCACGTTGGCGTGATCAGTTGTGTCTGCTGATACTGTGGTCGAGGAGGTGACATGATCATGACTCCAATTTAAAATACCAGCGACATGTATAGACAGCTTAGTATAAATTATATAATGTTCCCTTCGATTTTCTATTAAACAATAGTTCTTGTTACAAGGGAACGTAGAGATGTGTTGATCAAAACAGTTGGTTAGAGCATGAACAACGGAACGTCCCTCGCTCTCGACCTGCGTGCGCCCGGTCCAAGGACCGCGGTCCGATCCGTTGTGGGAGCGAAAAAACGCGGTCCGTTGCCCTGAAATTCGCGCTCCCAGGTGCGCTCCACGCTCCTCGTCCCTCGGTTGCTGGCCGGGCGCGCAGTCCGCACTCCTCGCTCCCTCGATGTGCTGACCGAATCTCGTGCCGCCACGTGGCCACCTCAGATGACCGTTTGACAACGGTCATAAACGGCTATTTTTTTAATTAAAAATCAGCAAAATTAAACACTATAAATACTCATCCCCCTTCTCATTTTTTCCACACTAATCTCCACTTTCACTCTCCAACTTCACTCTTCAAATCCCAAATTCTTCTCTCCCATCTCAATTATTCTCGTTAAAAATGTCGGGCGACGCAGGGTCCCGTGCACAGTCAACTGGTGACGAAGTCGGATTCAGCACCGAAGAACTGGCACATAATTTGCAAGACATTCTAGCGGACAATCGGGACAACTCCGCTTTCTCCCCATACTCGCAACCGGGGTCGAGCTCAGGTAGTGCAAACTTATTAGTTATGTAACGTAATTTTTTAATTAATTTATTGTATTAATTTTTTTAATTAATTTATTGTATTAATTTTTTAATTAATTTATTGTATTAGGGCAATTCCGTCCCCAACAACTTCAAATGGCGCCAGGGTTCCAGATGCCATCACAATTTGGTATTCACCCACAAGGGTTCCAAACGCCACCGTTTAGAATGAACCCACAAGGACAAGGATTCCAGATGCCACCCCAATTCTACAACTACCACGGGCACCCACTACCCGACGTACAACTCCCCCAACCATCCTACGCCGGACCTTCCCAACGATGACCCCGAGCCTGACCCCTAGCACCACAGCCGGATGGGCGGACATTCAGCAAGGAGGAAGACATCCACCTCATAGACTGCTGGTTGAGTACTACAAAAGACCCCATCAAGGGCAACTCTCAAGCCGGAAACACATTATGGTGCACTATTGAGATGAAGTACAACTCGAAGCCAAGTCTCCAAGATCGCGACTGGCAAGCTCTCAAGAAACGTTGGCTCAGAGGTTCCTCGCAGACAAGGAGGTTCCTTGGGTATTTGAAGTCCTACAAGGACGAGTATGCGAGCGGCGCCAACCACGAGGAGCACATGAGACGTGCGAAGGAAATGTGGGTGCAAGCAGGGAAAGTGGGTGACCACCCACTAAAGTTCGACCTGGATCATTGGGTGATGAAGCTCTAGGGCATCGACAAGTTCACTACCGAGGAAGACACAATGGGAAATGTCCGCCAACAACAAGTACGCCGATAACGACAACGGTTGGATGAGGCTGGGGCTTATAGCTCAACCCCACCCACAAGCACAGGGGACGAGTACACACCTCTCAGTGGTGAGTCCCAACAACCAGAATGGGGAGCTTCCGACAACTACGAGGGGACTGAGGTCCCTCTCAGCGACACAGCCCCATCCCCTGAGGCCGCCCCAAGTCCCCCTACCCGAACCCAACCGCAAGGAAAGAAGGCAGGGAAGGCCTCAAACAAGGCGACCCTCCTTGCGGCCCAAATGTCTTTCTTCGCCGACCTGGAACGTTCACAGCTGGAGGCTGAACGTACACGGCTGGAGGTTGAACGTACAAGGGATGAACGTTATGCAGAAAGGACTCGCATGCTACACAAGATAATCGAAAAGTGGGAAGCAAGCATGACCTTCTACATGACTTTGTATAATACTGATACCTCCAACTTCAGCGAAGAACATTTGGCAGATCACAATACATTGAAGAGACAAACGCGAAGAGTCTTGGATACTCTTGTAGATGAACTTGAAGATCTTCGACGACAACCACCACCGGATGCTTCTTGAACATGTACTTTTTTATGGGTTGTATTAAAAGGAGATCAATAAGAATAAAAGTTAATTTGTATTTGTGTTCAATTTATTTATTATTTTTTATTCTCATTAAATATTATTTTTTCACATTTGTTTAAATTTTAAATAATTTAAACGGTTTCTGATAAAGAATTAAATAAAAAAGAAAAATATCAATTAATAATCCAGTTAGCACAGGGCCTCACTCCCAGGACCTCAGAGGGCCTCTCCATTGCAAAACACCCACTATTCTGCACTCCCAGGGCCTCCATTTTGTCTAGTCAGCACAAAGTCCTCACTCTCAAGACCTCACCAAGGGCCTTTCTGTTGTTCATGCTCTTAGAGCATGAACAACGGAACGCCCGTCGCCCCCGACCCGCGCGCGCCGGGTCCGACCCATTGTGGAAGCGAAAAAATGCGGTACGCGGCCCTGAAACACGCGCGCCCGGTCCGACCCATTGTGGAAGCGAAAAAATGTGGTACGCGGCCCTGAACCACGCGCTCCCGGGTGCGTTCCGCGCTCCTCGCCCCTCAGTTGCTGGCCGGGCGCACGGTCCGCGGTCCGCGCTCCTCGCTCCCTCGCTGTGCTGGCCCTCTCCCGTGCCGCCACGTGGCCACCTCAGCCGACCGTTTGCCAACGATCAAAACGGATATTTTTTTAATTAAAATCAGAAAAATCAAACCCTATTAATACCCATCCCCCTTCTCATTTTTTCCACACCAATCTCCACTTTCACTCTCCAACTTCACTCTCCCATTCCCGAATTCTCTTCTCTCATTTCAATTATTCTCGTTAAAAATGACGGGCGACGTAGGGTCCCGTGCACAGTCAGCTGGTGACGAAGTCGGATTCAGCGCCGACGATCTGGCACAGAATTTCCAAGAC
The DNA here is from genome assembly GCA_963921825.1 of Erodium maritimum. Classification (NCBI taxonomy): domain Eukaryota; kingdom Viridiplantae; phylum Streptophyta; class Magnoliopsida; order Geraniales; family Geraniaceae; genus Erodium; species Erodium maritimum. The sequence continues at coordinate 144,733,438 of OY997588.1, read as the reverse complement.
ATTCTAGCGGAAAATCGGGACAACTCCGCTTTCTCCCCATACTCGCAACCGGGGTCGAGCTCAGGTAAGTGCAAACTTTTTATTTACGTAATTTTTTTAATTAATTGATTGTATGTAGTTAATGTATTTATTGAATTTCCTTAATTGATTCATTTTATTTGTTTAATTAATGTACATATTATATTTTTGTAATTAATTTATTGTATTAAGTTATTGTATTAATGTATTGTATTAATTTATTGTATTCATTTGTTGTTTAGGGCAATTCCGTCCCTAACAATTTCAAATGGCTTCAGGGTTCCAGATGCCACCACAATTTAGTATGAGCCCACAAGGGATCCAGACGCCACCGTTTGGAATGAACCCACAAGGACAAAGGTTCCAGATGCCACCCCAATTCTACAACTACCCCGACCACCCACTACCCGACGTAGTCGTCCCCCAACCATCCTCTGCCGGACCTTCCCAGCGACGACCCCGAGCACCACAGCCGGATGGGCGGACATTCAGCAAGGATGAAGACATCCACCTCATAGACTACTAGTTGAGTACTACAAAAGACCTCATCAAGGGCAACTATCAAGCCGGAAACACATTCTGGTGCACTATTGAGAGGAAGTACAACTTGAAGGCAAGTCTTCGAGATCGCGGCTGGCACGCTCTCAAGAAACGTTGGCTCAGAGCTTCCTCGCAGACAAGGAGGTTCCTCGGGTATTTGAAGTCTTCCAAGGACGAGTATGAGAGCGGCGCCAACCACGAGGAGCACATGAGACGTGTGAAGGACATGTGGGTGCAAGCAGGGAAAGTGGGTGACTACCCACTAAAGTTTGACCTGGATCATTGGGTGATGAAGCTCGAGGGCAACAACAAGCTCACTGTCGAGGAAAGCACAATGGAAAATGTCCGCCAATAACAAGTACGCCAACAACAACAACGGTTGGATGAGGCTGGGGCTTATAGCTCAACCCCACCCACAAGCACATGGGAAGAGTACACACCTCTCAGTGGTGAGTCCCAACAACCAGAATGATGAGCTTCCGAAAACTACGAGGGGACTGAGGTCCCTCTCAGTGACACACCACCATCCCCTAAGGCCGCCCCAAGTCCCCATACCCGAACCCGACCGCAAGGAAAGAAGGCAGCGAAGGCCTCAAACAAGGCGACCCTCCTCACGGCCCAAATGTCTGCCTTCGCCGACCTGGAACGTTCACGGTTGGAGGCTGAACGTACACAGCTGGAGGTTGAACGTACAAGGGATGAACGCTATGTAGAAAGGACCTGCATGCTACACAAAATAACCGAAAATCGGGAAGCAAGCATGGCCTTCTACATGACTTTGTATAATACTGATACCTCCAACTTCAGCGAAGAACATTTGGCAGAGCACAATATATTGAAGAGACGAACGCGAAGAGTCTTGGATACCCTTGAAGATGAACTTGAAGATCTTCGACGACAACACCACCACCGAATGTCGACTCAACATGGGATGATTCTTGAGCATGTATTTTTTTGTGGGTTGTATTAAAAATGGTTGAATAAAATTAAAAGTTAATTTTTATTCGTGTTAAATTTATTTATTATTTTTTATTGTCATTAATTATTTTTCCAATTTTTTGAATTATAAATAATTTAAACGGTTTCTGATAAAGAATTAAATAAAACAACAAAATATCAATTAATAATCCAGTCAGCATCCAGTCAGCACAGGGCCTCACTCCCAGAACCTCAGAGGGTCTCTCCATTGCAAAACACCCACTATTCTCCACTCCAGTGCCTCACTTTTGTTCAGTCAGCACAAGGGCCTCACTCCCAGGACCAAACCAAGGGCCTTTCTGTTGTTCATGCTCTTATATACTTAAAAGATATAATCTTCTCATACAAGAGAGATACATGATCACTAGATTTATGAAGTCTTGAGTGTGTCAAACTCTAGAAACACTCCAATATATTTTTCGTTTTATACGATCATACTATCATTCATTCATTTGTCTCCCATTTGATTTTTTAACCGAGCCGTAATAGTATCTATAGCTGAAAATACTCTGTCTTCAGTTACGATAATTTTCGATTATACTATCTTTTGAAATGTATATCTATGATTATAGTAATTTTATAAAGAACTACTTCAAAGATCAAATTTATGATAATCTAAAAGCATAAATAATTTAAATAAGATTATATTTGGTAGACTACCAAAAATTAAGAAATTTAAATTAAAATAAAAATAACAATTAAGAAATAAAAAATAACTGAAATTTAAAGATAATAATTGTAACATCTCTCTTTTATTATGTTAATTTTATAGATAGTACTTATTACTTTTTTTTATCATAGAGAAATAATTGCATAAAAAACCGTGAATCCCAAAAAAGGAGTCATAATTAATGTAATAAATAAAAATAATTTTTATAAACTAATCATAATTAGAGTTATAAAATTAAAATCAATAAAATTACAAAATAATTAAAAATGCATAGAACAATATATACGCTAAATCCAAAAGATCCCCAACAAATCTACATAATTTGTGATTAAAATAAATAAATAATAATTCTAAAAGAATAGATAGTTAGATTGTTCAAGTAAAACATATAATAAGTATTAGTTTTTTCAAAGTTAAGGAGGGATACACTCAATTTTTTAAACAAAAACATATACTATATAATTTGTTTTTGAAAAGTTGAGGGGGGCACGTGCCCCCATGGGACCCATGTAGGTTCGCCTATGGACTTAGTCCTCAGAAAACAGGTTGGTTGGAGGAAGTAGAGCGAGGCTTTAAGTGACCCATCGAGTATGATCTATCTCGATCTATGACTCTATTCTCATGGTGTGTATAGACCAGAACACACATCGATTTATTACTTCAACATATAAGTAATATAAAGTAGCTTTAATATACATTTGGATGTTTACGATTGAACTACGGGCACTAAGACTAACATCCAGATCGTAGACTCTAAGTGTCCAAATCAGCGTGAGATGGTCGGAACAAAGGGGATGAGCACGGGAGAAAGACGTGGAAGAAGCGGAAACACGACCAGAGCATCAACAAGTAGATTTGAGAACTGGAAGCTCTCTAGATCTAAAACTCGAACGGTTTCGAGCAACCACAATGAGGGAACTAGGAACAGAGAAAGGAAACGAAGACGAGCTGTCGGTCGAGAAGGCTACAGTAGCACCAACATCCATCCACGAGCTCTAGCCAAGGAGAAGCTCCGACAAGCTTGCGAAGGTGAGAACTAGAGTGCAAGAACAGGAGAAGCGGGAGGGAGGAGAAAGGGGAAAGTGAAAAGATGAAGGGGTGAGAGGGGATGGGCTTCCGCCGATAACAACCGGCCAAAACCCATGCTGCCACCAACGGGAGCAGAGGTTTCAGGCTAGAATACTGGTGATGGCTAGGGTTTTTACCGAGAGAATAATGGGAGGAGCTTTTTTTCTCACTGTCTTCCTGCTCCACTCGAACTGTTATAATGACTTGTTGATGAATAATATTGGTAATCCATGTTTAATAACTAATAAAAACATGAAAACACTATTTGAGACGTGTTTTATTATATTTAAAATATGATACTTATTTTGTCCACAAAAACTTAGATTGTTTTCCTTTCCAATATATGTATTTTAAAGTATTTGTTGCTTTGAGATCAAGACTTCAGTAGCAGACTTGATGTTTATTCGTCCCTCGAACCTAGTCATTGCTACAATCATACAAATATTGGTTGATGAGACCAACATTAATTGGTCCCGACAACTTCTTTCCGTATTGGACAAATCGAGTTGAGAATTGTGAGCAAATAATCCAAAATGAACAGTTCCAATTTGTTTTTTTCACAAGCTAATCAATGGCGGGGTTGATCGTGATATTGTAGCTTGTTCTACGATATTAAGAGAGACATAAGGCGAAGAAAGAGGGTGGGCACCTAATTAATCATCGTACAGGTCGAACAAAGAGCGGGACGTGGAGTGGTGGTGAAGTTGCAACCGTCAATAGATGCGTGCGTGCATGCATGCATGCCAATAGTCACGAATGGTCCAACTCCAATTAATTGAATCGTACTAGATTGATCTTACTGTTCACTTCATAATTACTCTAAAATGTGATTGATTTTAAGTTGATGATAAGCAAGTCCTCATAATTATGATTCATTGCATGACAAACATGCATGTCTCGGTCAATCTATAAATTTAGCACTCTTGGAAACCTTTACTTATGATTGGAGCATCCATAGTGCACGTTCATTTGTAATCAAGCATGGAATGATATGGACCTTATATAATATATTTAGGAGTTACTCGATGTATGTACACATATATTTTGTTTATTATTAAACCATAACTCATTCGTGTGAAAAATATTACATAGCAATGTTGACCGCAACCTATTGTGTTTTCCGTCTTCAAATTTAACGGTCGTTAAGTGAGTAACATGAAAAGTTGATAGGTCAGAGTTATGATGTGAGAATAAACGAAAGGTTTACGTTATATAATATCAAGTTTTTGCATGTCATTTTAGGATAGTTTTAGAGTATGTGACAAACGTGTGACTGGTATTTCACGGAGTTAGTCACACTTAACAGATTTTGGTGCATTTTGAGAATTAATGGGTAAAACACGTATATAATAATACTTTTCATACATATGAATTATGATTTGAGAATTAACTTTAATACGGTACGATGATATATATGACGTTTCCCCGTATAACTATAAACTTATTTCCATGCATAGCTAATTAAGGTGCAAACCTTTTTTTTAAACGGGTAACCGGAGACTTTCATTAATACCAATAGGTAATCAAACAGGATGAGGCGTGACCGCCTCGGGTTCCAGATGTATGTCCGGGCCGACCGTAGCAAGCGCGGTGCTCATGGACCCATAATAATAGCCCACTTGAAATCGTGGGCACAAACTCAAGACAACTCCTTACCATCATCCCAATAGGGCGAGACATAAGAAATAGTCTGAAAGCAAACAGGGAAAAAAGTGTTCCAAACATAATACAGATAATTAGAAAACAGAGAAATAATCTTTGTTGAATGTGCAGGCTGCCCGGGACCTCCCAGCATTGGCTGCCCCGGGTCTGTAGGTATAGTCTGAAGACGACTCTACCCATCCTTGCTGGGTCGGTTCATTCGTGCATCGGAGACACTTGTGCCTCCGACTGCTCTGTCCCCTCCGTCTTTTGGTAGGTCTGGTCTGGTGTGTGATGTTGGGGAGGCAAGTCATCCAGCAGCTTCCTCAACTCCGGTGGACGAGCATACAAGGACCCGTTCCTTGTCTTCATGGTGGGCATCTTACCCTTTCCTCGGCTGGGCCCTCCTTTCTCCAGTCCAGACTGGGGATCTTTCTGTTGCCCCTGAGGATCCATCTCCTTCCCCTCTCGGGTCATTTCAGCATCAGCGGATTCAGCTCGGGCCAGAGCATCAGCAGCAGGGTGGACATTAGCCAGATTGCCAGGCTTCGTAAAGCCCGGTGGCGGTCCAAAGACTCGGTGCCCTCCCTCTTGCAAGTGTTTGGTTGCCCCTCCCGGGGTAACCTTAGCCAGATTATCAGACTTCGTGTGGTCAGTGCCGGGTAGATGTTCACCCATAGTGATCTCCCTGGAGCGAATCATCCGGTTCAGGGACAAATCACTCAGAAGGTACGTGATAGACGGGTGGGTCACCGGGGGGTGTATTCCAGACCGTCCCCAGCAGCCTATCCACGTTCATCTGATTTGGGGCCAGTATAGATCGGTCGTACCGAACCTCCTCCCGACCAATCCCTGGCAGCTGGGTCATGCATCCCGAAATTCTGTGGGTCAACATTCCACACCTGCGACAGAAGTCTACTACCCTTTCATATTGTAAATCAATCACAACAAATGTTGTGGTACCTGTGAATCGGAGGCGAAGTCTCCGCCGTAGAGGTCGTTGTAACTCCATCTGAACCCGTAGCCACAAAAACATGTCCTCCCGACGAGCAAACGGGATTGGGGCCGACGGGACCTGGGTACCAATGCTGGCAGCGATGAGGCCGCGGACATAGTCGTTTCCGGCATTTCCCGGTATGTTGAGCGCCCGGACCCCGAGCTCCATGTGGTGGAAGCTAATATTATTGGCCCGAACAAACTGCTTGAGGGGCTCCAATAGGAGGGGAAAGCCCTTGAAGCTCTAGGGGCCCCTGTGGCGGATATTTTCCATCGTCTCAGCAGATGGGAAATGGTAGCCTGTGACTTCCGGGGACATAAACTCCACCTGAATGCCCGTCACTTTCCATTTTTGGAGCATCATTACGCAGACGGTGTTCTGGTTGTGAACCCGGTCTCTTGCAACCCTAGCTGCAAGGGAAAACTGATACGTTCCCTTAGTGAAGAGTGGAACCCCCTCCTCCGAGACCACGATCTCGTCATCATCGTCGTCCCAGTCCGGGACCGGGGCGATGCGGGTCGGTTGGACTTTTGTTGGGCCGCCCGTCGGCCCTCGTCCGCCTGAGTGTCGAGGTTCGTGTCCGACGGCCAATCTGTCAAATGGCGGGATCTGTCCACCTCCGTCGGAGCTGGAGGTCGGGAGAGGGATAGCAAGTCCCGAGGACTCTCATACGCCACCATGTGGCGTCCGCCCTGGTCCAGGCCGTTCGCCGGGAACTCAGAACCCCCGGACTCAACCTGGCTTGAGCCAGGTTTATCCTTCAGAGCCAGGGGATCCGTCCAATGTCGGGGGTCTGGCAGGGAAGGGGGCTGCACCTCAGACGACGCGGGGAGGTCGCCGGCAAGAGGCCCTAGCACGTCAGGTGGACCGTGCTGCTGAGGCGCGTCAAGAGCGGGTTGGATCTGGCCGGGTAGTGTCATTTCCGATGAGAAATGGTCGTGGAACGGCGGATCTGGATCTGGCTGGCCGGAAATGGGTGGAGACAGACGGTAGAGACCGTCGGGGGCGGCGAGAACCAGATGAAGACGGGGGAAACGGGCGGCGAGGCGGGTGGGACGAGCGAGGCGCCGTCTGCTGCGCTGCAGAGGCGACGATGGCGAGAGGTTCGGATGTGAGGAGGCCAGAGAGTGGCAACAGTGACGATGGTAGCGACAACTGGACCCTGGTGGCTAGGATAGATTAAACCCTGGTGGCTAGGGTAGACAAGAGAGTTTTTTTTTATACTGTACTTCTTATACAGGTAGACTTCAATGAACAGTAAAATAAAGATAGATCGATTAGATCCACACATTTGTGTAGCTTATATTATTCACATATAGACCCATATTATTGAATTGTGAAAACTCGTATCCAAAACAATAGTTACAAACTCCAAGATACGAGGACTTACATATGTACATCAATGAAGATGATCTCATCTCATGTAAAAGTCTCAATCTACATTATTACATGAGATTACACATGAAAATAACAGGTTATAAGATGAAATTGTAATAATGAAGCAGATGGATATGATACCTAAACACAGACAATAACAGTGAGGAATCATACAAAAATGAAAAGTAAAATCTGGACCCGAATGAAGGGTCGGCCAGGGGGCAGACATGATAGAATGTTCCATATGGTGCCTTCCAAGGTAAGGTACCTTTCCTCCTCTCTCTCTTTTTTTTTTTTTTTTCTCTTTGTACGTGTACCCCACACATATTACATATATATGTATAATATTTTATAAATTAATGTTGTTTGATTATTTTAACGTTAAAGCTGCAACCAACCAAATGGGAAAAGAAATCCGTTAAATATCTAAAGGAAAAGGGTAAGTCAAGACTCAAAACCCCACCAAAATGTCTCCGACAATGACTTCTCGTATATGCTGTAATTCCTTTCATCAATTCTCTTTACATTATCATCAGACCTTTCTAGGTTATGTCTGTGTTCATGTCCCATTGTGTAGGGTACAGTGTGGGTTTTCTAATGCACATGTGTAGTTCAGCACAAGTTCGCATCATGACTCCATCATCTTTGCTTCCTTTCTGTAGTTACTTTGTAAGCCCTAACAACTCAGAGAGAAGTCTGTAACCCTGTACTTTTGTAAAGATTTGATGTTTCATGTGCTTTAATCCTTGAAACTTTAATGGCAAATGTTGGACTGAGATGGTAAGCATTGAATGCATTCATGTGCTTCAATCCTTGAAACTCATGTTTATATGATTCTAAGGATGATGTTCAGAACCCATTTGAGGATTTGGGTTAAGAAAGATTGGTATTTAGGGTTTGGGGATTAGCTGGACTTTGAGTTCTTCAATATAGAAAATAGATTTGAGCTTTTAAGTCAAGATGATACAGATTCAAAAACCAGACCTGTGTGGTCAAGAAAACGGGGTCTCTAGCATCATTATTCACACAACCATCATTAATGATATTGTTTTGAAATTTTATAAGGTATAAAAGGTTTTTGGGTCAAGGATGAGGTTGAAGGTTAGAGTTTCAAATTTATGGTTCAGGGACAGAGAGTTCGAGCAGTAGTGTAAAGAGTTTGAGGATAATTTATCATATTGGAATATGACAGTAAACTAATTAAAATATTTTGTAATGTTGCAAAACTTTGATACTTTAATCTGCCCTCAAAATAATTTGAAAAATTAGTGCGATTAAACAAAAAAAACATGTATATATAAATAATCGAATTGTCAGCGATGCTCACGATTAAATCGAACCATCTCGACTGATTATATATATTACCTCAACTGGAAAAATTGAATCTAGTATAAAAGATATATGATTTACTCACTGGAGGAATGTCATTCTGAACACCAATGACGTGGCCAATTTTTTAGTTAAGTAAGGGCACTAATAAAAAAAATTCGTAGTAGTAAATAATGTAAACATAGTATACAAATATTAATATGATATACAAACGATAAATGACTACACTACAAATCGTAATGTCTACATTTTATATTTTGAAGAGTGTTGTAAAACATTTTCTTTATCAATTCAATAAAAAAAATCTCACGACGTATATATACAATCATATCATCATTTATATTGTCCTCTCATTCGATTTTTCAACCGAGTTTTTATGATTTCATAATAGAAAATACTCTATCAAAAATTACCTTAACGTCAAGATTTCAACCAACTCGAAAATACATACTCAAGCTCGATTTCGGTTTATTTCATTTAGTCTTTTCCATAAATATTTGATAAATATATATTTTTTTATTTTATTAAACAAACATTTAATATTGAAGTAGTTGGCTTGTGAGCCTCAAAAATTTCTGCTCGACCACAACTTGTTCATTAAGCGAATCTAATCTTAAGTTCGAATTTGACTTAAGTTCGATGTTAAAGAATTTGAATGTATCAAGCTCATTTATAAAATTAGTTATAAAGACTTAAAAAAAAATCATACTAACTAATATTAAAAAAAATCTAACCCTAAAATTGAATACGTAATTGTAAATCTCAAAACAAAACCCTAAACCAATTTATACATATGAAATTCAAAAAAATCAGATTTTATTTTTAAAAATTATTTATAAATATACTATGTCAAAATTTATATTACATTTTAGTTTTTTAATATATTTAAAAATATAAACTTAAAAAAAACAAAATTCAATTTTATTTCAGATTTAAATTAAAATTTAAAATTAACACACAAAAATTGTATTAATGATTTATTTAAATAATTAATTTAAAACGGAAGTATTTTTTAGAAATAATAAATATTTTTCTAATTTTGATGGATATTTTAACTTTAAAATATGATATAAAACAACAAAATTATGGTTTTCAAAGTTTTAGATTTAGAAAATTAAAATATGAAGTAGAAAAATATGTTTTTTTTTTAAATTTATAAATATTTATATAAACGAAACAAATATGATTTTTTGAAAATTTTAGATTTATAAATAGATTTATGGTTTTGTTTTGAGTTTAGGATCAAGGGTCCTTTTTTGATGTTACATCATCTATGGTCATTTGTAGGGGTGGGCACGGCCGGGTAATCGGAACCGGCGGCCTCCCTACTTACCGGAACCGGTACCTCCGGTGATGCTGATCTCATCACCGGGGCCGGGACCGATAACCGGAAATAATACAAAAAACCGGCCGACTAAGTTCGGGGACGGTTTCGGTTTTTAACCGGATTCACCGAGCCCAGTGGGCCTTACTTGGGCCTTAAATTTTGAGCCCAAATTTCATTTTAAATTAATATATTTTCTAATTGTTTGTTCAAATTGAAACCGAACTAACTTGAGAATGACAAGGCTTACTCACTACTTAGAGCACCTCCAACGGTCGTGTCTACGCGTCGTTGCTGGCGTAGACACGACCGTGTAGACACGACTTGTCGTGTCTACGAGGCGTGTCTGCAGGGTCGTGGTTGCGCGTCGTTGCTGGTTCTGGCAACGACGCTGCTGGTCGTGTCTGGCGCCAACGGCTAGTCGGCTAGCCAGTCACGACCCGCCACGTGGCGACGCCGACCCCCCCCCCCAAGCCCAACAGTTTTCTATAAATTCAGATCTGCCCCAAATTGAAATCTCACTTCTCCTCTCTTCTTTCGAGCTTCTATTCATCTGTTCTCTCCAAATCCTATAGTGTTTCATATTTTTTTTTCCGATGGCTAGTCTTCCGACGCTAGACGAGATGAAGCAAATGACGGAAAAACAAATAGACGCCGCGGTGGATAGGTATCTGGAGGCAACACAACAAGCATTGGAGGATCAAATGATGGCAGCCGTACAGCCAATGAGTGATGATGATGATGATGATGAGGCCGAGAGCTCATTGTCGGCGCCGAGACCCAAGCGGAGAGTGATTGAGCGCAACCGCGAAGATGCACATGAAGGGCTGATCCGTGACTACTTCGCGCCTCAACCGGTGTACAGCGAGCAACAATTTCGGCGACGGTTCCGGATGTCGAGGGACATGTTCATCCGGATCATGAATGGTTTGAGTGGCCGGTATGCCTACTTCCGTAACGGAAAGGACGCTACGGGGAGGGCCTCTTTCACTCCACACCAGAAGTGCACGATAGCACTTCGTCAGCTCTGTTATGGAAGTCCAGCCGATGCTTGCGACGAGTATTTGCGAATGGCGGAGACCATTGCGTTGGACTGCCTGAAGAAGTTTTGCATTGGCGTCATCAAGGTGTACGGGCGGACCTATCTACGACGCCCGACCGTGGACGATACAAAACGGTTGTTGCGAATCAATGAAGAGCGCAGCTTTCCGGGGATGTTAGGGAGCCTGGATTGCATGCATTGGGATTGGAAGAACTGTCCTGTGGCATGGGCTGCACAGTTCGCAAGTAGGGACCACGAGAACGTCCCCACAATCATGCTCGAAGCCGTAGCATCCCAAGACCTTTGGATCTGGCACGCTTTCTTCGGGACACCGGGCTCCAACAACGACATCAATGTGCTCAATAGGTCTACACTATTCTCCCAAGTAGTAAAAGGCTTCGCCCCAGATGTGAAGTTCAAGATCGGCGGTAGAGAGTACGAAACCCCGTACTACTTGACAGATGGAATCTATCCTGCTTGGGCAACATTTGTGAAGTCCATACCTGTTTCACAAACGCCGAAACAACGATGCTTTGCTAGATACCAAGAGGCGTGTAGGAAGGACATCAAACGGGCGTTTGGAGTTCTACAGGCCCGGTTTCACATCGTTACTCGCCCGGGTCGAATGTGGGATAGGGGCTCACTCGCAATTATCATGACTGCTTGTGTGATCCTACACAACATGATCGTAGAGGATGAGCGTAGGCCGTGGCCCACTGATCCGCTTGCAGATCTTGTTGTCCCGGACCACACCGTACGTAGAGGACCACCCCCAGCGGTGACCAACGAAAGTATCTTGGGCCATAGAGCAAGGATTCGGGATCGGAATGTGCATCACCAACTCCACGATGATCTCATCGAACACATTTGGGCAAAATTTGGAGATGGCGGCCCCAATTAAATATTAGTCAGCAACGTTAATGTAATTTCTATTTTGTTTGTAATATAAAATAGTTATGCAATTCGTATTTGGGTATAAGTAAAAGAGTCAGAAATATTTGGGTACTTTTTTTAATTTAGTGAAACTCTGTAGACACTGCTCTAGACACTGCGTAGACATTACCATTGGAGGAGCAGTGTCTGGAAGCAGTGTCTGAAGGCCAAAAATAGTGGTTAGACACTGCGCATAGACACTGCGCAATGTCTAACCATTGGAGATGCTCTTAGGTTCTATGGTTTACAATCTAGTCAATTTTATTCAATTTCCAATATAATTTTGTTACAATTTTGTTAACACGGGTACAATATATGGTTTTTTGTTCTTACATCATATCACGAGAAATATATACAAAGAACATAAAAGCACAATAAACATGTATCAGCAAATGACAAATCAAAATGAAATCTTACTACTATCCAGATCCAATTACACAATTCCAACTCCAAGTTATAGCCAATAGTTACATCAACAAAATAAGTAAATAAATGAAACAGATTATATAGCAAAACCAAAATACATCATAGATCTCTGTTAAGAATTAATAGATCGGATTAGCAAAGTTTATGGATCTCAGTTTTGACTACATCACTGACCCGGAATTACCAGGACCGATCTATGAAACAAATTAAATAATATATACAAAAACAAGACAAACAAGGTTACATCTGATCTTGAAAAAAATAATTGGAACTAAAAAAAAAATCTCAGTTTTGGAACTCTTGGTTACCATTACGTCATTGATCTGAAAAATTATACATCATTGCTGAGTCCTACTATCCGAGAAGAGAGATGAGAGGAAGATATATGATGAATCTTGACCATATATTTTAGAAGTAGAAGAGAAGGAGAGTAGGACTCAGCAAAATAAAGAGAGAAATGGAGGCTTGAGGCTTCAAGAGTTTAGAGGCAGATTACAAAAAGAAGGAAGTGAATGTAAAGCCAAAACGTCTCTTATATATATAGTAGTAGGTTAAAGTAAACTAACGGTTGGGATTTAAAACCTAAAATGAGTGGTTCTGATGCAATTAATTGAATATGGGCTAAAACATGTTAAAACAACCCATTTCACTTTTTTAAAACGGGCCTTACACAACACACCAATTTTCAGCCCATTTTTTGTTAAACTAATAACCCTATTAGTCATCTTCATCTTCTAAAACACGATGTATCATCTGGAGCAGTACAGAACAACGGCAACGGCAAATATGGAGGATTGGACGTCTATGGTGAAGCCCGGTGCCGGTTTTTCCGGTTAACCGACGGTTTTCATTCCTCAAAATCGACCACCGCCCGAACGAAGCTCGGTTCTCCATTATCTTCACCGGCGCCGAAGCCGATTCCTCCCGGTTCCGGTTAAATCGGTGACGGTTGCGGCCGGTGTCGGTGATTCCGGGGGTTTCTGCCCAGCCCTAGTCATTTTGACCATCTTCTTTTTATCTATTTTTCTTCTTCACCTCACCATCATTATCTTATCTCCTTCGGGTCTCGCCTTCTCTCTCAATCTTATATCGGTTGGTTTTGGGGTGCAAATCTTATAGAGATGAAGTTTTTAGGGTTTCTCTATGTAACTATTGTGCCACCACTGTTGAGCCATGGGAAGAGCACCTATATGCCTCCTATGCTAGGCTCTCGTCCTCCATCTCGCCCACACTGGTTGTCCATCCCTCCTTGAAGTCCAATAATTCGTTGGTTCGTAGCATTCATGCGACTTGGGCATCGACAGACACGTGGTCCTTCACGGGTAATTGGGCATGGCCTACCTCGATGTGGAGGAGAATGATGATGAAGTTATTCTGGTACCGGTGGGACCTGAAGAAATTCCGTTTGTGTTGACCTGGATGATGATTTGCAAACGGTAATTGTCTGACGATGACCTTAATTCCATCAAGACAGAGATGGAGCCTCTTATACAAGAGGCGACTATCATATCAGCCTTGGTCTTGACACCACAGGTAGACATGACAGAGATCACAGATGTTTGAGCGAGGTTTATTTGGCAGTCACATCAAGAGGTATGAGACCTTCGAATCGGTATAAAACAGTGGGCTGGAGGACCGTCCTATACCACTACTGGTTCATGTAAAATAGTTGATTACAATCACATGGGATAATCTCTTAATACTGAGAATATAGTTTGAGATCCGTATCAAGGACAAATATACCGACGCGCTAAACCACAATAACAAAATCCTATATTTTCTACCGATTAAACTTTTTAAACTATATACTATGGTATTAATTCTTGTTCTTATTGTCTTGGATTTGTTGGCATACAAAGACAAACAAAAGTTTATCACCAACAACTAAATACTGTGCATGTGCATATATATCACATGCCCACTGTTGGGTTCAGATCACGGTGATGTGTGAACTAGTGGTATGTCTTTTGTATAGCTAATGATGGTTTAGTTAGTGGAATAGAGCTAGCTGTCGGTATTCTATTCCCCTCATAACTTTTAATTCTTCTGGTACGTTTGATAAAGGTCTATTATGTAATAAAAGTATAAATTTGAGTTTTGACTACTATAGTTCTAGTCTATGTTTTCTCCCGAAGTAAAATTAGAGTTCGTAGTAGTAGAACCTTCTTCTTTTCCTTTTGACGGCGGTGATGATAACGGACATTGGCGACTCATCCTCTGTAGCAATATCAATCTCCTTCTCGTACTTAAGCGGGGCGAATATGGTTTTCACAACGAGAATCAACCTTTCATGCTTCGGGAATAGTAATGAGTAGGCAATGGCATCTCGTGGGCCCGCGTCGGAGTGCATTGGTACGGCGGACGACGATGATAGGACACCGTCCAAGAGGGGCGTGATTGGATCAAATGCAGCAAGGTCGTCGATCCACTTTAGGGTTGTGTTGTCCCGAGCTCTAGGGAAGACCGTTGGCATGCATAGCGTGGGGGTGGGGTGGGTTGAGGGTGGCTCCCACAACCGGGAAGTGAAGGACCCTCAGGAGATCAGAAGTCGAAAGGTAAGACGAAATTGTTCCCAGAGGATAGGACCTTGGAACAAATGAGTGACGTCTAGACATTCGAGTCGGGGGGGGGGGGGGGGGGGGATCGGAGACAATCCCCTAAGACTTGGGCGGCACTCGGTGTCGGAGGCGCACGATTGCCGTAAGCAGGGTTGGGCAAGAAGAGGTGTTTGGGCAGATTCAATAGTGAGCGTTCATCTCAGGTTCTACAGTCACATGTGAGGCCATCTACCTCATATTGAGATGATAGGTGGAGGTCCTCAACCCAAAAAAGGCCCTATATATAGGTTCATTTTTTCCTAGGGAGTCATCCCAAACCTTACCAAGGGTACGGACGGTGAAGAGGCCGGATGGACATCCAAGCCTAATAGCGGGGTCATTCTCGGGATGGGGAAACGACCAGTGGGAGACTTTATGGGCACATGATCAGATGACTTCATACAATCCAATGGAGTGTTAGGGACAGCGACGAGAGCGACAAACACCCTCGCATCGACCAATAAAGATATATTTACCCCTTTGTTTTCTTTTAATTTCCTACTTTTTAAAAAAAAATCTCTTTTCTCTAAAACTTTCATTACGCGCCGCCCAATATTGTATCACCCCCCTTCGCACCCATTATCAGTCCCACAATAACGGAACCTTCTGTCACCCACCACGCCGCTTTGCCACCCGAAACGCCAAGCACCATGCCACCAGTCCCATCACGAAACTTTATAAAACATGTGAGCCCTAGAAAGAAGAAGCCTCGCCTGCCACCTCCCCTCTCTTCTCTAGTACCAGTGATGCCACTGTCTGTTTCCGCTGAATCATGCCAAACGCGATTGGGAATGAGCCTCCGGGAGGTCTGCTAATGTAAGACCCGCTCCCGGTCGAACCGGCGGCTTTCCAAGCAAGTTTGACTTGCTACCGGAAAGTCAACCGATGACTCAAGAAGTCACTCGAGACTTTTCCGGAACCCAAACGACTTAGCCATCATCACGGTTGGCTTAAGGGGAGAAATTCCTTTCGTTTGAGTATAATGTTGGAGAAAGTCAATTTTGGTCAATTCGAGACTTTTTATCGACTAAAAGCATTATCTTATTGTGCTGGAAATTATCTTGGAAAAATACCTAACCTATTTGGACACTTGTCCCTTTTTGGTTGAAAGAGAGAAAAGGGAGTAGTCTTAGACCCTTTTACCCTCCCAAAAGCTTCTACAAGGGATTCTAGCTCAAGGGCTTTTGGTCATTTGACACATCTAGGTATTATATGAGTTTGGAAAAGCAAAATCAACTCATTTATTTTGGTGTAGCCGAAATTTGGAGGAGGAGCAAGGGAGAAGAGCTCCCATGGAGCTTTGAAGGAAAATCAAGGAAGAAGAGGCCACTTGAAGTCTTCCTCTAGCCATCCCTCCTCAAAATCACTACCATCTTCTTCATCTCAACATTCTAGAGGTAATGGAACTCTCTAATCCTCATTTCTCTTCATCTCTTTTCATGGGTTTTGGGTGAAATTGCTAGATGTTGTTGGGTTTGAGTAGAAATGGTGGGAGATGTTGTTGATGAGAAGCTTTGTTGGGTTTTTGTTGAGAAATCATTAGTTTGTTGGAGCTTTTGAGTTGGGTTTGATTTGATGAATCATTGGAAACTTGTTTGTGTGTTGATTCCTACCATGGGTAGAGGGGTATTGAAGGATTTGGACTGTTTTGGGAGTTGGAAGGGGTAAAATTTGGTGTTTGAAGGTGGTTTTTCGGAGAAAAGGAGCTGGAGGTTGAAGAAGGGCGAAACTGCCCTGGTGCGCCACGGATCCGTGACGGATCCCGTGACGGGCGACGTCACGGCTCTATGAGGGAGTCCGTGACGGCACTCGTCACGGCTCCGTGATGGTAACCGTGATGGTTGGCCTCACAGATCCGTGACCAGGTCCGTGGCAGACCAGGGTGGGGGTTTCTTTGAGGGTTTTTCGCCTTGGTTGATCTTGGTTTTGAGCTGAACTTTGGAGGGGCTTTGGGGGTTTTGCTTGCTGTTTAAGTGGAGTCTAACTAACGTTTCTTTGTGTCCAAGACTTTGGGGATCGAGCTAGAGGAGCAAAGACCACGCCGGGACCCGAGTGAAGAACGGAGTGGTGACCACCGGGCTTCATCAAAGTGTTGAGAGGAAGACCTTGAGGTAGGGAAAGCCTTAACCTCTCGTTTACGATGCTTAGTATGCATGTTAGGCTAATAAAATCGGAAAGGTCCTAGAAATGCCTATAGGTTGCGAATAACTAGCATACTTGTCTTTCAATTACTAATAACCGGAAGTGTCTAGTGGTGAATGATTAGGATGCCAATCACTAGTGTAACTCGCTTTCAATACTTGTGAATTGTTTGTCTGGTAGAGGAGCCTTGACAAAGCCCTCGGATTAGTTGCGTATTAGGATCACATGCTTGGTTGTTGGTTGTTAGTGGATAGGCTAAAGAGTCTAACGGAACTAGTTGAATTGCATGCGTGAATGCTCGTTTAAAGGTTTTATGATTGGTTGGTTAAACTCCCACTTAACTATTGAATGTATTTGAATGATGACTTGATTTACTTAAATGGTTGCTTGGAGCATCGAGTATGACTGGTTGTATCGAGCGGTGCTATCAGGTGATCGATGCCCCGTTGGTTCGAGACTGGTAAGTGAACGGTAAGTTGGGATTGTGTGATTGGTGTACTACGATTATGTGATTCGTGTACTGTGTGTTGTGGTGAATTGGTGATGTGTGAGTTATGGTTGACAATGAATGGGTGCTTGTTTGGATTGGATTATTTCGTGTTTCGGTTGAGTGCGTTATTCAATTATTAACTGATTATTATTGAATTGTCCATGTGTATGCTCCCTATGGGAGTAATACCTTGGTTACCGAGGACATGAAATCCCTTGGAGACGTTTCTGAGAATCCCGATGTTAAGCGCCCCGAAGGGTTGTTTCTGGTCGCCTCAATGTTATGCGTCTCCTCTGGATTTGAGGGAAAATCCGAGAGGACACATCATATGTGGATCGGAGGGTGGAGACCTCATGTGCCACGGCATTGAACTGGTTTACCTATTATCGGTGTTTGTTAAGATCTATCTTGTTGACTTTGCTGGTGACTTTATTGAGTTTAAGGTCCATCTTGTTATGTGTTTTCTCTACTGAGCGCAAGCTCACCCCTGTGAGTTTACTGTTGTGTTTACAGGCTTGATTGAGGAGTAGAGGCTCGGGAGCTTCTCGGTGTGGGTGTCTATAGCGACTTCGTTTTATTCTATTTCCGTTTGGAACAGTTTTTGTAGAGGATTATTATTACACCCCTGGAGGGTTATTTATGTTTTAAACTAGATTTTGTGGATTTGAGCTTTTGGATTGGGAGTTTTACAGGAACTTATTGTTGAGTTGTTACCATTTAAATCATTTATCTCTAGTCATGCCTCGAGTCCGGGCAAGAACCGGATTTTGGGTGTGACAGCTAACCTCGATAGCAGCGACTACAACCAAAGAAGGGGTGGTGCAGGCAGTGATTGCCACTCCCATCACTGATAATGCTACTTCGAGCTTCGATTTCGTTCTCTTTCTGAATCGAGCGATGACCGATGCACGAAACCCCCTTACCTTGGAACGGAATTACAGTTCCCATCACAAGGGACCTTGGCCTGGCTGGATTAAGCCTTAAGGAGGCTAGGATGCTGCAAATCCCATCCCAATATCTGCCCCATGTTTGAGCCGCCAATAGGGAGCATCTTTGACGAAAGTAGCTGGACAAGTCATTGAACCTCTAGAGGAACCTGCAGAACATATTCGAGGAGGAATCAAGAGGAGGGTTCGGTTCTTTCTTCGACTGACCAATCCACCAGAGCTTGTCCCTCTAGAGAGAATGTCACACCGACGACCCAAGATGTCATGCCTACCATGCCAATGTGTCATTGGAAGCATTAAAATATGTCCTCCAACCTTTGGAAACGAGGACCAAGTGAGTTGGGGAGACACAAGATCTCCTGTCTAATCAGGAGACTCGTGTCGTTTGACCTTAGATGTTGTCGGCCTCGAGGGTAGATGATCCCCCTCCAAGCTGTGACATCAGCTTACTGGGAGGTCCCAAATGCGAGGTCTGCATAGCAGCCTCGCACGAGACAATGAGTATGAAGTCAAGCAACATGGTGTGCATGGGGATACACGCTTCACTCTGCTAAGGTCGATCCACGTCTGACGCCCTACTCTCTCCATCTCCTGGCGTTCTCCCTGGATGCTCGTTATCTCATCAATTGCCCCATTTCATCCTCCATGGACATTTTCATGTCGAGTCAGGTGATGACTATCATGAATTATAGCTGATCGGCTACCACATCAGAATTCGGTTGCCAAATTATATCCCTTGAAATCCGGGTATCTAGGTACATAATTAGCGTCTTCAACCTACGAGTTAGGACCTTTGTCTCGCTCTTTTACGCTTATATCTGTCGTTTTGTCTACGTTGTCCCGTTTTCTCTCTTATCAATAAATTGATTATATACTCAAAAAAAAAATTATATTGACTTAAAATTGAAGTGTTTGAGTTTCTAACGGCCAAAACAGTTAATTTCGCGGTTGTCGTATAATTTCTCAGTCCCATCAACTGCGATTTATAATTTTCTTTCTTCTCCACTCGCTTCTGTAAGACAGCTAGGGCTTCCAGCTAAAATGTCCGGTACCGGAACCCACGCCGAGTCGAACGGTGGCGGACCCCAATCGGCGCTGATTTTTCTGGGTACTGGGTGTTCGAGCGCGCTCCCCAATGCATTGTGCCTCATCAAGCCTTCCGATCCGCCCTGTCCCGTCTGCGTCCAGGCCCTCTCGCTCCCGCCCGAGCATAATCCTAATTACAGGTGCTTCTGATCTTTCGTCTAGGTCTTTGATTCCTTCGATTTTATGGGATTTTTGCTGTATTTTATCGTGAGTGTTAGATCTGGGAGTCTGGTGGTTTCCTGATCAGTGGATTTGTTGTTTTTGCTTCTATTTGTTGCAATTCATGAAATGAAAATGAGAAAAATGTTGGATGTGTAAATTCAGGATTTTGTTTTACATTTTTCGGAACCAGATAGCTAGATTCATTGGTTAAATCAAATGTAGGGGTGGGATGAAGACTCGAGAAATCAAGATAGAGTTCATTTCTTGCCCAAAAATTTGAGTAGCTGTGTGAATGTAGATATTGGGTGAAAATATTTGGATTCGTAATTAGTTGGGGTTCTTAATTTTGTTAAGCTAATATGATTGGATGAGTAAATTGATGTGCTAGAAGTCTATGAGAACATTCAAATTTTAATTTTAACGGTTGCTTTTATTTCAAATTGAGTTAATTAATTTTCTTATATCATTGGATCAAGTAAACTGAGGTGCTAATCTGTACTCGATGGTTGTAATTAATTTGAATATATATTGCTGGTGAAGATTTGCCTGTAGGGGGTGAATAAACATGCAACTGGTCAGACTTGACAACTTTATTTATTCATTAAACTGAATAGTAGAGAATTGATATAATTTACTGATAGTTGAATATACATTGAGAGATTCCTTATATAGGGAATTGACTAACTATTGTGATAATTGAGCCTATGCATGACCAAAAATGAATGTACACTTGTGGGTCAGATAGTAGTGAATTATGATTTATGGTTTTGCAGGTGCAATACATCACTTCTTATTGATTATTCTGAGAGTGATGGCAAGCACAGCTATGTATTGATTGACGTCGGAAAGACCTTCAGGGAGCAAGTACTCAGGTGGTTTACTTTCCACAAGATCCCTCATGTAAACTCTGTAAGTTAGCTTTCTATACTTCTTCCTTCATTTATGACTGGCATGTTTGTAAGAACATTTTATCATATCCTTAATTTCATTCTTATACCTAAATGTGTTGCTCATTTGCCACTTTGACCTTGTGTGAACATAATTTGTTTTGGTTTCACAATGTCAAATATACATTTTGTTTAGCTTGATAATCCTAAACCTGGCACACAGGGATTATTAGGACTAATGCATCAATAAACTGCAGATAATTTTGACTCATGAACATGCTGATGCAGTTCTTGGCCTGGATGATATACGGATTGTACAACCTTTTAGTCCAACAAATGATATCGATCCAACTCCCATTTATCTAACTCAAGATTCAATGGATAGGTATTCTCACTCTTATCTTCTTCGAGTATAAATATATTTAATATTTTAGCTTATGCGCTTTTTTCTTCTTCAACTCAATCTTCTTTGTCTGCATCTATCCACTATAAGTTCAGTATTGAATCATATTATATTAGCTGCTAAGCACGTGGTTATTATTTGATTATTCTGACATCAATTAGGATATTGGCCTCACCAAACCAAAAATTAATAAACATTCACAGGTTTTAATCCATTTATGCTTCTCTTTGCTATGCTTAGATTTCATCTCATTCAAGAAATTATTCTGCAATATCTCATGTCAATATGTCAGCAACATGTGATCTTGTGACGAAAGATGGTCTCTTTCCCTTTCTTAAACATTCATGCCCATTTTCATAATGAGAACATACCTCTTTTCTCTTGTTAAGAGAAGGCTTACCATTTTCTAGTTTAAGTGGTTCCCCTGGGCCAAAAAATAGTTGTTTCTTACTTCTTAACATCAAGTTCATCCGAGTCGGCTCTGTGAAACCACATATCAAAAGTTGCACATCTATTGTTTCAAAGTCCCTTGGGTGCATATTTCATGTTTCGATTCCATGTTGTGGCCTTACATGATTGTCCTTTTATTCAATAAACAGCATTGCAATAAAGTTTCCATACTTGGTCCGCAAGAAACTTAAAGAAGGTCAAGAAGTAAGAAGGGTAGCACAGCTTGACTGGAGGATAATTGCTGACGACTGTGAGAAACCATTTGTTGCGTCCGGCCTACAATTTGTTCCCTTACCAGTAACTTGCTTGAAACCTCTCCTAATGCACAGACATAAGCACTGCTTCTTATATTCATATTAATTTCTCACACCATACCCTTGTATATGCAGGTGATGCACGGAGAAGATTATGTCTGCTTAGGCTTTCTTTTTGGTGAAAAAAATAAAGTGGCCTATATATCTGATGTCTCACGCTTTCCTGCAAGCACAGAGTATGGTAAACAGTGCTAATCCCTTTGCTCATGCTGCTCTGTGCATATGTATTTATGCATCATATTTGCTTTGAAAATGGAGACATGTCTTCTATTTAATTCCTTACGTTTTGTGAGCTGTTACAGAAAACTCATGCAATGATCTAGTTATCTCAGGTTTTGCTATTGTTAAGTTAATTTTAGGAGGTTATTAATCAATGTTCCTTAAATTGCCAGTCTCCCAAAATAATTGCTTTCAACTCTATCCTAAAAATGTCTATGTATAAATAGGGAATGGTTGGACCCCTATGAGTGGGTAAAGATGTTTAATGTACAATCAATCAAATTTAAATCACTGTAAACAACATATTTAGAATTTTCAAAAAAAAAATGGTGATTGTGCTAGTTGCCATTTGGGCCCATTTGCTTTGCCCTTGCTATTAGAATCTATTTTGTAGCATTTCCTTTCTTGTATCTGTCAACTTTTTTTGTTGTCAAATGAATATTGTGCTAAATGGTAATATAACTGTTCCTTATGCTTACCAAGAAAATGTTTTGGTTTCTTAGTAATTTCAAAGTCTGGGGCTGGACAGCTGGATCTTCTTATTTTGGACACTTTGTATAAGGTCAGCCAGAAAGCAAAATTGATTTTTTGTTGCTGTGGCAAAGTAGAGGCTCAGTGAGTATTGCTAAGAACTTTCAGTTTACACACCATGATTTCTCAAGTTTTTCAACTATTTCCTTTGCAGACTAGCTCCCACAATACACACTTTTGCTTCCCACAGGTATGTTAAGGAATCTCTCTATGGTTTAGTTGGTGGGTAAATGCTGCCACAATACCTAATAAAATACTCTTATAGACTCTTGAAGCTGTGAAGAAGTTATGTCCAAAGCAAGCTCTTCTTATTGGAATGACTCATGAGTTTGATCACCACAAGGACAATGAGTTTCTCATGGAATGGTCTCAAAGGTACCAGTTCTACTTCCATTTTGCTGCAGTGCAATGCAGCAGCACACCATTTGAGAATCTTGAGTCATGACTGTTGATCTAAACCCAACTTGTTATATTTAATGATTTGGCATCACATTAGATCAATGGCTGATCTTTTGTCACTCTGTACAGGGAAGGAATCCCAGTACAGCTTGCATATGATGGTTTGAGATTGTCCATTGACCTTTAATCAGGCATCCTATCTCAAAAATTCAACTTCAGTTGATTAGTGAAAATACAGGTGGTGCCGAGGGCAAGGGCCATTGCTCAACAGATAAAAGTTACTCTAGGGATAATAGGCTGATCTTCCCTAAGAGTGAACAAGTATTCATTGAATTGAAGCCATTGTTGAGAAGTTGCAAACATTTTTAGCAGATACCCCGACGATTAGAGATAAACAATAGCCTGGAGGCAGATTTTAGCCCTCAGGAACATGTTCATTAATTATTTCTCTCTTTTCAGTGTATTAATTATTATTGTGAAATAGTTGGCCTGTTCTGTGTGCCAAGAACCTTGTATTCAATATAGTTTACTCTTGAGTTATCTTAATTACATGATCCACATTGAGGACAAATTCAAATTAACTTCAAAAGTGAAACCACAGTAAGGAAGATTAGAAGAAAGGTTTGGTCAATACCATGTTTGGTGTCAGTTTAAGGCTAAAAGGACTGCAAGATACAGGAAACATATAACAGAAATCTCCTACCTATGAAAAGCATAGGAACACACAACTGCTTATATTCATAGGAATGAAACTATGTTAACTGGTAAACTATTCAGTAATCAGTCAAGAGACCCCCAACTGAGGTTATGGCAGAGCTCAAATTTTTTGAATCCTGCCTGCTTGTGCTTGAAGACAGCTTCTGTATTGGGACTGAGTTGAGAAGCTCTAGACCTCGTTTGCCCATTTGCTGCACTTCTTGTGGTGAGAGTATTTTGATACACCACACACTATTCACAAATTCCCTGATATGACGAGATTCAAGTTATTGACATCATCAAGAAAGAGCTCGTTTTTCTTAACTATTATCATACATTCCTTTCTTTTCCTTAATCTAATAAAACAATGAGAATCGTTCCTATTACCAGGTTTCTCAACATGGTAATAATCTAAATCAATTAAGGCCAAAAAGTAGAAAATAACTCACTGCCAGGGGTCGTCGCCAAGAAGAAGAACGTCGTTCTCCCTGTCAACGAATACAAGCTGCCAGCCTGATCTCAGAGGGTCCTCCAACTGACCTTCAAGCCCGAACATGCGAGCAAGTTCACCCCGCAGCTCATGGTAACTGCTGAATTGACCCATATCTAATGACCTCCCAAAGGACCCTGATTTGTATACCTAACAATTAAGTCAAAAGAATCATCAAAACTGTGAAAGGATATGTATTGTTAGAAAATAATGAGTGCTACCCCGGGGCATAAGCCAAAGAAACTCACCTTAACAAAGGTTTTGGTTGATGGGTTCACATGATCCCCATTTTCTGGAGACTGCAGAAAACCTGAATCATCAATGCAACTAGACTGTGTCATAGTGGGATTATGTGAAAAATCGGTCCCTGGAGTAGTCATGAAGTTGGAGGAAGCTAATGGTATAACAGTGTTGTTGCTGGATATACCATTTTGCAGGAGAAGAGATGAGGGATCTATGTTAACACCAAACAGAAGATTGCTCTGTGGATCAGAGCTTCCTTCTTGATCTATTGCAGGAAAGGGAGGCAAGGACAGGTTAGTCAGGGTAGGATCTAATTGTTCCTCCCTGGACTGAGAATGTCCACAAGACCTACTAGGTTCGACGGCCGCTTTCTTATTTGGCCAAGTAGGTGAAGGTATCAAAGGATTGGGATTGGTCTTAGCCAAATTAAGCAGGTGGGATGATTCGTCCGGAGGAAGTGAACCCGCAAGACTATGAAGAGGGGAAACAACAGGGTTACCATTTGAATCAAGAAAACTCTGATGTTGGCTCAATGTAGGGATTGATGGTGACTGAGATTGAGACACTGACGCAAACTGTGACATTGAAGAGACTGCATTCTGGTGCTGCAGTTGTTGCTGGAGAGCGTGTGACTGAACCTGAGCTTGACAACGAGAAAGCGATTGAGACTGATGCTGGTTTTCTTGGACACCTCGACATGGTGGCATGAACTGATTCTGCATGAGAAGAGCAGATTGGCCAGGGAGATACTGGGGTTGCTGAAATTGCAGAGCCGTCTGTTTACAAGGATCAACAGCTCTCATCTCCTCAAGTGCAGCAGCTGCCATAGCTTGATACATGTCAGCTTGTAAACCTAGCATGGACGCATCAACCCTTGGCTGCATCCATGGAGAGGCACCAAATCCCTGAAAGTTCATCGATGCAATTCCAGAGTCTCCATTATTTCCTCCAAGCCACATTCCAAGATCACCATCCTTCATTCCTAATATCAATAAAAGTCACGTCGAGATCAACATCTATTTTAATATCTCATCCTCAATGACACGATGCAAAATAGTTTAGCAATGCAACAAAATTATCAGGGTTAATTGCAAATAGCTATTGTGTACTATAGGTTTTTAGCAAAAAACTATTGCCACCTTTAAACTCTTACATCCAGCTACCTAAATTTTCAAAATGACAAAAAAGCCATTGACGGTAATCTAGAAAAAAATACTTCTTCCAATAAACATTTTGGTTGGATGTAGAAAACAGTTGATTAGATGTAAGAAGACTCCTTAGATAAAACTATTAAAACAACGAAAAATAGTATTTTTTTTAGATTGGGGTCAAGGGCATCTTCATCATTTTATTGACGAAAAAAAAGTATTTTTTTGGAAGTTTAGGTTGTTGTAAATAACATTTTAAAGTTAGGGATAATTATGTGCAAAAGACCAAACATGCAATACCTATATGCTATTACTCCAAATTATCATGAATTACCAGGCAAGCATTACCATAGAGAGAGGGTAGCCCCGATGGCCATGGTCGCTTGAGCCTGAGGGGAAATGGAGATGGATACATAGGGAATGTTGTTAATGGTTCAATTTCCCATAAGGACACCCTGGGCTGCCTCTCCCCTGCAGTAGACTCATCCCATCCCACCTGCATTAATGAAAGTGAGTTCCTTTCAATTGATATACACGTATGGAAGTATAGAGTAATTAGTCTCTACAAACCTTCACTGAGCGCCAATGTGAATTTGGCCAACGAGCAGGATCTGAGTCACTTACGCCCGTTATCGTTCCCATATAGCTGGAAATATACTATTATCAGATTTCTACGTAATAACATTTTGATCAGATGTTAAGGACAATAAAGCATAATGAAAAGTCAATATGCAGGATAACCAAAGTAAGGCATGAATAGATATAGAACGAACTTACCGACGAACACTCGACTCTTCTGTTTCAAATAGCATTCTGAAACGCATGCCAACAGAAACACGAGTGTGGTATACTGCCTTTACATACTTGGCCAAGGGTATGACAAACTCCGATGGGCATGCCCTGATTGTACCGAGGTATAGTTAAAGAATGAACAATAGTACTAAAATAATTTTTCTTTTCAACTTGGCAATAGCAATATAGCTTACCTAGGGTTGTAAAATACAGTGAAACGGCTGTTCATCATAGCTGCATGAGCTGCAGCAGCAAGAAGCCCCAAGTGCATGCTATCACTGGATAGAACTGACGAAGGTATGACAGTTTGTGGTCGATTGGCCCGCCGAATACCAAGGAACAACTGATTTTTTTCGTTCCTGATGGTGGAAACAACAATGATCCAAACATGAAGTTATTACCTAAGACCACGTAGAAAATCATGTCTGTTCATTACTATCTTTGAACATGAACAGTATGAATTATATCCTAGAAACTAGAACATCAAGGCACTGTAAATAAAAGCAAATAACATAATTGGATGATTACCTACCAGATAAAGAGTACAGAGTCGCCAGCAACAAGTCTTTTAGCACTCACAAATACACTCCATCCAGTTGTAAGGAGATGTCTCTTTGGTTGGCCTGCAACAAGACATACCAATAACTATAAGTCATCAAAATCATATTTCAGAGTATAAGAGTAATTGCTTGTTGCACTAGCCTCCCTTGAACACTACGAATGACCAAGATTACCAAGAATTGTGCATACTCAAGTATGCATAAAATATGGATTACTTTTTTTAGCAACAGATTAGAATCATGTCAATTTCATGTTGAGCTCAGATCATGCTTATAGTCATACTGATAATAACAGTTAATGAAGATGAGAAGTGGTCAACCGCATCCACTAGTGAAACAATCATGATGACGATATCTTTAATTGTAGTATTACTTGGAACCAACAGTTTTTAACAAAGTCATGTTGAAGACAATATTTAGAGATCAAACAGCATGCTTAAATTGATTTTCTTGATTATGGCAACTGATAGACCTTCATATTCTAATTTTCCAATACCAAGAACATCAAAGTAATGCAAATATTGACATTGCAAAATTAAACAATGTGGAATTTAAATGAATAAAGTCGGCATAATAGGGTCAAGCTCACCGCGAAATATATGCCTAAACTTCCATTCATTATCATGAAGATCTCTTGCAATCAACTCTTGAGCTGGTGGCTGCTGAGTAAAGTCCTACAGGTCAAAAGCCATGGAGTCAGAAATCTGCAGGGGTTCACATAGAGTCTGCAATTAATTGAAACCGGAATGCCAAACTATAATGAGAACATTCACCAATGGAGGAAACACTTTCTCAGCTGCCCTTCGCGGAACAGAAAATCCACCGTGAGTGCTCGTGTCACTAGCTGTCAACGTCTTACAAAAATAATTCGTCGGCTGTTTGCTGAGGGTGCCAAGTTCTGTTGGAAGATACGGATCCTTTGGCTCTTCCTGCAGGGAAAAAAAACTCATTTCTGAATAGTGAACAAATGAATAAGACCAACAGATTAGAACACAATGGGGAATACCAGATTCAGTGGCTGCAATGTCATTTGAGCATATACTTCATCTGTCTCAACATCTGCCTGCAGTTAACAAGTTTGAAGCTTGAGGGCAAACCAGCAGGAATGTTCATAACCAGAAACAAACATGACTAGACTTGCTTACATGCATGGTCACATTGTGAAGTTGACAGATGAGTTGTGGTGGTAAGCTTGGGCAGTTGGGAATCTGAATATCAGCTTCCTTGTTGGTTGATACAGCAACCTTCACAGAAAGGAACAAAACTCATAATCTCATACATGGTGCAGTTCAAATTGATATCAAATGATCTCATCTCTTGCAACACCAGCTTCAGAATCGAAACTAGTCAAATATGGAATTTCCCTAAACTGACCTGCTCGCTATGACCTTGCGGAAAATAAACAACACGACTTCCCTGTGCTGGTAGAGAGACAAGAGGACCAGCACAGGCGTGCCACAGCTCAGAATTCAGAACCTTTTTCTCCCCTGAAAATTAAATTCCAAGGAGAATAAGAATATTATAAAGAACAACCTTGACACATTCAACGGTCCCCCCTCCAAAAAAAAACATTTGTATGGCCTTCAACCAGATAAGTTGGAAGTAAAATTTCTGAACCATTTAAATGATGGCTAGAACAAGCAATGAAACCCATATGACAGAGAAACAGATAAATTAAATGAGATGCAACCGGTTGACTCATTCCGGTTGCTATATTGGGAGCCAAAGAAAAACATGCACAAATTAGAACTCAATTGAGTATATTCTTTGTTGGCATCTGTTTACAGATAATAAGTCTTATCATTCTCCAACATACTCAGAAACCAAACAGAGCTTATGGACATGCATATCATTTAATTACAACAACAAAAAGTTCACTCCACACACAAAACCCAGGAACATATGGAAGAAGCATAAAAAAGGGAAAAAAACACCAAGCTACAAAAGAAACCAGCATATAGACATACCTTCCTGGGCTTGTGGAGAAAATCCAGCAGAAGAGAGCTTCATTTTCTGTAGAAAAACAGAAAAATAAAAACTTTGGACCTGAAGTTTTCACTAGTGCAATTAAAGATCCAGAAAAGTAGAACTCTTGAAGAAGAAGAAGAATGAAGCAACAAAATGCTCCCAACCGAACACCCAAACCCCTGAATAGTAAAAGCGTCTCCTACTTGTCTTTCACTCAGCAACACCAAACTTTGCTTCACAACAAAACCCCATTACTAGCCTCAATGTGCACCATCAAGCAGGACACAGTAAATGGGCAACAATGCACAATTATTGAGCTCCAACCTCCATGTGAAAGATAAATTAAGCTAAAAAAAACACTCACCAAACCAAACCAAATCTTCAACCGAAACCAGTTCCGCTACAAAACACAATCGGCTTCAGCCTCATTCGCTCCCGATCCTCTCCACCCACAACCCCCAAAAGTTCCAACCTTTATCCAAAAACTTCATGCTACAATCTGTTCAACAGCTTAACCTCCACATTCCAGCTCAAAAACCCAAATCACCTCCTTGCTCAGAACCCAGAAACAGCAAGTACCCAATAACCTAAACAAGCAAAATGACCAGATCTCACACTCGAGTGACAGAAGCTTGCTCCAACAAAGAACCCAGATCCCAATCACAAGGAACTCAGGTACCAAGCCTTCACAGAGCAAATCGAAGGCGCACGATAACAAGAAAAATACGGGATTGGAGCTCTGGTTTTCAGGTAGTGGCCAAAAAAACAGTGGTGGTGGCGGTGGTCGACACAGGTCTCTGCAGAAGCTGCTAGAGTTCTGCCACTGGTCTGGTGGTGCTTTTACCCCTCTCTCTCTCTCTCTATCTCTCTCCAATCAGTCAACACACAACCGCCATTAAAAACAATTGCTTGTTTTCAAGAAATTGCTTTTACAATACCAAAATAAAATTAAAAACTATATTTTTCAAACTAAATAAGTTAAAACAAGCAATGGGTTCGTTGTCACTTAAATAAATCATGTACAAAAAATCATCATCATCACTGTTGTTGTCATATCAATATGAACTACCTTATAAGAATTGTCGACGAAATCAATATTCTTGCATGCATGAATTGGGGATTGGGAGGAAGAGTCAAAAGGTGATGGTAATGGCTGCAACTTGCATGATGATATGGATCTTTCAATTGAACCCGACAGCAATTGGAATATGAATCAATATTGACGTCGAAACTGTAGTTACCACACGAAAAATGTTTTATTAATTTATGAATTAACTCATCTGACACTTTTTTTAAGACAAGGACACATAGTGATTAGTGAGTGATGTCATCTAGAGATGGTCGTAGTCGCATTATAGAAAATATCAAACTCAGGTCCACCTCATTTAAATTGCAAGATGATTGGATCTATGCATTTGAATTTTCGTTTTCCATCTACTAATATGGATGATAATGATTCCTTTTGTTGGAGGGTGATGATAATGATTATTGGATTAAAAAGCTAGTTGTTTTTAATGAAAATGTTGTCATGATAGATAGTTTTGAAATTAACATATACTGAATTTACTTACCGTAAAAAAATTTTGATTAATATTTTGATTCTCCTCTCGTTTCTGAGAGTCTACCTACTCTGTTTTAGTCGTGCTATGGAGTAACTCTCATCTCCCTTCGTCGCTGGTTTCCTAGCCGTCACTGCATCGATCGACGTCCTTTTGACTTTTGGTGCTTCTCCCCCCTTTACTCTTCTGCTGCTGTCGTCGGAGTCGTCCCATGGGGGTTTCTCGATTTCGATCCAGATCCCTCCATCCTCGGCCGCGACGAACCCTAGACCGTCGCCTCCCACTGTACCCTCTTTCGGGGACCCGTCTCGCCGATTCCTAGTTCCCCCTTGCCCCGATGCCCTCTGATGCAGATCAGCCCCCCAACCATTAGTCCGCTGTATCCTCCTACACCTCTAGGCCCACCACCGCTAAACCCTATGGGACCGGACTGCCATAGCCCACCCGGATACCGCCTGGACGTCAACGCCACAGAGTCATGACCTTGCTCTGACTTAGTACGAAGGGAACAACGAACCACAGCCCTGGATTCAGGCGTCACCTAGCACAGGGAGATAATCTAGGGCTCCACATCCAGCACCAACTTGGGGTCGTCGTGGTCGACCCCTTGTCCTTGCATACCGGGTCCACTGGGCCATGGATAGTCTGCTCATGCCACGCCCGTCGTCGCCCCCTCCTCCGGACGCCGACATGGGTACTGATCTGAACGAGGGATCCATCACACTACGTGAAGCACCTCCCAAGAGGCAACTCCAGGAGGAAGTTCGACAATAAAACTCGTTGTCCTGTTTAAAAAACATAAATAATAATAATATAATTTTAACTAAAAGGTTTAATTAATTAAACCAAACAATTATAGCAAGCGTGCGTAGTTTAATTTTTTGTAAGGAACTCACTCCTTTTTTTTTTATGGATTTAGAAGGGGGAGGACAATAGTTTTTCTTAGATCAGCAAAGAGGACAATAGTTAACTTCTTTAATTATTGATCTGTTAGGTCAAGATTGCAAATTCCAAGAGCAACAATCTAATAATCCAAATTCCAAAAGGTTATTAGAATAATCGAGTAAGGCCACATCTTTGACTCACGTCAACATTGGCTCTTGAATCTATGCTACGTTTTGCTTCTTCAGTAATAAAATTTTCATATTATTTTGTTGGAATTTGGAAAACAGTGTTAGCAGAAAAACAGGTGAGAGAATGAAAGTGGAGAAATGGACACATGCGTCGATGAGGTGGACAATCGGTTATCCGCTCGAATATTGTTAGTTTTATAACCTAATAAAAATTATAGATTATTAAATTAAATTAATACATTTTTTACTAATTGAAGTTATTTTGATTTGACTATTAATCAAACTAATTACTTTTAACTTTATGACTACACATCATATAAAATTTACACCCGATCATTTATATAAGATCACATTTTTTAACGTTAATGCTACTTAACATAAACAATCTTCCTCCGTGTTTACATAAAAACTATTAATATACAAAATTAGAAACATATAACAAAATGTTTCATATGACAAAGAATATTAAATTTATCTTTATCGTACATACAATTTTGAAAAAAATACAAAAAATATGATTTAAAGATATTATATAATAAATAAAATTTACGTAATATTATTAAAAGTAAAGGGAATAGAGAAAAAAAATGAGTAAATTATTTAATAAATTAATAAAAATTAATGGGGTTACTCCATGTCCGCATGCCCATATTTCGTTTTTAGCTAAATCCTAACTAAGCAAACGTAAATTGTCATGTAGTAACGTTGACCAGCAACTATTGCATTTTTTGTCCGCAAGCCTAACGACCGTTAAGTGAGTAACATGAAAAGTTGATAGTTCATGGTTCTGATTTGGCAATAAACGAAAAGTTGTTATGATTTAAGAATAAACGAAAAATTGAAGTTTCCATTTTATGAACGTTTTAGAGCACGTGAAAGCATGTGACTGGTATTTCACGACGTTAGCCACACTTAACATATTTTGATATATTTTGAGAATTAATAAGGTGAATCCTGTTGTTATTTAATACGTTTCATATAATAATAGATCCCAAAAAAATAGTACTTGATTTACCGCGACAAATTTTGTGATTCAAACCCAAGGCTTACCAAGACTTGGGCCCAACTGTCGAATGTTTGGACCATATGAAACTGGCCCAACCATTTATTGGTGAAGCAAAAAAACTGACAATCCATTGAGAGATGAATCTTAAATATTGAATTTACTATGAAAAATAAATATATACCAACGCCGTATATTTATTTATCAGTAATTAAAAACGAAATTTAAAAATAGGAACTGTGGACGCACGGCCGGACTGCAGTCGAAACGCTCATCTTCCGTTTCTTCATCTTCGTGCTACTCACTTTCCTCTTCCCTGCACTTTGATTTTGGGAGCTTCTCTTCTTCGATTCGTCGAACCTTCCTTTGGAACTCGCTTTCGAAATATGAAGGGTCGTCGCCTATACATTTCGATTGAAGGGTTTGCTTGTTCGGAGATCGAGCTACCTGAAGAACGGTGGTGAAATTTATGAATATTCGGAGGTTTGTCTTCTCTAACTTCACGTATTCAGAAACCCATTATCGATTCGAGGCACGATATCGGAGCAATTGACCCGTGTTAATTACCCAATTCCAGGGATTTGGGCTCAATTGGTTTACGATGATATTTCTGATTTTGACATTGTTTTGGCCCTCCTGGGCTTGTTAGAGGGATGGGTTTGCTGCAGAATTTGTTTTTGCGGAGTTTAGTATGATGTTTTGGTAATGCTGTTTGGTTGATTGAAGATGAAGAGGCTTAAAGTTGAACCTCCAGGTCCTAAGAGGTTCAAATTATTTCATTTCCTGTTAGCTATAGGTGCATTGTACTTGGTTGTGATATCGATTAGGTTTCCCCAGTTTTTGGAGGTTGCTACCTTGTCCAGTGGCTATGATACTTTTGTTGGATTGGATGGGGAGGTGGTGGATGCCTCCAATGAAGGGGATTTAAGCAAACCATCCTTAACTTCTGTGTATAAGGAAACATTTCATAGGAAATTAGAAAATAACCCTTTCCCGAACATGCCCTTTACTCCTGGTGGGGAACCATCCAAAGAAGATGTGAGAAGTTCATATCAAACTATTAGACCGCTACAGCATCCTTATGGCCGAATAACAGGGGATACTACAGAGAGAAAGAATAGGACTAGTTATATGTCAGTGCTTGAGAAGATGGCTGATGAGGCGTGGACATTAGGGTTGAAAGCATGGGAAGAAGTAAACAATTTTCATCTCAATGAGACCGGACTGGGTTCTATAGTTGGGGGGAAGCCCGAGTCATGTCCTTCATGGGTGTCAATGACTGGAGAGGAGTTGAAGAAGTGGGACAAGGACCACAAGGTCATGTTCCTTCCTTGTGGACTTGCTGGAGGTTCATCTATCACGCTTGTTGGAACACCCCATCATGCGCATCGTGAGTATGTACCCCAGCTGGCAAAGTTAAGGAAAGGTGATGGCACAGTTTATATTTCACAGTTTATGGTTGAATTGCAAGGTTTAAAGTCTGTGGATGGAGAGGATCCGCCAAGGATTCTTCACCTAAATCCCCGTCTCAAAGGAGATTGGAGCAAAAAGCCTGTCATTGAGCACAACTCTTGTTACAGGATGCACTGGGGAAAAGCTCAAAGGTGTGATGGTCTGCCATCCACAAACGACGAGGACATGCTAGGTAAGTTCATACCAATGCTATATTTAAACCCTATTCATTAACTTACAACTACCCAGAACTCTATCATCTTATGTTCTGTTTTATCTTATAATTAATTTTTATATTATTCTAAGAGCACAATATTTCCTAACTGCCAAACCTCTATAATTTATTGCTACTCACCTTCCACACATTTGTTTTTCAGTTAATGCTGTTTTACCGTATCATCTCCTCTTTTATTCTTTCTCAATGGTCAGTCCATGAATGTTACCAAATACGGTCACTCTTATACACCTCATTTCCATCAATTTTAATATCTCCACATCTCTTCCTGATTTTAGAAATACTGGATTTGGTCTTTGATCCGCTAAACCCATACCCTCAGATTATGAAGCGTCTAGTTCATTGTTCCAACATAGAATTGACCCTTAAACAAAATTCGTAAATAGCACTACCGCACCAGTGAATTAAATACAACAAGTTCTAATAATATGCTGGAAAATGAGGATATTTGAACAATCTTAAACTTTCTGGTGACAGGGTAGAAGTCATTGTAAATTTAATCTATTACCAGGAAAAAAAAAACTATTGATAGCTATGGCTGTGGCTGGTTTATGTTAGCTCCAGGGTCCACTTTAGGAAGATAGGCTGCATTTTAAAGAGATGTCTTTGAAGTGGAATGGAATGAATTTATGTATGTCTTGGTTGAATGGAAGGTTGCATATTCTCAATTTTCCGAGAGGTTTATGTTCTTATGGAACTCTTTTAGTCCTATGGAGGTCTATAGAGGGACAAGGTAGCTGCTGGAGGTTTATAAAGCACCTTTATTGGAATCTTCATTCTTTCGGTAGTTGATAAAACTTCTGTTTTTCCCTCTATCCCCTTCCTCTAATGTGTATGATTCAATGTTTAACATATCTCTGGTTTTGGCAGTTGATGGATATTTAAGATGTGAGAAATGGACGCGAAATAATGTTGTAGATGCAAAAGAGTCCAAGACAACCTCTTGGTTCATGCGGTTCATAGGGCGTGAGCAAAAACCTGAAGTGACCTGGCCATTTCCTTTTGTCGAGGGTAGATTGTTTATCCTTACCTTGCGCGCTGGTGTTGAT
The DNA here is from genome assembly GCA_963921825.1 of Erodium maritimum. Classification (NCBI taxonomy): domain Eukaryota; kingdom Viridiplantae; phylum Streptophyta; class Magnoliopsida; order Geraniales; family Geraniaceae; genus Erodium; species Erodium maritimum. The sequence goes on along the minus strand of OY997588.1, from coordinate 144,698,200 downwards.
GGATACCATATTCATGTTGGCGGTCGACATGTAACTTCATTCCCATATCGGACGGTATGTTGCTTGGATAATGAATTGTGCTTGGAAGGAAAAAAAACAGATGTATGTGTTATGAGTTTTACCATCTATAGTGACTTATTTTACTTTTGATATTCTCCGTGAAAATCTTTGATTATCCGTCATTACACATCTTCCCATAATTTTATACTTGGTCATAGATTAGTGCTTGTTCTATGTTATTGCCTCTGCTGTGAACAAGGAAATGCTTTCTCTGATTAATATAATATACTTTCTGGACCTTTAGGGCTTTACACTTGAAGATGCAACGGGGTTTGTAATCAAAGGAGAAGTCGATGTTCATTCAGTTTATGCTACTTCTCTCCCTATGTCTCATCCTAGTTTCTCACCTCAGAGAGTGTTGGAACTGACTGAAAAATGGAAAGCCCATCCTTTACCTATGAGTCCTATTCAACTTTTCATAGGGGTTCTCTCTGCTACAAATCATTTTGCAGAACGCATGGCAGTTAGAAAGACTTGGATGCAGTTCTCAGCAATCAAGTCTTCAAATGTAGTAGTTCGTTTCTTTGTTGCACTGGTAAGGTCTTTGCTCTTTATTTATTTGATCTTCAAACATTCGATGAATTGTTAGCCTGAGTTGATGAGTTAGGTGCTATGCTCAATCAATGTGACTGATGTTCACCACGAGAACGAGATCATGGAATTAAATGTGGATTGATTGATGTCAATATTCTATTTCTTCCGTGGTCTCCATTATTACTATATTACATGAGATATATAATTGTTATAAAATTAAATTGTAGAATCCACGGAAGGAGGTCAATGCTGAACTGAAAAGGGAGGCTGCTTACTTTGGAGATATCGTGATTTTGCAATTTATGGATCGCTATGAGCTTGTTGTTCTTAAAACAATAGCTATATGTGAATTCGGGGTGAGTTTAAGTTTCATGCTCTAATGCTTTATGGCGGCCTTTAACTTTCTTCTATTGAATCTTGCTCATGACTTTTGTGGTAAGATTTTCAGAAAGCCCTCTCCTAGTTTCACATGTATAACTTGACTCCCTTGTGGTTAATGCTCGACTTCATGCCTTGTGGTTAATGCTCAATTTTCATTTATTGAATCTTGCTCATGACCTTTGTGGGGGTAAGGTTTTCAGAAAGTCCGCTCCTAGTTTCATTTGTATAACTTGGCTCCCTGGTGGATAATGCTCAACTTCAGCAGATAGTTGAATTAGCCCTCTTCACACAGTTAATATGCATGAGGCAATAGCTCATTTGACCCTATATACCTAGACCTAAATGTTATTCAATCAATTCTAGAACATTCAAACATACTCAATTGAAACTTGACCTCCACTTGAGAGTGTTTTCTAGATTCTTTAACTTTACTAAGCTGAAGAAAGTTTAATTCTTCATACCCTAATTGCTTACCATTGAGAGAGACGATTCAACCGTAATGCATCTGTTAAACTTGCTTACCCTTTTTTTTCTGGACATTTAGTTTTTCTTAGTAGTATATTCAGTTGCATTCATATCCTTAAAATTTAAATTGTCCTCCATGCAGGTGAAGAATGTGACAGCTGCATACATCATGAAATGTGATGATGACACATTTGTGAGAGTGGATACTGTTCTAAAAGAAATTGATGGCATCTCTCCAAAGAGATCCCTTTATATGGGAAATCTAAACCTTTTGCACCGCCCTCTCAGAAATGGAAAATGGTCTGTCACTTATGAGGTACATATATACATCACTTTACAATGTGCAGTCTCTTTAGCTTGAAGCCTATCCTAACATTGCCGTCCCAACTATATATTGCGTTAGGGTTCTTGGGTATCTGAATTCATCTGTTCAGTAAACATTTCATAGCTCATGACAGATTTACCATCTAATGTAACAGGAATGGCCCGAAGAAGCATACCCTCCTTATGCCAATGGGCCTGGGTACATAATTTCCAGCGACATAGCTAGTTTCGTAGTTTCTCAACACATGAATCAAAGCTTGAAGGTCTCAACACTTGAATCTAAATTCTAGCCTATACTTATTTCCTTCTACCTAAATAGTTTATGTAATGAAATTGTTTGTGATGTGGTGGCAGCTTTTCAAGATGGAGGATGTGAGCATGGGAATGTGGGTGGAGCAGTTCAATAGCTCCACCTCGGTGCAGTACTCACACAACTGGAAGTTTTGTCAGTACGGTTGCTTGGAGAACTATTACACTGCACATTACCAATCCCCAAGGCAGATGAGCTGCCTCTGGGACAGGCTGGGGAGGGGGAGGGCTGATTGCTGCAACTTCAGATGACAACACAGATCAGAGGATTGTTCCCATTTTCTCTGAACTGCCAATTTTGCCGGTCTTAAATAGGTTTAAGAACTCAGTTTGATAAGGTAACTGTGTTGTGTCTCCGGCCATAGATACTTGGGAAGTCTCACTAAAGGTAGTCAAGTTGTATGATTATGATGCTGTATAAGGTTTCAACTGTTTTTTTCTATTAGGTGACAAAAGAAGATAGAAACAATGTACTTGATATTTACATGGCCATCCCCTAGGGTTTAAGCTTCTTTTCATAATCTTATTTCACTTATGCTTGCTATTTTGAGTCGAATCTTTTTTATCCTCAGGTCCAATATGGAAATATCATATGTATGCAGCTGAGGAAAAACTGATGTGAAATCAAAGTGTTTACCCTTCTGTTTGAATCTCTTAATCAGGCAATTGTTTTTACATTCTCTCTTTTTCTATAATTTGAAGTAATAATCATATTTTTCTCGAGAGAATTTACATAAATTGAATTTAGTAAAATCAACTCAATGATAGAATTGATAACATGCACCAGAATGACTATCAAAATGAAAATCTACCATGTTTGTATTTTTCCATTCCTTGGCCTTCCTGATTAATCAACAAGTAATCAACTTTAAATCTAAATCCCACAAAAAAAAATCAGCAGGCTGGAGTTGTGGTTAACGTGCCGATTATCGATTTGAACCACTTAGACCAAGGTATTATCGTGGTCCACGGTATGGACCGAGAGAAAAATGGTGAGAAGCACTTAGAAGGTGCTCCATTTTGTTTGATAGTTGAGGAGAAAAAATGGTAAATGATACCACTTTCTAAATGCTACAGTGTTTCCGAAGAAAGACAGAGCTACACTACAAGTGTGATAATGAATATAGAAAGGCGACACCATAGCAGGACTTGACACTTGTGCCGCTTCTGCTTCTGCTACTGCTCCATCCCAAACCCAAAACCAAATGGAGATGATAAGAAGCAGGAGGAGTAAGCTCAATCTTCTTCTTCATTCTGGTTTCTACTTCCACTTTTACTTGTGCTTTTGCTCTTGTTTTGCTACCTCCTCCAAATCACATGCTAACGAACCAATTGGGTACGGATACATAATCCAATCGGCCGCCGTCTACTCCTCCGGCGCCGCGTTGACTTCCCATCTCCGACTCATCAACCGCTCCTCCGTCTACGGCCCTGATGTTATCAATCTCACTCTCTTCGCCGAGTAAGCTTTCTCTTCCAGATTCTTCTCACTCTTTCAGTGAAGTTACATTCAATGCCCCTGTTTTGTTTCTGTTCCACAATCAGGTTGGAGACAGATGATCGGTTGCGAATCCGAATCACAGATTCCGATCAGCAGAGATGGGAGGTCCCAAACCATATCATTCCCCGCCGATCTCCGTCCCAGCTCCCGGAAAACCACCGCCCTACCTCTGAAAACCGCCTCTCCTCCCCTTCCTCCGACCTCGTCTTCACCCTCCGCAACACCACCCCATTCGGCTTCTCCGTCGCCCGCCGCTCCTCCGGCGACGTCCTCTTCGACGCCTCCCCAAACCCATTGGACCCCACCACCTTTCTCGTCTTCAAGGACCAGTACATCCAGCTCTCCTCCTCGCTCCCCGCGAACCGGTCCTCTCTGTTCGGTCTCGGGGAGCACACCAAGAGCTCCTTCAAAATTGTCCCCAACCAGACCCTCACGCTCTGGAATTCTGACATCGGCAGCGCGAATCCGGACCTCAATCTTTATGGGTCGCACCCATTTTACCTAGATGTCCGCTCATCGTCTTCTTCGGGCGCATCTTCAGGGACCAGCCATGGCGTTCTGTTGCTCAACAGTAATGGAATGGATGTGGTGTACAGTGGAGATAGAATCACCTACAAGGTCATTGGTGGGATCGTTGACCTGTACATATTCTCCGGCCCATCGCCGGAGTCGGTGGTTCAGCAGTACACCGAGTTCATCGGCCGGCCTGCTCCGATGCCCTATTGGTCCTTTGGTGAGTACAGCACATTACTTCGAGTATAATGTGTTTTGTTCTCACTTTTTTTGTGGATAATTGTAGTAATATCTGAAATGGGTTTCATTACTGAGCAAAAAGAACTGAAATTTCTTGCTAGTTGTTGCTCATCATGTCTATTGTTATATGGATTAGGGTTTCATCAATGCCGGTGGGGATATAAGAATGTTTCTGATGTTGAAGGAGTAGTTGCTGGCTATGCAAAAGCTAAAATTCCTCTAGAAGTAATGTGGACCGACATAGATTACATGGACGGATACAAGGATTTTACTCTTGATCCTATACACTTTCCGCAAGACTTGATGAGGAAGCTTGTGGATAAACTTCACCAGAATGGTCAAAAATATGTTATCATCTTGGATCCTGGTATGTGGGTTATATGTGTATATAATTATATATACAGATGCATGACTACTATTCTAAGTTTCTGAGGTTTTGTGTTCTGTGTACAGGCATTAGTGTCAATGACTCTTACGGAAGCTATATCAGAGGAATGAAAGCGGATATCTTCATAAAGCGTGATGGCGTTCCATACTTGGGTGAAGTTTGGCCAGGAAAAGTCTACTATCCTGATTTCTTGAACCCAGCGAGTGAAGCCTATTGGGGAGGTGAGATCAAGACGTTTAGGGACATTCTTCCTGTTGATGGTCTCTGGCTTGATATGAACGAGTTATCGAACTTCATAGACCCTCTTCCCACACCATCATCAAGCCTTGACAACCCTCCTTACAAAATCAACAATTTCGGAGTTTCAAGACCTATCAACAACAAAACAGTTCCAGCAACAGCACTGCATTTTGGGAATGTCACTGAGTATGATGCACATAACTTGTACGGACTTTTGGAATGCAAAGCAACACATGAAGCTTTGATCAATGCGACCGGTAAAAGACCATTTATACTCTCTAGATCAACCTTTGTCAGCTCTGGCAAGTACACTGCACACTGGACTGGGGACAATGCTGCTACTTGGGATGATTTGGCTTACACAATTCCGGGGATTCTGAATTTTGGGCTCTTTGGAATTCCTATGGTTGGAGCCGACATTTGCGGGTTCAGCGGCGATACTACTGAAGAGCTCTGCCAAAGATGGATTCAGGTAAAGACTCATAGGTGTATGTGTATGCAAACATTAATATATATATAGGGATAATTGCAAAAGGAAAGTACCCTTAGGTATTCAATTTTTTTTTTTTGCAAATTCTAGCATTCTTTGGTGATGACAAAAAATGCATTGAACTCATCTTTTTGTTGTACACTGTATCAATATGTTTCAAAATGACATTTTTACTTTTACAATTTTAAAAATAAATCCAAAACTTTCATCTCCCTTAGTTTCAAAGAAGAGGGCTTATGCAAATTAAGGGAGATGAAAGTTCTAGATTATATGTTTTGTACCCAAAAAAATTCAAGAGTAAAATCGTATTTTTTTCAAATACATTGATACAAGTTCAAGGCACTATTTTGTTATCATAAAAGAAGAGGGTCACAATTTGCAAAAAGTGAATACCTCGGGGGTATTTTTGTGCAATTATCCCATATTTATACTTTGAAACATATATTAAGCATTGATTGAGCAATTGACATATCATATTCTTTTGATGAAATGCAGCTTGGGGCCTTCTACCCCTTCTCAAGAGATCACTCTGACATAAACTCAATCCGTCAAGAGCTCTACCTTTGGGATTCAGTTGCAGCATCAGCAAGGAAGGTGCTCGGGTTGCGCTACAGGTTGCTTCCATACTTGTACACGGTAATGTACGAGGCACACGTGAAGGGGACACCTATAGCCCGACCCCTTTTCTTCTCATTCCCTGAAGATACCAAGACCTATGAGATCAGCTCCCAGTTCCTGATAGGGAAGGGTGTGATGGTCTCTCCTGTACTCAAGTCAGGCGCTGTTTCTGTCAATGCATACTTTCCCAAAGGAAACTGGTTCAGCCTTTTCAATTATTCAAATTCAGTGAGTGTGGATTCGGGGAAGTACATAACACTTGATACACCATTGGACCAGACAAATGTGCACATTCAGGAAGGTAACATTTTGGCCATGCAAGGAGAGGCTTTGACCACACGGGCTGCTCGGAAAATGCCATTTGAGCTCTTGGTGGTGGTGAGCAGAGGAAGAAACAGTAGCGGAGAAGTTTTCTTGGACGATGGAGAGGAATTGGAGATGGGAGGAAAGGGAGGAAGATGGAGTCTTGTGAGGTTCTACGGTGGGGTTGCGGGTGCTAGATTGTGGGTTAGGTCAGAGGTTGTGAATGGTGGATTTGCACTGAGCCAGAAGTGGATCATTGATAAGGTGACTTTCATTGGAGCGAAATCAAATAGCAAATATTTAACAGGGTATGAGTTGTGCACTAACACTAGTGAGGGAAGAAGCTTAAGCCAGAAAGAGTATATGAATGCAAACTTGAAAAAGAATGGTAAGTTCCTGGTCGGAGAGATCAAAGATCTATCCATTCTCATCGGACAAGAGTTTTATCTGGAAATGAATCTCAAGTAGAGAATTGTTGTAATGTTCCACAGGATAATGGAGTCTTGTAATGGTATTTTCATACCGTTGTTGTGACTTGAACCTTGATGTTCACGTCAACTTAACTTTAATTATCCCTATATATAACATTGATGATAATGAGAATGAGAACTTTGTGTTTTGAAATTAATCAAGAAACTTAAACCCAATGCATTTAAGTGTGGTATATTTCCATAATTTTGACAAATGAAGAAAATAATTACATGGAAGAGATAACTATTCTAGAGTAGACCTATAGAAGTTGAAGTTTCCATCCTAACTAATGATTAGTTTATTACAAAGATCGATAAGAACATAGATAAAAAAAACGTATGCCTCCTCTCTGCCCTAGCGCGGCAGCGCTGCACGGAAGAGAAGGATGGCCCATGGCCATGATCAAGGCCATGGCTCTAGCCATGATGATGCTTCCCAGTTTCGAAGCAACCACCATCTATGGAGGAGCTATCTCTTGGGATAGTTTTGGTAGCAGCCCTAGCGTTAGGGTTTTGCGAGCAACGGCGGCTCCCGAGGGAGTCTAGGCGCAGGTGGGGGACGGTGGCTCCCGAGGGGGCTTTCGCCGTCGGAGTCCACCATGGGGATCGTGTATCCGAAGCTATATTTGTTGGATTCTGGCGTGCCAGGAGGGGAAGATAGGCTGGCGGGGATCGGCGAGGAAAGCTCGGGACGGGAAAGTTCAGAGGTCGGGCACGACGGCGGGGCCTTGGCAGAGGAGGTCGGCTAGCCCTATTGCATCGGCAATGGAGGAGGCGGGTTCCCAGCAGGTTCTCGGGTCCGACTGGCGGCGCCGAGGAGTTGTTCGGGATGGAGGTCGGGTGCGAGGGGCTGAGCTGGAGCCGGGGGACACGCTGGGACAAGCGCCGCGGGTGGCGGCGGTGTTGCCGGTGGTGGAGTTCTCTTCGGAGACGGACGTGCTGGTGGAGGAGACGGCGGCGTCACTTGCTTGGAGGCGAAGCAAGGGTAAGGGGTTGTGGCAAGTGGACCCTTCTGAGAACCCTACTGGGCCTGACCTGGGCCTAGTTGTGCCGGTGGTGGAGGTGTCCTCTAATGGTGGTTCACATGTAGCAGCGGCGGGGGGCACAAGCACCCCCGCCTCCAGGAATGAGCCTGAGGTGGTCCATGAAGGGGGTGGTCGACTGTGACCCCTTCCTGGCGAGCAGATGGCGAGGGTACCATCGACAGTCGTATTCTGTCTCCCCTACCAGTCCGGTGTCAGCATTCCCGCGTTCAGGAGCCCTAACCTTATCAATCAAGGGAGAACGACGCACGCTGACTCACCGGGGGAGATGGCAGTCCACCAGTATTCCCCTCTCACTCGGCTGGCTCGGCCAGTGCCAATTGGTAGAAGCATGCTGTGTCGGTCTCCAGAGTTCAGCTGGAAGCTACCGCAGATATCCCCCTTCAACCGCCCTTAAACATCGAGCAACAGTTACTTTATGTTATTGCTTTCTGTTTTTGAATTGGAGTTTCTCCTGTAAGGTGGGTACAGTTATGTACTCCATCCACTATCTTTATTTTCAGTAATAATATTACCCGTTCTTCTAAAAAAATGATTAGTTTATTACTATTGATTAGACATGGAACGAAATGTGACCGAATACTTTGATCAAAATAATCAAATAGTGCTTATATTGGGTAACAATCCTTTATACTATCTTGAATCCTTGTCACTTTTCAATGACAAACAAATCATAACAAGAATTTGGAAGATACAAGATGCCCCCATATATGATAATTGAGGAGAAAAAAAAATGGTTACAGTGTTTTTACATAAATACATTATTCAAATAAGAATGAATATAGAAAGACCATACCAAACCCCACCACAGCATAACTTACACACACTCCTGCTCCATCCCCAAACCAAATGGATATGATTAGAAGTAGAAGTGTTAAGCTCAATCTTCTTCTTCGTTTTAGCTTCTACTTGTGCTTTTACTCATGCTCCTCCGAATCGAATGCTAATACCGATAACCCAGTTGGGTTTGGATACACAATCCGATCGGCCTCCGTCCACTCCTCCGGCGCCGCGTTGACTTCCCATCTCCGACTCATCGAGCGCTCATCCGCTTACGGCCCCGATGTTCCCAATCTCACTCTCTTCGCCGAGTAAGCTTTCTCTTCTTCCAGATACTTCCCACTCTTTCATTGAATTTGAAATCCCCTGTTTTGTTTCTGTTCCACAATCAGGTTGGAGACAGATGATCGGTTGCGAATCCGAATCACAGACTCCGATCAGCAGAGATGGGAGGTCCCAAACCATATCATTCCCCGCCGATCTCCCTCCCCACTCCCGGAAAACCACCTCCCAGCCTCTGAAAACCGCCTCTCCTCCCCTGCCTCCGACCTCGTCTTCACCCTCCGCAACACCACCCCATTCGGCTTCTCCGTCGCCCGCCGCTCCTCCGGCGACGTCCTCTTCGACGCCTCCCCAAACCCATTGGACCCCACCACCTTTCTCGTCTTCAAGGACCAGTACATCCACCTCTCCTCCTCGCTCCCCGCGAAGCGGTCCTCTCTGTTCGGCCTCGGGGAGCACACCAAGAGCTCCTTCAAGCTTGTCCCCAACCAGACCCTCACGCTCTGGAATTCTGACATCCTTAGCGCGAATCCGGACCTCAATCTTTATGGGTCGCACCCATTTTACCTAGATGTCCGTTCATCGTCTTCTTCGGGCGCATCGTCAGGGACCAGCCATGGCGTTTTGTTGCTCAACAGCAATGGAATGGATGTGGTGTACAGTGGAGATAGAATTACTTACAAGGTCATTGGTGGGATCGTTGACTTGTACATATTTTCCGGTCCATCGCCGGCATCGGTGGTTGAGCAGTATACTGAGCTCATCGGCAGGCCTGCTCCGATGCCCTATTGGGCCTTCGGTAAGTACAAGTTACAATACAACACACTTAATCAGTACTTGCTCCCGAGGCCAATTCCAGTAGAAAATATCCATAGTATATGTGCATATTCTGGGGTTTTGGTCTATTTGCATATTCTGGCGGCAACTCTGAATGTCTATGTCATTTCCTGACGCTGCTATAAAAGGTAGATCTATCGACCAGTACTAGGAACATCCGTACTCTTTTGACCGAAGTTGAAAGGTTGAAACTAAAAATAGAAAAACAAATGATCTCTTTTCTTTTTAGTTTGGTTAAAATAATTTATTCACTGTCCATGAATTTTATGTAGCTTGATAGGAAAGATTGATTGTCACGCCTAAAATCCGGTTTTGGCCGGACTCGAGACGTGACTTGAAATAAACGAGGTAAAAATAGCAACAGTAATAAACTCTTTCAAGTTGGAACGAATTCTAAAATATTTCTCAAGTAATGCGATCCAAAATCTCAAATACAACGTCAAAACTCAACATGTAACGTAAGAATAATAAAGTTCAACTACGTGGACCAACACGTCTCTAATACGACCCTCAAGACATCCAGAAGCGCCCGAGCCTCGAATCCCTTAGATAACAAGTACGCCTGCACACACAATAAGTAAACAAGTAGGGGTGAGCTTACGCTTAGTAGGGAAAAACATAACAACTTTAGCCTCCAATTTTAGTGATAAAACTGTTTTAGTCCGATGTTACGAAAGCACTTAATACTCTTAGACCCAAAGGTTGTAGTAAATACAGAAGATGTCACAAAAGCTCCTAATACCTTTAGACCAAAAGATGAAGTAAACATATAAAAGCAACAGAAGAATAACGCATTCTCAAGGATAACGATAACCTCCCGGAGGATAAATGGAAAACACTATAATAAAGTAAAATACCATCACACACAATTTACAATTAAACACCATTAGTCAATGATATACTAAGAAGTCAGTATAACGAAGAACAGTAACGCATTCTTAAAGGTAACAGTAACTTTAAAAGATTACGTGAAATGTACTATAAATACGTCATAACCACGAAATGGGAACAAGTAATATCACACCAACCATTTGCTTTCTCAAGCCTCCGATCCATGAATAGATTTTGGTGTCACATCGGTTCCCATACTCCGATCCACCAGAGTATTCATCTCATATCAGATTTTTCCTCGGTCCAGAGGTAGCACATACATCGGGGCTACCGGAAAACATCCCTGAGGGACGCTCATCGTCGGGATTCCCGGAAATGCCCCCAAAGGACCATAGGTCATAGGGAACCAAGGTAGTGCTCCCGTAGGATGCATACGCTTGGGTGGAACCACAATAATCATTTCTCGCAGAGTAAACCACCCAATTGCTCCGTAGGGTCCACCTCCAATGCCCTCAGGCTCCGATAATCAATGCCCCGTAGGGTCCAATAACCAATGCCCTCAGGCTCCAATAATCAATATCCCGTAGGGTCCAATAACCAATGCCCTCAGGCTCCAATAATCAATGTCCCGTAGGGTCCAATAACCAATGCCCCCAGGCTCCAATACTCAACCATTATCCCACAGGATCTGCCAAAACACCAACTACCACAACACCACCGGATTACACCCCCCCCCCCCCCCCCCCCCCGGTGTAGTACTGAACCGAACAACCAAACATCTCAAGAACATAAATAAGGGAAACACATTATAATTTATCCACCAATCAATACTTATCGAGTCATACTTTCACCACAACACGACAAAGACATCCAGTAGTCCTCTACACTTACCGTTATACTTACCTGTCACGAACCATCGGTACATCGATCACCTGATTGTACCGTTTGGCACAATCAGTCATACTCGATCATCCGTTCAACCAAACAATTATTCCAACATTCAATCACTCAACCAATCAAGTAAACATTCAATCAACCAATCATGTAAACCTTCAACCGAGCATTCAATCATACAATTTAACTAGTTTCATTAGACTCTTAGCTTATCCTGAACTAGGCAAACAAGCATGTGAAGCAAACACAAACAACTAATCCGAGGGCCCTTCAGGGCCTCTCTACCAGTAAAGCAATTCCCAAGTATTGAAAGCGAACTACACTAGTTATTCTCATCCTAAGCATGCATACTAGACACATCCGGTTATTAGTAATTGAAAGACGATTATTCTAGTTATTCGCATCCTATATGCAATTCTAGGACCTTTCCAATTTTATTAACCTAATATGCATACTAGTATTGAAATACTCGAGTAGTTAGACTTTCCCTACCTTGCGGTCTTCCTCTAATTCTTCAAGTTGACGGAGTCCAAGCTAGCCTCCTCTCCGCTCTTCACACGGTTCCCCGAAAAGTCTTCGTCTTTCGGGCTCGAATCCAAGATCTTGGATCACAATCAAACTCTAATTAAAAGCTAACCAATGTGTAATCAATCAAGCTCAAAAGACTCCACCCAATGCTCCAAAATATACTCTTGAAGTAGACGAAAAAGATCGAAAAGGGGTTTAAAGGGACCAAAACTGGTCTGCCACGGATCTGGTCACGGATCCGTGGGCTGCGCCGTCACGGATCTCTTCACGGAGCCGTGTCTGACGCCGTCAAGGTCTCCCTCACGGAGCCGTGACGTCCTCCGTCATGGTACCTGTCACGGGTCCGTGACGTCTGGTACTGTTCACCCGTCTGCTTCCTCCAGCTTCGGGTTTTCACGATTTTTACCCTCCAAACCTCCATGGATGACCTTTTAAAGCTCCAAAAACAGTTCCTAAACGTCTCTACTTCAAAACCCACCATGGGTGTTCATCAAAACTCTAAAAACACGAATTAAAACCACCAACTATTAACAAAAACCTCCAAAACTTCCATAACCAAACTCAAACTTCAAAACCTAAACAAGTTCTTCCATTCTCCCTCAAAACCCATGAACCAAAAGTTGTAGAAACGAAATTAGATGAGAGATTTACCTTGAGGATGAATAGTAGAAGAGAAATCAAGTGTTTTAGAAAGGATTTGGATAGAAGATAGCTTCAAGCTTCCATTTTTCCTCCTTTCTTCTTCTTCAAGCCTCCAAAACCAATTTTATCATTTCTCTCTCTCCCAAATTCGGCTGCCTTGGTAATTGTGCTGAAATGAGTCTCACAATGGGCCTTAAACCTAGAGGGGATAGTGTCCAAAATACCCCCTTACTTCATCTCTTCCCAACAACAACTAATAAGGGCATAAGGGTCATAATACACCCAATTCTTCCCTTCCAAGCAAGCATGGACACTTGTCCATGTGTGGACCACTCTTAACTTAATTAAATTCCAGCACACAAAATTATCGGATTTCGCTCTAAATCGGGTCACAATTGATCGATAAAGTCCCGGTTTGACTTCTTCCAATATTAATGTCAACGGAAAGGAAACGGCCCAAATAAGCCAGCCGTGATAGTGGCTAAGCATTTTGGGCCCCGGAAAGGTCCCGAATGACTTCCGGAGTCATCGATTGACTTTTCCAGCTGAAAGTCAAACTTCGTCCATAGTCACCGGTTTGATCGGAGTCGATCGGGGGTGGTTCTTACATTGATCGAGTAAAAAAAGAATTTAATTAACGTGCATTCTTTTCGTTTTCATCACGGTCGATGGACTTGGAGTTAACAGGCAAAGAGTTTGCGGAATGCTTGAGAATTTTGGGTAGTGTCGAGCAACCCAATGACGAAGCTTCCGTAACCAAGTTACTGTACCCCCCTTCTCTATCATGTTGCCATGACCAAAGTCCAGTTCTTGGTGAGTTCCCTATTTGGGTAGCAAATCGATCAGTGGAATGCTCTAGACCTTCTGGTTCCAAGCCCACTAAATTTTGCATATTCATATTTGCAGTTCTACTGGGACATGACCTGTAGTTCCCATCGAGATCGTCTCCCATTAGTCTGAGACCATGGTACCAAGGGCAGGCACATCCCCCCTAACCAAACAATTCGGAGCGAACCAAAACTGGATAAAAAAGATGACCCACATTATCCGTTTTCGCATGGAAAATGGGGTAGACTAGTGACAAATAAACCTACTTGTGACAGAGATTTGCTGCCACCTAGATACAGTCTGTGTGAATCCTCCAAAAAAATTCTTAATCCGTGAAATGGTCGGGATGTCCCGAACCCTATCCAGGAAAGGGATTGGTTTAGTCCTAACCACCGATGATATAGTTGATGTAGCAGACGATACCCAAATTTAGATGGGTACTGAGCTTTCTTGTATCTGTCTAGACGGATCAAGAGACCTCAATCATCAAGATCCTTCGAGTCCCTTTGGTCAAAGATCTCCTATATAAGGTCTACATCCCATTCCTTAAGGTTGTACAAACACTAAAGAAGATAGAGGATTTTTTGTGGTTAATGACATGGCCCAACATTATTAAGAAGGATTCTAGAAAATCTCGTAGGTAGGTGGCTTCTGTCCAACTTCTTTACAAAAGATATAATAGTCGTTTGCAAATAAATGTGGGTGATCTGGGGAGCACCCCTTACAACCTAACACCCCGTGATCCATCGGGTACTTTCTGTTTCCTTCACCAATATGAAGAGACCCGCTTTACAAAGGAGAAATAGATACAAGGATAACGAATGGATCCCCCTAAAAGGTCAGGTGCTCTCAGTCTCCCTCCTTCTTGAGCTTACCATGTACTAGAGTGTGTATATGCATAGTGAGTAGGAATGACCATACTACTATATCATATTCTTTAATCATAACGAGTTTGAGAGCTATAAAACCAACTTTACCTTGGGTCTTCCTAGAGGGCCAACAGGCATCTAAAGAGCAACCAAGGTAATGAGGGAAGTAGAGTGTCGAACTTAGGCCGACTTTAGAAGGACGAGGTATGTATTCCCATAGACACCCGTTGGTCGTCTCCGAGTCATTTGACCTGGCGAGGTCTCGTAACAAACTTCACCTGAGAGTTATTGGCATTTGATGTGACGATAGATCGATATTACCTCCTTCGTATCCTTCATCATGAGGTTATCGGTGGGTGCCAAAGCTGTAGAGGAAGTCCCTTCCACTATTTGTGGTGAACATAGTCGCATGATCGGCCATTTGTGCCATACAGTCAAGTAAATTTCAAGAGACCAAGGGATTGTCACGTGGGTGTCCCACTCCCCTAAGTCTGTTGTCCATAGTCCTCATCGGTTCCATATGGTTTTTGATGTGTTGTCTGGTGGTTTAGAGGGGGTATCATCTTCGTCCCATGTCGGTTGCTCCCACAGATCCGGTCATTTCTCCCAATCTCGAAGATATGTCCCTAGTGGCTGGGAGCACATCCCGCAAGGGTCCCTATTAGGTGGAGTTCAGATTGGTTGGATTCCCGCTCCTATCTCCTCCTCGACATGGGTTTGATGGTTCACATTTCGGACTATAAGGTGTGGTGCAGGAGGAGGGAGGGACCACGGTGGTAGTGACCAAATGGTGTCCGTAGGGGGCGGTGGCGAGAGAATCATAGTCGGGCGAAGTATGGTGGAGTGTACTTAGGAGGTCTTCATGGATCTCCATAATCTGTCATTCTAGGTCATGATAGTGGGGCGTTCGGTCGGTAGTAGTGACGACAATGAGGACAGTGATGGCGACACGGGAGGTCAGAGCATGTAACAATGGAGGCGGCTATGGACGAGAGGGGCATAGAACCTTAAAGGCCAGATTTGAAGGTCTCAGATTATAATCAGGACAAAATTGAAAAATAATTCTAGTTCTGCAACTATTAGTTTAAGTTTTTTAAATGAGAACATTACTTGATTTAGTAGGATATTTTATTTTGTATTTTGATACTTTTTTTGTATTATGAAAATATAGCTTATAGCTTATATTTTAAAATTTTGATTATATTTGTATAATATATTATCAATAATAATAAATAAAATTAAATAAAATCCACCTAAGCTCCGACTAATCTCCGCCTAACGCTTAATGAGGAGTCATCATCGCCCGACTAGCGTCTAACGCTTTTTACAACCTTACCTCGAAGTATCTTGAGATGACCCCAATCACCCTTGAGGTCCGAGACCTCTGTAGTTCCATGCGAGAACCTTCATCAATATCAACCACGCCAGTGAGATCCGAGAGAGGTGGATTGGGTTCACCATGGATGCATCCCTAGACCTCTCACGGGTTAGAACGCTAAGACTATGTTTATAATTATATAAGTTTCATTGCTTTTTAAGCAAGACTATAACGAAAACTGACCTTTTATTTTGTTGATGATCGTATTAGCATCTAAAACGGGTTTCATTTGGTGTATTATCATTTGGATTAGGGTTTCATCAATGTCGATGGGGGTATAAGAACGTTTCCGATGTTGAAGGAGTGGTTGATGGCTATGCAAAAGCTGAAATCCCACTAGAAGTAATGTGGACGGACATAGATTATATGGATGGATACAAGGATTTTACTCTTGATCCTGTAAACTTTCCGCAAGACTTGATGAGGAAGCTTGTGGATAAACTTCACCAGAATGGTCAAAAATATGTTATCATCTTGGATCCTGGTATGTATCTATGTGGGTTATTGTTGGGATTTAAACCTTCTCAGTATATTGATTGAATCATCTATAAATATACAATTACAAATCATGTCAATAGATTCAAAACTATACAAAATATCTATCTTAGAGTTTGATCATATTCAAACTCTAATATGCCTTATCACTAACACGCCCCTGCAGTCTGAACGGGAGGTTCGTATACGTTCAGGCTGGACCGAAAATCAAGAAAGATGACCCTCGGCAAGCCTTTAGTGAATACGTCTGCAATCTGCGAGCGGGAGGGGACTTGAAGAACTCGAACGTGTCCTTTTGCTACCTTCTCACGAACAAAGTGAATGTCGAGCTCGTTGTGCTTGGTGCGCTGATGCTGGACGGGATTACCAGATAGGTATATGGCACTGATGTTGTCACAATATACTAGTGTAGCACGAGATAGAGGACAATGAAGCTCGAGTAAAAGGTTCCGAAGCCAACAAGATTCGGACACAACATTAGCAACCCCTCGGTATTCGGCCTCAGTACTAGAACGAGAAAGTGTGGGTTGCCGTTTGGAGAACCAAGATATCAGGTTGTCCCCCAAGAAAACACAGAATCCAGAGGTAGATCGGCGAGTGTCTGGACAGCCGGCCCAATCAGCGGTGTAAGAGACGAGACCGGAGATCGGTGAGGAGTATAAGTGAAGGCCAAGACTCTTCGTCCCTTGGAGATACCGAATGATACGCTTCAAAGCGCCCATGTGACTAGTCCTCGGGTCATGCATGTGTAGGCATATCTGCTGAACTGCATAAGAGATATCAGGTCTCGTGAATGTGAGGTACTGGAGCGCCCCTGCAAGACTACGGTATAGAGTCGGATCCTCAAAAGGAGAGATGTCAGAAGCACCGAGCTTCCCTTGAGTATCAACTGGCGTCGCTGATGCAGAACAAGATGCCATACCGGCACGCTCAATAATGTCGGTGGCGTATTTCTGCTGAGAGAGAAATAAACCACCTGAATGACGAGTGACGGCAATGCCCAGGAAATATGACAGAGGACCCAGATCCTTCATAGCGAACTCGGAGCTGAGGCTGGTCATGATGGAGGGCCGGAGAGAGTCGCTCGAGGAGGCCAAGATAATATCATCGACATAGAGCAGGATATAGGCGATGTCGTGCCCATGGCGATAGATGAATAATGAATGATCAGACCTGCTATGAGAAAAACCAAACGATGATACAAAATCAGTAAATTGTTGGTACCAGGCCCTAGGTGCCTGCTTGAGACCGTAGAGAGAGCGGTTCAATAGACAGACATAATTAGGGTGACTAGTGCTCCGAAAACCAAGAGGCTGATGCATGTAGACCGTCTCGTTAAGATTGCCATGCAGGAAAGCATTCTTAACATCGAGCTGATGAATGGACCAGGATCGGGAGACAGCAATACTAAGCACTGTACGTATGGTTGTCGGTTTAACCACGGGGCTGAAAGTCTCATCGCAATCAACACCAACCTGCTGAGACCTGCCATCACCAACAAGACGAGCCTTATATCGCTCAAAAGAACCGTCAGAACGAGTTTTATGCCGAAAAATCCACATGGAACGAATAACATTCATTCCCACAGGACGTGGAACTAGAACCCACATCTTAGTATTAATCAAAGCATTAAATTCTTCTGTCATAGCAAGTTTCCAATTAGGATCAATCAGAGCATCTTTAGGATTACGGGGGATAGGGGATATAGATGTGGTAGAGTGGAGGTCAAAAATCACCTTAGGTTTGGAGATGCCGGACCTGCTCCGTGTGACCATTTGATGTGCTGGTGCATAAGGAACAGGATCCGGAGCTACAACCGGAGGTGATTGCTGGGCCTGTGCCGGTCCTGGTGGAGAAGAGGGCTCGGGCCGAGGCTTGGGTGATCTGGTGGGACTAGCCTGTCTGGTTGGGCTGGCGTGATCGGTTGGGGTTGTATGGCTGGTTGGGCTAGCGGGAGCTGCTGGGCCGTGCTCGAAGCGCTGAGAGCTTGGAGCCGACCCAGGTGGGACTGGGCTTGGAGCATGGCGTAGGACGGGTAGAGCACCATGAGCTTGGTTGGGGCTATGGTTGGGTTTGGCTGGTGAGTCCGGGCCAAAAAATAGCTGAGTCCGTGTAGCTGGAGATATTGGGTCAGATAAAAAATCATAGCTATGTGGCGAGGGTGAGCAAGAAGAAGCAAATGGAAACACCGTTTCATCAAATAATACATGCCTCGATATAATGAATTTGTTATTTTGTAAATTAAAACAAACATACCCTCGATGATTAGGAGGATATCCGACAAAAACACATGGTGTAGACCGAGCCTGCAGTTTGTTAATTGTGGTAGATGGAAAAAGAGGAAAACACAAACAACCGAAAACACGCAGGTGAGAATAAGAAGGAATACGACGATAGAGAGCAAAAGTAGGAGACGAGAAATTAAGCAATTTAGATGGGAGAATATTGGACAGGTAAGTAGACATGGACAATGCATACTGCCAATAAGACGGGGGAATGGACGCATGAAGAAGTAGGGTACGAACCATGTTGTTGATACTTTTGATCTTGCGTTCTGCACGTCCATTCTGCGAGGAGGTATGTGGACACGAGAAGCGGAACACCAATCCGGACGAATCACCAAATGTACGAAACGGAGAGTTGTCGAACTCCTTTCCATTATCACACTGAAAACTTTTTATAGAGACCCCAAATTGTGTAGAAACATGAACACTAAATGAAAGAAATAACTTGAAAACATCAGATTTCTTGCCCAAAGGAAATGTCCAGACAAAATTAGTGAAATCATCAAGTAATATCAAATAGTATTTGTGACCAGACGTGCTCAAAACAGGAGATGTCCATAGATCAGCATGTACAATATCAAAGGGTGCATAAGTAACAGTAGCAGATGTTTGAAAAGGAAGCCTAACGTGTTTACCAAGGACACAGGACTGACTGACAGAATTAAAATTGTGCTTACACCCAATAAGATTATTACGACGAAGAGAATTAAACACCGGAGACCCCGGATGACCTAAGCGAGAATGCCATAATCCTGAAGACACAGTTGCAGAAGCTGAAAAAGGAAATGACGACTGACAAGAAATATTAGGTGTGACGGGATACAAGTCGCATGTGCTATTGCATCTCAAAACCAAGTGTCCTGTCAGATAATCCTTCACATAAAACCCAAGTGGGTCAAATTCAATCGAGACATTATTATCACAGGTAAAACGGCGTACAGAAACTAAGTTCTTAACAAGTTTCGGGGCATGGATAACGTTATTTAAGGTGTATTGGGGATGTGTGGGAAATAATGTTGCTTATCCATAACCAGAAATAAGGATGTTATTCCCGGCACCAACAATAACAGAACGATTAATATTTGAATTAATATAAGAACGTAAGGTACCTGAGTTTGCCGTCATATGAGAAGAGGCACCCGAGTCCATGTACCATTTTTGATCAGGAGCTGGTTGCATGGTAAGATTGGCCATGGCGTTGGAAACGTCCGTCGGAACTGCTAAGTGGGCCTGATAAGAAACAGATGGTCTGGAGCCCAAAAAACTTTGCTGGCCCTGTTGAGGCAGCTGATTCTGCTGAGGAGATGGGCCACGGATCCACGGGCCTGGTGCAGATAGAGGATGTGTGCTGGTCCAAGGTTGGGTCCAAAACTGAGGCCCGTTCAACATGGGCTAATGCCCAAAACAGGGAGAAGTTACTGCCGGTCCAGACCAAGTATTGGAGTGCTGGACGTGATCAGTTGCAGCCATCGACAACGATCGAAGAATTGGGCGTCGTGGAGGTGCTGCTGAGGTATGTGCGGCGTGGAGGTGCTGCTGCAGAAGGAGTCGCCGGTGGAGGCGAGATGTGCAGGTTAGCAGGATTGCCAATTAAGATCGCAAGAGCTGCGATTCAGTTTCTGCAACAGAGATCGCAAGGACTGAGACGCAGAACGTCTACGATGCGATTCAGGGTGCGCAGGTAGAGACGCGATGTGGAGAGGTCTGCGAGATCCACGGGCCTGGAAATTGTGACTGGAGAAGAGGTCAAACGCAGCGTCAGAGTTGATTCGCTGTGTTTGATCGTGCAGCAACAAAAACAGGAAATAGGAAACGTCTACGCTGCTGCGATCTGGAGTGGCTGAGGTTAGTGGAACTCGTCCGAAGCTACAAAACGGAGCCGGGATGCAGGTTCGGTAATGGCAACCTTAAACAAAGCTCTCTGCGATGATCTTGTGAGGAAGCAGTCGTGATTTGCGACTGGAGAAAACACGATCAGCAAATGGAACAGCAGAAGAAGGAGATTGCAAGCTGCGCGAACAGAGGGAGAAAAAAGAAGCGGAAGCGAAAATCAGATTCGATTTTGCTCTGATACCATGTTGGGATTTAAACCTTCACAGTATATTGATTGAATCATCTATAAATATACAATTACAGATTATGTCAATAGATTCAAAACTATACAAAATATCTATCTTAGAGTTTGATCATATTCAAACTCTAATATGCCTTATCACTAACAGTTATAACTTATAAGTATATGCATCATGGCTACTTTTTAAAGTTTCTGATGTTTTATGTACAGGCATTAGCGTGAACGAAACTGATGGAAGCTACAACAGAGGAATGGAAGCTGATATCTTCATAAAGCGTGATGGTGTTCCATACTTGGGTGAAGTTTGGCCAGGACCAGTCCACTTCCCTGATTTCTTCAACCCCGTTACTGAAGCGTATTGGCAAGACGAGATCAAGAGGTTTCTAGACATTCTCCCTGTTGATGGTCTCTGGCTCGATATGAACGAGTTAGCGAATTCTTTAAACCCTCTTCCCACGCCATCATCGAGCCTCGACAACCCTCCTTACAAGATCAACAATTCCGGAGTTTCAAGGCCTATCAACAACAAAACTGTTCCAGCAACAGCATTGCATTTTGGGAATGTAACTGAGTATGATGCTCATAACTTGTATGGTCTTTTGGAATGCAAATCAACGCATAAAGCTTTGATCAATGTGACCGGTAAAAGGCCTTTTATACTCTCTAGATCAACCTTTGTCGGCTCTGGCAAGTACACGGCACATTGGACAGGGGACAATGCTGCTACTTGGGATGATTTGGCCTACTCTGTCCCGGGGATTCTGAATTTTGGGCTCTTTGGGATTCCTATGGTTGGAGCTGACATTTGTGGGTTCATGGACGATACTAATGAAGAGCTTTGTCAAAGATGGATTCAGGTAAAGACTCAAACATTGATACGATAGAAACTCGATTATGAAACATATCATTGTGTTCTTATGAAATGTAGGTTGGGGCCTTTTACCCCTTCTCAAGAGATCACTCTGACATAAACTCAATCCGTCAAGAGCTCTACCTTTGGGATTCAGTTGCAGCATCAGCAAGGAAGGTGCTCGGGTTGCGCTACAGGTTGCTTCCATACTTGTACACGTTAATGTACGAGGCACACGTGAAGGGGACACCTATAGCCCGACCCCTTTTCTTCTCATTCCCTGAAGATACCAAGACCTATGTGATCAGCTCCCAGTTCCTGATAGGGAAGGGTGTGATGGTCTCTCCTGTACTCAAGTCAGGCGCTGTTTCTGTCAATGCATACTTTCCTAAAGGAAACTGGTTCAGCCTCTTCGACTACTCGAATTCAGTGAGTGTGCATTCGGGGAAGTACATAACACTTGATACGCCTTTAAACCAAACAAATGTGCATATCCAGGAAGGTAACATTTTGGTCATGCAAGGAGAGGCCATGACTACTCGCGCTGCTCGAGAAACTCCATTTGAGCTCTTAGTGGTCATCAGCAGTGAAAGAAACAGCAGCGGAGAGGTTTTCTTGGATGATGGAGAGGAATTGGAGATGGGAGGAGAGGGAGGAAGATGGAGTTTTGTGAGGTTCTATGGTGGGGTTGCGGGTGGTAGATTGTGGGTTAGGTCAGAGGTTGTTAATGGTGGATTTGCAATCAACCAGAAGTGGATAATTCATAAGGTAACTTTTGTTGGAGTGAATTCAAATACCAATTTTCTTACCGGGTATAAGTTGTGCCCTCATGAGGAGAGAGGCTTCAGCCAGATAGCAGATATGAATACATACTTTGGATACTTGGAAATGAAAGGCAAATTCCTTATAAGAGAGATTAACGAATTATCGATTCTCATCGGACAAGAATTTTATTTGGAAATGAATGTCATGTAAGAATAACTAGGTCTTGTAATTTTGAATTCGAATTTTACGTCAACTTAAATTCGATTTTTCGAATATATATTCTCGTTTACTTTCTAATTTCATGAAGAAATCGATCACACAAATAATAGATATGGTTAATTTCAACAACTAGGGTATGTAATTGACTAATTTTACAAAGGGTTAAATACTTTTTGGTACCCTTATGTTTGGTCCACGAACGTTTTGGTACTCTTATGATATTTTATTCTAATTTGGTACCATTATGTTCGATCCACGGACATTTTGAGTTACTTAGGGTTAAAAAACTAACATACCAAAGTGAAATGTTCATTTTACCCTTTATCATTTTTGTTGACTTTTGACTTAAGAGTAAAAAGATTGTTTTATCTTTTTACTAGATTTAATTTCCTTAACATTTTAATTAATTTTCAAAAATTATGTATTTAATTTTCTTTAAATACTCATTATTACTATTTTTCCTTACTGTTTTTCACTTTTTTATAAATTAAATATTACAAAAAATAAAAATACAAAACATATTTCTCGTAAAAACGATTCTCAAAGCCTCGACAAGAACAATGTTCTTCATCTTGCTGGATTCATAAATCAATACCCACCGGCGGCGACAGAGACCTTGCTTCCGGTTCAACGAAGTTTTGATTCGCTCCTCCGACAACTTCACCCAGTTCCTGACGTCAGGCAAGAGCGACGAACAAAACGTGTCCACACACCTTCATTCCGTCCAGGCTTTCCCGTGCCTGAGCAGCCTCCCCCTTCAATCGAAATCGCACAAACCCAAAGAGTTGTTGTTTGCGATTCGGTCGGTTAAGAGCAGACGCGAACACAACCTCTCCAAAGGAACCAAACGAATTTTGGAGCCAATCCTCTGTTGTACCGTATGGGAGATTGCACACGAAGAGTTCGTCCTCTACGACTTCGTGGGAAATGCAGTGAATCGTGACAGAGTCGTTGCAGCACCTACTACGACACGGCTGCCACGACCGTTGCAGGTGCTTTAAGTAACAGAGTCTGAAAAAGTCACCAACTTGTGAGGTTGTTCTAGGGTGATGGAAAAGAAGTCGACATGGAGGAGGAAGGAGGAGCGGTTGTCCTTTTCTGCCTTTTGTTTGGTTGTTCTTTCCTCATACAATTCATATTGCTGACTGTTCTATCAAGTTGCTGCAACACCAAGCAAACATGGCAGAAAAGTGGGTCAGGTTTCCTCTGGCTCTGGTTTTGTTCGGAGGAGGAAGGCACGACGTCACCGACCGGAGAAGGGAGAAGCTGGTGGGTTGAAGCATTTAGGTATCTGGTTGTCATCTCAGAGCGATGGTGGGGATGCTTTGCACGCTGTGAAGACCGGGACGCTGTCGGTTGTTACTGTGAAAATGCAGTAGTTAGAAAATGTCGTTCCACGCAGTATAATTTGTGTGAAGAGGAGGTTTTCATCTGCAATTTACCATACGACACTTCACCGGCTTGGGTCCGTAATGTATTCGGAGAATTTGGAGAGATTCGTACCTCCTCTGTTTTGTCCTGACCTAATCGCAAGGGGAGCTATTTCGGTTTCATTCGATACAGTTTGCAGGTTGAGGCAAACCAGGCCGTCTCCAGCTTAAACGGTTTCAAAATCAATGGATTTACTCTATTTTTAGCCATTTCCCGGTGCCGGAAAGCTTCATCGGAGTCGAAGATTGTGAAACAGAGCATGGGCGAGGTTGCTAAGAGTACTTGTGATATCGTCATGGGTGCTGCATGTGTGTCCACGGGCGAAAGGACATCTCACCTGGTTAGACTTCTGACTGGAGACTCGTCGGGGAGGACGTCTCGGGGCGATGGAAACTCACTGGTTCTGAGCGGAATTCGCAATCTTGATAATTCAAATTTCGAAGTTCTTCATGATCTAGTGGTTTCGAGCGCGATTCACGTGAATGAGGATCATGGTCAACGCAAGGAGGAGATCGCATCAGATGGTCGCGCTGATCTGTCTTGCGATTGTGGGGGAAGACGATAAAGTTACACGGTTTCAAAAATTTGGGCGTGGACTTTCAGTTGGACCTGGGCCTGAAACGGCCCAACCAGCCTGTATTGGTGTAAATATGGGATCAGACCCTATTGGGTCTGTGATTGGGCCTATTTTAAGGCCAATCCATCCAATTAGTAAGGCCCAATCATTAGAATCGGGCTAGGTTTCAATAGGTCGGTTTTGGGCCTGGAGACCCGCATTCCTTCATCCGCTGTGGATATTTCGGGAGCTATTGTGTCTCTTCAGGTGGAAAATGGAGATCCGATCAGGGTTCTTTAAAGTAGTCCGTCGAAGGAGGCTCTTCTTCAACCTCCAAATCTTAAAACTTTAAACAAGGGCCGTCATTCGAAGCAGCCTTCTAGAAACTCGAGTCGTCATAGTCAGCCTCCCAAGTTCTTATGCGATTACTATACTACTCATATCAAATCAGCCCATTCTAGGAGCCGGGAGAGATATGTAAAACCAGTGGACATTGGGAAACAGATCTTACAACAAACTCAAGCTGCTCAACTGGCACATGCAGCTAAAGCTTTTGATGACCCGACCTTGACTGCGGAAGGTGAAGAGTGGGTCACTGATGGGTGATTTTGTGATCCTTTTTGTTTTTGTTTCGGGTTTTGTTCCCACTGCTCCTTTTGAGAGCTTTCATGTAATGGTTGTCTTTGGTTAGATCTTGCTTGGATCTAACTTTTTTCTAATAAATCTTTTCGAACTTATCAAAAAAAAAGTAACAGAGTCTGAAGCTGCTATGCTACAAGGAAAGAGCAAAGAGTTGAGATAAGAAAAATACAAAAAGGAGAAGAGAGATTTGTGGTTGAAGAAAAAAGTTCAATGCTAGCTCCTATAACAGTGAAGTAGAGAAGTCTGTCATTGAAGAAAGATGTACGATGCTAACTCCTATAGTCATGTTCTTGGATGAGAGTTGCATTTATTGGGATATTCCTCCCATAAAAATTGTAGGATCATATCATATTTGGGAAAATCAATGAAAGAAAAGCTCGTCTATGATATTTGGTCAAGGGGAAATCAGAAGTTTCAAAGACTTTCCGATCACTTAATACTTACAAGGCTAGTGGAATGTTCAACCAGACAACCAGCCTTGAGTACAAACCTTTCAAAAGGAAAAAGGATTGTGTTACAATTACAAATAAGAACTAAACAGAACGTTTTGGGTTAAGTAGCATCTATTGATGCTACGTTGTTTTGGGTATCAAGTCAGCGTTTTTATCATCAGAAGAGTTGACCAGTCAGATGAGGATAAATAACAAATTGGAAGCTGGTTTCGGGATCTTTGGTCTGAGTATTGATCTGGTTCAGTTTGGAGATATCTCCCAGCTTGTGTGCGAGAGATTAATGTAGAAACTAGTCTAGATTTAGATTGTAAATAAAGTGTTGTTTAATAAATTATCTTCGAGTGTTTTTGTTTGGATTAGACCCTGACACAACCTAGAACAATAATTGCATTTCTGCAAAAGAACTTGAATGAGAATATATGTTCCGACAAAACATCGAAAACCTACAGATGACCTACTTTACAAGGCTCTCTCGTCATTGTGGGACCGAGGAGGGTTCTATACTTAGGCAATTTAACACTACTTTTGCAAGGAGACTACTTCCCATATTGTCACACCCCAAATCCGGTTATCGCCGGACTCGAGGCATGACGGGTCATAGAAGACGAATAAACAATAAAAAAATATTTAAAACTTGAAAACTTGAAAACCTCCAAAAGTACCTCAAACCATAAACTTCAATGTAAGGTATAAGTAACCCTTAGGGGGTGTAATCATAATTCATCACAAAATCTGGTTCAACTGAAATAAAGATAAACACGAAGTCTCTAAGGACACTCACACCGAGAAGCTCCCGAGCCTCTACTCCTCTATCAAACCTGTAGACACAACAAAGAACTCGCAGGGGTGAGCTTACGCTCAGTAGGGAAAACACATAACAGGATAGACCTTCAACTCAATAAGATCAACAACAGAGTCAACCACAAGCATCTTAACAAACACAGGTAACGGATAAATCAACCAATGTCGTGGTACATGAAGTCTCCACCCTCCGATCCACATGATGTGTCCTCTCGGATTTTCCCTCAAATCCAGAGGAGACGCATAACATTGAGGCGACCGGAAACAACCCTTCGGGGCGCTTATCATCGGGATTCTCAGAAACGTCTCCAAGGGATTTTATGTCCTCGGGAACCAAGTGTGTTACTCCCATGGAGAGCATACACTTGGACAATTTAATAATAAGCAGTTAATAAGTGAATAACGTACTCAACCGAAACACGAAAAAATACAAGCTCAACAACCACCAAGTCAATGCCACACTTGGCTCACTCATCACCCATTTCACCACAACAAGCAGTACACGAATCACGCAAACATAGCACACCAATCACACAATTCCAACTTACCGTTCACTTACCAGTTTCGAACCACCGGGGCATCGATCACCTGATTGCACCGCTCGGTACAACCAGTCATACTCGATGCTCCAAGCAACCATTCAAGTAAATCAAGCAATCAATCGAATACACCCAACAAGCAAGTACGAATACAATCAACCAAATATAAGAGCCTTCAAAGAGCACGCATACATGCAATTCTACTAGTTCGTTAGACTCTTTAGCCTATCCACTAAGCAATCAACAACCAAGCATGTGCTCCTAACAAGCAACTAATCCGAGGGCTTTGCCAAGGCTCCTCTACCAAACAATCATATCCCAAGTATTTAAAGCGAATTACACTAGTGAATGGCATCCTAATCGGTCACCACTAGACTCTCCGGTTATTAACAATTGAAAGACGATTAAGTTGGTTATTCGCATCCTATATGCATGTCTAGGACCTTTTCCAATTTTATTAGCTTAGCATGCATACTAGGCATCATAAACGAGAGGTTAAGGCTTTCCCTACCTCAAGGTCCTCCTCTTCAACGCTTTGACGAAGTCCGGTGATCACCACTTTGCTCCTTCCTCGGTTCCCGGCGTGATCCTTGCTCCTCTAGCTTGATCCACAACGTCTTGGACACAAAGAACGCTAATTAGGCTCCACTTAAACAGTAAGAAAGACCCCCAAAACCCTTCCAAAGTTCAGCTCAAAACCAAGATGTCAAAACCCTCAAGAACCCTCAAGAAACCCTCACCCTGGTGCTCTGGTCACGGATCCGTGACGCTAACCCTCACGGTTACCGTCACGGAGCTGTGACGAGTGCCGTCACGGACTCCCTCACGGAGCCGTGACGTCGCCCGTCACGGGATCCGTCACGGATCCGTGGCGCACCAGGGCAGTTTCGCCCTTCTTCAACCTCCAGCTCCAAAACTCCGAAAAACCACTCTCAAACCCAGAAAATTACCCCTTACAACTCCCAAAACAGTCCAAATCCTTCAATACTCCTCTACCCATGGTAGGAATCAACACACAAACAAGTTTCTAAGGATTCATCAAATCAAACCCACCTCAAAATCTCCAACAACTATTGATTTCTCAACCAAAATCCAACAAGGTTCATCACCAACATCATCTCTCACCATCTCTACTCAAACCCAACATCATCTAGCACTTTTCACCCAAAACCCAAGAAAATAGATGAAGAGAAAAGATGAGTAGAGAGTTCCATTACCTCTAGAATGTGAAGATGAAGAGGATGCTAGTGGTTTTGAGGGTGGAAGGCTAGAGGATGACTCCAAATGGTTCCTTCTTCTTTGATTCTCCTTCAAGCTTCCATGAGAGCTCCTCTTCCTCTCTTCCTCTCCAAGTTTCGGCTACAACAAGAAGAAAAATGACTTGATTTTGCTTCTCCAATCCAATATAATACCTAGAAGAAGTAAAGACCTAAAGGCCCTTGAGCTAGATTCCTTTGTAGTAGCTTTTGGGAGGGTAAAAGGGACAATGACCATCCCTTTTTCTCTCCTTCAACCAAAAGAGGACAAGTGTCCCTCTAGCTCATTAAATTTTCCAAATTACTTTCCAGCACTTTTTAAAAAAAAGAAGCTTTGGTCGATATAAAGTCTCGTTTTGACCAAAATTGACTTTATCCAATATTATACTCAAACGAAAGGGTTTTCTCCCCTGAAGCCAACTGTGATAGTGGCTAATCCGTTTGAGTTCCGGAAAAGTCCCGAGTGACTTCCGGAGTCACCGGTTCGACCGGGAGCGGGTCTTACACATATTCCATTTCATTTCAAGGTCACAGACTCAGAGGAAACAATAAATCACAACGCACATTCTAATCAGAATCAAATCGTATACAAGTCACTTGAACATAGATGATAAATCAAGGAACACAAAGATTGTTTACAAGTGCAAGTGATAAATGTTTTAGCTTTAGGAGGAGAGTTGCTTTCCTCAAGAATGTAACTGGACCAGAAAGATCCTCTAATATTGCCTTGACTTCAGAGTTCTCAAGCTTCTATCCTTATCCTAAACAGATAACTATTCAAATGATTGCCTAGGCCCTAAGGTTTTGATAATTGTGGATTAGTAATCACATTTGCTCATGGTTATACAAATATATATTGATGTTGGCTTGCTCCTTCATTTAGCATATAATGCTGGATTTTTCTCCAGCTAAAACAAAAAAGAATGCATGATCATCCATGCTGACATTGAAAACGACACTCAGACTTGCTTGTTCTACATTTTTTTTGGATAAGATAATAAATAATGTATTAATAAGTGATGTGAGTTTCGGGAAGGAAACCACCAAACCAACAAAAAGATCCAAACAAAGTCTACATGACCCAAGAGACCGAAAGAGATGAAAAAGAAAGGAGAAGCTCAAGCAGGCTGAGAGAGAGCAAGTGTTATAAAACGATAGACAATACAACGAAATAGATCATAAACCAAAACGCGGAGAACACAACGATATAACGTGAAAAACCCCTCCAAACAACGGAGAGGAAAAAACCACGGGCGCTAACCAGCAAAAACTTCACTATATGGAGAGTGTTTACCCAATGCTAGGGATTTACACTGATTCAACTTATCCCTCATGGCAGCTTACAAGTGGTATTTATAGGGGTGGTGTAGAGATACTTCCTACACAATAGGGAAATAAAAAATCTCTACAATTAAGACCCAATTTGGGAAACAGTGAATAAATTCCTTAAATTGATTACTTGCTAATCAGGCCAAGACAATTCCCTAAATTTGGTTGCTTGGTAATCAAGCCACAAAATAGCCTAAATTTGGATCAACTCTCAACAGCAAGAATCGGCGACACCATCCAAAAGTTAGGAGACGGAGCTCGTCGATTCGCTTGAAACAACGTAAGTACTCCAAACTTAATTCTACGAAAAATGATACACGGATCAGAGATCGGAGTTCTTCGGAATACATATACATGCTCTCGAGTATCATTAGGTTAAAAATCCTAAATTTGAAAAAAAGATTACATTTTTGAATTGCGTATCATCCTATATTGAAAATATGAACGAATTGATCACTTAACAAGAGTATTAGTGCCTCTATCCATCACTTCAAACTTTTAGATTGAGTTTGGACTTTTAACGTATTAGACTTAGGATGGAAGAAAGAACATGAAAATTGGGCTCCAAATGAAAGAGATGGTTACGTTCGATCTCTCTTCTTCTTCCTTTTTTTTTCTTCCCCTGTGAATTGGGGGTTCTGGTTTTGGCACTAAAGAGTGTGCGCTCGTATCAGAACCGGGTCGGGAATGGTTACAAACATGAACCGGAATAGACCCGGTCTGGCAATGGTCCTAAACTACAAAGGACATTTCGTGGCTTTTCTCTTTCGAGTCATCGAAAAGTTTTGGTCCCAATTCAATATACCTTGGTGAGATTGATGATTTCGAGAGAGAGCGACAACGAGAGCTACCACTCCCATGGCGGATCTCACGATGCGAATGTCCTGTATTCTCTCTTGGGATGTGCCGTCCCAGCATTCCCCTCTAAACCTCCAGACCAGCTTCTTCGCTTCCCATCGTCATGAGGTCCCCCAGATCGGTGCCCACTGCTCCTCAGGTAATTTCTCTCCCAAGCTTTTCTATATTCTATTGGGTGTTTCCTTCCTTGGGTCAATCCCTATTTCTCAGTTTGTGATTTCAGATGAATTGGGTGTTAAAGTGGTTACTTGGGTGTATCTGTATATCTTCGTTTTCTCAATCTGTACCGTGCCAATTCACATTTCTCCGTTTCTAGTGATTTCCATGTTCTTTCATTCTATTTTTGTTCTATGTGGCATGTGAGTGTTGATGTTTCTGGAGGGCTCTATATGGGGTGTTGGGAAAATTTATACTTCAAGTGTATAAGGTAGTGTTACAAGTGTGAAAAAATCACTTGGCAGAGTTTGATGGAAAGTGGTGAGTTGTTAGCTGTTTCAAGTGCCTTGACTGTAGATTTAACGAAGAATTGCTCTTGCTTTAGATGCTTATACATGGTCTTATTTTGCTCTTGGCTTATTCCATCATTGCTTTATTTTGGGGGTTTTCAGCCAAGGTATCCCCGTATGCGTGAGAACCCATTCTTTGATGGTCTTTTAAGAGGTGATGATGCCTTAACAAATCCTGCTCCTGCCTCTGTTCTTCAAGGAAGTGCTGGCACTGGCAGAAGGAGCATTTCTCGGGCCACCTCAGATGTTGGTGACACAAGGGGCAGACGAGTTGTTTCAGCATCATCTGAAAAGGTCATGGAAGCGCCATTAGAAGAGACGCTTTCAGAAATGGTTCTTGAACCTTTGGGGAGGTCATCATCTGCAAGGTTGCCAAAGCTTGCAAAAACATCTTCATTTTCACTGCCAAGTTTTCATTCAGATTCAAGCTCCCACTTGGGTGATCCAAATGATGCTGAAACTACTACTAGAACTGATGAAGCAAGTGAAGATGGGCTGCCTGGTCTTGAAAGGCCTATACTTGAAAAATCATACATTGTGAGGAAAAGGAAATCAAACTTATTACAGATCCCACTTCCTCAATGTGCTGCATCATTTTATTGCGGATACTCTCAAGAAACGGAGATTGTTGAATCTTGTGAAAGTATCAACAGGCTAAATCATTTTTTGAAGTCTAGAAGGGATTATGTGAATGCTGGTGTACCAGGAAGATTTTTGCATGCTGTGATGGGGCAGGATGTCTCTGGTAATTCCATTTGGTCAACTCTTACGGCATTTTCACTGACCATAAAATGAAACATGTATAGTGGCTTTAACATGCATGCTTTCAATTGAAACTATAAAGAATTTCATCTTATGGCAATTGCCAACCCAATTTTTCGTCTTATGGCAATTGCCAACCCAATTTATGAATATATTTTCTAATTTATCTTCTGATTATGTACAGATGTTGCCTCTGTTGCTTCTGTCATCATGTATGCCTTCTATTTGCATCAAACTTTTAAAAGTGACCAGTTATGCATTGTGCCTGTCATCAATATGAGAAGGAAAGATCTAAGCTCCCGTGCAGAGCTCAAATGGTTGCTTGATTCTTGCCAAATTGACGAGCATTACTTAATTTTTATAGATGAGGTATTCTTTTTAACTCGTGGTATCATAACATGAATCTACTTTAAATTGTGAACAGGGGATAACTGATGCCACATGGACGCATGTACTCATTACAACCTTACTAAATACTGGTCTTCTTTATAGCCTGATTGTATGATTGAACTAAATTAGAACAATATGCTGACAAGGGTGGTACAAATCTGGAGGAGCTGACTGTAACTGATATAACCAATCATCTTATATATTTATATGTAACAAAGAATTTAAAAATTCGTCCACTCCTTGGGCATATGAGGTAGATGAAACTATATATTATAGGTGACTGACTTACTGGATTTCTCTCTCTTACTACTCAGATCAATTTAGGAATCAGAAAATAGCCTTAATGGGAATTGAGAACTGAGAACCAGTAATTTTAATTATATTTTCTCTGCATGGCTAACTGAATTTCTTCTTTCTGTGTGGTTAACCTCTGAGCAGATTGATTTGTCGTATTATGATTTATTTGGAAGTCTTAAGCTCGTTCTACTAAATGGCCATAAGCTCCCAACCAAACAAGAGGTATCATTTTATTTAAGAGTCTGCCTGTAGTTTTTACTAGTGGACTTTGCAAATGATGGCTAATCATTAGTTTTTCCTGGAACAGGCATTAAAGGATGCAGTGGTAGAAATCTTCAATTGCGGAAAGGTGAAATTAGTTTTCTCAGTGTGCGTAATTGTTTAATCATGTTTTACTGCATTCAGTTTGTATTATAATGCAGATATCTGTATATAGAAGGGGCTGACTGAGCTTGAGTTTCTGATCAACTCAAATTAACTTAGTCACCCCCCTTTGTCTATCAAATTTAATTATAAAATTGGCATCTTATACTTTAATTATATTATGAATATGGATAGTTAGAAAATGATTTTTGCATCCACTTCAAAGAAGTAGCATACCATAAAAGTTCTCTGTCTTCGTTTTACAGGTTGATTCTGCATCATATCCTTGGGTTGAAACTGTTACAGTAGAAGAGGTATGGCAAAAGAGTTTCTAATTTCAAATTTCTATTTTTTTTTTCTATTGATAAAAACTTTTGCTTATACCATGCCTCCTCTTCTTGGTAGAGTTTAAGGTTTTTTTGGATGGTGCTGGATCTGTATTGAAGCTCCTTAATGCTTATAATTTGGCATATCTGAATGGATGGATGTGGTCAGTAACTAGTTTAGCTGTATGTTTAAAATGCTTTCAATCAATGATTACTTTAATAAACATGTTTTAAAAAGTTAATGACGTTAAATAAGCATAAGAATGCTAGTGTATGCATGTTTGTGCTTATGAGCTTCAGGGGAATTTTTCCTTGCAATGATACTTACCTTATGGGAAAACATATTTGGTGCTTCTTTCCTCTTGGATGATTTCTTCTGCAGATGATCATATGCATACATGCACACACAGATGCGTGTGCATCAACATATCTACAATTTACCTGTGCATGCATACTTATATATGCATGTGTTTGCAAACACGTACATGTGTATATATTTGTCTGTTATGGGCCTTACGGACCGTAACGGAGTGGGATAAGCACCCCACAAGGGTGTGGCCGGTTGTATAAGTCGGCTAGGGTTTGAGTTTTATTTCCTTTTAATAATTGTCTTTTAATTAATGAGTTGTATTAGGTTTTGGTAAGTTGAGTAGGTTTTGGTAAGTTGAATTGTAGTAGGACTTGGTGAACAAGTAATCTCTTGGCTATATATACCAAGAGAGAACAATCAATAAAAGGGACTTGAGAATTATAAATAAATACTTTGGTCTCTCCTACGAGGTCTTCGAGTTCCCTCTACAATGAGCTTGTATCATAAGGTCTTCGGGTTCCCTTCTAACGAGCCTGTATCCTATCCCATAACGCGATCGATCACGCAGGGTCATAACATTGTCGAAGAGTGAACTTGTATATATAGATACTAAAATTATCATCTCATATTATAGATTTGTGCTCGTGCAGGATTGCTCTTGCTGTACTCTTGTTGCTGAAAAATTTGCACTCACTTCGCCTGAAATTCTGTCTGGGCAAGGGTTCAGTAGACTTTTGGTATTTCTTCGCCTTGTCCTTTCCTTTATTTGTATTTTTGGAGGACACAAGTTAATGCTTGCTTGGAAAAATACAAGTAATATATATGCTCAGTTTAAAGCAAAGTTCCCCTCACTCATCCACCCTATAATATATTTATTTTTGGCGACCTCTTAATATTTGTGCAGTTAGCTGGCATCCTCTTGGATACCGCAAACCTTACTGATCATCATTGCACCTCCAAAGATAAGTACATCTCTACATTATTGATTAATAGTGCCGGTCGCTTTGGGTGTGATGGACTTTATCAGATATGTAAGGTTTTCCTCTAAGATTTATTTATGCTTTAAAGTTCCAAATGCTTTGTCCATTGTATTTTTTTCTTATTGCATTTCTGGTTCTCATATGTAATATTGTTTTGTTTGTAGTGAGATACAAAATGTACGATGTCTCAGGTCTCAAAATAGTTGATGTACTGCGCAAGGATTTCAAGAAGTGGACAAGAGTAGGTCTGAACTTGAACTAACCTATGTTTTATGTCATCTAATGTGCAGTAAAATATTTCCTAGTCAATACAAGTTTTGTCATTTATTCTTCAACTTCCAATGCCCATGATTGAATGATGTGTCTTTACCTTTTTGTTACCTTCGATGAAACTTCAATTATATTGTTAGGTACTCAAAATGCCAATCCAGTAATTAACATGAAAATTGATAAACTAGGTAACCCAGATGCTGCTGGTTCAAGAGCAATGGTTTCACACATCGGGATGAGTTCCATTGGGGTATCAGTTGTGCAGCTTCTGTCCCACCAGGAGAATTCCACTCAAGAGATCAAACACTTCCAGCGTGAGTAATAATTACACATTAAATATGATTGTATGCATACTTAAAGAGTTACAAATTGCAATACTAGGTTACAATAAGGTATTTTACATATAAACTGAAAGAAAGAAAAATATCACCTCCTTTATGATACATGCCTTTTTATATATTTCAGAATCAGAGAAACTCCGGCTGCTGATGATTGTTTCTGGCTATTATGACGCACAGAAAAACTTCAAGGTTTGAAGAAATTTCCTTTCCTCGTTGCATTTCGTAGGAAGTTATTTATACCCATGAAGAGTAATCAGAAGTCAAATTTTGAGTTTAATCTGCATCAGTCATTAGGATCTATTGTTTTAAAACTGACAAATCTTGTGTCATATAGAGAGAGATCCTCGTCTCTGGTGAATCTGCAGACCTCATGAAGAATCTGCTTTACTTCTTCAATATGAATGCTTCCCAACTGCCTCTCAAAGTTGTTCATCAGCCAGGTCAGTTGTTTTGCTAAATCAGAAATTACATCAATGACCTTTTGTTGATGATATGAACTGTGTTGTTGAATGTGCTGTTCTTTTGCAGGCCTCAGAGAAGAGATGAAGGTTTTTGAGGTTGACAAGGTTACATCGAGGAAGACAATTGAGCGCCTGCTAGAAGAATTTGGGGGCATATCGAAAGGCAAGGTCAATAAAATGGGTTCTTGAGCATGGAGGTTTTGCATCAACCAGCTGCAGAGTAGGGCTCTTGAATGATGAACACAAAATGTGGACTAAATAAAACAGTTTGTTTATGGTTATGTTCCTTTTCAAGTCAATTACTTTTAAATCCAAGTTTGGGCTTTTGTTCATTTTTGCATTACATGGAGGAATATTGAAAGTTAGAGTTTATAACAATGATATCCAAATTTAATCAACTTGTTGTTCTTGCAGAATCCCAAATGAAGTATGTGATTACTTAGTATGTATTATTAAGCAAATACCTGAGAGTTTAATGACAACAGCAAAAAACTAATATTGGAGTGTAAATGATAGTAATAAGAGAATTCTTTATTATACTGAATTGCAATGAATCCACATGAAACAGAAGTTCCTCTAATACTGTTTGGTTGAAGAGAAAACAAAAAAGAAAGTTACAGAAAACATCACTGACACTACTACAGAGACCTCTGTTTCCTTTGCTCAGGCATTTAGAACAGTGCAAAACAACCTTTTTACACAGAGGCTCGGTGAAGATCAATCAGGAAAAGGAAACACAAATTTTCTCGGCTTCCAAACAGACAAAAAAGTACCCAAAGATATTGTGAGCACGAGAACAGAGTCCCACCAAGAAGCAGAGTAAAATAAAAAGAAGAATCACAATCTCAGAGCGCGATCAGTAGCGACCAAGCAGCCAAGAAACCGACAATCTGAACCCCAGGGCTGGACGGCGGCGCTCCGGCCTTAGCGGGTGGGGCGTCGACGGCGACTCCACGGGGACGCGACGGCGGGGAGCGATTGGGCAGGGCGGCATTTGCGGGGCCGTCGCCGTAGAGTCGGTAGTTGAGGACGGCGGCGACGGCGTGGATGACGAATGTGGGAGAGGAGTAGAGGTTGGGGATGGTGAGAGGCGCGTCGTCGAGGGCGAAGGCGGAGGCGGAGTTGTTGGTGACGACGATGGACTTGCCGCGGAGGAGCGTGGGGATGCGGTCACGGTTGTCGAGGAGGAGGAGGTCGGAGAAGGAGAGGCGGCGGGGGACAATGTGGTAGGCGATGACGAAGGGGTTCATGAAGCTGTTTCTTGAATCGCCGACGACGGAGGAGGCGGGGTCGTCGGGGATGAAGAAGGTGGCGCCCAGGGGGAAGTCGGATGGGTCGGCGGTGGACAGGATGCTCGCCCAGTCGGTGAAGTCGCCGGAACCGATCAGGACGTCGATTATGTCGTCGAGCTGCTTCCCTTTGATGTCCGGCCGCGGCGGCGGAGGCGGCGGCGAGGTGGTGGAGACGGTGGGGTCGAGGTTGATTGCAACCAGCGTCAGGATGAAGAGAATGAGTAGGGATTGGTGAGCCATGGCTCTCGAGAGGTTTTTTGAATCCTCAACGTCTGCTGATTGCGACCAAATGTTGAGTTCCTGAAGACGGTTACATTTATACTGTGACGACGACAAGTGTCAACGATGGTCAATTTTATCTGTAGATTAGTCAAAGGGCACCCCCACATAAATGAAGAAGAACGCCGAGGGCAATCTGGTCATTCACACAGTGTAACGAGATTACAATGCCTTTCCAAAAAAAAAATGCTACATTTATTTAAATACTATGATCGTCCGATTCCATAGCGTCAAGGTTAAAGTTCAACACAATAAGCTAGCCTTGCTACTTGCATGACGTCCGTCTGCGTTGATCACATTCATCACGTCATTCTAATGGTTTTTGGAGTTTTTGGCTTTATCTTGCACACGAACGATTGAGTTATTTTAACGAATTGATACTCTAAATTAAGGAATGATAAAGTAGGGACTAAGGAAATGTGATTTCCCATACCTCAAAATATATTAAAAGTATTTTTAATTCATGTATATGAATACGAGTGATTGTGAGTATTCATCTCATCAAACTGATTGAACATCTCTAACTAGCTTGGATGATATGATCCCAAAAGCAAATTCTAAGGAAAAAAACGTAAGCGAATCTCTCTCTCCCCTTCCATTACGTTATCGCCATGGTCCTTTCTCGCCTCTTCCACGGCTTCACGGCCAAAACCCTCGCCTCCTGATACTCCCTCGAACCCTATCTCATCTCCAAGATCACCAACGTAGTCATGCCGACGCATGTGCCTCTTAGCCACCAAGCTATACCCAGATTTTTATGGTAAGAGTACGATGATGATCAACTATGGACTGTTTGCACGAAATGGAGGAAAAGTACAACAAAACACTATAACTCGGGACTGAAAAGCTCAAGATGTGGGTTTAAAATCATCGAAAACCGATACATTTTACGGTTACCTCAATAATGTTGGTAATGTGGTTTCTGAAGTTGAAGATCTCCCTAAATTGGTGAGTGCCAAGAACATTTTGGGTGAGAAGTTTATCCGTTAAAACTCAAATGCGAGATTGATCTATTTATCTAATGAATAAGTTACATAAGTATAACTTTAGTGGGGTTAAAGTCGGTACAAAATAAGTCATAGAATAAAATAAAACCTGTTGGAGAAATGAGCTATGCGAGAACCCTTACATCCCCAAATTTTAGCCGTCGTCGGTAGCCTCCATGACTTTGGTCAAGGAGGCTATCGGTGGAGCTCTCTCTTCCTTTTTTTTTCCTCATATCGCGCATTCGTTTTCGTCTGTGCAATAAGCCAATAACTACAACCTTCTCCCATCCGAGCATAGTCTTCGCCGCCCTTGTTGTGTCCCTCCATTGTCACGCCCCAATTTCAGCGAATCGAACTCGGGACGCGAACTTTTAAAACATGAATGCTTAAAACCTGTTTTGAATAAAAGCTTTGACATTTCCATTTATTTACCAAAATAATAGTAGTATTTACAATACAAAAACGTCCCAACAAGTGGACAAGGTACACATCCGTCACTAGACTCAACAAAAGTAAAGACCAGACTCCGCTCCAAGCTCCATGAACTTCGAGAGCTCACCTAGTCCGTCCCACGAACAGTACCTGTAGGAAAAGCAGCTAGGGGTGAGCGTTCGCTCACCACCACGGATAACAGACTGACTACGGCATAATTAGCAGACAAAGCCAGTAACACTAAAACCAAACCCAACACTGAGACTATAGTCCCCAACTCAAGTACCCAACTGACCCACAACCCGTTACCTTCCTCAACAGACTCAACACTCGATAACACAATGTAGACCCGACACAACTATCGACGACCTCCTCCAAGGACACGACAGAAAGACTACACAACGCCAAACAAGATCACAAAGGATCGCACACCAAACAAGATCACAAAGGATCGCATACCAGCTGCTCAGTAACCTCTCCCACTCACACGAACACGGATCATGCTAGCCAAAGAATGCTTACAACCTGTGATACTCAAACTCGGACCAGGCCAGCCAAAGAATGCTTGTAACCTGTGTTACTCAAACTCGGACCAGGCCAGCCAAAGAATGCTTGCAACCTGTGTTACTCAAACTCGTGTCAGGCCAGCCAAAGAATGCTTGCAACCCGTTGATACTCAAACTTGGTCAGGCCAGCCAAAGAATGCTTGCAACCTACCGGGATCCGCAATCACAATCACACGCAAATTCATCAACCAGTAACAACACAAGTTCAACACTCACATGCACTCATGGCCACCAAGACACCAACAGTAAAACTCGAACTCAACAGCCCCACAGGCACTCACGGCCTCCCAAGACACACCGATAGTAAGACACGGACTCAACAATCCCACAGGCACTCACGGCCTCCCAAGACACCAACCATAAGACACGCTTGCAGCTTACCGAGACTCTAACTCGTAAGCCAGCTAAAGGAAGCTTGCAACCCCCCCGAGACTCTAACTCGGTCAGGCCAGCCAAAGACACCATCCTTAGTACACGGGCCCTCAAGGCCACCCAAAACACCAATTTAAATAGACGGGCTCTCATGGCCACCCAAACTCAATCAATAAATAATACGGGCTCTCAAGGCCACCCAAAACTCGATAATAAAAATACGGGCTCTCAAGACCACCCAAACTCAATCAATAAATAATACGGGCTCTCAAGGCCACCCAAAACTCGATAATAAAATACGGGCTCTCAAGACCACCCAAACTCAATCAATAAATAATACGGGATCTCAAGGCCACCCAAAACTCGATAATAAAATACGGGCTCTCAAGGCCACCCAAACTCAATCAATAAATAATACGGGCTCTCAAGGCCACCCAGAACTCGATAATAAAATACGGGCTCTCAAGGCCACTCAAGACACCAAATAAGCAATCAACCTCCGGCTTAACCAAGCCTCCAACAGTCCTAACATCAACAGTTTCACAATCAACCTCCGGGCATGGTCATATGCCTCCAGTACTCCTAATATAGATAAGTTCACAAACAACCTCCGGGCATGGTCATATGCCTCCAGTAAAACAATTAGCGCTAAGTTCTCTGTTCCTACGACACTACTAAGTGTCACAAGCCTTTCCAATAATTACTAAGTCCCCGTAACATGCTTTTCTAATAAACGCTACAAACTCGTATCATGCTTTTCTAATATTTAAATAAACCTATTCAACCCACGACACCCCAGTGTCACATGCAATTCTACTGTTAACTTTCCCCAGTCAGGTCCGAGATCCGGCTACTTTTCCCTACCTCGTATATAATCCCAAAAGCGCTCCAACAACACCTGAAGTACACCCAGTCACTCGCCGAGCTTCCCTTTGCCTCGGTCCGTAGCACGATCTAAAAGAACACAAATTCAAAGTACTTTTAAACTAGTACGAATAAACCGAAAATTAACATACTTAACGCCCAAACGTAACCCCGACAATGCCGATCACTCCCAAACTTCCCAATTACTCGATATTGTCGATAAAGGACCCGTAAAGGCCAGATTCGCCCGACATGGCGAATCTGCCCGGGTTTTGGTTAATTGCCTTCCGGGGCTCCAAAAGTTCCCGTTTTCGTTTCTACGGTCTTAGAATATTTCAAGGAACCCAACGCACTTGACGGAATTGAATTCCGACTTCTAAGTCAATTAATTAACGTTTAAAGTTTCCAAAACCCGTTAATTACAACTTCTCCAATTTAATTCCAAATTTCGATTCGATTAAGGATAAATGGTCCGGGGAACGTTTTAAACCACCCGAACGATAAAAACCGAGCACCCGAGCATGTGGGCCCCACCCACACTACTTGGCCGAGACCCTAGGGTTTAAGGGGAGGCTCGGCCACCATGTGGTGGCTGCTGCCAGCTCCGGCCAGCCACCACCCACGGTGGCCGGAGCTCCTCCCGAGCCTCCGGTCACCGGAAAACGTGAAATTAAACCCCCAAACACCTCTAAAACGTCTCCAACACCTCCCCCACACTCTACACAACCCTAAGCCTTAGTTTATACTCAAACCCTAGCTTCCAAGAAAATAACCAAAACGAGAATCGATTCAGGTATTACCGTAGAGGAGAACGAGGGGAACGGGATTGCTCTTTGCTTTGACTCGATCCAAGGGATCGATCACAAACCCTAGCTCAACCTCCCTTCTTCTCTCTTCTTCTCCT
Organism: Erodium maritimum; assembly: GCA_963921825.1. NCBI lineage: Eukaryota > Viridiplantae > Streptophyta > Magnoliopsida > Geraniales > Geraniaceae > Erodium > Erodium maritimum. The sequence continues at coordinate 144,657,199 of OY997588.1, read as the reverse complement.
TCTCCTTCTCTCTCTAAAACCTCTCTTCTTCTTTCTAATTTAAAACAACTAACATAAAAACCCAATTAAAACTCTTTTTTTTTTCTTTTAAAACCCAAGTCTCGGCCAGCCCTTCTCCTCCATTCATTTTCCCCCCAAAACTAACACCACCACATTTAGGACATGTGTCAAGGTGGGTCCCACACCTTTTGGAAAATATCTAGTTAATATTTTCCAATCAGATTCGCGAAAATCGGACGTTTCGGGCCCCGAACGGGCACTTTTTCCCAAAAATTACGAAACTTGGCGGGCCACAAGGAAACGGCTCAACTAAGACCGCTGCGATGACGGTTAAGCTTTTCGGATCCAAAACGGTCCTCGAATGGACCAAAACGTCGCTCGGTTGACTTTTCCAGCGAAAAGTCAACATTTCTCAAATTGATCAGAAAGTTGCCCTGAGTCCCCCGTAACTCACTTTGGTCAATAACGGGGTCAACTTAAGTCCGGTATGACACTCGGGGTCATTTTAGGTTCATTAAGTGTCCGTCTTAAAATTTTTAAATTTTCCTGTTTTTCGCAGGTTTGACTGGCGTTGACCGGGAGTGGTTATTACATCCATCGTTGTCGGATCTATGCTTCAAACAGACGAGCCACGGGTATTTACTCTCCTCATCGGTGTCGATCGAGGTAACACTGAGTCTAAGAGACTATAATGAGCCTTTAGGGATATTCAAGAATCAATCTCTACAGTTTATGGTTTCGATTTGTTGAAACTTGGTTTTAGAAAAATTTTATCAACCGAACACCCGTACGAGCCGCTTGGAGAAGGTTTTGGAGCGATACAATCAGTGGATTTGGAATCCAGAGCATACCCATCATGACCCGGGACCGACGTTGCTTGGCCGTCCCAGGAGGAGCAAGGAAGCATCTTGTTTTTCCTGCTTTAGTTTGGATTCAATTTTAGTTTCAATTTTGATTTGTTTTAGTTGAATATTATTCCGCTGTTTTTTTTAGTTGTTTGGTTTAGATTATATGAAATGTCGGTACGAGAAAGTACTTAGGTTATGTCTACGAAACAAAATAGACTAATTCTACAGGTCCATAAGCGTCGGGTCCGTTACGATACACTCGGGCATTATTTTGGAACCTAGGGTCTTTGGCCCTACATTGTAAAGTTTGATTGACAGTAATGTCACTTCCTCGTTACTCGTTTTTTTAATGGGGTTAAAGAAAAATCAACATTAAAATAAGACAATACATTTCAAAATTACAAGTGTTAAAATCACATTTGAATTTTAAAATTTAAATTGATAGATATAAGATTAATTTTTTATCAAGTGATTTTTTTTAACGAAATGATAATAATATTAATTAAAGCATTCTGGTGGTCGCGAAAGCGGCTAACACCATACAAACCAAGAAACTAACATAAAACTGAAAGACAAATGTTGAATAGTAAATGTTGCTCATGGACATAGAGGCGGTCAGAGGGGTGAAACTGTGGTAGCATCCAAAGACACCGATACAACATGCTCCAACCATAAGACGTTGATCGAGTAGACCAGGTGGAAATTTTATAGTGGTGGACCGATATCTCCCCCGGGAAGTCAGCGTGCGTCGTCCTCCCTTAAATGATAACCGTAGGGCTGCTGAACGCGGGATTGTTGACCCTGAACTAGCAGGGGAGAATCTTGTCGACTGTTGGCAGAACCATTGGCACCAAACTGCTAGGGAGATGGTACAGTCGACCAACCCCTCCCTGGGCCCCCAGTTACTCATTCTTGGAGGCGGGGGTGCTTGAAACCCCCCCTATCTGTGACGCCCCATCTGAAGCCGACGACCCTGCCTCTTCCTCAGGTTCCTCGTCCCTCTCCGCCATTTTCTTTCCAGATAACGACGGTGAGGGATCCCTCGGTAGCCATCCTACCGGTACCTCCTCTCGACAGTCTGCATGTCCCCAGTACTTCTCCCTTTCCTGATTTAGTGGGGACGTTTGTGGCCTAGCCGGTTTGGATATCCCTCTCCCCAGGCCCCCCATATATGTTCAATTTGTCCCCGGGGCAGCCTTCTCGTGTTTCGCCTTCTTTAAAGCGGATCTCGGATCCGCCGGTGCTTTCAGCGATGGTCCCCTTACTCCTCCGACCACCGGGCTGGCCGGAAACAAGTGGTAATCACAATAACAGCCAAAACAGTGCTCTGGGAGATGTTCATAAGAAACATAAAGCCGAGTTCGTACCTGAGATTCCAATAACCGAAACCATAACTAACTCTGCAATGGTACCCCTAATATCCGCCCTAATCTTGATCTTCATGAAATCCCACCAGCACGGTCCTTCTTTATCCACATCAACCCCCTGGCAGGCACCCAAAGCGTTCCCCACTCGGAACCCCACATCTCTAGTCCACTCACCCACTGGTAAATTCGAGACACGCGCCCAAACCGAGAAGTGATGGAACTCTAGATCCCTAGCCTGCATATGAGCTCACATGTCCGTAAACAGCATGAGCGAATCCCAAAAGGACCAAGGTTCCCCCATCAGAACCCTCTCCCTCTTCTTCGCTGTCCTGAAGAAGAAGAAGGCGACCAGTCCCCCCTCCAAAGGCTTAGCCTCGACCTTCATGCCCCACAAATCCTCCATCCGAGCCACCATAGATTTCCATAAAATCTTCTTAGTTGTCAATACCTTAACTGCCAGCGCAAATCGGTACTGGTTCTCCCGGCCTGTGACCTCCTGTACTGGCACCACGACCTCCCTAATCCTCATCGAGCCCATCTGTGAACCCAAGTTCCCGACCTGTTCCCCCGGGCTACGCCAATCACTCTCCCGTGCTCCAAACGGATTAAATCCGCTCTCCAGAACCGGATGATCCACATGGGTCGGGTTACGACCAGGATCCGACCCGTTTGCTGGGTTTGCTCGCGGACCCTGACCCGAATCGGTCCCATACCGGGTCGCCCACCGGGCGATTTCCCCTGGGCTACACCGGGTCCATCCTACCGTGGGTCCAGTTCCCCAACCCACTGGACCCGAGCCCACACGTGACTGCCAGCTCGGGCCCTGTTGTCCACCCGGCCCGTTAGACCCACCAGGCCCAGACCTCCACCAACGCCTTGCGTCCGCGAGGAGCCCCTGGCCCACATCCCGATCACCCATCACCGGACCCAGCCCCTCATCCGAAAACCTAACGAGTTCGCATGTCGACACCTTCCCATTCCTTCGCCGTCACGCTATCGCCTTCGGCGATTCTGTCGCTTGTGATCCCGTATCCGATGATACCGCGATCGGAATCAGCTACACCCCCTCCCGTAGCGACCCTAACGGATCTCCCTCCGATCCTGACAACGAGTTCCAGACGAACTCCTCACCTAGAGACCGCTGTGGCACCCCACGTCCCTTTCTCGGCCGCAGCCCCGCAACCTCAACACGACGGTTGATGCCCCTCGCCACCCCATGGAACCTACCCGTTCCCCATGGCGTTCTGTCCTCCGCGCCCATGTTATGCGCCGAGAACGTCATATGATGCCTCTCCACCCCACGCGACGAAAGCTCCTCCACCGGCGTGAATGACTCCTCAGACGCCTCGCCCGATCGCAGCTGACCCCCGACCTTCATTGTCGTCGTCTCCTCTCTTGGACTACTCGTCTCCCTGACACCTTCACCCTCTCCGGCCGCCTCGTCCCCTCCCATGAATGTTACCACCGTCATCCTCTTTGGTTGGAACAGGAAACGCCGCCACTTGTAGAGGAAGAGAGAAATCGCATAAAAACACCTAGCGTTAGGGCTCTGCGTACAGAAAAGTGTTATTCTTTTTTTGAAAGGAGATTCATTAATAATTAATAAACCTTACATGGAGATACCTTACAGATAGAATAACACAAGTGTTGCATCCGCTGGTTGTTCTCGGAAATCCGAGGGACGACCAGTGAGATGATAGCTCTCGAACAAGACGACTCAGCGTCTAGACAAATAAGTACCAAATTGTTCTTTCTTGTCGACGATCCAAAAAGACATGTCGATAGAGAGACCCAACCGGTAACGCCACCAAAGGTAGCAACAACACCTACCGGAGATTCGCCGTTTAAAGACGAGTCTTTAACGGTAAAATTCCGATAGGGTGACTTCATGGAAAACAAAACATACAAACAGACTAACAAAACAACAATATTGAAACAGAAAAACTCGGGGCCGGCCTCCGATGGTCGGGGCTGAGATCGAAGCGAAGGGGGAGGCGGGCGGCGTCGACGATGCAGAATTGATCCGCTTGGGCAGGTGCACGGGATATGTCGGGTGAGTGTGATAAAGCAGGAGCATGTCGGCTCGGACTGCTACGCTCCGGCAGCATGTGGGAGCAGATCTGGTCGTCCGACCAGAACAAAGTGACGGGGAGGCTCCTCCGAAGTAGATCTCGATTCGTTGTTGTTGGAGGATAAGGTCGGACGGGAGAACTGGTGGCTAGCATACATCGTCGTCGGGGGAAGAGGTTGGTGGACATGTTGGGTTGGGAGGACGTGAAGGTGAGGGTGAGTCGAGAAGGGAGATCTGATCGGATAAGGGAAAGTTTTGGTCGGAGCAAACCAAGTGGATAGGGAAGCAGACCAGGGACGGTCTGTGGGTGAGCTGGTCGGAGGGGGTGGCGGGGAGAGAAACAGGGGAACGGTGGAGGCAGGGAGGGGATGGGGAGAGGGGCGGCGGTTGTTGTTGGAGAGGCCGACCAAAACCGAGGCGGAAGAAGCTCAGCCGACGGTGGGTAGCGGACGTTGGCCTGCGAGGCTTGGGGGTCGGCTAAGGGAGGCGAAGGGAACCGTCCAGTCGCCAGATCTGGCCGGGGGGAGAAGCAGGTCGTCGGAGCAAAGGGTAAGGACGGCGAACGGTAGAGGGGAGTGACGACAATGACGAAGACGGCCAATAACGTCCGGGGAGGGCAAAAAAGTTGGGGGAGCAGAGCCGCACCGACAGCCTTCGTGGCCGGAGCCACTGTGGCCGCCGGTGGCGGCTGAGCCTTCTGCAAATGGGACTCTGTTTTAGGGTTGCCTCTGCAAGAGAGAAAGGGGAACAAGATACTTTGTGTCTGTGTCTTTTGATAGAAAAGTGTTATTCAATTCTAATTTTTTATCAAGTGATAAATAATAATAATAATAATAATAATAATAATAATAATAATAATAATAATAATAATAATAATGAAACAACGACCTTTATCATGACTGAGCTCGGTGTTTCAAACCATAGCTCAAGATCATCATGTACACTTGCCATAAATGATTGGGATAACTTCAAAAAGCCGTATAAAATTATACGCGTTTATCACTTACATACCCACTTTTATTTTTATTCCAGATGGCACCCCAAACTATACATTTTTTATCACCGTTTGGTTTCTGTCAGTTTTTCTGTTAAATTTTCTAAAAATAACGAAATTGTCCCTGTCTTTATTTTTCTTTATTTATCCCTGAAATCAATCTAGACTTTCAAAAATTACAAAAATACCATTATATATACTTTTCTTTTATATATACATCTATTTCCTCAAATTTCAATTCAATTTCAATATTTCTTTTTATTTTCTTCCTTAAAAATAATATATTTTTCTCTTATTTATTCTTTTCATGAATTTTTTAATTTTGATCTTATTATTATTATTTTCCATAACTTTTTTTTGTAAATTTTTATTACTAATATCTAAATTCACATATTTACAAAAAATAAAGAAATTTTAAAAAAAATCTAATTTCAGTTTCATTTAAAATATTTATTATTAATTCTTTTTAAAATTTTACTATTTTTAGAAATTGTTTTACTTTACTTCTTAATATTATTATATTTATCAAAGTAAAATTAGATTAATTGAAAAAAAATGCTTTTGTCTCTTCGTCTTCTTCCCCGAACCAGCAACACAAACCATCCACCCTCGGCACCCACCTCCGACCATCCACACCCGACCTCCGACCATCCACTCCCGACCATCCTCAGGCCCTAACCCTTTTAGAACAGATTCTAAACAAAACAAACCAGATCTGAAAAACAAAACAAATCAGCCTCTTCAAATCTAGAGGCTCGTAGCTTCGAATCAGAACAAAACCCCCCATTATCGTCGGAGCTATGTTGTCCGCGTGATACCCAAAAACCATCTCCTCCAATTTCATCCCGGCGCGGACCAACTCGTCGAACCCTAGTTTCCCACCGACGATTCGACGCAGTTGTGGGTCAATTCGTTCATTTTTTTAATCCCAAATCTCAGCCAACAACCTTCGAGTTCAGATACAAACCTCAAATCATATAACTCGAAGCTCAAGATACAACCCAATCAAACCCATAATCAATCGAGATCTGGCTTCAAACCCTAATCCCTCAGCAACTCCACCACGATTTGAGGATTTGGAGAGGTAAAGGAAGATGAACTAGGAAGGAGAAGATTTGAGTCCATGGTCCAAGGATCTGCCGAGCGAGGGAGACGGAGGATCAGACGAACTCGAGAAGCTCTAGTCTTCTCCGGTGTGATGATGCGAGACGTAGAGCTAGAACGAATAGATTCGAGAAATCTGTAAAGAATTTATAAAAAATTAGAAATAAGAAAATTTAAAAGAATTAAATTTGAATAAATAGATTTATAAATAAAAAGAAAAATATATATAATGGCATTTTCGTAAATTTGAAAGGAAGAAGGTGTGGTATTTTCGTGATTGTTAAAGTCAAATGAGGGTAATTTCGTCATTTCTGAAAAATTTAACAGAAAAATGGACAGAAAACCAAACGGTGATAAAAAATGTATAGTGTGGAGTGCCATCTGGAATAAAAATAGAAGTGTGTATGTAAGTGATAAACGCGTATAGTTATATGCGGTTTTTTGAAGTTATCCCTAAATGATTTACTTGCCATAAATGATATACTCAGTAAATAAAATCAATAACACAAAAAGTTGAGGGGCTTAACATGCAAATAAACGTAGCCGGGAACGTACGCAAAATATCCGTAGCTGTAGCACATTATTAATACTAATATTAATTTTATAAGCTTAGGACGCAAATTATGAGGAAAAACAATAACCCCGAGATTCGTTGCTTTCCTTTGACCCAAATCCACTGAAGAGGATTTTTCTTTCTTCTTCATCCTTGTTCGTACCCTAAAATCTCCGCGTATCTCTTCGCATCTCTCGCCAGAATTTCCCCGAGAAAGGCCGATTCTTTCGAAGCTTTGAGGTCAGCTCTCGACCCATTTTGCGAATTTTTGTTCGTCGATTTCGTTCGTGGGCAAATTTGATCTGGGGTCCTCCTATTTCTATTGCCTCTTCAATTTGCAGAAATTAGACTCGAATTTCCGATATTGGGAGATCGCGAGGCTGGTTTTGTTGAAGCAACAGAGGTAATTTTGAATGGGTTTCTATTGTTTTTCTGTTTTCTTCAATTCATGGGAATAGATTGTTAATGATTTCCCTGTCATTTTGAATTTGGAATCGTGATGTGATTGTTTTTCCCAATCCCGTTTCTGACATATGGTGTGCATGCATACATGATGTAGGAGAATTCGAAAAAGGATGTTTTTTTGTGGAAATTGTTCTTATCCTTCTAATTCCTCGAATTATTTGAGTGTGTTTGTCCTCATCGAGCACCATGGGATCTTTGATACATTGGCACCTTTTTTATGCCAGTGAATTCTCCTTTTAAATGACCAGAAGCAATAATTTCATTCATCAAACATGTAATGTTATTTGTTATTAAAATTTGGTAAAATGTTGGTGTATAGAATTGGGATTTCAGTGCTTGTGATTTTTTGTTCTCCTTTTCATGAGCAATGGGATTGGAACCAACGACCTCATACTTATTATATGAGCTAAAAGGTTGTTACTTTTTATTAGCTAGCCCCTTGTGCAAGTTCTCATGTTTCTATGCTTTTGTTGTTATTGTGTGAGCTAAAAGGTTCTCGCACATGAGGTTCTGGCTTTTTATAATTCCTTTTGAGTTTATGGGGAGGTACATCTGAATGAAATTATGATAAGAGTTGAAATGTTTGTAAGTTCGTATTAGTTTGCTTTTTTATTTTGCATTTTGTGGAATGCTATTGATGCCTCTCATGCTCTTCAATTAAGTCACTTGGTGGTGCCTAATTACCCGGACTCTCTGGAACTGTAGCTATGCAGAGCCAGCTCGTGTGTAGTGGGTGTAGGAGCATCCTTCTTTATCCAAGAGGAGCTACAAATGTTTGTTGTGCATTATGTAATGCAATCACCACGGTCCCTCCTCCTGGTATGTTTTGTTTCCATTATATTTATCTCGATTGCGAATTTGAATGATGTGTTATCTACATGAATTGATCTGTTGTTAGGAAAACAAAAACATATTTGCAACAAGAACCTAGAGTTTTAGTTTGGGTGCCTTTTCTATGATGATATGATTGAGAACCAATTGGATTATATGGCTGATTATACTGATGAATTTATGAAAAATATAATTTGGAGGGTGCAATCTTTGTTATTTGACAGAATAGTGGGAAAGTGATGAAATTTACTGAACCCATAAAACATGAGAAGCATAAGTCAGTGGTGCCACACTGTTACTCATTAGACGTGTCAAATTCACAGGCCCAGTCAACCTGTCTAGCTTAGGTTACCGCTGCTAGTATATATGCAATATAAATGCTTCTTTTAGGTATTAGAGGAATCACATGGTATTTGAAGTTAGAAGGTTATTCTAATATGTTGTGGGGGCAAGATTGATGGTCATATGTTGTGCATGTTCCTTAGAAATGGTTATACCAAATTGTTTCTCAAGTTTATAGTTTTCTCATCAGTTGGACAAAGAGCTACAAATCTTAGGATTTTTGGAATGATGTCTTTTATAACTTTTGAATTCATAGGATCATCAATTTTAAATTTCATTGTGTGGCAAAACTATTTGGCAGTAAGGTTTTTGCTGATAGAAAATGACTACATAATGATAGCAACAGTAATGGAAATGATGGTGAGAACCGGGAACACGAGGTGAAGGTTGAGCAATATGGTGGTGGCACTGGCAGTAGTGGTGGTGAACTGATGATAATGCTGATATTTGTTGTATATGTGCAATGGTGGCGTCATATTTACATGGAGCTTAAACTTGTCATGTTAGTCGTTTTAACAAGTATAGGTTAATGAGATTTGGGAAGCTCTTTCCTTCAACTACCCCAAGAATAATAATTAACATTTGAATTCATCAATCCTGTACAGTCTAGCCAAACATAACCTTATAGGTTCAGCTTGTGGGTTCCTTCTATAGTAACAATTAACAAGAAAGCTGTCACCATTTCATTCACCTCATTTTTTCTCTTGGCATACTATATAGTCTTGTGTTCTGATAGGCAGGGTACAGAGTGTTTAAGAGTACAATTCCATGAGAACGATTCTGTAGGACATAGCTTTTTTCCATATGGAGAGACGATATCAAGATTATTATTGTTGAAGACAATTTATGAGCTATTTGAGCAAAGAGTTTTTAGGGTTCTATTTGCTAAATCTCTGTAACACATCAACAGGAATGGACATGGCACAACTTATTTGTGGAGGTTGCCGGACATTGCTGATGTACACCCGTGGTGCAACTAGTGTGAGATGCTCCTGCTGTCATACTGTGAACCTTGCACCAGGTATTCTTTCATGTATGCTAAGAGGTTGAGCACTAATTTATTTAATGGGATGCAAAACCATATTCTGATTTTCAAAATCAATTTGATTTTGAATCCTCATGTAAATTTGTAAAATTGCCAGAGGAACGACCTTGCTTTTTTTGTACAATGAGCTAGTTAAAGGGGTTTCACCACCTTCTATACTATGTCACGCCAACTTATGTTATTGGAACTCTGTTTGTGTGTCATACCAAAATCTTCAATTGACATTTTTGTCTTCACACTATAATGTGATCACTATGATTACATGAAGACGGAACTAAATTTAAGAAGTGGAAATATGATAATGGAAAATTTCATGCCTGGTTGGAAGGTCATTGCACCCATTGCTGGAGTTTATTGGCCTTCACCTTCAACCTATAAAACTTGTGACACCAATTGTTTTAACCATCAGATCAAGCTTTTAAGCTTATTAGGAAGACTCATTATCTCACATTATTGTGAAGAGGAAGCTTTGAAACTTCAGTGTTTGCTTGGTACCCTTTGGGCAAAGGGTGTACATACCGTTTATTATGTTTTCACCAATTCATTCACCATTCTTATAAAAATCTATCCCACATCATCACATTCTAGGATCATACACATACTTTTTGGGGAGGTAAAGAACGTAACATTCATAACCTGCCTTCTATCTGAAAAAATTCAGTGTATAATTTTTCATTTTTGGTTGCAACTCTGCTACTGGCTTGTTTATTCTAAATGTGTTTGTTTGTGTGTGATTATGAAATAGTGTCAAACCAGGTTGCCCATGTCAACTGTGGAAACTGTCGTACAACACTGATGTACCCAAACGGAGCTCCATCAGTCAAATGTGCAGTTTGTCACTTCGTTACCAACGTCGGTGTAAGTATGATTTATTCTTTGGCTTTCTTGATTAAAGAAATGGTCAGTTAGTGATTTTAGTTTGCATTAGCGATAATTATGTGGAGTTCTGAAGTTCACTACCTGTTCATTTTTCTACTTTAAAGCTTGCCTTCTAAATTGGCAGTGGAAAATTATATAGATGTTTAACATCATATTTGTGTATGGAAAACTATCTCTCTCTCTCTCTCTCTCTCATGTAAAGTACTTGTATTTTGTGGACACAGAACGTGAGGGTTCCTATTCCGATGCATAGACCTAATGAGGGAACAGTGCCATCCACTTCAGTAGTAAGTTCTCAAGAGGCTTTTTGTTTTTGTCATTCATGTGATGAATCAACAGTGGTAGTTCTGATTCGTCTATGTAACTTGCATTGCAGCCCCAGTCCCAGAGCCAAACTGTTGTAGTCGAAAATCCCATGTCTGTTGATAAAAGTGGCAAATTGGTAAGTTTCATGACTGAGTTCTGCACACACTAATATCTGATGAAACAGTTCCTAATGAAACACTTGAATGTTACAGGTGAGCAACGTCGTTGTTGGTGTCACAACAGACAAAAAATAAGCCAACAAAAAACTACAGTATCTATATTGCCTAGTGTAATTTTCAAGGAAGCGCAGTTCGAATCCTCAACGTGCATTATTGAAAATGGTATGTGTGCATGTACAACATTGGAAATGACCATGATTATTATAACATTATCTTTTGAGGTTTTTGAGAAGTTTTAATTTGGTGATGTACATTGAAAGAGGAGGAGAAAGCCAATTGTTGCTCTCTGTTCTTCATTGTAACTGATTGGATGTGCTTGTGTCTTGTATATGTCATGTCGGGATTCAAAATTATTCATCTGAAATCACTATGATGTTTCGTATTTTCTGTGTAACACTTGAGCATTGGCTATATTAAGTGTATGTGTTTGATTATCACTTTTGAAATCAAACACACTTCATTTACAAGAAACACTGGATACAAGGATTGCAAGGAGGGGGCAGCATCTTGCCAACCCAGCAGTCATCAGACCTAATATGGCTCCGGTTTTTGGATGATTAAAATTTGTTGTCATTTTAGATCATCTGAGAGCCAGACACTAGATCATCACCTAGTTACCTGAAATTGCAGAAGACAGACATCCAATAGTAAAACCATACAAGGTCTTGAAACTTCGATAACAAACAAGCTCAGGTCGAGTACCTCGTGTATTGTCAAGATGCTAGCAGATCAGACCGGCGAAGAAACGAAAAGATTGCAGGTGAACACTTAGCGTAGGAGGGGATCATTAGGATCGTTCAATATTTGTATTGTCGTACCAGAACTGTAGTGGAAAAGTGACCCAGAAGCTGGGAACTCAAGCTTGAAGCAAGTTAAGTCATCATCCTTTTTAATTGGTAGAAGTTTTAGATGTAGGAATTGTTGGAAAGGGCCTTATCACGCTAATTTCTTTGCGGGGTAGCCTCGGTCATTTTACATTCGAAATAAATTGAATATATGTTTTTCTTTTAATTGAAAACATTATGAACTTCCGGAATTACCCTCGCCCTTTCTTCTTCTTTGCCTGTTCGTCTTCGTCACTGAGTCAAACTCAGAAATCGATTGTCGACGACTTCATCTCTCCCGATCATCTCCGAGCAAGCAACGACGCCGGCGAGAGGAAATTCCTACATTTTGAACCCCAACAATGTCGAACCAGGTACGTCCGATTTGAACTCGTAAATTTTGTCTTAGAATTAGTTCCCTTTTGCAAAACCTAGGGTTTAGTTACTGTAAATCGCCGGTGAGGCTACGGCGAATGGGGGAGGCGTAGAAGGGAATAAGGTCGTTGCCGGAGAAGGAAGCAGTGTCGTCGACTGAGGTGTTGACGGCGCTGATTGGGGCTAAAACGATGGCGTTTTAGCCCACTGAGTCGCCGGCGTCGTTGACGGAGCAGGTTGGGGACACAACGACAACGTTTTGTCACCAACACGCTCCGATTGATATGCCCAGAATGAGCCGAATGAGACCCCATAACGACGTCGTTTTGGGGCCGACCAGCTCCATGAGGTTGAACCAAACGGAGCAGGTTGGGCCCATGAGGCCCAGTCAACGGCCCAATAAGCTCGGTGAGGCCCAGTGAAGGGCCCAAAATGACACCCTTCACCAATGACGACGTCGTTTTGGCCCCAATAAGTTGCCTTCCAAAGGCTCCAGACGGCGCATATCGGTAGTAAAACGCGGCGTTTTGATCTTGTGGAGCAAGGTCCAAACGGCGCCGATTGGGGTCAGGATGAGCCGGATGGGAAAGTGACCAAACTCTCTGTTGCCCGATCGGCCTAGGGCAATTAGGTGAAAGGCCGATCGGCCCATGACAGTTTTGATTACTAGTTAGTGTTATTTTATAATGATAATATTACTACTACAATTAGGATTACTAGATAATGTTAGGATGCATCTTATAATCATAATACAGTCAGTGGAAGAGGAAGAAGGTTCCGTTTCGATACCGAGTGCTACTCCGTCAGAAGCACCTCAACGGTTTCGAAGAATTGAAACAGAACTGCAAGATGGGGAGTACTTCAACTGTCGTGTGACGGCAAGGTGTGGGTACAAACACATGTATGAGAAGTACAATGAGCTGAAGGATGCAGACCCGCTGACAGCTGCAGCATTAAGAGCGGGTCCATTCGGGATGTTCACCAGGTTACCGGAGAAGTTCCAGCCCTCCAACAACCTGGCGTGGATGCTATTAGTCAAGAGTACCACGGTGAGAAGGGAGTCCGAAATGTGGTTCGTGCTAAAAGGGAAACCGATCAGGTTGTCCCTGAAGGAATACGCACTGATTACGGGATTGAATTGCTCAAGACCCATTGTTGGAGATGATAACTTTCAGAGGCAATTGACTTCCACAGCATTCGAGAAAAGACATTTTGATTCGAACCAGCGTGGAGTGTGTCCACTAGACCTGGCAAACAAGTTGAGCGCCTTTGTGACTACCCGGTTGAAACCGAGGACCAGGAGGACCGAGCCAGATTACAACATTGTGAAGATGGCTCAGCTGTTGTTCGTCACTGATGCGTTGATACCTCACACAAAAGTGACGACACCCATTGACCCAAAGTGGATGGGATTAGTAGAAGACCTGGACTTATTCAACTGGTACCCGTGGGGGTATATCTCCTTCCGGCATCTGAGGAATGATTGTATTCGAGAGTTGAGAGAGAAGTTCCAAGCGATCGCCGCTGGGAGGCTGGGGGCCTCATACACCATATGCGGTCTGCTCCCGTTATTTACGGTACGTAAAACAGTTAATACAATTTGAATAAGAGCATTATTAGCAATTAATGTACGTATTGGTTATTAATAATTTGATTTGTGTGACAGCCTTTTGTATTTGAGTCTATGGAAGCACTGGCAAGTAAGTGGGGGACGGTGGACCCACAGTACAGTGAGGACCTACTGAGGTTTTTGAAGTGGCGGACGAAATGGGCCAAGCCCCCGTCGGCGGATGAGGTGGCAACCAAATTTCAGAAAGAAGAGGTAAAAAAATAAAAGTGTAGACGTGTAATTGTAGATGTAGGTTGGTTATATGAATTGAATGTAATGGTTATGTGTGTGCAGGTGCAGGTGACTCGGGGTGTCCTAATACCCACAGAAAGAGAGAGGGCACTTCCGCATAATCAAAATGTGGGAGTCATACCCGACAGGGTAGCGGATAGGACGCTTGAGCGGATTGCAAAAATTTTGGAGGCTGGAGGGGAGATAGAATGGGATGATGAGGGTATGGAGCAAGGAGAGCCAGTTGAAAGGGAGCCGACACCTGATCGTCAGTCCGGGGATGAGGTGATGGCTACAGAGCAGACACGGCCGGATCCGGTAGGGGATGGAGCTGAGTGTTCTCGTCGCTTGGAAGAGGCCACCATCGGGGGAGGAGAGTTACCCCAGACCCCTCATCGTCAGGGGGAACAGGCCGCAGCAGATGATCATATCAGAGGTGTCCGCGTTGAGATCGGAGAGTTGCAGGGCAAGATCCAATCCGTTGCGGACTCTATTGGAGCGATACGGACTGAGTTTGGGGACGCCATCGGAGCGTTGCGGAGAGAGTTTGGGGGCAAACTAGATGAGATCCTTCATCTACTCCGGACCCAGGGCGCTGCCCGTGACCTGCTGCCCGGGCCTGACCACCGTGCATCTGGTGGCGACTCCCGAGGATCACATTTCCCGCCTCGGTCTCATCGGTCGCATGCAGCCGGATCGCAAAGGGATGATGAATCTCAGCCTCGTGGATCAGGTGACGCTGGAGGAAGACGGGAACAGGTTGGAGAGTCTAGCCCTGGACCCCGGGATATGGATATGGTCCATGAGGTTGAGATGAGGTGTGAGGTTGATGTTCAGCAGGGGGTTGAGGAGGGACAGGTTGCGGTACATCAGGGGGTTGAGGAGGGACAGGTTCCGGTTCAACAGGGGGTTGAGGAGGGACAGGATCCGGTTCAGTAGGGGGATGAAGAGGGACAGGTTCCGGTTCAGCAGGGGGTTGAGGGGGGACAGGATCAGGTTCCTGCACCGATCGTGGTAGTTGATTCTCAGAAACGTAGTGTCGGAGGTGTACTTGGAGGAGGGGAAGAGGGGGTTAAGTCTGTGGAGGTGCCACTGTCGAGTTTTTGGGAAGGTCTGGATGTCGAAGGGGGTGAGGAGGTCAGTCAAACTCCTGCGCGGGAACTGTCGTCTTGGGAGGAGGTACCGACTGACGATGAAGGTGCCGGGGATGAGGCACAGTCGCAAGATCCGGGGGCACAGACTCAGGCTCCGGGGGAACCCTCGACGCCTCGGGAGCCACCATCGATCGTGGTTAACCTTCCCCGTCACCTATTTGAACCTGATCCGCCCAGTTCCAGAAAGAGGAAGAGGACCCAGTTGCTCGGTGTCCTTGATCAGAGGCTGATCCGCAGTTGGAACCCAGCAGCGAAGATTCCCCAGCGGTTGAGGAATTACACTGGCATGGTGCGTACCGGGTTGCGGGACGGAGTCCTCTACAGAGGCCTACCCGCCAAATATTACCGGTCATTGTCAACCCCTGGCGAATGGGTCACACCGCAGGTTAGTATTTTATTTTAAGCAGCAAATGAGTATATTTTTCCTGGCAATATATAATTTATATTGTTTTCAACTTTGTGCAGCATATGGACGATGCGTTGTCAGACATACGGTGCAGACAACGACGTTTTCCGAATGTGTTCAGGCAGAGCCGTGTAGTGATGGATTGTGTGTTCCACAAGCTGTGTTGTGCAGAGTATGAGGCGAATATAGAACCGGACCTTGAGATCATGAACTATGCTCGAGGGAAGAAGCCGAATGTCTATCCTTTCAGTTGGCTGTGAGCGCGGAAGATTTATTTTCCAGTGAACCACAAGAACAGGCACTGGATATTGTTGGTTGTGGACGTGCAAGGAAGAAAAATCCAAGTGTATGACAGCTACCGTCCCCAGATATCAGAGTTCGAGCTGACGGTGTTGATGACCCCGTATGTGCACATGCTCCCGAAGATGCTCTTCCAGGTTTTACCCGGGACACCGGAGACATTATCCGCATACAACGCGGATTTTATCTTCGAGAGGGTGGAACCCATACCGCAAGCCGTCAAGTAAGTATCAGACTTATTCATTTTACCTTTGCAGTACAGTCTTGTATGTCATGCTTATTATATTGGTGTTTGTTTTTAGGATGGCCGATAGTGGGATCTACACCCTAAAGTTCATCGAGGTGGGGATGGCGGAACTGGAATTCAAAGACCACATCCGACATACACTTGTGTCGCAGTTTCGCATCAAATATTGTATTCACGTGATGACTGATGACGAATATCTTCTATAGACTGTAAAAATTGTTGGATGACTGATAAACTTTTGACTGCGAATATATTTTTGATGGTTTGACTCATATCTCATGGATACATATCTTTAACAAAATTTGCACGTCCCTATTCAATCACTACATCCAAAAAAAGAGACATATCAATATCTCCCATTAATATGTCTCTCCACCCAAGACACATTTATGGGTACACACCCACTCATCCACCCACTACAACCCTATTCATCCTCACCAGCCTATAAATGGGGCTTAGCTACCCCATTATTTGTACTCCAACCCCCTTCACTCTCAGCTTTCAAGGAATAGGTATTCGAATAATATTCTTGAATTATAATTTTGTAGATGTGTTTGTTGTTTTAGTAGTGTAACCACGTATATGTTTCTGACAGAATGGATCCCGACCACGCGAATCGTGCGGAGCGAGCGGAGCGTGAGGAGCGTGAGCGTGAGGAGCGTGCGTGGATAAGACGGGAGCTAGCCGGAGAATACGTCACAATGATGGCCGACGGCAGAATAGTCCAAATGCCCGAACGACTGTATCAAGCACCGGAACCAGCATGGTCGGTAGAGTACTACCGGTTACTTGAAGAAGCAGACCGGCAGCTGGACCAACTGGAGGCCCTCATGCGCGAGAAAAATTTACCATGTCCTCCACTCCCTCCTGGTGACAACCCATTTATTCAACCGCGGATGAACGAGGATGACCTTCTTCATTCTTGGGAGGAGCCTGCTTGGTTCCGGGAGTACAGACAGTGGATGGTTCGAAACCAAGAAATTACACAGAGGCTCATTAACCGTCTGCTTGCTGCCTAGTGTCTGTTTTTATTTTTTGGATAATTATTTTGGTACTTGGGTGAATGATGTTTCTGTTTTGTATAATTAATGCAATGAATGGCAATGCTTTAATGCTTTTATTTGATACATTTCCTATACAAAATATGCACGTCCCAATGCATGCACTACAATCAACGCAGTCAACACATTAATGGCTCCATTAATGCGTTGACACACCAACTCCAACCCTCTTCATTCCTTACAAGCCTATAAAACCCACTCTCCACTTGAATAGTTTTCACTCCAACCCTCATTTTGTAGGTATATTTTTTGTGACACGATGGAACCCAACCACGATCCTCATCTTGAGCGTAGGTGGAGGCGGCGAGAGAACGCCGGAACAGTGGTCTTTGTGGCGCCACCACCATGGGCCGTTGAGTACGACCGCATACTCGATGACTCAATTCAGCGGTTGGACCAAATAGAGGAACTCGTCCAACAGAAGAATGTAGAATGTCCTCCACCTCTAGATGGTGAACACCCATTTGATTTCCCTCCTTTTGTAAACGATCGTGACCTTGTGAGGCTTCCTTACGAGGAGCCTCCATGGTTTCAACGTCTCGTAGAGTGGATGGACAGATCTAGAGAAGCCGAGGAGAGGCTCCTTAACTTTATGCTAGATGCGTAAGGTAGTAATGAGGTTGTATGATTATGCTGTTGGGATGAAATAAAATAAGTTATTGGGTATTACATTGCTTGCTGTGGGCCGATCGGTCTTCCCATGGTCCCAAACTGCGCAGATTGGGACTCAACCTGCGCGGATTGAGGCCCGAATCGGCGCATTTTGGTCCTCAATATGCGCAGACTGGTCCCCAAACTGCGCAGATTGGGACTCAATATGCGCAGTTTGGGTCCCAATCTGCGCAGTTTGGGTCCCAATCTGCGCAGTTTGGGACATACTTTCCTTCCGACGTCGATTAGATGGGACATACTTTACGGAAGGAATATATTTCTTCTGACGTTGATTAGATGGGACATACTTTACGGAAGGAATATATTCTTTACTTACCATTATAAACCCTAATATTCACTTCAATGAACTCATCAATAGTCTTTACTAAGTTCATCAACAATGTCTTCACCTATTTCGGGCAGCAATACACCACGGCTTGCTGAGGAAGAATGCATTGCGATATTGGACGATCTCCACCACATCGGGGAAACTCTTCAGATGGTGCAATATAAGGCAGATCAACTCAAGCAGGAGTTGAAGGAGGTCATGGACAAGCTCGAAGGCCTATTACGTTTCGTACGGTCCTTCTATTAAGAGATCCCACTTGCTAATGTGAGTTTGCTTGTATAGGCTTACAAAGACCTCAATTTTCCAATGTAGTATGTGAGGCTTTGTGGTAATAATTAGTGTTGAATTGTACTCACAACTTGTACGGTCCTTCACTTAGGAGACCAATTCCATTTTCCAGCTGTGAGGCTTTGTGGTATTCATTAGGGGTGTAATGTTTGTCGTTGAATGTTAATGGAATGAGACCTTCCAAATTATAAACAATAGTAAATGGTCCCCAAACGGCGCAGATTGGCTCCTCATCCGGCGCATTCTGAGAACAACCCTACACCTAACCCTAATATTGACCTCATCCGGCGCCGTTTGAGTGTCCGACTGACACCATCCGGCGCAGTTTCACACATCATCCGGCACAGTCTGAGAACAACCCTACCCTAACCCTAATACTGACATCATCGGGTGCAGTCTGAGAACAACCCTAACTTAACCCTAATACTGACCTCAAACGGCGCCGTCTGGCCCCATCCCTCCACCCTAACCCTAATACTGACCTCAAACGGCGCCGTCTGGCCCCATCCCTCCACCCTAACCCTAATACTGACCTCATAAGGCGCCGTTTGGGGCCATTCCTCCATCAAATTATGTCATCCCAACCATTAACCCTGTTTTCCCAACATCCACCTACCCCATATTAATGGAACACACCACCCAACTAACATTTATGGACCTCACCAAGCCTATAAAACCCACTCCAACCATCTTCACTCACTACTCACTCATCACTACTCTTCACTCACTTCATCCACAATGTCTTCACCTTTAAGACACACCCTTACGGCGCAGCGTGTTGAACTTGAACACAAGGAGAGGCTGGATAAGCTGCAGAAGATTAGGATAAGTCTTCTTCGGGTTTCAGTGAAGGCTAATGCACTAATGGACGAGCTGAGAATGGCGAATAGAACTGGATGGACAGAGGCGGACGAGAATAATGCTCGTATCGTGTTGGAGCAGCTCGAAGGACTGCGACACTTCGTATTGTCCTTCACTCACCAAGAGAAGGGCACTACCCTTTGGTAATATGGGTTGGTTTGTATCGGACACAAAGACCTCAAATTTTCAACTCCATATAAGAGTCTTTGTGGTAATAAAGTAGGGTTGTAATGTGTTTACCGTTTTCCTTGAATCAAACTACATGTGACTCATGGTATTTGAACGATGTTTGGTTTTATATGACTTGTTAACCCAATCGGCGCCGTCTGGGACACAACCTGGACCGATCGGGCAACAGAGGAGATCTTATTTTTTCACAGTTAGGCCGATCGGCTCACTATGTTGCCGATCGGATTCATGCATATTCCGTAAATGTAATGAAAATGGAAATGCATTCAACACATGCAATTCAAACAAAGTACACTCAACAAATATTACCATAATCAGGAATAAATAAATACACACAGTCTGTTATAAATGGAAACATACCTACCCTAAACATTAGAAGCAGATCGAAGCGAAGGACATGTTCGTCTGCTGTGACCAACGGTAGCACAATGTCCACATTTCCTGGGACGCTTTGGAGCCGCTTAAGTCGCTCGTTGAACCTCACCTCCTGAAGGAATTCTTCTTTCCTGCAGTCTCCCGCGTTTCGCTTCATAGTCTGGAGGAAGAACATCGATAAGAACTTCACGATCAAATTCATCTATATTCCACTCCTCTGCACGGGACACTGGGTACACAGTCCCAGAATATGCTTCAGCCCATTTCTGTAGCGTGTAATAGTTCGAGCACAAGTCATACAGATCTATATTGGCATGCTCACAACACGCTAGGGCATGGGCACAAGGAATTCTGTCTATGTCAAACTCCCGGCAACTGCATTGCCTCATCCCCAAATGAACCAATACGTCATTATGTTCATCCCTCACCTGATACTCGCCGTGTGTGTTCAGTGGTGTTATCTACATCTGCTTGACTAGCTTGTTGCTTGCATGCATGATTTTCTCTACCTTTGGAGTTACAGTATGGGAGTCCGGTATCTTGTTCATCACATCCAGACGTTGCATGAAGCATTCGGTAACCCTTTCCTGCATCATGTTCAACAACTTTATAACAGGCAGCTTTCTCGCTGCTCTTATTACATTGTTGATAGACTCAACCCCGTTCGTTGTCATTATATTGTACCGCGACCCTACGAAGTGAGATCTTGCCCATTGACAACGTTGTATGCTTGTCTCCTCTAGATATTCCGCCGCCTTCGGGTACATTTCTTTCAGTTGCTCGTACTTGTCATGGAACCTTTCCATTGTGTACGCATCAACAACTTCTTGAAACAACTTCGATAATATGTTTTTTTCCTTAGCCCCTACCTTCTCTCTCACATTTTGGGTCAGATGCCACCTACAATGCCCATGTTGGGCTTCTGGGTAGACGATCTTCACTGCATTGCTGATACTTACATGTCTATCCGAAAGGATAACCAAGTCTTCCCCATCCGGGATCTCCGACCTCAACTTTTGGAAGAACCATTTCCATGATTCGTTGTTCTCCGAGTCAACTACAGCCCAAGCCACAAGATATTGGTGACCATTTGCATCCTCCCCGCTTGCAATTATCAGTACCCCTTTATACCTTGTCTTCAACCACGTACCATCTACTAACATCATTTTTCTCAAGGCATAGTTAAATCCCTCAATGCATGGCCGATATGCTATGAAAACATATTTAAATCTACTCTCCGCATCCACCTCCAAATGAGTTACTACACCTGCATTCATCTTCCGAACCTGCTGCAAATAAACAGGGAGTAGTCCATAACTTGAAGCTGGGTCCCCTACAAGTTTAATCATCGCCAGTGTTCTTGCCCTCCAACATTGCCAGTATTTATAAAACCCCATCTTCTTCAACTCCAAATTGTTTTGAATGGCACGTGGTTTGGGAAGATATTCTACTTCACTGTTTTCTTTTACCAACATACACGCAATCTCTTCCGTAGTCAATTTACCTTTTCAGGAGTTCCGTTCACTAACCAAACGAGTATGTAAAGACTCATACGTTCTAATGGAGAACGTTTCACGGGATCCGCGATCTTTTGCTGCACGCACTCTCCACCCACAAGTAGCACCAGCACATTTTGCAATGTATAAACTCTTTGAAGATCTATCACGTTTTATCAGAAAATCACCCTTAATTGAAATGTCTTTCAGATAACTCATCAGTGCTCTCTTGTTCGGAAACTCTTTACCAACTACTAAACTTGACCCATCCCTAAAACCGACAGTGCTTTGTTCTGGATCCACCGAATCCGCAGGAAACTCCTCATTTCTATGAACATACTCCACCATTTCACGGTTCTCCTCGATATTGTCCAAGCTTGCCGATGGTGGCGTAGGCGATGATGCTTGTGCTTCCGTATCACGTTCTCTCCACCGAATAACTGAGTTATCTACATTATTTGGAATACCTGCAACACTACAAATACCAACTTCAAAATAAGCGTCATGCCCCCCATTGTCATGTTCATCATCCTCATATGCCACAGCTTCCGGTACATTGTTCCCCCCCTGTTCAACAGTATCATCTTCCCCACAAACTGTAACTTTCTTGCTCAGCTCTACACGTAACACGGTTCTCGTCTCTATAATTCTGTTCTCAAGTACAAAACCCCGAAGAGTGAAATCATCGTACACTTTCTCTATTGGGATAACTCCTACAAAACCCGGCATAACACCTACAAAACTAAGATTCAGTTCTATCTCCCTTTCATTCACCCCGATTTCGGAATACAGCCGGTCCTTCACTTTCTTCAGCGTTGTATTATCGTCCACAATAAGGCTAACACAACCATTGTTTGTTGTTGATATCCAATCATACTTCCCATCCACTAGCTTATATTCACCACCGTAAGTAGCACGGACTAAAATTTCACCCATTCCTGTAACAATTACAACCCCATAAGGACATATTGTACTAATCGAGTATGATTTAGTATATGCAATTAGCCGTCCCGCTCATAACCCTTCCGATCGGCCCGCCGACCGGTTTGCATATACGCCGTCCGACTTGTCTATATTCACGTGCTTCCGAGGCCGATCGGTCCCTCGTCTTCCCCATCCGACGCCGACCGGCCCTACTGGTTCCCCATTTCAGAAAATTCACAAAACCTACTACATACGAATCTATTCCACCCAATTCTACCATTTGTTTATTTCACTACGTTTACACACACATTAAACCATTTGAATTCGTTGTTACACTCCTACATTCGAAGATCTACTCCAACCTAAAACTTAAATTCAATAGCTTCAAATTTAGGATGAAATGAAGCTTACCTTACTTGGAGGATTGCTTCAATGGACTCAATGGGCTTCGGACGGTGGTGGACGGCGACGGGGAACGTGGTGGACGCCGGAATTTTTTTGGATATTCAGGTCGTCGGCCGGCTTTTTTCTGGGTGCGAAAAGGGGGCTGCGATTTTGTTATTTTTTCCAATATTACAAAAGGGTAATATTGGAAAACATAAAGTGGAGGTCTTTTTACAAAACATATAACAACTGAAGGTCTTTTTGCAATTTATTAGCCTCAGAAGGCCTTTTTAATAAAACCTCCGTTTTAGATGCTGGGAAAGTTTGTTTTGGATTTTATGTATAAAGGCTGAAACGGTAGCTCTGAATTGTTGGCTGTATAATGTTGTTTGGAATAAATTGAAAGATGAATTCAATAACAGAAGTCAACATGTCAAGAAGATAAGCATCATTTACAAAGAAGCCTTATCTGTTGACATTACAGAATCGGTTTAAGTCATATCCAGGTCATGAGTTGGGCACTTTGACAATTTGAAGTGCCCAGATCATGTACAGGATCATCATTTCCAGAAGAAGAAAAAATGGGGATCCAAAAATAAGCTATAGATAATAGAAAGACGGTTTCAAAGCCTCTCTCAATCTTCACAACTAATTTTGAAAATGCCTCCCTCAGGAATGTCCTACGCTTTCCCTCTTCTTCTTCAACAGCTACTAATTGTTTGTCCTCATAAACTGGAGATCACGGGACTGCTGTCCTTCTCAAGTATGAGCCACTGAGACCTTGTTCCTCCAGTACTCTGCACACTGGTGCATTGGATCAAGAGCCTCGATAGCCTGTGAGAAATTTAGTTTGAATCAGGACATGAGGACCAAATGCAATGGATCAAGAGCTAAAAATTTACCTGTATAATGGCTGGGGAGAGAAACCCAAACATTTCAAAACCATTGACCGTCTGCAAAGAGAACAATTCCTGTTCCCCAAGGCTCGTGATTTCTTGCTTTAGTCTCTGCACCACCATTTCCCAGCAATTCTCCACAGAGAAGCTCGTAAATGTTTCACTGGGAGACTCCTCTAAACTAACCTGAATTGTGGTAGCAGCATGTGAGAGAAGGAACCGTTATAATATACAATATCACTAAGAACCCACCTTAAATAGAGGTCCAAGGGCTCCGGCATCAACCACTTGCGACACGTAGCTACAAGTTTCTGTTGGATTTAACACACTCGGGAATTCAACACGGCTTGCAAAACCTGTAAATAAAACCTTCATATAAACAAAATGACATCAAAAATAAATATCCAATCTCTGAATTGTAGTGTACCTCTGGGAAATATGGTCTTCTTACAGCACCATGGCTTTCTGAACACAACAGATCCAACATTCATAAGCTCCACACAAACTGCAGAATCTGAGCTACACAGCTTCTCTTGCTTACATGTAACAGTGCTTTCTGACAGAACTTCCATGTTCAAATCAATACAGCACTCATTCTTCAAATTGCTTCCACTCTTGGTCATTGGATCACTATTCATATCTAACTTCAAAGAACTTAAACTACACTGAGAATCGGACTGGATCACTTCTGAAGAAACATGACTGTGTGAACTGCAAGGATCACTTGATGTCTCAATCTTGGGGTCCAAAACCAATCCAAGGTCCTGTGCTGACCATGCTTTTATAGCATCTAATCCTCCTTCTAATGCTTCGACTAATGTGTTTAATTCTTTCCTAGAGTAGCGGAGAAGAACAAATTTATCCTCCATTTGACAAGCACATAAGCGATTCACATGCTTCAGACATGCAAACCTGTCGGGACAGCACTTGCAGCTCGAAGCAGAAAGGTGTAAATCATAGAAGCATGAGAAACATTCTCTGTCACTTTCCAAATCAAACTCACTTTCCATCTTTCTCAACTTCAACTCACGAGGTAGATGTTCTCTTCGTTCCTCCTCCATCTCTACCCTCGCCTGTACACCATAAATAATATAAATAAATACATATATTAATCGATAAATGGAGGAGGAGAGAGAGAGAGATGTGTATACCTTGACTGCTTTTGTAAGTAACCCATCCTTCCCACAAACGCTTCTCCATTTCAAATTTCCAACAGATTCCTTTCCTAAAATGGAAAGCTCCCAGAGTGCCCGTACAGCTTCCTGGGCTGATCCTAAAAGTAATTTGTCATGTGACAGTGATGTCTTGCGGCACTGCTTGCTGTAGAGTTCGACTGCATTTTGACCTTGTACTAACCAATCAACAGGAGCCACATTCACAGCTTCTGCACAGTTGAATCCACAATTGAATCCAGCGTGGTAGGCCCTTGGAAATGTAAGGACAAACTCCCCAGAACGTTGGACTGCTCGATACACAGGTACTCCCTCGCCTTTTAGAATTGATGGAGATAGCTGAGTAACCTGTCCCAATATGATATTCATAAATTCAAATACAATCAAACAAAGAGTAAGCAATATTACATGAGGATTAGTGCTGAAACAGATCAATTACCAGTTGATGAAGCAAATCGGGCTGTTCTTCAAAGAGATCGGGAAGAAGCTTTCTCAGGGCAGCCTCTAAAGAGGAAGCATGACTTCCAGGTACACCGTACCATACTTTTGGTTCGCCCAAGTGTAGGTAGTTTAGTGAGTACAAATGATGGTCCTCGACATGCTGTTCCAAACCAAATGTATATAGCATCAGAATCAAGAACACTTAACATAACATTGTAATTACTAGATTTGGACTGAACTCTACTTACCCAACAAAAGGAAGAGAAGCACATCCCAACATAGAGCCAAGGCACAAGCACTCCTGATATATCACATCCTTCAAAGCATAGTACTGAACCTTGCAGTCTTGGTAAGTTGTTTAGGTTCCAACCAGACACTGCATAGTAATTTGTATCACTTTCAGTTCCCGTTGATGAAGCCTTAGGAAACCCACTACCAAAAGTCCCTGTTTCCAAGTCGGCTCCATAATTTACCTACAACATGAATGTGACGAGAAATCAACATAATCATTACACACAAATGTATATAATTACAAAAAAGTATCCTGAGGTATTCACTTTTTGCAAATCGTTATTTGATAATGACAGAAAGTGCCATGAACTTGTCTTTTTTGTTGCACTTTGTATCAATTTGTTTCAAAAAGACGATTTTCCCCTTAAGTTTAAGTAAAAAAAACAAATCCAGAATTTTCACCGTCCAGATTACTTTTTTGGATTTTTTACTTATAATTGTTTAAATTTGAAATTACAAGGGTAAAATTGTCATTTTGAAACAAAGTGCAACAAAATGGAAAGTTCATGACACTTTGTTTGTCATTAGCAAAGAAGAGGGCTGCGATTTGCAAAAAGTGAATACATGAGGATACTTTTTTGCAGTTACCCTATATACAAACTCTAAAGAGACGAATTTGCCAGAAAACCATATCAACATACCTCAACTTCATCTGTTGGTTGCTCTACTATCCGCCAATACTCGCCTTCAATGTCCTCTAAAGACGGTTCAAAGTCACCAACTTGTGAGTCCTTATTTGCATCATCGACCCGAAAGTAGCAAGCTTTAAAATGATCAGCATGTTTTTGGAAACTTTCAAAAGTAAAGTCTGATCCTGAATGGAACCCAAACTTGTCATCACTCTCCACATCAATGTTAGGTTCTGACCCTGAGTTGGTACGCCTCCTGGTTGCTCCGGTTCTTGAGTGTCTCCTTCGTTTTCTCTTACGGGTTTTGGGCTTCATTTTCATGGGCCCTCTATTTTGAAGCAAATCGATTTGTTGTGTTCGTGTTGAAAATTTAGCAACCTTCCATAGATGATCTTCTTTAAGGAGACAAGGTGGAGTCCAAGATGATGGAGGAATGATCCTACATATACCATATGCTTCTGCTTTTGAGCGTATCTTCTCTATGTAACCCAACGTATCTTCAAACTCCTAATGCACATAACATCTCATATAAATAAGTAAACTAACAACTGAAAATCAAACGCATAGATTTAATATTATATCAGGATATCTCTGAAATACCTCAGCTGTTGGATAAAATGCAGGCGCTTCATCAATGATAGGCTTGCACGCTTCAGATGGAACCCATTTAGCAGATACCTGCACCAGACCCCAGAGGATATACACTATATCAGTACATTGCTTTTCACAAATCATTTGAGACAAAACGATGGTGTTTCTAGCAGTTTTACACAGTGCTTGTCATTCTTAGTAAGAGTAAAAATTTAAGGAAAATCAGTTCTCTTGTAGTAAGAACTTATTCACTACATTCACATACTCTAAATAGATCGAGGTTCTCATGAAACCCAATACTCCCCAAATTTCAGACACAATCCAATACAGTTCTTATTCACATTGCATGTAACCCTAACCCTAACCCTAACTGTATCTCCTAAACTATAATCCTCAACCATCAAATACACAATGATCCTTACATCATTGTATTCAAACAATGGAGGATAAAATACAACAGAACAGAACAGGTGATCAAAGGACAATATCAACACAACAAGATCCTAAATTGATTTCTTCAGAAATAGAAAGCATCAGGCAAAAGAAAAACCAAAACAAATACACACATCAGACAACATTCATTGAATCAGATCTGCACATGTTAATTGCAAAAACATAATGATTAAACAATGACAATAATAATCACAAACCAAAATCACCATATTGCTCAATGAGAAAGTAGAAATCTAACCTCTTTCACAGGAGAATCTGAACCCAGTTTGGATTGTTCCATTGGGTTGAAACAATCATACAAAAATAGCCTAACTTTCTTTACCAAAACACACCCTAACCTGCACCTGAAGGAACCACAAGGAAAAGGAAAAAAGAAAGTATTTTGATGCCAAACTTAGATTCAATACCAGAACCAGCACAGACCCAGAAAAAACTGCAAAACACACAAATCAATTTGAACCCTAAAACTCTGATTCACCACAAGCTTCCCAAAACAGAGTATGTTTTGTTTTCTCTTTTTATTATTTTCTATGAAATGGAAACACAAACTTAACCTACAAAAAATAATACTGAGTTTTATAAAAACGACTCCCAACCGAAATAGGAAACAAAAATTACATATTAGTGAAGGTAATTGACCGAGCAAATCAAAACAAACCGACCCAGATGTGAATTTATTACAATCTTATTAAATTATTAATGAAAATAGTTTTAATGAATGTGGTACCTTAACAAGATGTCAACAACGGATAAACTTGCAGTTTGAGAATAGTGCTGCGTTTACTTCTCTAGCCCTCCATTTTATCTCTTATTACTTTAAATCGGCCATAAATAGAATAATTGAAAGTGTTGCTGAGGTGGCAGGGCGATAAATGAAATAAAGATTTATGGGCGCACACAGTATTAATGTGAACCGGCGAGCCTAGGGAGGGACGGGGGTATAATGGTCTTTTTCCGCCTGAAGCGGAAAAGGCTGTTGATATGTAGCTACGTGACGGAGAATGGTTGGTGGTGGTGACACGTCAGCGAGAGAGATGACGTGGAGTGGGGTTTGGACACGTGATGCTTTTGAGTTTTGAGATGGGACCAGACAGTGTCGTAGGAACAACACGCCACCTCCACATGACGCAAGCTTTTTGTCTCTCTTTTAGTAAGTGTTACTGGTGTGCACGTGGACGTACACTGTTTTTAAGTTTAACAGTGGAAACTTGCCATTAATGCCTTGCTCGTTTTGATTGTTTCCATTTTTGTTCCTTTTATGTTCTTTTATCGAAAATTAATTGCAACAGCATGCATTTTTTTGTATCCAATTCAAACAAAAACATTTTGGATTCTAATATAATTCAAAACGGATATTAAAAATATTATTTTAAATATCACAACATGTCAGTTCTAATAAAATTTTAAATGCTAAAAGCATAACTTGGATACCATATTAAAGCAAAAGGTTCAATATGTATAATATCAACCAAGTAGTTAAGTAGGTACTAGGTAGCAAGGAATATATGGCTTGAAATTTTGGTTGGCCCGGTAGCTCCCACTTCATGCCGAAGATCTAATTTGACCATGGAACTTATGGTAATATTATATAAAAAATTTATTATTAAAAAATTAAAATAATTCTGTCATCAAAGAGTGTAGCTCAAAATTATTCATCAAGTCGTGTGAACTACATATTTATAATTCTAAATCTTCTTATTAGCATCCACAATTGCACTGTTCATATATAATCATCTATAATTACTTTTATATGATGTATAATGGTGATAACATTACCTGTCATTTAAGGATTCATAGTTTTCTTGAGCGGCTCTGCGTCTAAACCCTAGGATGGCGCAGATGTGATCGGCGGCCATGGCTTTTGCCATGGTCTTGGCTTTCATGATGGTTAATCACCATACCAAACCATGGTATGGACAAACGCAGCTCTCTTTTTCGATTCTTTCTGAGATCGACTCGTTAGGATTTTGCGATCTTGTGGAGGCGACATCAAGGATCGATACCAACGACTCCGACAACATCCATATTCCGAGCGGCAATGATACAGGACCACAGACGATAAGTCTTTTATTTCTGATGTCCCCCGCCTCACTATCTCGTGTATACTCTCAGTCCCCTGAATACCGGTCACCTGATGGTGATCTGCAGTACCAAGGGGGAGGGTTACGTCGTATTCCGGCGGGCGGGGGGGGGGGGGTGGCTGGGTCCTCGGTATTGGTTGGGGTGAAGACGATGGTTTCGTCACGGATGGAGCCTCCGGGACAAGGCTTCGGGTGGGAGAAAACCTGGTCGGCTCCAACGGTGGCCGTATCCTCGGACTTCGGGATGGTGAGGCAGGCCGTGTATGGGCGGTCGGAGAGGCGGAGGGCTGGGACGGGGAGGCGGCGGGCTAAGCCAGAGCTCCTTAGAATTTCGACGATGGTCCAAGGGACACTGGGCCTTCAGGTCGGGCTTGGGAGGAATGGAGACGATGGGCTCGGGCTGAAGACTTGGCTGGTGCGGGTCAAGGGAGGCGGGTCGGGGGTGGGCCTGGACCGGGGTGGTACTCGACAGGTTCTAGAGCCTGGATCGAGTATGGTACATGGGTCGGTTCCTGGTATTGACCCGAAATATGTGGGTCTACCATACTGGGTCGGATCCAATCACACAGCGGCGGGGAGCCCCAAGCACCCCTGCCTCACGGAATGAGTCTAAAGGGGTCCAGAGGGGGGTCGGTCGGCTGTACCGCCCCTCTGGACGTAAGGTGGCAATGGTTCCACCAAAAGCCTACAAGGTTCTCCCCTGCCAGTTCGGGGTCAACAATCCCGCGTTTAGGAGCCCTACTAGTATCAATCAAGGCAGGACGACGCACGCTGACATCCCGGGGGGGGGGGGGGGGGGGGGGGGCTGGGGTTGTCGGTCCACCTCTGCAAAAATCCACACTAGATCTGCTCGATCAGTGCCCTTTTGGTTGGCTTATGCTGTATCAATGTCATCAGATGCTACCGTAGTGCTCCTGTCCAATCAACTTCTAGGTCCAAGAGCAAATTTTATATTCAGTTCTTGTTATTTCAATTTCGACGTAATTTTATTTCGATACTCAGATGTTGGCATTTTGCGAGCATTTCTAAAGTTATAATATCCTCTATTTTCGCTCAAAAAAAATGTAAGGAGTCATAGGAAAAGGTAAACTTATATCAAAATATAAGTTCTCGCTCTCGGCTTCTCTCTATTCTAGACGGTTAGAGTTTGTAACATTTCCAGATCTTTTTCTCTTATTCATCCATAGACGGCGACAAGGATGTTTCAAGGTCACCTCCAAGGGCCTTGATCATGAGTAGCGACCCAGACACACCGTTGCCTGGCTCAATTGGTGGATCTCCTCTCTCGGCATCGGCAATCGGGCCATTCGGGGTAGACACAGGGGCGTCGGAGGGTATAGTTTTCTCGACCTAGGGAATGTTGGCTACTGTGGCGGAAGCGGGGTCGCGGATCAGAAGGACCGAGACTTCGGGGCTGGCCCGAGGCCTGGTACGAGGGGTACAGGAATAGGGTCCTTGTCCCCGACGCCCTTGCGTGGTGACAGCGGTGGAGGAGGGAGCGACTCATCCGGTCCTAGCTCCACAAGAAACGACGGTAACGGTCTCCGATACCCCCGAGCCGATCCGTTTGCCAACGGGGAGTTTATTCCAGGCGCTCCAGGACTAGCGATGGGGATCTATCGTAGAGGAAACGAACTCGGTGGGAGACTCGGAAATGGAGGATGGTGGTGATATAGGCCTTTTCTCGGCGGACCAGTAGAGGGTGGCGGAAATGTGTCGGTGGCGGCGTGACAGAGGTAGGGGGCGAGGGCACCATTTTCGGGTAAGTGGGTTGCAGTCTTTAAATTGAGTCGTATCCCCTCGGGCCCGGTTCGGGGCTACCCATTTCCATCAGGACCAGGCCGATGTTGGGCCCCGGTATGGGCCTCGAGCCAATATGGAGTCCGAAGGCAACATGAGGTCGTTGGGCTGGGAGCTAGGTAGGCCGGACCAATTCGAGCAGCGCCCATCGGTGCAGTAGGAGGTCGATGACCTGGGAGACAGTTTGGGGGGTTGGGAATCCGTGAAATAATTATTCCCTCAATGTAATTGTGCGGACGCGGGCTGAACTTTGCTTATGCCATGACAGCTCGAGTACTTTCCCCCCGAACATTCTACTGGAAGTCATTGGTAGATTGGATGGCGGACCTATGGAAGATACCAGATGTTGTAGCTCGAGTGCTCGACCACTCGAGGATGGAGTCGTGGGCTTCTTTTCCGGTTGACACGGGAGAGAGCCTGGGTCCTGGTGGGTGATCTTTTTGGCCTTTAGGAGGCCATTGGTCATACTTATGGATTTACACCCCCCATATGTGTCCTCGGGATATCACCTTCTCCCATTTCTCTGTATGTGTTCATGTCTCGAACCTCCAAGTACGGGCATGCAACAGGGGCGTCGGATTTCGCTTAAGGAACTCCCTAGGCGTCTTTCAAGAAGGGGACGGTGATGTGGATGGGATGAGTTGGGGTGATTATATGAGGATCCGGATTCACGTGGACATCTGCGTACTACTGCAGAATCAACTTTGGTTCAGACTCGCAGAGTCAGAGGTACGAACGTTATTGCACATTTCTTATGAACACTTACCGGATCACTGTTTCGGCCGCAGCTTTGTGGGACACCTGGTGTCAGCTTGTCTTGCGGGAACACGGGAAAGGAGACCCTCTCTCCGATCCCCTACAGACCAGAGACAAACAGGCTCTAGAGCCCGGCATAATAGGCCGACCCCAGGGACTAACTAGTCCTTTTTAAAGGGATCCTCGGGACGTCTGGTCCTGAACTTTTAACCTTCCCAAAAACTGTAATGTGGAACGAAAAGGAAAAGGTAACGACAGGGCTGAGGATGATCTCCCACCTCCACATGCCAACTTTTTCCCCGTCAGAAAGGTCAATCTGGCCCAAGACCCTAAAGCACATGCTAGCTTCTTTCCCGTCAAGGGAAGGAATCCGATGTTTTGAGGGGAACCCTCCTCCCGAGGACAGGAGCAACAGGTCTCCAAGGGGCCAATTCGAGTTCCCTTGAATTCGTTTCCAAGAAGTCGGGCTGAGTACCACCTGAAGGAGTCTATGGAGAGGGGAACAACCTCCCTTCCAATAGGGAGGAAGCGTCTGGTAGAGGACCCTCAGGACCCAGAGTCAGAAGGATCTTTATGGACTATTGGAGCACAGTGGATAGCGGCGGGGAGCGTTAAGCACTTTCGCCTCCATCAATGAGGAGTTCGTGGTCCATTGGAGGGTCGGCCAACAATATCGCCCTAGTGGACATAAGGTGGCAGTGGTTCCACCAAGTCCTGGCATGCTACCCTCCTACCATCTCAGAGGCCAACACTCTTGCGTTTATGGAGCTCTACTATATCATTTCAAGGAGGACGACGCACGCTGGTACCTCGAGAGAGTTCGTAGTCCACCATAACACCCTTCCGATAATGAGTCGGCTCTATGCTATCTCTCGGTTTATTTATGTTGTATTAGTGTCTTTGAATGCTACCGCATTGATAGTTACAGAACACATATTTGGAGCATATAAGTCTGTTGAGCTTTTTTCTGTTTTCCACAATGGTTTTATGATAGGGTCTTCTATCTCTTTATATGTTTTTGCATGCTACTCTTATTTCGATCCCCACTTTAAATTGGAGACTACTTTTACTCTTGATTAATATATTATTTCGTATCCTTTAAAATAAATCAAGGATTCAGTAGTACCAACAGGAGGTGAACTATTCCTTGACTATTTAGCATGAGGTTGACCAACTTTTAAAGTCAAGGGCACATAAAAACCATGAACCCCAACCAACCTTGCACCCATATGTTCTGGAAATGAACCATTTGTGTGGACTCTACACAAATCCCATGAACCTCAACTAACCTCGCACCCGTAACTATGGTTCTCTATATATGTAACCCACATTGCTCTCTATCCATCACACCAACGCAAAACACATAACTTTGCCTTAAAGATCACGAAAGCTCGAATATAACCATGCCAATGTCCTCCTCACCCTCCACTCCACTCACCTTACTCACACTCTTACTCTTTATCATCTTCAGCTCATGTTTCGCATCCCGAACCTTGCTAGAGTCAGACAACACATTAAGGACAGACCAATTCTTCTCCAATCCGGGGTCGTCCATCCTCCCAACTCTACCATCAAACATGTTGCCGAGTCTGAGCAACCCTCCATTACCAGTGCCACCATCCCTTGAGCTTGCTCCTGTTGTTCCACTTCCGGATGGGGCTCTACTTCCTGTATTTCCACCTTTCCCTTTTGCTCCTACAAGGCGATTCATCTCCAATCCCCCCAAGTTGCCCGAGACAGGTTTGGGAGCGCCCGTTGGAGCTGAGGCCAAGAGCATAAGTACCCCATTCCCATAGACCTTGCTCCTTGTCAAGTCTCAAGGGCATGTATCAGTTTTACATTTGCCAATAAACAAGGCCATGATTATATATTGCTCTTGTAAAGATGTTATCTACTATGGAATAATATTGCAGAATGTTGACTTTTTTTGGAATAAAATGCGTATCCATAGAGTAGGAACCTGAACAATGGGGTTGACCGATCATCTTATACATAGCTATTTTGAGTTCAACATCAACATGGTTGTTATTTGCCCAAATTAATGTGGAAAATGTTAGGAGGAACACTAAAATTGCAAATCTTGAGCTAAATTTAAGGTTTGTGGCAACGTGGCACGAGAAAAGCAATGCACTCCACAGAAACATTTTCCTTTCCTTGTGATGGGTATGTGACCTGAGAAAAGCTAACCGAGAGAAGAAGAAGAAGAAGAAGAAGAAGAAGAAGAAGAAGAAGAAGAAGACAAGTGCAATGGAAGAGCCAGAGAAAGAAACAGAACACACAACTGTGGCAGAGGATGAAGCAGACAAGGAAAAAGACCCACTCTGACCCTGCCCACAGTCATCACCACCACCACCACCATCACCACTCCCATTTAAAAGGCAAGTCCAAGGATAGGGACAAGGCCAAAGAGCGCAAAGAAAAACGACTCCAAGAGATCTCCCTTCTCAGAACCATCCCTTACTCTGATCACCAGAGGTACATTTTATGATCATCTTCTACCTATAAATTTGGTTATAAAGGTGTAAACTTGAAAGAAGCCCTTTGTAAATATGAGGATATGCAAATGAGCCTTTTAGAACAATGTAAAGGGCATTGTGATTTGGGTCACATGCATGTTGTGGTACATAAAACTTGAGATTTGAAGGTTGAATGGTGAAACCCATTTGTCAAAATTGTAAATTGTGAACAGGACTCACATGCCTCATAGATCATGGAGACAATGTGTATATCAACTATTTTCAACCCCATAATTATGTATTTTGGGTTTGTAGGTGGTGGTCTACAGAAACCATTGCGGTGGTGACCGGAGGTAACAGAGGTATTGGGTTTGAGATTGTGAGGCAGCTTGCAAATCATGGACTGACTGTTATACAGACATCAAGAGACTCCGAGGTTGGCAACGAAGCAGCTAAGGTCTTACAAGAAGGAGGTCTCAATGTGTTCAGCCATCAGCTAGATGTGCTCAACAAAGACTCTATCACAACCTTTTGTGAGTGGTTGAAAGAAAATTATGGTGGTACAGATATTCTGGTAAGATCTCTAAGCTCCCACATCCATTACTCTATGACTACATAACTCTCCACCCATCAGCTTGAGCTTCTGGGTTAAACCGAGCTTTAACATAATATCACTAGTGTGCTTGTTATCTTGTAACTAACAATATTTGAATGATTACTCTATAGGTGAATAATGCTGGTGTTAACTTCAACTTTGGGTCAGAGAACTCAGTTGAGCATGCCAAGGATGTCATAACTACCAACTACTATGGCACCAAGAATATGATCAAAGCTATGCTACCTTTAATGAAACATTCAGCTGTTGGTGCACGAATTGTTAATGTCAGCTCGAGGCTTGGGAAACTCAATGGCAGAAAAAATGTAAGTCATAATCGGATGTTGCTCTGCTCACACAAACTAATCTAAGTTGTTCCTCCTTGACTCTGACAGAGAATTGAAGATGACAACTTGCGAGAACAGCTAAGTAACTTGGACGGATTCTCAGAGGAACTCATTGACAGCGTTGTTGCTACTTTCCTTAGACAAGTTGAGGAAGGCACTTGGAAAGAGGGTGGTTGGCCTCAGTCACACACAGACTATGCTGTATCGAAACTTGCAGTTAATACTTATACTAGATTATTGGCAAAGCAGCTTGCCGAGGAAAGGCCTGATGGTGAAAAAATCTATATCAACTGTTACTGCCCAGGCTGGGTCAAGACTGCTATGACAGGATGGGCCGGACACATTTCAGCTGAAGATGCTGCTGATACAGGAGTTTGGCTGTCTCTCCTGCCAGACCAAGCCATAACCGGCAAGTTCTTTGCTGAGAGACGCGAGATACACTTTTGAAGTCAATGTGGCTTGTCAATCTTAGTTCTCTAGTAGGTACGTCAAGCGCTAAAAAAAAGCCATGTAAATGCAATCTCAACAAGTTCTTGGATGTTCTAGTGAAATATGCATACGAGAATGATCTTATTCTGTACTGTTTTCATTCTGTCACGCAAGCATAAGGAAAATTTCTCAAGATTTTTTTTAATTATAATGCTTTCAAATCAATGACAAAATCACAGTGAGCGTTTTACAAGTAGATACAAAATAAGTAAAATTACCAGACTTGGTTCTGTAAGTGCCAGACTTTCAGTAGATGGCAGTTGGTGCTGCATTTGGCTCAGGCATAGCTGTTGACGTAGAAGTATAGCGCCACAAGAGCTACAACACCAATCCCAATGGCAATAGGCAACGCCTTCCTGCATTAGGGTTGGGATACAATGTAAGAAACTAATTTGATTCAGTTCAGAGAAAAAAATTGCAAACAATTATGAATCTGCAATGTTTTTAAGGTAAACCGCACACCTTTATGAATTGCCCACAAATACATTAACCCATAGTAAATTTACACAAACACATGGAAATTCATAATGGTGGTCATGTGTTTGTGGGCAACTCATAAAGGTAGTTATGAGTAATTATCCCATGGTTTTATTTACCCGACTGCTTCGTCTCTTTGGAGTTCTGCTTTGCGCGCCTTGCGGGTGTCTGTGGCATTGGCATTTTTGGCAACTTTTGGCTGGTATGGCCTAAACCTCCTTTTGGGTGCTCCACAAACTGCAATGCAAACCAAACTTCACAACAAATTCTAACCTTCTCTACAACTATCAAGTAGTCTTTATTGTTGGCATTCTTTCACATACAAATGACGTGGTTAATGTTCAATCCCTTAAATGATATAAAATAAGGCAATGTTAATAGTAAAAGTGACAGGGTAGGTTCTCAAAAGCTAAAACATACTAAAATGCCACACTGCTAAAGTCCAATCACCTAATCAAGGGTTCGGGATAAAGTAGAATGTAGCATGAGGCTGTTGATTCCAATCCACATACTTGTGGTTATCACCGATAAAGAAAAACAATCACCTAAGAGCTCATCAAGACCTGCCTAAAAACTCAAGCAGATACATAGAGTCCTCAAGATGATTATCAAGTCGTTAATGGATTCACATCAGGTGAAACTACATCACACCCCATTTTCTATATGTGTATATATATCTTCAATAGATAAAAAAAAGTAATTATTTTTGCTATGGAAAAAGAGTGATTACCAGGACAGAAGTACTTATCAGGCAACTTGTCAAAGGGAGTCTTATCTTGGTAAATATAGCTGCAACCACAAAAGGAAGTCAACACAAACTTGAGCTCCAATCCAAGAAACCAGAGAAAGAGAAGTGGAAATTACCCGCAATCACGACAAATATAGGCTTCCTTGGAGGCAACACGGTTGTAAATCCCCCTACTGGTTCTGGCAAACACTGGCTGCTTCTTCTTGTAGGGAGGAAGCAGAAGGTGGACTGATGGAGAAAACAATGATGATTTCAGAGCAAAACGAGCAGCTGAGCTTCTCCGGCCAGCAACATTGTGGCCGGCGGGTGCTACCGTGGCCTGAAGCCTGGTGGCTGCCTCAATTGCCATCTTTGGTTCTAAGGGCTGGTTTGTAAGCAGAGAAGATAACAGAGGAGATGAGTAGATCCTGCTAGAAGCACAACATATGAAAAGGTCCCATTGGTTTGCCCAGACAAGGAGTGGCAGCGTGGCTTTCACACTCCCCACACAAGCCTCTCCTTTTTCTTCCTTCCTTATCTCCACCAGGACTTGCATAATTTCATGCCCATTTCTCAATCAATTTACTCTTTTGCCCTTCCCTTGATGACCCCATCTTTACTTGTGAACTCATTCCTCTGGCCACAACACAATCAACCACCATGGAAAATGCACCACAATTTGTTCACAAGTAGTGGAAAAATAAAGATGAGAGTTGCTAGAAAAATCATAATTCATAAGATCATTGTAATCTACAATTTTGCAGCTGTTCAGAAGGATCCTGTAGTGGTTTGAAGAATAGCTTCATAATCCTGATGGGTAACTTTCAGAACAAAACCAGAGGGTAAGTACAAGGGATACATAAAGCTGCTAACATGCAGTAATGTATAATCTAATTCATTTTGCTCATCAACCTTTTTACACTTAAGGCACAATACACTAGTCTACAGTACAGCTCCATCATCAGCAACAGTTGTTACCAAGGTTTAAGGTCTCCCACAGGTCCTGCAGTCCAGTTCAAGATCTTCTCTCCACGTTTCAAGTAAATACTTCGGTCATGCGGCAGCTTACGTGCAAGTCCGTTCAAGACTTGATGAAAGGCATCACCCGATTGAGCAGGTTGTGGGAACAGCATAGCCTGCTTCATTGAAGGGTTTGCAAGCAATCTCTGCTTCCTCAAAATCACTTCAGGTGGGATAGATGTGAGTATGGTGTCCAAGTTAGGGACATCCTCCTCATCAACATAAACTCCAATTTCTTCCCATGGGATCGCATCAGCAAATGGTAGGACGATGTCATCTGCTATGATTACAGGGATGCAACCAAATATCACTGCTTCAACCAACCGTGGACTCCATGGGGCCCACCCAAGTGGGCACAAACAAAAGATGGCCCGTTGCATGTCTTCATAGTACGTTGTTGGGTGCTCTGTCGAAATGTCAAATAGTGGGTTGTCCTTAAAGTTCTCCCACACTGCTGCCCTTGCACCTCTGCAAATGGTGCAACAAAACTAAGCTCATATATTTTCTGGTTCAGTGAAAAATAAAGTAGGGGAAACCTCAAAAACATGCCCTCAAATGACCTTTATTAGCACAAACATGCTGTGGTGATCTTTTTTTCTCAAAAACATGCTTGTACCTTTCATTTATTATCAAAAACTAGCGACTTACGTTATTTTTCTGTTACTTTGGATGGAAAAGGAACATGTGCTCGACATATAGTCTTCATATTTATCATAAATACCGAAATTGTCGCTATTCCTCTTGTCTACATATTGGATATGACCGTACTGAGTGCTCAATTTTTTCTTTGGAAGTCATTTACAAAAGAGAAATAGGGGCAATTTCGGTATTTATGTTAAATATAAAGACCATGTGTCGAGCACATGTTCCTTTTCCATCCAAAATAACGGGAAAAAAATAAAAATAAACGTAAGTCGCTACTTTTTGATAATAAATGAAAAGTACAAGCATGTTTTTGAGAAAAAAAGGCCACCACAGCATGTTTGTGCTACTAAAGGTCGTTTGAGGGCATGTTTTTGAGGTTTCCCCAATAAGTAAAACCCCCTTATTTTATGTCATTTAGGTGTAGTGATTACATTAACTTTCACTGTATGTGCATTTTCTGCTAATGACTTCAAAAGATAGTAATAAAATAAAGGGGATAATCTCACTCAGCTACCCTTCAATACGCACCTTTCTCAATCAACTACCCACAGGTTTCTTAGTCCTGATTTACCCCAATTCTGTTAACTTTGGGTGTGAAATGATAAAAATACCCTTACTTTTATCTGAGCTCCTATTTACATCGTTCCACACCCAAAAGTTGACGGAATTGGGATAAAATGAGACTAAAAAACTTGTCAAAAACTTTATAAACATATGGGTACTTAGTTGAGAATGGTGCATACTTAGGGGTAGCTGAGTAAGATTATCCCTAAAACAACCTTATACAACAAAATGGGAAGATCCAAATTCCCTTGACACTGAAATAATAACAGCTTGTTGATATGGAATACTTAGTGAGAAAATACCTTGCATAGTAACCGCCTTCGGGATCATTTCCAACATCATAAAACAATCCTCGGAAATATACAAAGATAGACCTAGGAGTCTTTTCAGGAATAAGATGGGATTGCATCTTCTGGGGTGGAGCATATGGAGGAATTGTAATGGAGCCATCCTTTAAGCAAACATGATTCTTCTGTCCAAAAGTCTGAACTAATGTAGCACGTTGGAGCAAGGGAAGAATACCTCGCTCAATAGCCTTCTCTTCCTGTAAACGAAAAGCCAAAGAATTGAAATTGGGTCAAAATGGAATTTAAAATAATGGAATAAAGGAAAAAACAAAGTCTCTTACTTGATAATGGAAACAGGGTCCAAAATCATGGGGCACAACAAAAAAGTGATCGGCCCCTTCAGTGCGGTTCCAGAAAGGCCAGTTTGAAGAAATAAGCTGAATAGCACTTCTCATCATGCGGGGTGACTTAAAAGGCAATGGGAGGCCATTAGGAGTCAAGTCACAGGTGGTGT
This sequence comes from Erodium maritimum, assembly GCA_963921825.1. Lineage (NCBI taxonomy): Eukaryota > Viridiplantae > Streptophyta > Magnoliopsida > Geraniales > Geraniaceae > Erodium > Erodium maritimum. The sequence continues at coordinate 144,617,260 of OY997588.1, read as the reverse complement.
AAACAGGAGTGTAGAACCAATCTGCTTCTTCAGGATTGAGAGTTCGAACGGGACTAGATAAAAGAAACCTATGCATATAGATCTCAGCAGCAAACATGTGGGTGAGGCATCTAGGGTCCTTCTGCAGAATCTTCTTATTGTATTTGCTAGGTAGTTCATAGACAAAAACTTTCAACCGACCCACTGGATCATCTTCCAACACATCTCCAGCACTACCTGCATACGGATAATATCAAAGATTTAACCGTTTAAATATTGTAAGTGTATATAATTCATAAAATACCACCCATGTATAACAAGGTTACAATCTAATTGTTTGAATGGAGTATGCAAGTGAACACACATACACACACACAGACGCAAATGGAATGTGAGCTTGTATAGCAATAGCATCTATGCATTTGCAGGATCAAGGGGGTAGAAACCTTAAAACTCTTTTGCTGGGAAATAACTAGAACTCAATAATTCGAATTAATTGAAAGAACCATAACCATTTCCGGTTCAGGTGAGCCTTCAAAAGTTGAAATCTAGATATCAATCTTGTTCTAGTGTTACTGAGGCTCACCATAGCCTTACTTCCATTAACTGAATTTACAAAATATTGCATTTTGAGGGAACTAAATGTAAAAGGCTCTATGCCTCCTATATCCTAGTTTTAGGAGCTCTCCAAAGCTAAGACTTCTGATCTAGAACTCCCTCAAGTTGATAGCTTAATCATACTGAAAATAACCAGCAAAAAATGAATATAGACATGCTTGTTTTCATACAATTACATGTACCCATCACATATTTCTAATATACAGTCTGATCATCATTCATATCAGAGAAGTACGATAAATCTAACTTGACCTGAACAATTTAATCTTCCTTCCCTATGGCAGACAGCACACTCCAGCTAAACCTTAAGGTCTTAGCAGAATATGAATCAACTTCTAACCCATATGACTCAGAAATTGAAATACAGGTTATGATCTGACAAATCCCAGGTGACACCTCGAACCCAACTACACAAGAATGAAATAACCCCCAACAAAAACACCCAGAACCCCTATATTTTAGATGTCAAAATAAACTAAGAATTGAGAGAACCATAAGCCATAATGTCAGATAAAATATTGATGAGCAAGAGCAAGCAAAGCTATGAACATTAACAACCCATTGAAGTAGAAAAATTAACAGAAGCTTGACCTGAAATTCGCTCAGAGTGGCGATTCCGACGCAGCTCAAAAGCATCATTCCTCAACACCAAGGAAGCACAGAGAACCCCAGCAAAGACCCTCCTCCAAATCTCCATCTATATTTGGTCAGGGAATGGAATGGCAGTGCAGAAGAGGAGCTAGAGCAAAAAGAAGAAGTGGGTTCTGAGGTGAGCCCTAAGAAGACGGTAATGGAGATTGTCGGCAGGTTAAATCGGGTGTGAATGGGTGTCGTCTAAAAATGCCGCAACAGAAGAGATTGAGACAGAAATGGAAGCGAAATTGCTTCAAGAAACAGAGAACACAATTTCTAAATATCTTTATGGAAAATTAATTAGTTGTTTGTAGAGAATCTCCGAGAAAGAGAGAGATTTTTTTTTTTTGAAAAATGTTTGGTGATTAGTATTACAATTTGTGGTCAGATGAGAAGTCCACCTCATATTCATAACAGACCCAACCCATCCCCACTGTGCTTGCTATTCTTCTGAACACCTTCTCCTCCGCCTTCTTCCTCAAATTTTCTCCCTTTTTTATTGGCGATTTGTAGAAAGTATGTTTTTAATCATTTTATTTGGCTATACAAGGATCATCAATAGCTGGATTTGAGAATCATTCAACTTTTTCAACGTAAAACATTTTTCGGCCTATTAGGGTTTTTCAACCTATCTCTCATTTTCGCCTATGTTCCCACGGTCACGGTGCCATGTGATATCCATGGGGACATCAAACCCCGATCACATGGACCCAATTCGATTGGTAACTCATCGTGATACACCCTTCTTAAAAATACACTCATGGAGATTGATCCATCAAGATGAATTGATTGTAAGAATATGTACAACAGAAAGGACCTTGATCAGAGAGTGGGAGTGCAGAACTTGTGCTGACTGAACAAAAATGAAAGAGTGGGAGTTCAGAAAAGTGGGTGTTTTGCAACAGAAAGGACCTCTGAGGTCCTGGGAGTGCAGAACAGTGCTGACTGGATTATTATTTGATATTTTCCTGTTTTATTTAATTCGTTATCAGAAACCGTTTAAATTATTTATAATTTAAACAATTTTGGAAATAAATAATTAATGACAATAAATAATTCATAAATAAATTTAACACGAATAAAAATTACCTTTTTAATAATGGCGAAGAAATAAATAAAATATGTGTATGGAATAATATGGTCAACTATGTAATATTCATAGTAGTTGCTATAACGAAAAATCTTTGAATCGGACCGGATAAAAATACACACAAAAATGATAATATGGTCAAATATATATATCACATAAATATGTTATTTTATTTGAAATATCATCCAACACTAAATTATATAATATATAATCTATTAAAAAGAATATTTGATTTTAAATTTTAATATGCATTTCACTCCAAAATTAAAAGTATATCATATAAATTATAATAAAACATAGTAACAAAAACTCATGTAGCTCAATGGTAGAACTACATGGCTTTTAACCTTGAGGTTGGGGGTTCAAATCCCACAGTTGACAAAAAAATTTGTTTTAAAAAAAAAAGTCGCACGCATATGCCAGGTGTCGGCCCAAGATTGGGCCAGCGTGGGCCAAGGAGCGAGGAGCGCGTCTGCGAGCCCGACCCGCGATTGGGGAGCGAGGAGCGAGGGCCGCGATCCGCGGACCGTGTGCGCGCGGGCTGAGGGCGCGGGCCGGCCCGTTGTACATGCTCTAAGGGTCTGCGTACCCTTCCCCTGTTTGGGTTCCTCCTGGGTCTGCGTACCCATCCTCGTCTGGGTCTGCGTACCTATCCTCTTTTGGGTCTGCGTACCCATCCACTTCTGGGTCTGCGTACCCATCTTCCTCAGGGCCTGTGTATCCTTCCACTTCAAGGTCTGCGTACCCATCCTTTATTGTTCTTTCATGTTCGATGTACTCTTGTAAAAGTCTCTGTAGCTAGAGACTTTTTGTCCTCCCTTTTCAATCTTTGGAACGGGAGAGATTTATATTCTGCTTTGCTTATCAAAAAAAGGAAATCGACGATAAAGGGTCAGTAAGGATCGACTGGGGGGCAACAAGACCACAAATCATGTTGTTTCGAATCCATATTTTAGTGATTGTATGCCCCCGTATGTATACACCAAATTAAATATGGGATCAACGAGTTCTAGGGTTCGGAGGGCTGCTCCAGGGAATGGAGGATATCATGGCAGGCGTTAGGAAATGAGCTATAATCACCACCCTACCTCACCCTCCTTCTGTCGGAATATGAGCTTATGGACATTGATTCTATAGCGGGAACGACTGTACTCCGTCCAGAAAACTGGCCTCGATGGGGCGGAAGCGGCCTCGTTGGTTCCCATGAGAACTTTCGGGTGCCACAGGGTCTCTTAGAAGAGCCACATCGGCCTTCAAGGGACGGATACTAGACGTCTTCTAAGCTCCTCCTTTCCATGGCATGTTCTTTACGACTGTCCCGACACCACATACTTGTTCAAGTCGAGACGGGGAAAGATTTCTAGATCAACTGTACCAAAAACCAAGTGAATATAGTACTGGGTATCTTAATATAAGATTAATGTTTCGTCCATCACTGGAACTTTAACTCGTCATTTATAGTCATTTTTACGATTGTATGATTATTCGGTTACCTCGATTTAATAAACTTTCATATTTAAGCTAAAAAATATCAAAAACTGGATTTTTTTTCTTGTGTTTTTTATTGGTGAGCGTACTCTATATATATATTTGTTTATAAATATGGGTGTAACCTGAAATGAGTCTCCAAAAAGATGTTTAAACTCGATTTGTTAGGTAATGAATTTGAATTTATTAGATTTAAATTATCTGCAAGTCACTTTCATACCATTTATTTGATTAGACATTATATTACTATGTATATCACTAATAATATTAATATGGGAAAATTTCAATTTAATACCCTGTCAAATATTTATTTGCAGTATAATACCTTAGCTTGTTTTTTTTGCATTTTAATACCCTGACAAACATTTATTTTCACTTTCATACCTAACCGTTAACTTTCCATCCAAAATGGATGGAAAATAGTCACGTGCTTTGCACATGACATTGTTTTTTCAAAAAATACCAAAAACACCCTTCAACCTTTGATTTTTTAAATATATAAAAAACTGATTTTTAAAAAAAATATTTTTTGAAATAAAATATAATTTTCGAAATATATAAAAATCTGTTTTTTTTGTAATATATAAAAAAACTGATTTTAGTTTTTTTTAAAATAAATCTGATTTTTTTGAATTACATAAAAATATGATTTTTGAAATATACAAAAAAATATTTTTTAAATATATAAAAACTGATTTTTTTAAATATTTTTTGAAATAAAATCTATTTTTTAAAATATATAAAAAATCTGATTCTTTTAATATCAAAAAACTGATTTTTAAATTTTCTTTTGAAATAAATCTTATTTTTTAAATTATATATAAATATTATTATGAAATATATCAAAATTGATTTTTTAAATATATAAAAACTGATTTTTAAAATATATTTGTTGAAATAAAATCTATTTTTTAAAAAACATATAAAAATCTTTTTTAATATATAAAAAGTGTTTTTTTATTTTTTTTGAAATAAATATGATTTTTTGAATTATATAAAAATATGATTTTTGAAATATATAAAAACTTATTTTTTTATATTTTTTGAAATAAAATATAGTTTTTTGAAATATATAAAAAAATCTGTTTTTTTGTGGTAGGTTTTGAAAATATGATTGGTCTTAAGGAGTATTTTGGACTTTTCATCCATTTTGGATGGAAAGTTAACGGTTGGGTATGAAAGTGAAAATAAATGTTTGCCAGGGTATTAAATTAAAATTTTCCCCATTAATATTTATAGAGATACTGTCAAAAAAAATGTTTATAGAGATTACTTATATTACTTATCTAAATTATTTATTATAAGAGTTTTATAGAACTCATAGCCATTTCACATTTGTATAGATTTATGATTTTATTTCAATTTCTAATGATATTTATAAGTAAAATTAGACTAGTTGAAGACTATTTTTTTCTTGAAGTAAATTGAACACTAGTTGAATATTCTTTGTTGACCCGGATTTGATAATCTCAAAGTACAAGCGATACTAACATAAAATCAACCAACAACCTAAGAAAATAGAACATTTTGTCTCATTAGGACCATCAACCTGTCATACCGACTAAAAGACGAACACTAACCGTCGGCAGCCAACACCGTAAGCGACAAAGATAGTTCCGGTGAGAAATACCCACCCGAACACAGATCCTCAATAAAAGAAAATGAAAGTAAACAACTGAAAGACACAATTGCCAAACCACTTACCGGCGGTCAACACTTTAAACCAGTGAGTCCTAACCACATAAGTGGAAGGAATCAAATAAATATAAAACAGATAATGATAAATGGACAATGCGGGGACACAAATCTTAAATAGAAAATATGGTATACCAGTATCAGTACCATAACGAACCGTTAGATTACTTACTTGGATTGAGTCTAAAACATGATTGGTGTCGTGCGAATCGTGATCTATACATCAGTACATATTCGCTTGAAAGTTTTGACCCAAAAAAAGACCTAGGAAATAAATGGATTCGAACGCCTAGAATAGCTCTCCCACCCCGACATTGTATTTGCTTTGCCTGTAGTACAGATGCCATCAATTTGGCCGGGAAAATGGATCTGAGAATCAAAGGCCGAAGGCCTAATATGAAAGGAGTACAATATTGTTTCACTCACATTAGATAAAATAAATTCATTAAAGTTATAATTTTCAAATATATGAAAGGACAAAACTACACAATAATAAACCTTAATTAATTTCGCCATTATTATTGTAATACTGTGTAGCATAGCATACCAGCACAACAATCGGTCAATGTAAGTCTTATGATTACGTACTACTTAAATAATGGACAATACTCATAGGAAAAAGAGAGTTATTGCTCACTGTTCATGATGATCTGCGGCATCCCCATCGATCCACTGCAGAAACAGTCTCTCATAAACGTGTCGAGACCCGATTGGCTGGTTACTCAGCACAGAGCTGTCCTGTTGACTAACCTTTGACTCCGAATTTTCTAACTGAAGAAATTAGAGTCCCGATCCAACATCAGATCAGACTATCGTGGTCTGATCTGAGGCCGACAGTAGAACACGTGGGAATGTTATGGTAGAGGCTGGAGCACACGATTGCGGTCTGCTCATAAATCTTTGGTTTTGTTTTGTTGTGTGTTGTAGAAGAAGAGTCTTTGAAAGTACAGAAATAAATCAACCTTTAGCAGAGATAATAATAGAGAGAGAGACTGTCTTTGTTTTGTTCCTAGGCAACTGATGGTTTGCTGTACTTGTTCTGTTCATCCTGCACACTTCCTTTTGATTTCATTTTCATTGTTAAGTTATAAATTCTCAAATTAAATTAAGAAAAAACAAATACAAAGATAAGAGTTATGTCTTTCTTACACAATATGTAATCTATTCAAAATGTTAGTATATCAGTTCAAGAAAATGTTAGTATATAAAATTTGTATGGTTTAGATTTAAGATTGATTATGATTTACTTGATAATTATATTTATATAATCTATTACATGTAAGCTGTTATAACTTGTTTATCTTTCTTTTACTAAATGTATTTAGATATTTCACTTAATATTAGAAAATAATGACATTATTTTAGAATAAGAAATAATTTTATTAATAGTAAAACAGAATCATTATATTGACCATTAACTTTAAAAAAAATAATGGTCCAATAACTCTTAGCAATAAATCGGTTCAACCGAAAACAGCTATAACGATCAAACCTGAAGTAAAAAAAATTTAATTAAGACATGAATTGAAACCAAAACTAGAAGAAAAATAAAATCCAAAAGGTGTCAACTACCAAGATTCGCTCAAAGTAGGGCCTAAACACTGCTTAGTCCCTACTTTCCAAGAACTCGTTTTGTCAAATGAGCTACTGAACTTGAACTTGACAGTCTGGCTGGAAGTGATAGCTCGTCCAAGGACTCCTCCCAGAGTAGATCCCTGGAATCGAACCTGACCTCATCAGTAACAACGGGGGACATACGTGATTTAGAGATTCCTCCATGTAAAAGTCTTTGAATCTTTGGGTAAAATCCTTAAATCGCCGCTCCCTACACATAAACCTTGCAAAAAAGAACAAAACAGATAAAATAAGTCAGAACCAAACGATCAAAGATCGAGGAGGAGGCATCGGTGGAGGCCAAGGAGGTGGATACACCGATGACGGCTTCAGAGGCGACGATTGCTGCTCAAGGGAGGGGATTGTTGTGGTCTGATAGAATGAGTGGGCGGCGGATCCCAGAAACTAGGGTTGGGAAATGTGCTTGACAAGAGGTAGAGAGAGAGTGTGAGAAATTAGAGAGAGGTAGAGAGGGAAGGAGGAGGAAGAAGACAAATTGTAAATTGGCATGTATGTCTCTGCCTTGATTCAATTCAGATATTTAAAGACAAGTAATCTAAGGGCCTGGGCCAGGCCACAACTAAAGCCCAACATAACTTGAAAATTAACCAAACACAGCCCATAAGAGCTTGATCCCAAAACGTTATGCAACAATACCCCTCCCTTAAAACTCTTCATGTCCTCATGAAGTAAAATCAAACTCTGGAAAACGATGCTGTAACTCAAACAGGTATTCCCAAGAAGCGTGGTCCTCATCGGAATCAGACCAGTGGATCAGTACTTGAGTGGCAGCCCTTTTGTTCCGTTGGACAATACGGCGGTCCAAGACCTTGAGCGGGGCGCGAGCAATGAGACCATCTGGTGTGGTGAAAGGCAGAGGAACTTGTGACACAATCGGACCAAAATGGGGCTTCAACTGAGACACATGGAAAGTAGGATGCACTCTAGCAGATGCTGGAAGATCAATGGTGTAAGCCACAGAGCCAACCTTCTTCAAAATTTTGAACGGACCGAAGAATTTTGGACTCAGCTTCTGTGAGGAACGTCGAGCGACAGAACTCTGGCGGTAAGGCTGGAGTTTGACATAAGCCCAATCACCAACCTGAAAAACACGGTCCGATCGTTTACGATCCGCTTGAGACTTCATGCGAGACTTGGAGCGCAAAAGATGGAACTTAAGGACCCGGGAAGCCTCCTCTCTGGCAGTAAGGCTTCTATCGACCAATTCCAGTTCAGTAGACCCAGTGATGTAAGGAATATGCACCGGAGGATCCTGGCCATAGAGGGCATTGTAGGGTGTCGTCTGAATGGCCGAGTGGAAGGTGGTGTTATACCAAAATTCGGCCAACAGAAGCCATTTCGACCATTGCTTCGGGGTGTCTGAGCACATGCACCTCAAATACGTTTCCAATCCCTTATTCACGATCTCCATTTGGCCGTCCGTTTGAGGATGGTAGGCTGAGGACAATTTCTGGGAGATATGTTGTAAGCGACAAAGTTCGCGCCAGAAACCCGAGAGAAATATCTTGTCGCGATCACTAACAATGGAAACCGGCATGCCATGTAGACGGAAAACCATATCAAGGAAAGCTTGGGCTACAGAAAGAGCCGTAAAGGGATGCTTCAAAGGAATGAAGTGAGCAGATTTTGTAAGTCGATCAACCACGACAAGGATGACCTCAAATCCATTTGATTTTGGCAGGCCTTCGATAAAATCCATGGAGATATCCTGCCACGCTTTCGATGGAATGCTTAAAGGTTGAAGCAAACCCGGGGAAGCAGCCAAATCCGGCTTATGGGATTGACAAATGGTGCACTCAGCCACAAAGGAAGCTACATCCCTGCGAAGACGTTTCCAGAAAAAATGTGAAGAAATGCGCTTGTAAGTTGCCAAAACCCCAGAGTGTCCCCCGATCGCTCCTCCATGAAAATAAGCAATGATTTCTTGCCTCAAAGTTATGTCTCTGCCCACAACCAGTTTACCCTTGCGAAGAAGCTTATTATTCACCCATGAATATGGACCCTCATCAGTAGAGTTGGTCTGTAGAGAAGCAATAAGGAGTTGGAGGTGCTCATCCTCCAGCCATGATCTGTGCACGCGTTCCATCAGAGGTGAGGAAATTGTAGAAAGTGCTGCCAAAGATGCAATATATGTACTGACTCAGCTCTGGTCATCATCTCCACTCTGACGCGAGAGGGCATCAGCCACTGTATTCGTCGACCCTCTACGAAATTGAATTTCAAAATCGTAACCCATCATCTTAATTACCCATGGGAGTTGCGCTGGTGTCGTTGTCCTTTGATCAAGCAAAAACCTGAGACTTTGGTGATCGGTCTTAATAATAAAGTGCCGACCCATGAGGTAAGAAGACCAATGTTTTGTAGCTAGTAACACTGCCAGCATCTCACGCTCATAAACTGATAAGGAGCGTTGCCTAATTCCCAATGCCTTGCTGAAAAAAGCAATTGGCTTCCCCAACTGAGTAAGGACAGCCCCAATACCGGAGTTAGATGCATCGGATTAAAGAACGAAGGTAACTTGGAAATCCGGCAAAGCTAAAACTGGTGCAGACGTAACCGCAGTCTTAAGTGCTTGGAATGCTTCTGCTGCAAGAGTCGACCATACAAAAGCATCCTTTTTTAGCAGGTCTGTCAAGGGTCGAGCTATCGCTCCATAGTTGCGGATGAAACGCCTCTAGTACCCCGTGAGGCCGAGAAACCCACGGAGTCGTTTGAGAGTAGTGGGTATAGGCCAATTGAGGACTGCCTCAATCTTCCTCTTATCCATTGCAACTCCTTGTGCTGAAATAACGTGACCCAGATATTCAATTTCGCCAACAACGAAAATGCATTTTGATCTCCTAAGGTAGAGTTGCTCAGCCTGCAAGATTTCCAGAACCAGACGCAAATGCATAACATGATCAGCTATGGTTGAAGAGTAAATCAAAACATCATCAAAGAACACCAGAACGCAAATTCGAAGCAGGGGTCTGAAAATATCATTCATCAGTGATTGGAACGTCGACGGTGCGTTTGTAAGACCAAACGGCATTACTAAAAACTCGTAATGTCCCGAGTGTGTGCAAAAAGCAGTTTTATGCACGTCGTCTGTCTTCATGAGGATTTGATGATATCACGCACGAAGATCAAGCTTGGTAAAAACTGGGGCACCATGAAACTCGTCTAGCAATTCCTCCACAAGGGGAATGGGGAATTTTGCCTTAACAGTCATGGCATTAAGCCTTCTGTAATCGACACATAACCTCCACGAAGAGTCCTTCTTGCGAACCAAAATAACGGGAAAAGCGAACTCGCTAGTACTTGGACGGATGATTCCAGAGTCGAGCATTTCTGTGATAAGGCGTTCCAATTCCGTTTTTTGGACAGAAGGATAACGATATGGGCGAATTTTAACCGCATGAGCATCAGGAAGCAACTGAATAGCATGGTCGTGAGTCCGAGAAGGTGGTAACCCAGTAGGAGTCGCGAACAGAGCATGAAATTCTGATAATAATTTTGCAACGGCCTTAGGTATAGAGATGGTCTGATCTTGCGAAGAGGGTAATATACTATTAATGCGAGAAGAAGAGAACAAGGATACTGGAACATGAGCAACAGACAATTTGTGGCAGAGTTTACGTGACGCCCAAGTAATATCTCCAAGAGGCATACCCAACAAAAATACTTTTGTACCTCGCAATGTAAATTCCATGGATAGATTAGCAAAGTCCCAGAGGATTGGACCCAGAGTAATAAGCCACTGCACTCCTAATATAACATCACAACCTTTCACGGGGAGTAAAATGAAATCACCAACAAAAGGAAATTGTTGCATTTCCCATTGCAAGTTCTCACAGTGAGCTCCAGTAATCAAGGTATCACCATTTGCTACAGCCACTCGAATGTTTTCAGTTGAAGTAGTGATACAATTCAATTGCTGTGCAACAGAGGAGCTGAGAAAATTATGGGTACTTCCAGAATCAACTAGAATCGTAACTGGTGTGGCATTAATTGAACCCTGTATCCTCATAGTATTGAAACCAGCCAGTCCACAAAGAGCATGAAGCGAAATTACAGGATCCAACGTCCCCTGAGAAGGAGCATCATCCTCATATGGATCCAAAGATGTCACACAATCGACAAAAACCTCTCCATCAGCTTGATTTATAGCATCCCCTTCGACCAAAAGCTGAAACAGTTGGGATTTCGTACAACGATGTTCGCGTGAGAACTTGTCACCGCACCAGACACACAATCCTTTACGGTATCGTTCATCACGAAGTTGCCTTTGAGCCGCCGTTGGAGGTGTGGAAGAACGGCCTGGAGTGACCATGGGTTTCTGATGTTGTGTGGTTGGAGGCTTAGGCAGTGGAGCTGAATAGGACGGACGAGGCGCAGGAGGCGTGAAGGAGCGACTCTGAAAAGAAGATTGGAAGGAAGAACGAGGAAAGGTCGGGGCTTTTCGGTCAAATCTCTTTGCCATGATAAGATCCTGTGTCAAATCCTTCGGAAAATGCAGGCGCACCGCGTCCTCAATGTCAGGACGAAGGTGGCTAAGAAACATCGCCAAGGTGTCTTTTTCCGAAAGCTCGAGTTGGGTAACAATGGCCTGAAACGACTGGAAATAACTTTCGACAGAACCATCTTGGCGTAAGTGAGCTAGCTCGGACATATAGTCCGTATAATCCCTATCTGTAAACCTGCGACGCAACGATTCCAGATAATCAGGCCAAGGAGGCTCAAGAACACCACGCGCATGAAGTTGCTTTGTGTAATATAGGTGATGACGGAGAGCAGCGTCCTCGAAACCCAACATAGCCTCTCTGACCATGTCAGTCTCAGCGATATTCTCCGAGAGACAGTGCTGAAGGAACTTTAACTCCCAACCATGGAAGTCGGAACCGTCAAAACGAGGAGGAGTTCTCGCTCGTGACTCTCGCCGGACCGGGGCATCCTGGGTCTGGTTTGGCGGAGGTCCCAAAATGGAACCTTGTGGCGGGGGGGACTGTGGTAAGACATCTGAGACAGAGGCCGACGACGGTGGAACCAGGGTGTACGGCCGGTGAGGAGTGTTGTCCGGAAATTTTTCTGCCAGAGCGTGTAAAAGTTTGGACATGTTGAGCACACTCGCCTGCACCTCTGCCATGGAGTCCTTGAGAATAGCAACATCGGCTTTGGTGGTAGCAATTTCATCTTGCAAATGGAGATTTGGGTTGGAAGAAGAAGCCATCGGGCATGGAAAGAGAATCTGATACCAGTGTTGTGGTCTGATAGAATGAGTGGGCGGCGGATCCCAGAAACTAGGGTTGGGAAATGTGCTTGACAAGAGGTAGAGAGAGAGAGTGAGAAATTAGAGAAAAGTAGAGAGGGAAGGAGGAGGAAGAAGACAAATTGTAAATTGGCATGTATGTCTCTGCCTTGATTCAATTCAGATATTTAAAGACAAGTAATCTAAGGGCCTGGGCCAGGCCACAACTAAAGCCCAACATAACTTGAAAATTAACCAAACACAGCCCATAAGAGCTTGATCCCAAAACGTTATGCAACAGGGATCCGAGGCGGGGAGGTTGCCTAATATCAAAGAGAAACGGGTAGCAACCTTCGGGGTAGCATGGGCACTAGAACAGAAACCGGAGGCACGTCGTTGGTGGCGATGGGGAGCCAACATCGCGGTGACTAGAGGTTGCGCGAACGAAACCCTAGCAGACATGGAGAGAGCTTTTCCATCGATGACAGATTGCACGACAATGACTAAAAGATCGGATTGCGGCATAATCATTGGTGCACGAGATCCGGCTAGAGCTTTCAGGAAAAGAACAATAAATGCTCGAACTCCTAGGAGCGTCCTAGAACGTACTGACGACATCATGAAAGATGACTAGAGTTGATAGTTCTAAAAGCCTAACAGAGACGCGGTGCTAATAACATATTTCCATTAACATTGAAATCGTAATTTTTTTGTAATATCTAATGATCACCTTTACAAACATTTTCATTTTAAAAAATTGTTATGTGAAAAGCTTCACACAGATGATAGTTTTTTCAATAAGGACGACAGTGATGAAAAAGCTAGGTACATTATTCCAAAAAAAAAGCACAACACGTGTTTCTTTTTAAAAAAATGGTTAAAAAATATATTAATAAGTTATCATTTATGTATCAAGGTATTAGATTCAAAGGGATGAGAAGACCCAATGTAAACAAAATTGTTGAGTCATATGGTCACTTAATTTAAAATCCAATAACCCATTTGACCATTTCTGTACTGTAGCCCTTTTAATGAATTCCAGAGTTAGATTCAGATAAACGTGCTTTTTCAGACGGCTACTTGTACCCAAGCCGTGCATTGCTTCACTTTCTTTTTATTATTATTTATTTGACTTAATATCTCTGGTTTTCAGTTACATTTCAACAATGCAGGTGGTGATTAGAACGTAACGTGTTGTAGAATTCTGAAACTTACTCAATCAGGGGAACAAACGACAGAGAATAATAAGTAAAGGGATCTCAATTGGTAAATTGTAGAATATCATAAGGCCGATTTCGTAAATTGGAATCTCTAATATCAATGCTCATCCAGTTGATCAAAGCTACAGGTGCATCATCATTCTTAATGGATAGGGTTTCTACTGTTGCATGCATGGTTTTTGCTACGAACCCCGAGTCAATGTAAGCATCGCTTTATCAGTCAAATTATACACGACAAGACATTTTAAAACTTGATTATAAATATATAAATCATCTTATTTGTTTACCATTACTCAATATATATGAGCTGTAAAATTACAGGATTAAGGAGATTACTCACACATCATAGTTTAATATACAATTTGTGTAAGAAAAAAGAGAGTTTAGAGCCCCTCCTTCTCTCAGTGCTCTCTGTCGCTTTTCGCTGGTCAGGGATTTTGTATTCATACTGTCTATGTGTTGTCATCGTCGACAGTCATTAGGGCTTTAGCAACGGAGGTTGTTAATGGGGGTGAGCTTTGCCCGTCCTCCGATCCCTCGAAATCTATCTCCTTCACTGTCGTTTTCTCTACTGCTCTTTGACCCAGGCTCTCCTCCTCACTCATGTCGGTCACGGCCATTCCTCCTCCATGGGAGTTACCTCAACACCGGGATCGTTCCCAAATTCACTGTCTCCCTCCGCCGCCCCTAAATCACAATGGTCTCTTCCCTGCTGTTAGCCTCTCTCAGAAAAAAATCAGATATCACCCGACCCTATGAGCATCTTTCTACCCACCTCAAGTCCCATCGGAACGTTTCTTGACCTGTCCGACTCATGATTCGTCAGACTAAAGCCCCTCCCAAAGTAGGGCTGGTCATCATCGACTGATTGAGCCCATATCTATTCGGACTCCTTGCTGCAGTACCCACTCACTGGTGAGACTCAACTCAACTCCGACATGTCTGGATTTGCGAAACCTCCCTTTAACCAGATTCTGGCAACCTCATCCTTGACGATGAAGCTTAGAGACTATCGATTGGGTCCTCCCATGGATCCTCAGGTTGGGAAATGACCGACGCTCTCTTCCTCTTCTCTGATAACGTATATGACTTGGGTGGGTGGGGTTTTCTCCGGCCTGATCTTGTTGGCCTTGCTCCACCCTTGCCATCATAAAATTAGCCCCTCCCCTCGCCCCCTCAACTGTCTATCCCCATCTTGGACTAGCTTCTCCTTTGCCATAGCAAGTCAGATATGGGAAGACAGATGTCCCAACCACGCCGTTTTAGAGCCCCCTCCCTCCGCGCTTGGGATTCGTAACCGGAATCGCCACATCTCACAAGCCAAGGTCACAGATGCTCGCTAGAGCCCTCCTTCATCGGAGCTTCTTCATCCGCCGGAACAGGTTGTACCCAATCGAAACTTCATGCACTGCCAAGTACTAAGGATCCCGACTCCTTCCACCATCGACAGAGACCCAAACCCTGATCCTAATCCTAGATTCTGGGGCCCAGTAAGGGAAGGAAACCCCATTGGGCCCAGAATCAGACGAGACTCTCCGACCTATTTTTGGGATGATAATTGTTTTCCTAGAAGGCAAGTAAAGTGGGAGGAGTTTGTTCACAACCTCGCAAGTCAATACAACCACCCACCGCGATTTCTAGTTTCTTGGACTTGCGTAATCGAACATTTATTTCGTGTTTGGTTGTTTTCACTCTGTCTTGTAGAGTACTTGTGTTTCCTAGCCATGACTGTCGGAATACCTGCTTATTCCTTAAGGGGAAACTCTCGGTTTTATCCTTGATTTGTTTCGGGTATATCCTTGATGGTGGGTATTGTAATTTATTACTTCGATTAATGAATGCCTACCCTCTAACAAAAAAAAATATATAAAATTTATGTGATATTCCACAAAAAATAATTTATTTTTAGGTATAACTTAAAAAACAGAAAAGTTTCATTTCAACTGTCAAGTTTGAACCGAACTAGAACAGTAATGTCAAAAAATCAAAGTCCCATGCCCAAATCTTTGTTAGCGTTTCCCGATAAAAACAAACACAGAGAGGAGGGGTAAATTCGGAACCCAAAAATAGTGCCCTGTCCCCTTTATAGGAGCAACAGCTCGCCACCCTCACACCAGCAGATAGATTTTTGTAGCACAATCAAAAACAATAGCCACACCACACCTACCTACTTATGGACCCCGAGGCCTTCACGGCGACCTTCTACAAGTGGGACCCCAGGCCGGCGCCAGTTCCTTCGCCGGCGCTTCTCCCGCCGCCGCCCTCCGCCTGCCTCTCCCGGCAGCACAGGGACATCGGCGGCCTGGAGGAGCTGTTCCAGGCCTACGGCATCAGGTACCTGACCGCCCTCAAGATATCCGAGCTTGGCTTCACTGTCAGCACCCTCCTCAACATGAAGGACGACGAGCTCGACGACATGATGAACAGCCTCTCCCAGATTTTCCGCTGGGACCTCCTCGTTGGCGAGCGTTACGGCGTCAAAGCCGCCGTCAGGGCCGAACGGAGACGCCTCGATGAAGACGACAGCGACTCCAGGCACCGCCACGTCCTCTCCTCGGGCAACACCCTTGATGCGTTCTCACAAGAAGGTCCGTCCCTTGCCAATATTAATTAATCCTTGGCTTCTGTTTATTTATATAAAAAAGAAAGACTTGTTATTATATTTGTTTAATTAGGGCTGTCGGAGGAGCGGGTGCAGCAGGAGAGGGAGGCTGCGGGGAGCGGAGGAGGAGGGACGTGGGAGGTGGCGAAGAAGCAGAGGAGGAAAAAGAAGGTGGTGGAACTGGGCGACGACGGCGCCGGAGACGACGACGAGGAGGAGAACGGCGGTGGTGATAGGCAGAGAGAGCACCCATTTATAGTGACGGAGCCTGGGGAGGTGGCACGTGGCAAAAAGAACGGTCTCGATTACCTTTTTCACCTGTACGAGCAGTGCCGTGAGTTCCTAATTCAAGTCCAAACCATCGCCAAAGAACGCGGTGAAAAATGCCCCACTAAGGTAATTTAATTACCAACTCCAAATAATTACATAGAAAAATAACCGTCAAATCAATCTCAACAAAACCACTGTCAAATTATAAGTCACTATTTATTCCCTACATTTTTTAAGAATAAACTAAACCTGTACCTTAAAAAGAGATATTTATATATAATTTGATTTCCAACGATTAGACTATTCATAATGGGACTAGGCCGAATCGATCTAATCTTGGTATGTTTAGACCATAAATTTAGAAAAATTAGGTCTAATTCGACCCGAATCGTGGGTCTCTAGTTGGTGATGCTGCAGTCGGAATAGACCGAAATCGGTCTATTCCGAGGGTATTTGCAATAAAAATGAATAAATTAATATGAAAAACATATTTTATTATTTCCGATAAAAAGTGAGCGACACTACAAAACCGACCCGATAAACATAGAACCCTAGAACTTAGAAAAAACAATCTCCTACCAGACAAACCCCAAGTAACCAGATCGGAAAAACCCTAGAGGTTCGAAAATCCGTGAATCTGACGCCATTTTGAGCATTCCCGAATAGTCGCCTACCACTCATGTAGTCGGAAATAAGCCGACCGTGAGAAGCACCCGGTCTCTGTAAATGTATGGCCTTTTCTGCTTGCCCCGGACGGGGTCCGTCATACTTGCCTCAACCTCCTTAACTTTTGCTCGTATAGAATCCAACATCTCTTGCTCGGCTTCTCGGGTCCTTGCACGTAACGTTGGTAGTCCAACTCACCGACATCATACTATTCACTGTTCGATGAATCCATGAACACAATAGGATATCACAATGGATATAGAGAAAATTTTGACGATTTGGGAGAGAGGTAGGAGAAAATTTGTGGGATTTTCTGTGTGGGATGCAATGTATTTATTGACACAGTTTACATTTTTTAATTACATTTATTTGGTCATACGAATCTGCTGACTAGAGCAACGTGGCATAATCGCCGCATTTTTTCTGCGTCTGTTTGCCGAAACGTCACCACGTGACGCGCGATGATTCGTGTGGTCTTCCGGTTTGGTCTAATTGATGGGCCTACGAGTCTGCAGATTCATAGACCGTCTAAAGTGAATTCCCCGAATCGACGTAACACGAGACTCTGATTCGACAAATCGACAAAAAGATAAAAAAATATCCCGACTCGACGGACACGAGACGCCAGTATGGATAGCCTAGATACGCATCCACAAGTTAAAACCCTAACATGTGATGATAGCCAAGGACATAGGGGGGGTGTAATTATTGGCAAGTCTTTTTGGTTTTGAATGTCTAGTAGTTGAATATTCATTGATGAGAACGTGCTTCTTTTTCTTCTTCTCTGTGGAGCATTCATTAAAATCTGTACTTGGAAGTTTGTACTGTCTCTCAACTTATATTGATTAGGACCTTAATTATAGCTAATTCAATCTCAATGATGATGCAATTGCAGGTGACGAACCAAGTGTTCAGGTACGCGAAGAAGGCGGGAGCAAACTACATAAACAAGCCGAAAATGAGGCACTACGTGCATTGCTACGCGCTGCACTGTCTGCACACAGAAGCGTCGGATGCACTGAGGAGGGAGTTCAAGGACAGGGGAGAGAATGTCGGGGCCTGGAGGCAAGCCTGCTACAAGCCTCTCGTCGCCATAGCCGCTCGTCAGGGTTGGGACATTGACGCCATCTTCAACTCGCATCCGCGTCTCGCCGTTTGGTACGTCCCCACCAAGCTCCGCCAGCTCTGCCACGCCGAGCGCAACACTTCCACTTCCGCTGCTGCTTCCGCCTCCGTCGTGTCGGCCGCTCATGGGGCCGAGCCGTTGCTTTTTTGAGTGTTGTTCATATTATGTGACCGATTTGGTTAGGTTCTGGTTTGAGAGAAAAAAATGGTGTATCCGTGGAACCTGTATGTTTTGGGAATGATGTATTTGTGTGAGTAGAGACATTCATATGATGAATGAGTGGAGCTACCGAATTTCAATTTCTGTTTTAACATTCTCCAACCTTGAAATCCTTAGATTGAACAAATTGGATCTATGTCTTAGACTTAGTAGGCATGTCACATGGTGGTGTTTTCCGGCTAAATATTTATCGGGATGTGCAATGGTCGGTTAACCGATTGTTGGTGTTTAATGGTCACATGGTCGGTATTACCGATCTATTAATTTATTGCATCGGCACCGTCGACGAAATATGAATCGTGGTCGGTTTTATACCCGAATCCGTTTGGTTTAGGTTTGCCTGGCCACAACCCTAAGCAGCGGACTTTTGAACTATGCCTGAATTCAGTCCGAATGAGACTTTGATCTAGAAAGTCATACATGAGTGTTAGACGGGTTAGTCCATAAATTATAAAGAACATATAAAAAATAAACACATATTATTAAAGAAAATCGGAGTACATAAAGTAGCAACATTATAAAAGAGATATATAATCGATACAATAATCTCATGCGATGTTCGGAGAGAAAAGTGATATGTCGAGGCCCGCGAGGTAATCCCTCGTATCAAGTCTATTGGCCTGAAATTTCTGAATACCCTTGTTCCAAGCTTGAGCCACAAACAAAACTTGACTTCCTAACTTCGTTCCATTCAACAACACACTACCTCTGATAAATTCGTACCCGCATTGAACCTTACAAAACCAAAAAATCTGCCACTATGGTTTGGATTTTCAGGCAGTTGGACTTCCTTAACCTCTTTAGTGTTGCAAAAGATCGCCAACAATCGACCCCTTCGACATATTCCAAACAAAAACCTTTGCAGGATCTAGATCCCCTCTGACTATTGATCCCAATCTGTCTTGAACCAACATTATCCCCTAAACACGGGCTCTCTCCTTTTCCCCACACTACGAGACTCTGTCCTTCTCCAACTCATCCCCATGTTTCTTTTCCTTAAAAAACCGTTATTCGTTCCCTATATTCGTGGCCAAAGCCTTACCTTCATCACGAGTTCTCTCCTTTTGGACTTGTTGCGAGGACACCACCACCCCATCATATAGTGAGCGTTTGATTTATATAATTGACTAGCAGAATGGTTTCAAGGTCTTAATCTAAACTGAGTCCCGTTTTCTACAATAGTCGCCTCTGGAGATTGACTAGAACAAATAGAGAAGGGTGGAGAATTGGCCAAGAAGAGCCGGTAGAGAAATAAATCTTCCACCCCTACCAACATGAGTTCTTCCCTTGTAGGAATGTGGACCATAAATTAGTTGGAAAAAGCGTAGGCTAAGAGCCCACAATCGACGAGAAGAACACGATGAGGAAAGCCCACAAAACAATCAGACCATGGACTGTTGCAAAGATTATCACCAGAAGCAACAAACGCGACTACCCTGACGCCTTCCGCACTAAGTCGTGCTCACGAGGACCACACAAGACGAGGGACTTCTAGCCGTAGTAGCGACAACGACGCTACGCAAGGGAAGGGAACCAGAGGCGGATCCAAAAAATTATATTAGTGTATGCCACCGATAATGATTAAATGTAAAAAAAAAACAAAGTCGGTTTAACTAGTGTTAAAGTTTGATCAATCTTCCAAATGACATAAATTTCTCATACGAGTTCTGATTTAGGACCGTAAGATATCAAATCAAATGGAATTCAGATATCTACAATCTTCATTCTCATATACATGTCGTGCAGGTTGAACGGTCAACCATACGTTATTTGGCTTGCCATGGGCAGAGCGCTCTGAGCAAAACATATAATCATCATATGACGCATATGAGAATGCAAATGATATAATATGAGATATGATTTCCTTACTAAATGAGTAAAAACTGTTTTATAATCAATGACTATAAATACTTATTATTGAACTGTTATATCTTACATATAACCTTTTCAAATACAACCTACAAAAAAAAATTGTGAATAAGATTGTTGGAAAGTGGAATAGCCATTTAGAGCGTAAAAATAGTATTTTCAAGTAAAATGAGGTTATACACGCAACAGATCTTCAAATGACCATAACTTCTTCATACGAACTTCGATTTAAGCCCGTAGAATATCGAATCGAAGATATTTGAAAACTATACAACTATATATAATTTTCTCGGGACAGAGTATGACGTGGAATACCCCAAACCCCCCTAAATTCGCCCTACTAAGGGAACCCCAATCTTCGAGTGTGCGCTGCGTTGTTTTTCAAACGACTATCATCAAATCAAAACACTTATTTATGGACATTTTGTTAGCAACGAAAAACCAACTTAATTTGACATCTCTTTGTTTTTCGTTCATAACAAAACATCCAAAAATAACGGTTTTTCGTTCGTAACGAAAACATCCAACTTAATATGAATTTTATTGAGAGGTAATCATTCATGCACGTACATGAATATGTGTGGATGTAATGGGAAACAAGTAAATCTACGTAGGTACGAAGATACTAACGACATGAATTAGCAAGTCAATCATACTCGCCGGTTTAAGGTGTTGCCCGCCGGTGAGGTTTTAGGCCTTTGTGCCTTTCAGTTGTTTTCTTTCACGATTCGTTCTAAGGGGTTTATGTGTTCCAATGGGTTGTTCCCATCTGGACTGTCTTTATCGCTTGCGGCGCTGACCGTCTATGTGTTAGTTCTCGTCTTCTAGTCTTTGTGACTGGATGATGGTGCTAGTGAGACAGGGTGTTTTACTAGCTTAGGCTGTTTGTTTTTGGTTATACTTCAGTATCTCTTGCGCTTATTGGTTGGAAAATCAGGGTTAAAGACCTTTCTTTTTTTGGAGCGCGTCATGGCTGTAAAATTCGGGTGTTAAGACCTTTTTTTCCGGTTACTTGTTGTTGGGTCTGCGTACCCTCTCTTTACTTATGAGTCTGCGTACCCTTGCTTAGCCTCTGGGTCTGTGTGCCCTTTCTTAGCTTTCGGGTCTATGTTCCCTTGCTTTACTTCTGGGTCTGCGTGCCCTCTCTTTACTTATGGGTCTGCGTATCCTTGCTTAGCCTCTGGGTCTGTGTGCCCTTTCTTAGCTTTCGGGTCTATGTTCCCTTGCTTTACTTCTGGGTCTGTGTGCCCTCTCTTTCCTTCGGGGTCTGTGTACCCTTACTTTGCCTTTGGGTCTTGTGTGTCCACTCTTATCTGTGGTTGGTCTTCCCCGCTGTGGGACTGTTGGGTCGGTGTACCCTTATTTTGGCTCCTGGGTCTGTGTACCCTTACTTTGGTCCTTTGCAAGCTTTAGGAAGTTTGCGTTTTTGTGTAATCTTTTCTTCCTCAGAAGAGGTTAATTTAAATATGTTTTCGTCGATCAAAAAAAAAAGGAAGTCAATCATAATAGCAAAGGGGGCATGAAATCAGCACGATTTCTTACCATTATCACTAAAACTAGATGAATTATTGAAAGACTATTTAAAATGTTCGATAATGGACTAATTGGCAGATCCAAACTCACAAACTCCATGTCGGAAAACTATATCCAAAAATTGTATATTCGTACTCACTCCACAAAAATAGAAAGTCCCAACCCCGTAACAAAAAGCTATTAGTTGGAAACTTGGACGCCCCACTCAATCTCATAGAGTGGTAGACTTTTATTATAACACAAAGTTCCATTTTTAAGATGGTATTTATATCATCAAATTAATGTGTAGAAAATAAATTAATCTTTTAATTTGATAATCAAAATCCATATCGTTTTATAAGAGAAAATATCCTTCACATAGAAAGAAAAAAAAACTGAAATCCAACAAACATATTCTGTGAGAAATCTCACTGTTTATGATCAAACAAAAGAGTTAGAAGAATACTTTTTGGATCTCTAATCAATAATCATGTCGGTAGGAAGGAACACATGATACAAAGATTTTGGTCTAAACGAAGAAAACGTCATGGCTTAGGTGGGCTTATATCGATGTGTTATTACCTTTCATTTTCACAATCACAATCCAAATCTCTTGAGCCTTGGCTGTTTCGAGCCAAAGTCATCGATTCCTTCGGCACGACGTCGTAAGCGATCACCTCACTATCCTTCATGGACACGTGTCGCACACCCACTGGAGCCACTCATTCACATCCCACACTGCGGCTACTTATTTATTGACATAAATACAAACAGCATCGTGTGATTTGTGTAGAGTCCTCTCCAAATCCTCTTCTCTCGGGATAGGCTTTCAGCTCTTTCCATTTTTGGGTACGTTTCTTCTTTCCTCTTCTCACTTCACCATTTCATCTATTTTGTGTTTTGATCTATTACAGGGTGATTTGGTTGATTTGTGTTTTTTGTTGTGTTTAGACGTTCTTGTCGTCGCTTTATTTGGGTAAACCAAATCTTAATATATTGCGATTTGAAGCTGTTAAGTCCTTTTTCTAGATGACCCATCTGCAGATTTCGCATTGCAATTGGTATTTGAGTGTGATTTTCTTAACTTCACTGCCTGATCATGGTGTTGCCATTTTTTTCTTTCTTTCTTAAAGATTGTGCAATTTCTTGTTCTTATTTTTTGGGGGGTTTTATGATTAGCAATAAGGGGAATAAGGCTTCGAAATTGTATTCTAGTGTAATTTTGTTCACTTCTCTCCTGGTGTGGTCTTCTTGTCTGCATAAACAACTTTTGAGGTATTGTAATAACCCTTGGTGTAATGTTTTGTATTCATTGATTTACATATGACCCATTAGGAGATTCGACCTAGACATTGGTTTTTGACTGCAACTTTCGTTACATATGAGAATCATCATTTCATATAATTAGAAATCTGATTTCTTTTCTTGCAATTTTAATATAGCGTACTTGTTGTATATGTAATTATCATGTGTTAGTATTTTAAGGGGGAGTTTGTATTTGAACTTAACCATATCGTCATATGTTGTTACTTAGGTGTCTTCGGTTATAATTAACTTACAGAGTACGGAATATGCCTACATTAACATGGGAAGAGATAGTAAGTAAGAAAGAAAGAAAAAAACATGATTGTTGGATTAACATGTGATACAACTTTAGAAACTATGGATTGGAGGAGATAATATTATTAGAGTATCACGACAGAGTTTTGTTCTCAGGCTCAGCTAGTCAATCCAAATTTGTTTGAGAAAATGTTGTTGTGTTGAAGCAGGTTTCATAAGTTGGGGGAATAGAAACTTATTGAAATCATTTACTCCGTCTTTGTTGATTTTTTTTTTATCGTCTGTGTTTATTTAAATTTGTGGATTTTTATCTCTTCATGGTCTGATATGAGGTTCTGTGACTGTCCATGGTTAGGGGTGAAAATGCATCATTGTTGTAAAGGTTGGTTGCTTTCATTATCGGTACTCCTACTGCTGTGGGTACAATATTCCGAAGCTTCTCCTGATAATCAAAATGGTATCAAAACTAGCATCTTTTTGTCACCTAAGTTTGTGCTGAGACCAGGATCAGTAGAGAACAAATATTACTACGACATCGATTTTCCACGAGGACATATTGCCATCAAGAGTTTCAATGCTGAGGTGGTTGATGAAGCGGGGAATCCAATCCCCCTACATGAAACCTATCTCCACCACTGGGTTGTTGCTCGGTACCATCAGCGTAAGGGAACGGAGGTCAAACAACATAACGGCCATGAGGCTGTTCATGAGCGTTCAGATCATGTCCTGGTGAGAAATGACGGGATATGCCAGACCAATGTACTTGGACAATACTTTGGTTTAGGTTCAGAGACCCGAAGAACATCGACCTATGTACCGGATCCTTTTGGGATAGAAGTTGGTGATCCTGATCATATACCCGATGACTTTGAGGAGAAATGGATCCTTAATGTTCATGCAATTGATACACGTGGTGCTGTGGATAGATTGGGATGCACAGAGTGTAAGTGTGATCTGTATAATGTTACCATTGATGAGTATGGTAGGCCTTTGAGGCCCGATTATGAAGGAGGCTTGCTGTGTTGCTATGATCAGACACAATGTAAGGTCAGAGACGGTTTTCAGGGTGTCAGGAGAAACCTTTACTTGAGATACACTGTGAAGTGGGTCGATTGGGATGCATTGATTGTGCCCGTCAAGATTTATATATTTGACGTCACTGATACAGTGATGATATCAAACTCTTCAACTGGACTCGAATCTAAACATACTTGTCGTGTAAGTCTGCTATCTTAAGTTCATTTTAATGGTAGGCATTTACAATCTTAAGGGTAGCTATTGTGTACTAGTCTTTTGCACATAACTATTCCCAACTGTAAACTTTTATATCCAACTTTTGAAAAATTTAAGATAACTCTTTTTTTGCCCAAAACTGCCCTTGACTCTTATCACAAAAAAGACTTATTAGGTACCAAAAATATTTTTGTTAGATGTAAAAATGGTTGAGTAGATGTGAAAGACTCCTTAGCTGTATTTTTTTTTGTTATTTTTGGGCGAAAAAAGAGTCATCTTCAATTTTTTGAAAGTTGGATATAAAAGTTTACAGTTGGGAATAGTTATGTGCAAAAGACTAATACACAATAGCTATATGCAATTAACACTAATTCTATCTGTAGGCATTTATAGGCTTAATTCTTCGTCATTGGGTCTAATTAACTTCTTTGGTGTAGATTGAGTATGGAGTCGAGTCCTGCAGAGCCGGAGGTGTTGCTGCTTCTGATTGCATTGACGTCAAAAGGACAAGCTTCCCCATGCCTACAGGTGGTTATGTTGTTTATGGTGTGGCCCATCTGCATTCAGGGGGGATTTCTTCGACTCTCTATGGACAGGTAATTTATAATTGGCATCTCAGGAAGCAAGTTTAGTTTCTGATAAATCTTTAAACTTAATCCAATGTAGACACACATATACTGGAAAACTTTTTTTTAATGATTTGTGGGTGTGATTATTTCAGGATGGGAGCAGAATATGCTCATCAGTAGCAACTTATGGGCAAGGAAAGGAAGCTGGGAATGAAGCTGGGTACATTGTAGGAATGTCAACTTGTTATCCAAAGCCGGGTTCTGTCAGGATAGCTGATGGTGAGACACTGATGGTTGAAGCTAATTACAGTAGCTCCAGAAAGCACACTGGTGTCATGGGTCTCTTCTACATCTTGGTTGCTGATCAAATCCCAGAACCCATGAGTGCATTACATCCTTCTCTTCAAGTAAGCTCCCATCACATTCTCGAATGCTTACATTATATACAAATATTGTAACTGACGTGTTTCTAGTGCTTACTGAGAATAGTGATGGTTCTTGCAGATTGACGAGGGCACAAAGCTGTTCATCTTTGGTGCAGTAGCTTTAGTGGCCATGGTTGTGGCTGCTGCTCTTATTTCGATTAGGCGGGCCAGAGACGATGGCTACCAACTAGTTTGATGTGAAGCCGGTTGTGCAATCTGTGGTTGCATGAAAATGTGGAAGAAGTTGCATAGATATTTTGTAATACAGTTTATTTAAGGAAAAGGCTTATTTGACATATGTATACAGAAATAACCTCATATCTAGAATCTATACATGTAAGTGAAGTTTTTGATTTTAGCCTAGCAACTAGTTCTTGTCATCACATCAAGATCGTTACTGATTCATTTCCCTAGTAGGTGTCGAAACTCTACTCACTGTCAAGCGTTCTTTCTGTTTGTGGTTGATCCACATGCTTTGCGTGTTGTCTCCCCCCTTTTTTTTCGTCCTCCGTTCCCGCACGCTCTCCATTCCCTGCAGATCTTGAATTTTTCGTTTGATCTGACTAAAACTGATAGGTAAACTTATTAGTTTTTTTATCAGCAAGTTTTTTTTAAATAAATATCTCACCTTTGAAATAAAGGTAGAGGCAGGAAGAAACCCTAAAACATGATACTTATAAACAAAGACAACCTTTAA
Organism: Erodium maritimum; assembly: GCA_963921825.1. Taxonomy (NCBI): domain Eukaryota; kingdom Viridiplantae; phylum Streptophyta; class Magnoliopsida; order Geraniales; family Geraniaceae; genus Erodium; species Erodium maritimum. The sequence goes on along the minus strand of OY997588.1, from coordinate 144,590,927 downwards.
GAAGGTTCTTAGAGTATAATAGAGTAAGTAACACTAACAAAAGCTAAAAAAATATATACTTAAAACTAGCACGATAGAATTTTCTACATAAAATATACATTTGTGCATTGGTTTTTTCTATGTGATCTCTGAAATAATGAATCAGAAATTTTCGCTAAAAAGAACTGGCGTAGAAAACTAAACTAACTTATTACGGACATGTATAATGAAGGGGTTCACAATGCTGACGGATGAATCTGAATCCCTTGCAGAACTTGTTTTTATAGTGTGAGGTTTAGTGCATCGGAACTGTTTGAACTGCACGCCACATCATGCAATTTACGATTTGCAATTCATTAAACTGTAAATTTTGAGCCGTAGACCGATCCAAAAAAGGGGCGCGACAGGTGCTCTAAGGTAAACGGGTCTTTTTTTCCTTCCTAATTTCGTGATGGATGAAGAAAATATAAATTCTAAAATTAAATAATTGAGGGAGTCTTTTTGCAATTAATTCAAAAAAAAAAAGCAAGTAAAAAACTTTTCATATTTTGCACGTGTCAGAACCTGCGGCCCATGACTTTCTTATTTTCTCAGGAAATGAAAATGAATAGCACCTACCTTTTCCCTTGTCTGGTTCTAGAAAGAAAACCAGGACCGATTGTCGTCGTCACCGCCCAAAAGGTCCCTCCAGAGCTCTCTTCATTAACCGCAAGCTTGCACCTTTTCCTAATCTTTGACTCTCCCGTGAGTCCGTGACGCCATCTTCTCTTCAAAACTGGTCAAAACTCTCTGATCCCTCTCTTTGATTTCTTATTTGGGGGCTCGTTTCAGTTTCAAAATTCGTATTTTGGTTATGGTAGGTGCGTCCCGTTTCCTTAAATTAAGGGCCGTTCCTGTATTTATCGTGACCTTTTCGTATCTGGGTCATCTCCATCTAGATCTGAAAGAGACCCTCCATAGCTCCGTGCTTCCACGCCTCCGATAGGTATATATATATATATATATATATATATATATACAATCTTGAGCATTCATCGTTTAAATATGTCCGGTGCCGTCGAGCACGTCGGGTTGCCGAAGATGGAGCCCAAGTCCGCCTCTGACGGCGCCAATTCCGTGAAGAAACCGGCGCCGGTTTCGATGGAGCACGTGCTGTTGGCACTGAGGGAGACCAAGGAGGAGAGGGATTTGCGAATTCGGAGTCTTTTCAATTTCTTCGATTCGGGCAATGTAGGGTATTTGGATTATACCCAGATAGAGGCTGGCTTGTCTGCACTGCAAATTCCTGGGGAGTACAAGTATGCCAAGGATCTTTTGAAGGTCTGTGATGCTAACAGGGATGGTAGGGTTGATTATCACGAGTTCAGGAGGTATATGGATGATAAGGAGCTCGAGCTCTATAGAATTTTTCAGGCCATTGATGTGGAGCATAATGGGTGCATTATGCCAGAAGAGCTGTGGGATGCGCTCGTCAAGGCTGGTATACCATATTTTCTGTGTGCTCTTTTGTCTGTTTGATGTTAGTTTCTTTTAAGTCGATGGCTAGCAATTATGGCATGTAAACGAGGCTATGGTAATGATCCGTTTGGTGCATTGATCACTAGAGCACTTGCAAGCATTTGTAGATTGAGACATTTATTTCCCACTAGCTGTAGGGAAATTGCAAAACTAGAAATTTTCTACATCTTAAGTTAGAGAAAGCTTGTCTATATATTTAGAAGAAAAAAGTTATGGGACTTTTTTATTATTAGAATCAGTCTCCAATACCAACCAGTAACGCCTACTGAATACTTTGTGGATCTATCTTAATGCTATATATGTGAATCATGCTTTCCTGAGATACAAGATTTCATATCTCCCATATTGTCGCCGACAATGTCAGTGGGCAGAAATTAAATAAATTAATGTTGCTCTGATGTGTTTTCATGCAAGATTTGTCATTGGGTCAATGTCTAGGTGCAACTTTTTGTCACTGCAGTAAGTATTTTGGAATATTATGTTTCATAATCATGCCGTATCTGAAGGAAGATATGTTAGTGGAGTTGGTTTTCTTAAGTGTATAATTGGAATTTGTTCTTTAGTTATAACTCTAAACCTTTTTTCTGTGATCTTATTTAAAGAATTACTTAGCACTTAGGCAAGCTTCGGTTTGACACTGTTGGAGTTCATGGTGGGACCAATTAGTGCTTTATTCTTTAGGAAATAGCAGTATATATGGTGATCTGCCTTCATGTATTAAATATTATTAATTAGGTATCAGTGGAGATCAAAGTGAACTTTAGATTTTGAAGGTGGAATTGTAATTAGTTGTTTTATGTGGCGAATGAACATATCTGGTGAAAACTAGATACGGATAAGTGTATGAATATGGTATGTTTTAACTGATGGTTATTCTCAGTTTCATTAGTTTGCATTTAAGTTCCGTGAAAGTTGGGCACTTCTTTCCACTTTAGTTACGTGAAACCTAAAATAATAAACATGGCAGAGTAAGAAATCACATATTGGAGTTGGATTATTATAAGATGTGTTCAAGGCTTCATAAGCAGTTTCAGTTGGAAACAGAGAAGAAGCGAAACCCATTTATCCCCTTTTGCATCTTATAAGCCCAGGCAGTTATGTTTTGCAGGGATTGAAATGGATGATGAAGAACTTGCCCGTTTTGTTGAGCATGTTGATAAGGACAATAGCGGGATTATAACTTTTGAGGAATGGAGAGATTTTCTTCTACTATACCCACATGAAGCAACTATTGAAAACATATATCGGCACTGGGAAAGGGTATGTGTTGTGGATATTGGAGAACAGGCTGTCGTTCCTGAAGGCATCAGTAAGCATGTTCATAGAATCCGATACTTTATTGCAGGAGGGATAGCAGGAGCCGCATCTCGAACTGTAACTGCTCCTCTTGATCGCCTAAAAGTTGTCTTGCAAGTTCAGACCACTCGTGCAAGCATTGGGCCGGCTGTAAAAAACATATGGAAGGAGGGTGGGTTATTGGGCTTTTTCAGAGGTAATGGGTTAAATGTTGTGAAAGTTGCGCCTGAAAGTGCCATCAAGTTCTATGCATATGAACTGCTGAAGAATGTCATTGGAGATAGTACGGGAAAAGATAAGGATGATATCGGTACTGCTGGGAGGCTATTTGCCGGTGGTATGGCTGGTGCAGTGGCTCAGGCTTCCATTTATCCATTAGATCTTGTGAAAACTCGTTTGCAGACCTGTGCTTGTGTTGGTGGAAGGGTTCCTAGGTTGAGAACTTTAACAAAGGACATTTGGGTTCACGAGGGCCCCCGGGCATTTTATAAGGGTCTCGTGCCCTCTCTTCTTGGGATTATCCCTTTTGCTGGCATTGATCTCACTGCCTATGAGACCTTGAAAGATATGTCAAGGACATATATTCTTCATGATTCCGGTACAATCTTCTTAATCTTGTCTGTGTTCTGTTATAAAAAATTGATGAGAAAAGGTGCTCAATTAATATCCTCATTTTTTCTGTAGAACCTGGCCCCCTTGTCCAATTGGGTTGTGGGACAATATCAGCAGCTCTAGGAGCAACATGTGTGTATCCATTGCAGGTTATCAGAACTAGGTACTGTGTCTTGTCTGAAACTCCACTACTTGTAAGTCTGAACTAGTTTTTTGTCATGTTTTCATATTGTTGAGGTTAATGTCTATGTTTCTTTGCAGACTGATGGCTCAGCCTTCTAATTGTGATACTGCTTATAAAGGAATGTCCGATGTATTCAGGAGAACACTTCAGCACGAAGGCTATAGAGGTTTCTATAAAGGACTGTTTCCAAATCTTCTCAAGGTTGTGCCAGCTGCAAGCATTACATACATAGTTTATGAATCCATGAAAAAGAGCCTGGATCTTAATTAGAGAGTGGTATTATTGATGATGATGACGATAAGAAGAAGATCCAATCAAGTAGGCGTTGTGATAGTTTGAGTTAATTTCTCTTCAGTACAGTCAACATGATTTTGCACTTTAAACCAGGCTTAGCTGAACTAGTTATTGAGAAGCAGGGATTATATCAAACCCTGACCTCTTACATGAGGATTTAGGAACGATGTTATTTTTTCATATATATACCTATGTTATAATTTCTGCAAATTTAATAGAGAAGGATGTATTTTGCATTTCCACATCATTCACAGTCCTAGAATATGTTTATATTTGCAGATCCTCTCTCTGTTGCATTGTTTCTGATCTGTAAAACTCATATGTCACGATAAAATAGCGTTAGTATTAGTTTTGTAATAACATTCAAAGATGGTCGCTTGAGATAGAATTGAAGTAGCAGAAGAGGAGAGGGGAGTAATTTTATTCATTCCCTGAGGCCAACTTACAGGTTCTGCTTCTCACCCATTTTCTAACATGACTATTACAGTGTTTCTTTGTGCTGTGTGGAACAGATACATGTGTTGCTCTTCCTGTTTACATGACACACAGGAGAAGGAGCAGACACTAACACTGAAAGTTCACAAGCACAAACCAAACCTGGAAGAAAGGCTTAGCCTTCCCTTTGCCTATATTGACTTGCCTTTCTGTTTTCACCCTCTCACATCACAACTTGATGGAAGAGTGTTTCTGCATCCTTTCTCATAGCCGTAGGACTCTTTTCTTTCTCTTCTTCCTCCACATTCTTCCTGGTGTTGCTTCTCAGGCTCAACCTGGGGACTAGGACTGCATTGCTCTTGGTCTCTGATGTGTTACTTGGGTGTAGTTTATAAAGAGCTCTTGAGGCCAAAAGATTCAGTAAAAGGAGAAAGAGTGATGGAAAAGAAGACAAAGAAGAACACATCATCAGCATCAGAGAGAGAGAATTAGAAATTGATAATGGTCTTCTTTGCATTATTCCTGTCTGGGTCATGCTTATCTCCCACTAAGAATATTTTTTTGCCTCCTGCTTTGGACAAACTTGCATTAGGGGTAAAGAGATTGGTGGCAAAGTGTCATGGCATGTGGAGTAAAGTTATTGGAGGTTGGTATATGATAAGATGTGGGGCAAAGGGGAGGATGGTGATATACACATGTGAGACTCATGATATATACATCAATCATCGGTAATGTTGACCTAAAAAACTAGTCTATCAAGTTATAAACTTTAAGTAGAAACATAAGAGACTCATGATATGTATAAATCAGTATTGTTTTCATCTACGAAATTTTAGTTTGGGGAAATTTCAAAGTGCTAGCTTTAATTGTATAACTCTATCATTTTATTATGATCCTGTTTGTTTTTTACTTTTTATGTGATTAAAATTGTATATTACATTGGGTTACTCCTATAAAACAATTATGTCAATTGTAGTGTATTGTTAAAGCTTGTTGTGTTCCTCACAGATTTTGATTGTTGGGTGTTTAGTTTGTTGGGAAAATTATTCGGATATTTTTTGTTATATATTTTTTAAATATGTTGAAGTGTGAGACCCACATCGAAAGTGTGTGGATAAATTGACTCATTGATATACATCTTGATGTCTCCACCCATCAGTTCGAACTTTTGGGAGGGCCCACTAATACCCAACCTACCGTTTCACTTTCGTCCGTCAGGTCGGACAGTGCATTTGTGGTGTTAACAACTGTGTCCAAGCATTAAGAGACTACGTAAACCGGATTAGTCCCGAAATCGTGCACGCTCTCTGTTCGTGGCAGCCATCACACTCCGTCCGTTGCAGCCCTCGGTCATGTGCGCTCTGCACAACACCCCTCCTTTGCACCTCCAAGCGTACGTGGTGGCGGGTCGAGAAGCACTAGCCGCAGACATCCATCCATATTGCCGCAAGCACTAGCCTCTGTTGCCGCAAGCGGCATACAATAATCCATGTTGTCACGGGATATGGGCTCTCTTGTGTTTTCTACAAGTACGGCGCACTTTTAGGGAGAAGAAGCTACGCGCAGTACCCTTCCAAATGGGCATGGCCCCAACAAAGTATCACTTTTGGGCCACATTCATGAGCCCATACCAATCAAGCCCACCGTAAAGCAAGATTTTGCTCATCAATTGCAGCAAACACTTATTGGGACCCACGATCAACAAGATGAAGATAGTCTTGGGCCTTTATCACAACAACAACATTGTGGGTCCCACGGATCCCCACATCAAATCTTTTTTGGTTCTTTTCGAGGCCTACCAATTGAGACCCAACAAGCATCTTCAATGGGTCGTTCTACAACTTCAATATTTTCTCCTCATTCATTTGCTGGTATATCGAGGACTAATTTTGATTTTGATAATATCTCTCCTTGGATTATTGATTCCGGTGTTACCAATTACATCACATGTGATACGACCATATCATCGAATAATTCGAGTATGAATAAACTTTCGTCTGTAGAAATGCCTAACGGGGAAAGTGCCCATGTGACTGCCGTCGGACAAGTTGCCCTTGATCCTCTGTTGACTCTTGATCGAGTACTTGTTGTGCCCCGTTTTCGTTTCAATTTGCTCTCAGTCAGTCAGATTACCCGTGATCTCAATTGCGTGCTGATATTTTATTCGGACTGTTGTGTGATACAGGAACTACTTTCGAGGAAGCTGATTGGAGCTGGTAAGGTGCGGAATGGGCTCTACTATTGGGAATCTACGGTGGCAGGGAAAGCGTTATTGACTCATGGGAACAATGACACTCAGTTATGGCACGGCGCTTATGACACATGCCAGTTTCTCGATTGCCTTTAATCTCAGGTTTATCCTTGAAGTCTACTAAGCATGAGTTGTGTGTATGCGATGCTTGTTGTAGAGCCAAACAGACGCGATTGGTCTTCCCGATTCACACAAATAAGACTACTCGGGTATTTGACTTAATTCATTGCGACATTTGGGGTTCTTACCACACACCCTCACTCTCTAGGTGCCATTACTTCCTCTCTATTGTTGATGACTATAGTAGGGCCACATGGGTGTATTTAATGAGGCAAAAGTCATAAGTGAAAACACACATTTTTCATTTCTTTCATTGGGTGACAGGTCAATTTGGTGTTCAGGTCAAATGTCTTCGCACTGATGGAGGCAAAGAATTTCAACACCACGAACTAGTAGCTTACTATCATAACACTGGCATGGAGTTTCAAACTAGTTGTGCAGGCACCCCTCAGCAAAATGGTGTCGTGGAGAGAAAACACCGACATATTCTTGAGGTTGCGCGAGCTTTACGCTTCCAAGCTAGACTTCCGCAACGTTTTTGGGGAGAATGCACACTCACAGCATCTTATTTGATCAATCGAATGCCTCTCTCAGTAATTGGAAACAAGAGTCCATTTGAGGTGCTTTATGGGAAGACACCAGGTTATGACCATCTCCGAACTTTTGGTTGCCTTTGCTACGTCCACCAACAGACGCGTGACAAGTTTGCACCAAGATCTCGCCCTGGCTTGTTCTTGGGGTACCCAAGGGGGCAGAAAGGTTATCGCGTTTATGACCTTGAATCCCAGACGGTCGTCGTATCACGAGATGTGCAGTTTTGGGAGAACATCTTCCCAGGAGACCAATCTACTGACACTGAACCACACTCTGATGCTCCATATGTTCCGCCCTTGATGTCACTTGACACCACAGTTTTGCCTGATGTCCATACTCCGTCATCAGTGGAGTCTTATATCTCCCCAGTCCCAGTTGAGGATGCAACCCATGAAACTATGGTACCAAACATGCTCGCAAAACCTCCACACGCTTAAGTGGCTACGATTACACTTTGCCACATTCCCTTTTGCCGCCCGATTCTGCACCACACCAGACTGCTCCCTCAGCAAACTCGACGATACATCCTCTTTCACATACTATTTCCTATGATAAATTATCAGCAGCTCATTATGCCTATCTAGCGGCCATCTCCTTTGTGGATGAGCCACATACTTTTCAACAGACAATCAAGCATGAGCACTGGCGTGACGCTATGACACAAGAAATTTCAGCACTTGAAGGCAATCACACTTGGACCTTAACAGAGCTCCTCCCAGGAAAACGGGCCATTGATTCGAAGAGGGTGTACAAAGTGAAGTATCGTCCGGATGGAAGCATCGAGCGTTACAAAGCTCGACTTGTTGCCAAAGGTTACACCCAAGTAGAAGGAGTTGACTACATTGATACCTTTGCTCCCGTGGTTAAAATGATCACTGTTCGATGCCTCCTTGCCATTGCAGCTAACCGTGGCTGGCCATTATACCAACTTGATGTCAACAATGCATTCTTACATGGGGATCTGCATGAGGAAGTTTATATGAAGGTTCCATAGGGTTTCTCCAAGCAGGGGGAGCAACGTGTCTGTCGTCTACACAAATCTCTTTTTGGACTCAAGCAAGCATCTCGTAATTGGTACCAAAAGTTCACAGAATCTATTATTAGCCTCGGGTACAAGCCCTCAGCTGCAGATCATTCCCTTCTCACATTTGTTGCTCCTGATTCATTCGTTGCAGTTCTTATCTATGTGGATGATGTAGTCATTACAGGAACAAATGCAGCTTGCATTCAACAACTTAATAAGCATTTGGATTAACAGTTCAAAATTAAGGACTTGGGGACTTTAAAGTACTTTCTTGGTCTCGAGGTGGCTCGCTCGCCTTCAGGGATCATTCTCTCCCAGAGGAAATATGCTCTTGATATCTTGGCAGATAGCGGCTGTACTGGATGCAAACCAGCACCTTTTTCTCTCACTTAACAGCATCGCCTTTCAGCCGATGATGGACCCCTCTGCCGAGACAGTGGCCAATACCGTCGGTTGGTAGGACGCTTATTGTATCTGACCATTACTCAACCAGACATTAGCTATGCTGTGCATATTCTGAGTCAGTTCTTGCATGCTCCCCGCGAGACACATTTGGACGCTGCCTTTCACGTCCTTCGTTATCTCAAGAGAAGCCCAGGGCAAGGGTTGTTTTTCCCGGCTGACAACACTTTATCACTACGAGCATATTGTGATGCCGACTGGGCAGGATGCCTTGACACTCGAAAATCTACCACTGGCTATATCATGTTCCTCGGCTCGTCACCAGTCGTTTGGCGGTCTAAGAAGCAGACGGTGGTATCTTGTTCAACAGCAGAGGCAGAATATAGAGCCATGGACGCAGCCAGTCGCGAGATAGTATGGCTGCAACAACTCCTCGTCGATCTCCAAGTCCATCAGAGTACGATTGTACCTCTCTTTTGTGATAACCATGCAGCCATACACATTGCTTCCAATCTAGTCTTCCATGAGCGAACGAAGCATATAGAGATAGATTGTCATTTCGTTCGTCAACAGCTCTTAGCGGGAGTGCTCCGACCTCAACCGATCTCCAGTCGACATCAACTTGTTGATATCTTCACCAAAGGATTGGGACGTGATCGTTTTCATGAGCTCCTACACAAGTTGGGCATTTCCAACATTCATGCTCCAACTTGAGGGGGAGTATTGACGGTAATTGCGTGATTGAGAATAATCTTGATTCTAATCACACAATCATTGGTCAATCAAATACTTATTTCCTAAATAGTGGATCTCGTAATTGATAGAAATATTTGTTTCCTTTTTTACATTCTTAAAATGTTGTATAAATATGTATTCACTTCGATCAATGAAATACAAGAGTCAAGATACAATATCCTTTTTACAAAATATGCATGTTTATGGATGTTTTCGCCTTTTCGATCCATTTAAACAGATTGTGATATAAATTAAAAATTAAAAATGGTAACATGATACAGATAAAATAAAATGTGGTAACATGATTAGATTATGTAGTTGATGATAGTATTATGAAATTTCCTCTTTAATTTATAGTCCTTCTCAACCTTATGAATGATTAACTGGTATGGAATACAGAAAAATAGGTAGAATAATGCCAATTCCTTTCACAATCTCAACCTAACCTACCGCCCACTTGTCCTTGTGCTCTATCAAAACGAGTTTGGAGAATATTGTGTCCTATGCCAATCATGGGGAGAGCTATGTTTGGAAACACGTCATTAGAGATCCAAAAGTTGACTTTTCTTATGAAAAAGACAAACAACTCTAGTCATTGTTTATGGCCCATATGAGGATTGAGGAGCAATTTTTCCTTGTCTAGACCTAATCCTAGATATGATAAGATCGCGGCTCTTTATTGTAAGAGGGTCTTTAAAAGCAGGTACACCGTGTTTACTTCACGGTTCAAATTCACCATTTAGTCCGACTCTTTCGGTTTCGGTTCATTAAATAGCGAATCGAAGTCTTGAATAGCGGTTCATGATTTACAAACATGAATTAGAACTGTACGACTCATAAGTTGTAGTCGATAAATTAAACGTTGTCATGTGGTAGTTGGCGTAGCAAAAAGAGTCGTTGCCAACGACTCTAACAATTACTTTTTCTTTAATTAAAAAAAAGTCTGATATAACATTAAAGAAACTATATTTTCCATCTATGAATACCAACACATCATTTTCATCAATCCACCAATAAATTCTATTTATTTTACAAATTTCTTTCCCAGATTCCTCTTCCCACAAAGTTTGTTTTTCGATCAAAAAAATATCCAACGACGAGACTCAAATGCCTACTCCATTAGAGCAACACGATTTCAGTGTGGAGCAATCCAAAGACTTTCAACCAATGTTGCACATCAATCCACCCAGCAGCCCGTACATGCATTCAGTTTTTTTTCGAACTCTTACATTCAACCTGGTTTCAACCCCCTACACCCACCCCCTTTCTTGAAACCCAACACCAAACTAGGCCCCAATATTAGGGCTACCTCGATGATTCTCAATATAACACCAACGAGAGCACCAACGCTCGGATGTCTTCTCAATCGTCCCCCGTCAGACCTTTCCAACCGCGAGGAGGCACTAGAAGAAAATGGACCGTTGAGGTGGACAGGCACCTCATCCATACTTGGATACACACTTCCAGAGATGCAACGAAGGCTAACCAACAAGAGTGTAGTACCTTTTTGGGGGAAATTTGCGAAATGTTACAATGATGTGCACCGTTACTGGGTAATAGATTGGAAACAAATGAAAAAACACTGGAACAGATCTTAACCTCAGGTGCGAAAATTCCCCGATCATATGAGGCATCTAAAATAGAGTTGTGCAAACGGTTACTTCGAGGCCGACTACATGAGGATGGCTAAAGAAGCGTACAAAAAGGAAAACAAACCGAGCACCTTCGTCCTCGAGCATTGGTATGACTATCTAGAGTATGAGGAAAATTTTTTGGATTAGGAAGGCACAATTGAGGAAAAGAGACAACGGTTGGATGCGGTCGGGAATTACAGCTCAACCCCACCCTTCAACTCTTACTGGTGATGATCCCTCTAATCCTGACGGTGATAATACTACACCTCTCGTTGGCGAGTCTCAACCGGATTGGGTATCCACATATCCGAGCTAGGGAGCTACTAACCGAAGTGCCCCTTCACCTCAAGAGTGTCCGTTGAAAAAGAAGTCCACGAAGATGAAAGGGAAAATCGCATTGGATCAAAGGACTACATGCACGGAAATGGATCGAGCCAAGGAAGATGTGGATCGAGAAAAGTTAGAAGGCGGATAAAATGATCTATTTTTCACGAGAATAGAACACCCTTTTCAAAGAATACAGGGACATGCAACATGAGGACACTTCTAGAATGACCAAGCATGAGATGGAAAAACACATAGAAATGTTGTCTAAGTTGTGGATTCATGCCAGACCATTAATACGGGTAATTATATGCTCGGGGAAAATGATGTGTGGTTTGGGTTGTATTTATTTCCTATTATTGGTTGTATGATTCAAGTTATATGTTTTGGGTTGTATGATTCAGGGATGAATAAAATTTGAAGTTTCAGTATACGATATTTATTTAATTCTAACATATAGTTATTTTATTTAATTTGTTCATTTAATTTTAATTTTATTTAATATTTAGTGTTTTAATTTGTTATTTAGTAAATTCAGCAAAACAATATTAATTATCCAGTCAGCAGACATAATTCCCTAGCGAACCTAGAAATCAGGTCAAGGGTTCCTCTGTAGGGTCCAAATTCACTATTAGTGAATCTGAGCCCCTTCAGAAAAACCCCAACGATGTACACGCTATGAACAATTATAGAGGTTAACACCTTCAATTTTAAAAGTTTATAAGACCAAAATCACAGTTGAATATTAGCAATGCCATACTATCATCTATCACAAAACATTAGGTCTTATGGTTCTCATTTTAATTTCTTTAGAGACTTTCGTTTTCTTTCGACAATATCTTATCATATACTAATGACCACCCTACTAGCCATCTTGTACCTTCCCCCACGATTATCCCTCAAGCCTCGAGGCAAATGTTCTCAAGCTCTCGTTGCTCGCACGGGTATAACGTCCTACTTCGGTCTATTCTTGGACAATGACGAATTTGGATAATCTCTTGGGAAGCGTCTCCATTTAGGGGGACGATGATTACGAAGTTCACACAGTCTTAGGGGGTGCTCTTACATGACAGAGGTGGAAGAATTATTTTGTTTCACCCTCGTTAGTCGCCTCCTCTTAACTAAACGTCACAGCCGAAGGCCCTTGACGCAGTCATGGCAAGCACTTAGAAGAGCTCCGACCTCGTCGTCAAGCATTTGGACAACATGACTACATACTTATTTTTTTCCGTGTCATGGGAGAGGAACCGTATCCTTGGAATGGAGTCATGGACTTTCTACGATGCCCCTTCTCCTTGCTGAACCACGACCTCACATGCAATAAACCGAAATGATGTTCCACCACATGCAAATGTGGATTTGAACCTCCACCTCCCAGTCGGTTCCCGGTCCCGATTGTATGAAGCGTTTATCGACAAAAAGATGGGTGAGTGCATACAGGTTGAGTGTGATACATTAACGCGCAACTAAGATACCTCGACTAGATGTTTGATGCCCCCTCCGTCAATCCATCTGCATCCACTGCTCGAGTGTGGAGCTACCAGTGACATTGGCGCTACGATACGAATACCTCCCAAGTTTCTACTTCTGGCGTAGGAGTTTGGGTCACGTTCTCAAGGATTGTAAGAAGGCCATTCCACGAATGAGCCTAGAAGAGAGACGAAACAACAGTGACATTATGGTCGACACGATGAACATTAACATGTACCTTCAAACGGAATGACCCCGATCAAGGGTAGAGTATCATGGAAGAGTTGATGGAGCAATAATTCTTAGGCAGCCGAGAGTCAGGTACCCGAGTCCCCAAGTCCACCTCTGTGCTTTGGGCTTGCGGATGGGAAACTAACATCAACTTAGCATGATAAATATACTCCTATCGAGCCCAAAAACACCTCGACGGACAACACGATCTCGAGTTGAGGTAAGTCGAGTAAGGAATCCCAATCTGTGGCACCTAAGACCTTGGGCCAGCCAAATAGGTCTAACCCACCTCTAAGGAGACACCACCTTAATGACCTATAATTCCAATTGTGGAGACCTACGAAGCAACTGATGGTGAGGGGTCTGGAGCCTTGACGACATGGATCATAGACTTAAGCAGGGGTGACCCGAAGTTAAGGGTAAGCAGAGGATGGAAGACTCGGGCCCGGGAGAAGGAGTCTTTGGAGTTGGCCCTCCAAGAGATGAGGAAGTGGGACTTCTCCGGCAGGGTCCCCAATTCGACCGAGGCACATGTGGATGTGCTTCATACTATACATCAGACCATATGTGTGTGACAACTCAATAGAATATATTATGACTGGTTGTTGTGCTTGAAATGTTTTGTCTTCTTTGTTTCAGTCAAGGGTCATGTTTACTCGGGGAATCAAACACGAGCTCTCAAGACAACAACATGATGATCGATCCTAAGTCATCCTCATATTGGATATCGTTATTTCATGCTTTTTGTACGATCAAATATAACACGACCTAGTTTTCTTTCTATCTAAACAAAATATTTCCTTCTATTCAAGAAAGAAATCGAAGTTAAAAAATATACTTATGTATTTTATTTTAATTTTTTTATGTGAGAGAATCAACCAAATTTAAATTTGACTAATAACTCACCTGTAATCACAAATTACTTATTAATTTTCAATATTAGGTAGTTCATAGGACAAATACTCACTCTCTCTTTTCTTTTAAGTGATAAATAAATTAAATTATATTCATGACAGTCACTCTTCAGATTAACTTTTATTTTATCATTAATACAAAAGAAATTTTTTTTTCTTCTCTATTGTTCATCTGCATAAAGTGTTCATTATCCATTAAATTAAAATAGTTAAAGAGAGAAACTAGTCAAACTAGCAATAGTCAGGGTTTGGCTTTAATTGTTCAATATAATCAGATTCAAATTGCGGTTTTATAATATAAAAAAGCAAGGACCAAGCAGACAACATCGTGGACGTGCCGGAGTGGTTATCGGGCATGACTAGAAATCATGTGGGCTCTGCCCGCGCAGGTTCGAATCCTGCCGTCCACGCATTTTTAATTTTGATTACTTTCTGATTCTTTGGTTACTCTAATCCTTATCAAACACAACATATTTATGTGTTTAAGAATATGATGAAATTATTATTTTTCTCATGAATCTGAACATGCAAGTAAGCTAAACTTGAAAGTTGAAATGCAACATAAATGTATGCAATCTTTTTATTTATTTTTTATTTTTATTCAGCTAATGTCCGGATGTTGTGCTAGTTTACTGACACAAACAATGTGCATGAAAATGATTAGACATTTTCATAAATTTCCTGGCAGTATATTCGGATGAAAGTTGTCACGAGAACATTGTGATGTCTTTATGGTTTGGACGCAATGTATACTAACATTTATTTGATGTATTATAAACTAATTATTTTGTTTTGTCCCAAACCAGAAGTGAAGCTCTGCACGACAAATGTATGAAACATGAGCTAATTTCATTCCCTACATCTGTAATGAGCTATATAAATGGGCCTAGACTTTTGTATTGGATTTGATGGGCAGGCCCAGCACAATGATCCGAGGTGGACCGAGGAGCTTGACTGACTTCACTTCACCGTACGAACTGCTGGAAACGCTGACGTGGAGACCAGCAATTGGTCCAAGTAACGTGGAGCGTAACATCATTGGTCGATGACACACCATCGAGATCTATATAATTTTCTACTCAATATTCGTAGATCTCATTACCTTCGACTTCAAGGTCCTTCGTAATTAATCGTTACACAGTCTCTTACCATTTTCATCTTCAGCTTCTCCACGATTAGTCTCGTTCGGGTTAGGGTTTCGTCCTGATACTCTAATCAGGAGCTCGAGATTAGGGAGGATGATGGAGACGACTCGATTAGGTCTGCGGTTCGCCCTGTTATGCTTGGTGGCGTGCTTCTCCGTCCACCAGCTCTGCTTTGCTTCCGACGATGCGGTATGTTCAAATCCTCGCACTGCTTTGCTTTATGAGCATTGTAGGTTTTTGGATCTCTGTTTGTACTGATTTTTATGCGATTTGTTTGTTTAGATATTTTTCGAATCATTTGACGAGACGTTTGAGGGCCGTTGGATAGTTTCCAACAAAGAGGATTATCAAGGTGAGAATTGATTCTGGTATATATTTGTTGCTGTTCTTAGATGCATTGGTGAAATCTATAATATGGAGTCTGAATTGGTCTAAAGTAATTAAACTCTAGAAGTAAGCATTTTTAGCTATACGTGTAGTTAGTTATTGTAATGCACAATCCACCATGGTGGGTGATCATTTTGAAGTGTGTTTGAGTAAAGCCCAGACATTGGTATTGGAAATCATAGCTTATTGATGCTTTACTTGTTTCCTTGTACCTATAAGTATGCATACAATTTCAATTGTCTGTTGGCTTTTATTTTTAAATTGCTTGTTAGTCTTAAGAAGTCTGTCTAAGTGATGTAATTTAGAATGCACCTAATGGAATTCAATCTAAGGGAAGGCCCATGTCATAATTCTTATAATCTTAATCTAATGTGTTTCTCATTGCAAGCACTTATGTGTGTCATAGTTGTGATCATATTGTTCCTCAAAACTGGATGAGGCATTATGTTTTGTAAGAGTCCTGTTGAGTTATCAGATTTTGGATCAGTATAAGTTCTTTATTTTCCTTTTTCCAATTTGTGAGCTTTAGGGTATTTTTGTGAGATCAAATTGTCTATAGAAGAACAAAACACCTATTTGCTGCACATTGGTTTTACTGTCTGGTTAACTATAGTGTATAGTCTGTTGTTCCTCAACATGTTTGTGATAATGTTTACATTAGGTTGGCTTTTCAGGGTTGTAAACATGTATTGAATTGGTATAATTTGTATTTTAGGTGTATGGAAGCATGCAGAGAGTGAGGGACATGATGATTACGGACTTCTTGTAAGTGAGAAGGCCAGAAAGTATGCAATAGTCAAAGAGCTTGATGAGCCCGTGACTCTGAAGGATGGAACTATTGTCCTTCAATTTGAAACACGTCTACAAAATGGTCTTGAATGCGGTGGTGCATATCTAAAATATCTTCATCCCCAGGACGCTGGATGGAAAGCTGAGGAGTTCAACAACGAGGCCCCTTACTCTATAATGTTTGGACCTGACAAATGTGGGGCCACAAACAAGGTGCACTTCATCCTAAAGCACAAGAATCCCAAGACTGGAGAGTTTGTTGAGCACCATCTCAAGTTCCCACCCTCTGTCCCATCTGACAAATTGACCCATGTGTACACTGCCATCTTGAAACCGAACAATGATGTTATCATTCTGGTTGATGGGGATGAGAAGAAGAAGGGCAATTTTCTTTCATCTGATGATTTTGAACCTGCTCTCATTCCCGAGAAGACAATTCCAGACCCTGATGACAAGATGCCTGAGGACTGGGATGAGAGAGCGAAAATCCCAGACTCAACTGCAGTGAAGCCAGATGATTGGGATGAGGATGCACCAATGGAAATTGAAGATGAGGATGCTGTCAAACCCGAGGGATGGTTGGATGATGAACCTGAGGAAATAGATGATCCTGAAGCAACAAAACCAGAGGACTGGGATGATGAAGAGGATGGTGAATTTGAGGCCCCAAAGATTGATAACCCCAAGTGTGAAGAAGCACCTGGCTGTGGTGAGTGGAAGAGACCAACAAAGCCAAATCCTGCTTACAAAGGAAAATGGAGTGCTCCACTTATTGATAACCCCAACTACAAGGGTATTTGGAAGCCTCAGCAAATTCCAAACCCCAGCTACTTCGAGCTAGACAGGCCCAACTTTGAGCCCATTGCAGCTATCGGTATTGAGATATGGACAATGCAAGATGGTATCTTATTCGATAACATTCTAATTGCCAGTGATGAGAAGGTCGCAGAGTCATACAGGGAGACTGAATGGAAACCAAAGTATGAGGTGGAGAAAGAAAAACAGAAGGCTGAAGACGAAGCTCTAGGACTTTCAGATGGCCTTGATGGCTTCAAGGTAACGAATTGGCCAGTCTTTTATATCATGTAGTTATCATTCCTATTTGATTGGTACTCAATGCTTTGAATCTTTGTTTCTGCAGAAGACAATATTTGACCTCTTGTACAAGGTTGCTGATGTTTCCTTCTTGAACAAATACAGGCCTCAGCTTTACGTAAGCCCCATCTAATTTTAGTCACCCTTTCACAATATGCACATCTGTGTGACCAACTGACCTATGTTCTTGTTTTACAGCAACTTGTCCAGAAGGGAGAGAAGCAACCTAACCTCACCATTAGCATTATCAGCTCGGTTATAGTAGTTTGCTTCTCAATTCTCATCAAGCTTCTATTCGGTGGAAAGAAAGTGGTTAGTGTTTTATTTCTTATCAGTCCTTTTATATTTCTACTTGCCTGGTTCAGCATATCCTCTGTTCTGATCCTAGTTTTGTCTCATCGGGTTCTATTATCCATATGTGCAGGCCAAGGTAGAGAAGAAGCCAGAGGCTCCAACTGCTTCTGCTAGTGAAGGAACCAGCGGAGAGAAGGATGAGCCCACCACAACTGAGAAGGATGAGCCCGCAGCCGCTCCTCGCCGGAGGTCGGCAAGGCGCGAGGACTAGAGAGGTTGATGACTTGTTGTCAGTTTACCGTTAGTAAATTTTGAGATTGGCAGTTCGGATTAATGGCTGTTGCCTGCTGGTATTATTTTCTCGGGAAGGTTTTTATTTACAAAACTCAAAATGTAAGTGTAAATGAGACTGGGATAGTTCACGCTTGGAAAGAGATCTTGTAAGAGAAAATTACTTAATTGCCCATTAAGAGTACCGCAGCTTCTTGCTTGAAAACTTTTCTTCAAAGGGTAATTACTTTTTATAACTTAGAATGCATCTTGCAAAAGAACACATGTGAAAGGAAGCCAAAAGGGGGAAAGAGAGATACAGAAGGAAAAATGATTGGGAGACACTTTTATGTTGCTTTAGAAATCTTTTCATCTCGTTTCTTTTTAAATTTATAAGTATTTGTTTTTTCACATTAGAATATGTCTATAATTGAGTATTCAATCATTAATTTGAGATCAATTTGAGTTTTTAATTGAATTAGTCTTTCTATAGTGATATTAGAGCTTATATCCCACGGACACGAGCTCAATACTCACCCTAATAAAAAAAAATTAATTTTTTTAATTTATCAAATTTACTCTAGTTTCAGGGACTTATTTTACATAACTATTTTCAAACAAAATGTTAAACAGTGTTTATATAAATTTTGAAGAACAATGAAAACAACAATATTTGTTTGGATTGATAATCACAAAACAAGGCTTAAGCTGTAAGGAGGTAATTTTTCAGAGATTATTTTATCGAACATGTGTCGAATTGAAGGTCTGAGTCCACCTTTCATAGCACTTTGAGCTCCCTATATAGGCTTGTGGGAGTACCACTCAAGGAGTGATATTTCTAAGAGCATCCACATCAAGGAGGGGAAGAACCCTGGACCCTGAGGCAGAACCCTCTGCTGACTGGGCAGGGTTCAGGGTTCTGCCCCCCTAAAAAAAGTGTACTGCACATCAGAGGGGCTTGTATGGGGGGCTTGATTTTCAGAATTGCTGACTGTGTAATTAATTAAGCTTTTAACTGAATTGTTAACGTTATTTTTAAATCGACAATTACTAAATAAAATAGAAATAAAATTTCATTAATAGAAATAAAAATTCATAAAAATAAAATGCAAATTAAAAAAAATACATAACTTAAAAAAATACATAAAAAAGTTACATTTTTATCAGTCTTCCCCATTCACGTTGTCGAGTTGTTTCTGAAGCTTTTTTATTTGATCCATCCATACACGCATTATTTCCAAATGTTGCTCCTTCTGTTCCGGGTCGAAATCGGACGTGTCCGCAACCCTCATTTCTTTAAGTTCCTGCATATATTTATCAATTTTCTCGTCAATCTTCACGGCAAGCTTCGCCCTCTCACACCTCCCCTGATCCATTTGGATGACATACGATGCCCTGTCCGACAAACTCTTCCCCTTCCTCTTTCGGCCTTATTGCCAATTGGGCGTCCTCGTGGAGGCGGCATGCCTGTTGGGGAACTTGGAACCACGAGTGGGGATCGTGGACGTCGGGTTGGGGAACTTGTACCTCCCAACGGGGAAGTTGAGCCTCCTGCCGGTTGCTCGTCACCACTTAAATGTGTGACATTATCATCGTCGGTGGGGAGTGAAGCGGGCGGGGTTGTGTTGCTATAACTGCCGGCCTCGTCCAATCGTCGTCGAACTGCCCCGACTTCGCGGAGTTCCGCTACCCAGAACTTGTCATCGTTTTCCAACGGCTCTATCCAATTGTGGAGCTTGAAAACCTTCGGCTCGCCTTTGATATCCTTGACGTGGATTCGATATTGTTCCATCACCCGCTCCCTAAACTTGACTTCGTTCTCACCGCTCATCACTACCTGTTTCCTCTCCTTCTTCATGAGTGTGATATACCGCCTGACTCTTCCAGCATTTTTGTTGAAATGGCTCTTGACGGCTTGGATCGTCCACTGATCAATTGGGAAATTCCCAGCTTTGCACAAGTGCCTCCTCACCGTGGTCCAGAACGTGTTCCCATCTTGAGAGGTTCTGTGTATGGGTTCGTGCGTTGTGCGTTTCCAAGCGTTGATCAGGAGCAAATCCACTGCAGGGGGCCATTTGGTTCGCCTTTCTGCAGTTTCCCGGGTGCTCGGTCCCACTGAGGATGAAGTAGACGATAGTCGGGTTCCGGTGGTGGCCGGCATTGGGAATTGTTGGTGGCCGAAATAGTTGACCCCCATGTTGAATTGGTCGAACAGTGGGCGTGTGAATACGCCAGTCACCGGTGGAAGATGACCAAGTGGATTGGACGGTTGGGCCGGTTGGTAGGTCGGTTGTCCCGGTGGGTAAATCGATTGTCCTAATCCACCTACGTTGACAATTATATTTTAATTCAAAGTACAAATGGATAATGCAAACTTTGATAATTGAATGATTAACATTTTATTTATTAAAATGGATAAAATTATAATTACCTTGGCCGAAAGCAGATCTCATGTATTGGTTGAACATATCAGGGTTCCAACAACCGGTTGGAGTGAAACCGGTTTGCAACATATGTACGTAGTTCTCCCCGGGTTGATTGGTGGTCGCATCTTGTTGATTGGTGTTCGCCCCTTGTTGATCGGTGTTGTCCTCCTCGTCCGTATTGCAAATTGGGTGTTCCGGCGGTTGAGTGAAATCGTCGTCTGACATTATCGATCGGATTTTGCAAAGACGGTATGAATTTGAGAGAGTGAGGGTTGAGAGAGTATGAAGTTTGTTGTGTGAATTTGGTGAAATGGGGTGAGGGGTATTTATAGTGTTGGAGAATTGAGTATTTTATTGTATTTTGTATTTAATTAAAAAAAAAACTGAACTAGCCGTTAATAACCGTTGCTCACCAACAGTTATTTTTTTTTTCGTTCTGGACAGATGTCAGCGCCCAAATGGCGGAGAGAGAGGCAGAGGGGCAGCGAGGCAGAAACAGGCCTCGCGCCCCTCTGCTCCGAACCCCTTCACTTCTCCCCCACGCCCCCGCCCCTCCTGCCTCGCACCAAAGCCCCTCCACATCCATGCGAACCCCGAACCCCGAACCTCCCCCTTTATCCCCTGCCCCTGCCTCGCCATCAAGGTTCACCTTGATGTGGATGCTCTAAGGGAGCATGATCCGTCCAAATATTAGTTGTATATCATCATAAATCTTGAATATTTAGAACACATCGTCCTGATCTCAACGCTTCTTATGTATTGATGTGTTATGTATTGAGTCTGGACACTAAACCATTAGTAATAATAAATTTTAGAATCATGATTAACTCTCGAGCCCACTAAAATGTGCTCTAGAACTCTCTCTTTTCACTTAACTATTTCTCTCTTCCCCATTCTACTATTGTCTTTCCGAAAAACCCATCGTTATCTCCTCCTTCCTCCAACCAGCCTACGACATCTCCTTCCTCATCTACGCGTCTCACGGTGCTATCCTCCCTATCCCCTAGCTCCATCTGATCGTCTTTTTCCATTATAGGAGCAAAACCACCCTCCCCACACTCCTCCCCAGATCGCCTTCAACTTGCTCAACCTCGAAGCTCTTCTTCAGAGACCTTTCGAGGCTCTCCAATCCACGATGACGGTAGTCTTCATGGACAAAGATGAAATTGTCTAAGTTTCGATCGACATCGTCTTGATTTTTGATGATGTTGGATTCAAGTACGCTCCGACGGGCCGACTCCCTTCAACCTCAACTCCGGGAAGCTTCGAAGAGATGGAAAAATAAACGTCTTCTGAATCTCTATCTTTATGGGGCTTGGATTCCAAGAATAAAACGTCATGTCCATCGTTTCTCGGACATCCTTGGAGATCCTTTAGTTCGAAAGGCTGACGGTTACCTCCGGACATATTGAGAGGCAAACCTATTGGCACCTCTCTACCTACCAATCCTACATGTAGAAGGGTATAAGGAACATGTTGACCCAACTTCAACCTCAATTCCGGGAAGCTCCAAAAAGATGGAAAAAAATCAGCGTCTCCTATATCTCCACCTTTATGGGGCTCGGATTCCAAGAGTGGAACGTCATGTTCAACGTTTCTCGGACACCCTTCGAGTTCCCTTGGTTCTAAGTGTTGACGGGTACCTCCGGACATATTGGGAGGCAAACCCGGCAACACCTCTCCGCCTACCAATTCTACATATGGAAGGGTACAAGCCCCATGCTGACCTAACTTTGAACTCATCTCCGGGAAGCTCCAGAGAGATAGAAAAATCAGTGTCTCCTGTATTTCCACCTTTATGAGGATCGGATTCTCCGAGTTGAAGAGCATCGGATGTTCAGTTTACAGTCTTGCCTAATTACTTGGTCTCTACGTGAGCCACACCATTGGGACAAGGAGGGCGTGAATGACAAGGGGAAGGGATCAGTAGTACTTTTTGGTATCCCTAAGGATTGTCCGACCTCCAATCTTAACTAACCTAGGCCAGGCGAGTATTATGACAGTTTCGACCCCAGGTCCTGACACTTTACTGCCACTTCAGGTACCCCAACCTCGTCGACCCCTTTGACGTTGCATCATACGCCTATCCCACCACACCGAGCCACCATCACTGATCCATCACCACCACCAGCTAGTACGGAAGTGCAGAGCGTGCCTCTACTAACTCATGATTGAGGAAGATCTTTGAGGTACCCGAAAGGGATCCCGAGTCAAAGCAAAATTGGAGGATCACCCCCACAACAACCGACACAGGGCCTGCGTAGATCCAAGAACGTGAAGGAGCTCGTTGGAGAGAAAACTAAATGTGACGCAACTTTGAAGGAACACCTAAAGAAGAGGATTTTTTGAGCTTATGGACGTCGAATCAGATATCAAGGAAGACCGACACCCATCTTTCTCCCGATGATCGACAAGGCTGCAAAACAGTTTCGTCGGGAGCCATGATTGAGGTTACCGTGGGTCGGAAGGTAAAAGGAGTACCCATACTACCTGGTTGTGGGCCCATTTGATTGGGTACGTTCTCTAGGAGAGGTAACCCATATCATCTCAACAGACCATGACAACTACCCTTATGGGTATTTTTTATATATATAAATGATGGTTTTATTAAAAGCTTTTTACACTAAGAAGGAGAAAAAAAAGGTCGGACTGCCATAAAAGCTGCCTTCAGATACCTTCACCCTTTTTCAGAAGGGGCACAAAGAACTCGACCTTAAAAACAAAGGAAACCGAAAAATAGACAACTCAACCAAAAGAAAGGAAAAGATTCCCACTATGAGTCCCCTAAAGTGCCACTAGTTTTAAACCTTCTCCATAATTCCTTTCAACATTAAACTTCAAGAATTTCATTGTCGCTCTAGGTTTGAGATCGAGTTGAAACACGGTTGAGTTGCAAATAATTCATCTTCCTGCCCCCTTTAATCTTTGTAACGGATTCGGACGACTAAACAAGAAAGAACTGATCAAAACCCTTATGGGTATTTAGAACTTTGGCCCTGTTTTATTTGTCTAATATAGTGTTTTTGTATTCCTCCTAATGTGTCCAATAGAGATCTATTTTGTAACTTAGACCGCTAGTACACCTACATCATATGGGGGTCCTAAATTGTAACCTTGGTTGTACGGATTTATCTCGATGTATTTTGCATTTGGCTTTATTGATGTTATTAGGCAAAGTATCCCCTCGAAACAAAGTACTGATTTTTTTTGTTACTGTATAAGGATAATTTAGTCATTTTATACCAAAAAAAGGTTCAAAATCGTAACACAAAGTGTTTTGAAGTTCAAGTCACAGTATGATTGAAGGTGTTTGACCCCTCTCTAGAACTTTCCTCTTTTATCAACCCTAGAGCTTCCTAGTTTGCCGCCGTCGATGGCTCATCTGACTCCGGCCAGGTGAGCCACCACTCCTCGTTTACCATTCTTCTCTGAATTCGTAGGTTTGACTCCTCTCCTTCATTCGTTCCCCTCTCCTTGGGCTTTCCATATTTGGCGCGGCGGCGTGGGTCTTCACCGGCGGAGTCGGTCCCAGATCTAGTGGGACGCTCTTTTCCTCTGGGTGATGGCGAGTTCTTGAACTAGGGTTTCGCTTGTCCTGTCGTCTTCTTCGGTTTATGGCTGCTCGCGGAGGTTCGCTTCTCTCAAAATCTGACTCTTCCTCTTCTGTTCTCGGCTCTTCCGGGCCTCGTCGGACCAGCGACGAGGGGTTATGGCCTTCTACGGTTTCGAATTGGAAGAGTTGGTGCTCGGGGCTGGTTTTCTTTCTGCGAAGGCTCAGATCTGGCTTTGGGGTACGACTCGTCTTCCGGCCTTCACGCCTTGCTCCTCGGTAAGGTTCCTGTTGAACTTTTCTCTTTTCTTCATTTTACTCCTCCCGGACCAGATCTACTAGTCTTTCTTTTGCGTTGACCTCTCCCTTTGGGTCGTCGGGCTGGTGTTGGGCACCGGCGAGGCCTCGATTGAGACCTGAGAGTTAGATCTCATTTTTTCCTCTTCCCATAATCTTTGTGTACTCATCTCTCTCTCTCTTTCCTTTTTCCCATTCTCCGTTCCCTCATCCTCGATTGGAAGATGAGGCCCATCACTCGGGGTTGGCCAGTGTTGTTTTGCCTAACGGCGTGTTGGAGAATAGTGGATAGAGGTTCTTAGGATTGGGTTTTGGGTTCACAGGGTCACAGGAAGTTGTCATGAGTCCCCTCACTTTGGGTCCTGGGTATTTGGGTGTTGTAATTTGGGAACGGAGTTGGGAACTTTCGACCTCTTGGGGCAGGGTGTTGATTGGGGTGGATTTTGGGTGGATATCTCTCTGTTGCGTTTGGTGGAGCTGCTGGGGGCGACATGAGTCTTTTTCTTCCTCTCCTTGCACTTGTTGGGGTTTGTTTGGTTTGGTCGATGGTTGTCGGCCGGTTGCGGTGCTCGGCGGGGGATGATTGATCGTTGTTGCTTTTTTGGCGTGGCTGTAGCGGGGCTCGTGGTGGGATGGTTTGTTTGTTCTGTCCTTAGTTGGGTCTGGATTCTCTTCGGGCCTGGCAGGGGACTTGGGTTTCTTACTTGTTTGCTCTTAACGTTAGATAAATCTTAGTTTTGACCTGTTTTAGTTTCGTTCCCCTTGTTGGGATAGTTTAAATCCCCTTGTTGGGATTTTGTTATTTAGTTCTTGTCTTGTGCTTAATGTTAGTTATATAAGGGTTTGTAAACCTGTTTGTTTGTATTTCCCCTTGTTGGGATTGTTGGTTCGAGGGTGCGTCCTCTGAATTGTATCGAAGGTTCGCCCTTTATTTTCGGTTTCATTTTGAAACTGTTGGTTTTTACATATAAAAAATCTACTGATAAAAAAAAAGTCACAGCATGATTTTTGTCCCTACCCAATGTAAGGTTGCATCAAAAGTCTTTATGGGGAAGTAGATAAAGGTCATCTGGCTGAAATTATTTCCAGTATTCTAATTTATTATAAAAAGATCCAAATAATTGCCCTGGAATATCAGGAGTCCGGATGAAGAATTCCACAGAATGCCTCCTTGGATCATGTTTGGAGCAGACATATTTGGAGCTATGAACAAGGTTCACTTCATGGTGAAACTAAATAGCCCTCACAGTGAGGAACACATAGAACATCATCATCTCAAGTTGCCACCAAATCCAGTAGTCCAATCTGATGATAAACGCACTCAAGCGTTCACCGTCGTTTTGAACGATCAAAGAGTTCCTGTCCATGGAAAGGAAACGAGGAAGGTTTGTTTCCTTGGCAATATCTTGATGGCTAGTGATGACAAGGTTGCAGAGGAGACTCCATGGAAGGTTGAAGATGACAAGGTAATGTTTTGATTTAGGACCCATTGGCTTTGTTTGGGTGTTATCTAAGTCAAACCCTTTGCTTTGCATTTGAGCAGAAGATTGTATTTGATGTTCCTTCCTTGAGCAAATACAAGGATCAGATTCTTGTAAGCACTTTCCTGATCATCATTTCCACTACACAAACAAAGAGAAAGCTTCTCAGTGCTTGTTTTGCAGGATCGCCTTCACAAGTCGAAGAACCAACCTGAGCCCAGAACCGGTCACTACATTGTGGCACTAATCTTCATAGCTCTTGTCATCACAATCCTCTTTTCATGGAGGAAAAATGTGAGTTTCATAGCCCTGATCTTCACCTAGTTATGTTCATGACATTCCTCTCATTGCTTATGTGGACGCAGGCAAAACTCAAAGGTTATGATAATCTCCTTTGGGTACCATTTTCTGGTGGTGCCATTGAAACAGTGGTCACAAAGAGGGCAGAGGAGGTGGATGCTTGGATCGGCAGGATCCGAAGCAGCTACAATGACAAACCCAAACCAGTAGTGGTGGGTTTGGACTGTGAGTGGAAGCCAAATACAGTCAAGTTCTCAGCTCCAAACAAAGCTGCCATCTTGCAGCTCTGCGTAGGCACCAAGTGCCTGGTAATTCAGTTACTCTACATGGAAGTTCCTGAATCTGTCCACGGTTTTCTGATCGATCCCGACTTTGTTTTTGTTGGGGTTGAGGTCAAAAAAGACATAAAGAAGCTGAGCAACGAGTATGGGATCGGTTGCAGAAGATTTGAGGATCTTCGTGATTTGGCTTTGAGAAGTGGGGCTTATGCATTTTGTTACAAGTATGGTTTGAGAAATCTTGCTAGTAATGTGGTGGGTCTTGAGATTGCAAAGCCGGCTCATGCGTGCCGGAGCAACTGGGAAGCTAGAGATCTTGATGAGGAACAGATTCAATATGCTAGTATTGATGCTTATGCGTCTTATACAATTGGCCACAAGCTAATTACTGAAATGCAAGTATAGTGAAACTCAGTCGAGCACATATAATCAAACTCGAATTCGATTCATAATCAGTTATAACGATCTCAAACTGAATATGTAATGGATCGAACAGATCATCCAAGGCTAAGCACATTTGCAATCTTAAAAATCAGTATGAATTATGTGTAGGATAAGCATTTTCTAAACCTGAAAATTGCTTTATGTTAACCTTGTTCAAACATGTGTAAGAATGAATGTTAGAATAACAAGGTAAAGAACTTAATGCAACAACTAAAAGTACAAAATTTAACACAGTTTTTAACTCTAGAAGAAAATTGAAATTGTAGTCCCTATAACTTTAAAGTCTCTCAGCATACTATCAAAACTTGATTCACCGCTTGCCGCCACCAGCCTTCCTAGCAGGAGGACCAGTGTCCTCATCATCTGACTGGATATCTCCGTACTCCCACATTCTGTGCCTTCCTGTTCGGGCTTCTTCCTGAAACTTCTCCAAGTTATCCAAGGCAACTTTTCTGTCCTTGTTCTCAAATCGCCTCCTCTTTTCTAGTCTAGCAATACCATCCTGAAGATTCCAAGGCAAAAAATATAAGCAAGGGCCAAAATCAGGAACCCGACCCTTAGAAACTTAAACCATAGCTTACCTAGTCAAACACTTGAATTTAGGTCTTGGGACATGAGTTCAAGTCCAATCAACGGTACCTCAATCCATTTATTTTTTTCTCAACTTATGTTGGGTTTCTCTCTATCAACCATTTGAGCCTCTCAACAGGTGGGGGTCACAAAATTTAGAACTCTCTTCGACATATGGAGCTCATGTTTGATACATCAAAAATAGAAAGTTCTTTTAAGAAACAAAAAAGAATGTCTACTGCTCCCTTTGTCCTACATAAGCTAGATCTAGAGACCAAAAATGTTTTGATAAACCTGATATAGTTGTTGTTAAAGAACAATACAAAAGAACTTGACCATGATAACGTTGACTTAACAGTGTTTGCTAAGTAGGAAGTAATACCTTCAGCATGGCAGCATTTATACTTATATCAGAATCCACGGCCACCATTGTGACAATAAGCACTGGTCCAGTCCCTTGTCCTTTCACTTTCCCTCCTGAGGTGTCTCTTTCCTCGATCTTTGCCCTAAATTCTTTTCCACTGCTTAAAGTATGCTCACTCAGATACTCAGCAGCTTCTTCGCCAAAATCTTCATCTAGAGCGGGAACCTTGATGTATGCAAGGCTGCATAGCTGAGCTAGACCAGGTGCAGTTGATACTGAGGGGTCAATGGGTCGTAAGTGAGAATATGAAACCTCTTCTTGGTTACCATAATCAACGTAGAACACTTGAAACTTGTCTTTGGGAGATTCAACAGCTCCTCTTGGAGCATTAACGATCTTCAATGTCAAACAAGATAGGTTAGGAACCAATAAGGCAGATACATAAGATGCCTCCTTTTACTGCAAGATACTACGAATTGAAACCAACTTTTTTGATATTTCCATCCATTTTCAGAAACATATATTTTGGACATTAGACCACTAAAGCATAACCGTACTGTTAATTAGAAGTTGAGTAAATTAAATGCATCCTCAAGCTGGAAATTGAAATCCTAGTAGTATGGGCTTTATACTCACCATCGCTCTGTTCCAAGAGTTATCTGCACTGAACTGTGCAAGAACAATATCACCCTTCTTTGGATTGAAGGCACCAATAACAGGAGCTTCTTCAAGACTCAACGAAGCGAGCTGTTGCTGAATAGCTGCTACTTTTTGATCCCCAACAGTTTGAACGTAAAATTTACCGCCACCAAGGACTTCCGTTACAACTACCTGAAATAGCAACCAACAGGATGATTAGTTGACTACTACTACAAAAAAAATAGATTTAAAATGTAACTTTGTAGTTTGGGATCATCTATTGGAAATACCTTTAAAACTTCTTTTTGTCTACTTTCAACAACTGGGCCATTGGTTGGCTCTTCTCCTTCAACATAGTTTTCCCATATCTACAGCCACATATGTGTCAGCATAATTAACATACAATGTAGAGTTACACATTAATGCACACCATAATTCTTACTTTCAGTTTTTGTGTTTTGGCAGATTTCTCAGCCTGTTCAAGAAGGTGAGCATCGGGGATCCTGTCAGCACCAAATGCAGATTGAAACTTTGCAAGTCCTGCTTCAAGAAGTGTCAACGCCACATTTGTCTTCGACTCCCATAAAGATCCCAAGAAAGTACCAGTTCTATCAACAGTTTCTACTTCAATCTGCAATAGATTCATAAAATCTTTCTTTAGAAAGGAATTGTAGCAAGTGGAAAAATAAAGGGAAAATGGTTGCAAAGAGATGTATAACCTCAACATCTCTCTGCATTATCTTTCGCCTCATAACTGCAATCGCCTCATCTGAATAGGGCTCCCCACGACCAGGGCATCTTACTCCAGACAAAGAGAAAGCAATACTGCATGTTTCCTTGGGAATCAACAGTTTAAAACGATGACCACTGAGAACATACTCAACAATGGCAGGGATCTTCCTACTCCGATGTAGGAAAGGCAAGAAATCTCTAGCTTTCTTGACTGATGCCTGCAGGAAGGTTCCATTACAAAATGAAGAGGATTAATATGTTACTTTTAAATGAAACACAAGGCTAGACTTTCTACACCAACCATGGTCAGATCTGTTATGTGCTGCACTGGAGGATCTTTAGCAGAATGAATCCCTTTCCTCCCAGAAGTTGCACGAGCCTCAGCAGCAAGCAGGGCGTCGTAGTAGTTTGATCTTTCCTCAAAATCTCTATGTCTAATAACAGTGCCAAAGCCACGGGCAACTACAAGTTCACCTATATTAACTCCAGTCAGCTGTCCTGCAGCGGGTGCTACAGACGAGGCATCATCGCCCTCTCCCTTAGCTGGAGACTGCAAGAAGACTGATCCAAAGTCCATAACTCGCCCATCAGCAGACCCATTTGGAGCTGCAGATCCATCTAAGGGGGGCATCTTTCTTGCATATTCCATGGCAACACTGACCTGAAAAGGTACATAAATTCGAATTTATTTTCATCATCATCATCATCATCATCATCATCACAACCACAATAATAGCTAAAAGAACAATAGTTGAAGTGTTCATACTTGTCTACCAACAAGACGTTGCCTCAAAAATTCCCGTGCTTCACGAGCATAGGGAGCTGGTTTTTCATCTCTGCGAGGATTTCCCATTTTTGGACACCGGATACTAGATAGGTTAACTCTTCGCTCTGCCAATGGACTGCCAAATGGTACTGCATCATCCGCGACAATAATGCAGTCACCACTTACAACCTCAACAACCTATTGAGAGAAAATTTGGTTCTTAGAAACTGATAAGATAAGTAAAACCATAAAACATTTGATTAAACCAATTCTGGATCAAATACTACCTTTCCTGTAAAATTCTGATCATGGATTGCTTTCGAATTGGAAACTGGAGGTACATAATTTGTCCAGATCCTCAACCGAGTTTTCTTGGCTTGTAATTCTGCAGCCTTCAGCCGCTTTTTGGCATCTTCCTCCATCATATTGGCACTCCATTCAACATATTTAGCTAAACCCTAAGTGAGAATATGAGGAAACTGTTTTCAGAAACTGTCATGTTTTCGAGACAAAAGCAATCATTGGGCATTTATAAGAAATTATAGCAAAATTAAGCAGGAAACCCACAGGTACCATTCATCTAACAAAACATGAATAACCACTCATATTTGTATCACACCATGCATACAAAGTTCTTGTCATGAAAAGGGAAAGAATCAAGACTGATATTTTATAAACACAAAATAACAATGAATTTTTATGACATTCTTAATTTTCATGAAGTATTTGTACGAGAGACCAATAAAATTTTGATGTATTGTGAATGTCATTCCAGGAGGATCAACAATCAAGCCAAGAGATAGAAAAGAAAATTACTGAGGAGAAATCTAGCAATCACTCAAAAGCATCGTCTTCACACTATTCCCGAAATTGACCAAACATGCATAATGTGATATTAGAAATTTCATCACATACATTTTCTACAAGCTCCAGTGCTAGGTCTTTTGCTGAGTCCCCATCAGGGTAATATACTGATCCAATTAAATTGTTGAATTTGTCAACACCTTCCAGCACCATACGTACCTATATAATCCATCAAGAATTTAGAAGATCTCATGAAAAGCACTGCAAATGCACAATGATCTATAGAAGTGATTAACTTACATCTCTATGCAAAGTACGAATCTCTGTGAAATGTTTGGCCTCCGCAGCAAAGGGATCAGCACCAACTTCAGCTGCTGCTGAGACTGCAAGTCGTCGAGCAGATGTTAAAGGTGCCCGAGACTCAGCAGATGCATCACCATTTGGTTCATCAGCTACAAGTTGAGTTTCAACAACTACATCTGCTGCAGGTCTTCTTCCAACTGATGGGGACTAATTTGTACAGAAAATGGAATACAAGAAACAAAAGGTGAGACAAAGAGCACATACCTTACCACCAGTAGGAATTCTGATCACAAATAGAATGTATACCTGGATTCCTGCAACAAATACTTGGACGAATTGAAAGTCCGGAAGCAAATAGACCCGAACTGTACTGCCATCACGAACCTGCTCAACAATACATTCCATAGGCTTTCCCTTGTTTGCAGCTAACAGGCCCATTGCATCAAAATTGCTACTATCACCAATTGCAGACGGCGGCAAATTCCTGATGGCTGCCTCAGCAGCACCTGGAGTCTGAAATCAACCATAAAAGATCATACATTAGCATGTAATTTATAATAAATATTTTGCACACAAAAGAGTAAAAGCAAAAGAAGTTTTTAGCAGAAGAGTACATATATAACTCTAAAACAAGCAAAGCCCATGCAATATCCCACCAAGCCAGCATTTGCATAATCATCTCAAAGTTAATAGCAGATGTTTACTTTTATTTGTCCGGTTCAATACTTGCGGAGTCAGTTCATAATATATACATACAACCTGAATACCAGAAGTCGTAGCATGCCTAGTTTTGTCAGTTCTCTCAAGGAGCATAACATTAAGACCCTAGGTAAATCAAAATAAAATTCAAGAAAGGCATCAAAGTAATAGAGAAACAAAAAAGGAATTTGACCTTGCTCCAAAGTCCAAGACCTTGTTGTTTAGCTTGCTCTTGGAGATTCAGTAGTTGATCAATGTACGGACTTGCTTCTCCTTTCTGTTGACCCTGTTCTCTGACCTGCATAAACCAGATTTAGCAAACCTTGTACAAAGAAAATTGAAATGCAGTATTCAGCCAGGATAGAAAATAGAAATCACCTTCGCCCATCCTTTAGAAACAACCAACACAGCAAGATTTTGATCACCAAGAAAAACAGAGCCAAACTCTCGGTTTATGGATGCTACCGTGTAGTCCACTTTGAAAGTAACTTCCTGTCATTAAGACTAATGTGTAAGCACAGGATGTCTCATAACACCCCGAAAAAAGGTAAAATAGAAGAAAGAATTGCGCAGCCAGTGACAAAATGAACTATTTTGACATTAACCTTTCCAATGCAGAGCTTTCTCATGAACTCCCTGCTTTCCCATGCAAAAGGCTCATCAATGCCATTTCGCCGAGCCTGTGAACAAGTATACAATAGAATCAATAGCCCAAACACTTTTTAACTCAGTAAAATCACATAAACAAAACCTAGCATTGTCCAGCTGCAAACTCTTCCTATCAAATCAAATTATATTCATAAACATAATTAGACAAAAAAATATGAGAAGCTCAAATTAAACAACATAAACATAAATTCACCAATCTTTCCCTCAAAAGAATTCCTCAACCAACTAAATCAACAAAAAATTCAATGAGATACACAATCGATAACCCCAATGCAGATCACCACATAAGATAAACCAAAAACTGAATTAAAAGTTAACATGCCAGAAACGAAATTGCAACACTTACGAGTCTGGGAGAAATAAGAGAAGACAAAGTGAGGGTCTTCTCTGGCGGCGGTCCACCCTTACTGGTCACAGCCATTATCACCAAACAGTCCCCGGACGAAACCGATTTCACTCTGCCCCGGTACCATCCCGTGGGCGCAGTTGCCATCTTAAACTATCAAATATCTGCTCAGCACCACAGCCAAAATCAACATCCACACAATTTCAACAATAGCTACTACCTTCAGCCATTCGATCACTCCATCGGAGCACCAAAACACAGAAAATTACTCAGATCCGCAACACAAATTAAATCAAAATCAATCTCCGATCACAAATCACTACATGCAGAAACGAATCAGTAAAATTCCACACAAATCCAAACAAAATCAACAAACAGCTCACTAGCTCCTCGAAACTAATACGCGCTTACATGAAATCGTATGCATACAACTTCGTACATATATGAATGTGGTGGAAGAGATCTGGACCTTACCTGAATCAATGAAAGCAACCGTGAAAGAGACGGCGGATCGGAGAGAGGCTGAGAAGGAAAATTTGCCCAGTAGATGGCTCATATAAACACAGAGGAGAAGCTGGTGTTGAAACTACCCTCGGTTTCAGTTATATTTACCATCAATGCCTTTTTCACCACTTTTTTACCATTTCATTAATTTTGGATATATATTAATTTCTTTTTCGGAATAAAATTTCAGAGATATTAATGACACGTTATGTTGTGTTGTTGCGTAGGATATGGGGCATGGGACAAAGTAACCGGCCTTGAACTTATGACGTCATAATTGGGGGTACGCGTAAAAAATCAAATCAAAATTGACTGTTAGTTACTGTCTGTTTCGACAGTAAATCCACGTGTCATCTTTTATCATGTGTGGCTTGATTTGACAAAATTAGTAGAGAGTTGTGTCGTTTAAGAATGTTCCTTTTACCTTAGGTTACCTGCTCTGCCCAAGCCCTAGCCTATTTTCTGCACCATATCTTCTTTTGTCATGTTCTTTCCAATGTTGGTATCTCCCCATTCCAAGCTATGAATTGGATCTCACCTTCATTTAGGGGTGGTTTTACTCCAACTATTTTAAATTGTTTAAAATTGAAATGTTTTTCAGATATAAGGTATTGTCTTAAAATGTTAAATTTATATGATGACATAATACATAGTTTTTCTTCCAAAAATACTTTTAATCTAAAACAATGTAATCATAATATACCTATATATGTCATAAAATATAAGAATCAAGGAAGAAAAAATAATTTTCCTAAGTTTTTTTTTACTATAATTAGTTAATCAACGCATTTATAATTATCTTATTTTGAGATACAGCTGTTAAAAAAAGATCGTATTCATAGCCATTTTGTGTATATGTTATATTTGCAAACAAACAAATAAGCTTGTTCTACTTTTGTGCATGTACCAAGAAAATAAGGTGTAAATTCTCTCACAATATAGACCAAATTGTCATTAAATAAGATTTGATGAATTAAATAATTGAGAAACATGATAATAGATGATCTTATTTTAATTTTGTGAGTGTAATTTTAAAAAAAAAATGTGTAAATGTAATTTAGATGAGTCATTTGTATCATATCGAATTTTAAGAATTTACATGTTTGAATCATTATATCTATATTTATGTGGGCATTATTTAACACTCTTTTTAACATGTTAATTAGGTTCTAGCCTTTTCTAGGTATGAACCATAATAAGATTGGACTTGTACATATATGCTTATAAGCCCAAATTAACTTGATTTTAATATAAATGAAAATTTAGCTAAAATGAAATACCTAAATCATATTGGATTTTTACGGTAAAAATGTAGAAATGAGATATTGTCCTCGTTTAACTTGATTTGATTATGTACAAGTTACATTTATTTATACATAAGTATTGAGGCTTCCCAACTACCCTATTAATGAAAAGTTCATTAATGGAAACTTAACAATTATTCTCCATTAATTACACTCTCCCTCAAGTTGAGACATAGATATTAATAATGTCCAGCTTGTTACAAAGATACTCAACCCGAGTACCCGGAAGTGCTTTGGTGAACAAATCTCCTAATTAGTTTCCGGTCTTCACATATGCGGTGATAATTAAATTTTGCTGGAGTTTTTCACGGACGAAATGACAATCTATCTAAATATGCTTGGTTTGTTCATGAAACACGGGATTTGAGTCAATATGAAGAACATCTTGATTATCACACCATAATTTTGCGGGTATGGAAACTTTGAGACCAAGTTCTAAAAGGAGTTGGTAGATCCACATTATTTCACTTATAGACTGTGTCATGGCTCTGTATTCTGATTCAGCACTAGAACGAGAAACAATATTTGTTTCTTACTTTTCCATGAGACTAAATTTCCTCCTACGAACACACAATACCCTGAAGTGGATCGACGATCAATCTTGCATCTTGCCCAATCTACATCTGTAAAACACTCTATATGGGAATGGTCGTGATTATGATAGAGTATATATCTTTCAAATGCTCCTTTTAGATAAGCAAGGATATGTTCGAGAGCGGTCCAATGATCAATCATAGGGGAATACATAAACTGACTTATGATGCTCACTGAGTATGCAATATCAGGTCGAGTTACCATAAGATAGTTTAGTTTTCCCACAATTATTCTGTACCTCTCTGGATTCTCAAATAATTCACCTTTTTTCATGAGTCGCGTATTCTGGGACATTGGGGCAGAACATGGCTTAACTCCTAGCTTCCCAGTTTCCGTTAACAAGTCCAACACATATTTCCTCTAAGATAAGAAAATTCCCTTCTTGCTTCTTGATACTTCTACCCCTAGAAAGTATTTCAAAACTCCTAGATCTTTGGTACTGAATTGACCGTGGAGAAACGAATTTAAAGAAGATATGTCCACCTCATCGTTGTCCGTGATAACAATGTCATCCACATATACCACTAGAAAAATAACACCTGCTGGCTACTAGAGAGCTCTTGCAAAACACATAATGGTCGGACTTGCTTTTGTTCATCCCAAACTTTACCACTGCTTGAATAAACTTTCCAAACCACGCTCGGGGGCTCTATTTGAGCCCATATAATAATTTCTGAAGATGACATACTAGTCCACACTCCCCCTGAGGAACAAAACCTGGAGGTTGCTCCATATAGACTTCCTCAAGCAAGTCCTCATGCAAGAAAGCATTTTTAATATCCGGTTGGTATAATGTCCAATCATAAGTAGTTGCCAAAGAGGGGGAAAAGTGCTAGATCAATCCACCCCATAAGTTTGAGCGAAGCCTTTAGCCACTAGACGAGCCTTAAGACGAGCTATAGAGCCATCAGAGTTGAATTTAATAGCAAAAAACCACTTACAACCAATAGCCTTTTTCCCGGGAGGAAACAAAACCATTTTCAAAGTACCATTCGCATCCAGTGCACTCATCTCTTCTGTCACCGCTGAACGCCAGCCAGGATGAGACAATGCTTCTTGAACAATTTTAGGAATTGAGACTGAATCAAGAGAGGTTATGAAGGAACATGATGGAGACAACTGATCATATGTCACAAAGGAAGAGATAGGATACGTACATTGTCGTCTATCACGCCCCAAATCTGGTTTTGACCAGACTCGAGACGTGAACAAAAACGGTAATTAAATAAGCAGTTTAATAATGAAAAAGACTCTCAACATAACGATTTAAAATCTCCAAGGTAATAACACGAGTCACAACTCGATAAAACATAAGGTAAAAGAGTAAGTAAAAGATGAACAGTACGTCACTAAACAATCTAGCCTAGGACCCTCGCTAGCTCCCAAGCATCGAGTATCCAGCTAGTACAACTCCCGCTCAAGACCTGAAACACAACAAGGTAAGGGGTGAGCTTTCGCTCAGTAGAAAAAGTAGTTAAGGTTATGAACATCAGTTCAATACCACGAGTAACCGTCCAATTAGGGCATACTAGCATAGCATACTAATAACAACACCCACGGGACAAAAACCAACCAACAAACCCCCTCACAAGACACAAATTAGATATCAAACAACGCACATAACCAACCAACCAACACGCACAGAGCACACAACAGAGACATCACATATTTTAGTACCACCGTTTCCAACATCACCGGTTATCTCAGCCCTTCCCATTTATATCGTACCGGAACACAAAGCATCGGTCCCGACATCTTCCCGTCACCGAGACTCGGGGTAGCATACCAGACCGGCAATACATTCAGTCGGATGTCTTCCCGTCACGGAGACTCGGGGCCTCACGCATAACGGACCGGCACATACCTCGGTCGTACGCCTTCCCGTACCACCTAGCATCGGGGTAATGGTTAAACCGTCCTCGTCCTCGATATTCTACACCGACATACTCTCTCAGTGTAGGTGTTCTACCGGACACGACTCCTCTTGGAACACACATCAAGAGAATAACACGCATCACAATGTCAAAGTTCAACCACGGCATACCAACCGAGCCAACTCACCATAACACACAAATCGGTCTATCATTCACCCGATCATATCACAATCAAATATTCACACCATATCAAACACGACACACTTGCCCACGCATAGTCACAACATGCTACACCGAGTATATCATAGTATGCTTCTTAATCTTATCGACACTTAGTCACACAACATGCATCTCAATCAAAGATCATGCATTTCAATCAGCATACAACCTAAGGCTCGACATGTCCATTCTACCAGCACGGCAATTTCCCAAGAATTGAAAGCGATTAATCTAGTGAATCACATCCTACATGCAACTAAGACTCGTCCGGTTATTTAGTAATTGAAAGCGGTTATTCTAGTGAATCATATCATATATGCCAACTAGGACCTTTCCGGTTATTATTATTACCTAACATGCATACTAGTAACTTTCCGTAATTAAACCGGTATTCGCTACTTTCCCTACCTCAGAGTAATCCATGATCAACTCCTAGTTGATGACGTCTTGGCTCGCTACCTCCTCCTCCTCGGACGAAGTCAAAGTCTAATTTTAAACGAGAAGAGGTGATAATCAGTACATGTTCAATCCGAATTTGTTCTTTAATTTATCGACGAAGTCCCTTTTAATTTAATTGGTTTAAACTAAATAATTAATTAATATGGTTCAAGCCGGATCCGACCCGACCCGGAAACCAGACCCGAATCCGACCCGGATCAGACTCGATCCAGACCCAGACCCGGACCTGACCCAGACCTAGACCCGACCGGACCTGACCCGACCAGACCTGGCCTGGCCCGAGACCAGGCCTGGCCCGAGGCCCAGCCTGGCCGAGGCCCAGCCCGGCTCAAGTCTGGCTTGGCCCGAGGTTAGTCCTGGCCCAACCCTAGCTCCAGTCCACAGTGGTCGGACCTCCGGCGAGCCTCCGGTCGCCGGAAATTTCGTATTTTTAGTCCAAAATGTGATGAATGTCCTTAAACCATCAAGTCTCATCAAAATCCCTTTGATTTTAGTCCCAATTTCAAGTTTTCCCCAATTCCTCCAAGTTAGGGTTTCACTTCCAACTTCGATTTCCATGGTTCTTTCACAACTCTTTACAAATCCCAACTTGTGTTCAAGTTTCCAACCAACACCACTCTAAACCGAGATGGTTCATCCCTTCCCACGGATTTTAAATGCTCCAAAATGAAAATAGATAGGTTCTTACCGTTTGGGATGAAGAAAGGGGAAGAAAATGACAAAGAAAAACGAGTTTTGGAGGAGAAATGGAGCTTGGTTGAGCTCCTTCTTCTTCTTCCTCCTTTGTTCTTCAATGGAGGCACAAAGAGAGGCTTTCTCTCTCTTGTGGGGTTCGGCTAGGGCAGAAATGGGGAGGAGATGGTGCACAAGTGGGTCTTATCCCAAAAGGGGTAAAGACAAAACACCCCTTTTTCATGTTCCCCCAATTTTGGCAAAGTGAGGGCAAAAGGGACATTTCCCACTCAATTTATTTTCCTTCTAATAATTTGAAATTCAAAATAGTTTGGGTGGGGTCCACGTCCAAATAAATATCTCAGCCCAAAAACCTGAGTCGAAAAGACCGTTTTTGCCATCCGTTGACCAAAATTGACTTTTTCGGAAATTACCCTCATTTGATTGGAAACGATCCAACGAATCCAACTGTGACGACGGTTAAGCGTTTCGGGTCTCGGATATGTCACGCCCCAAATTTAGTTTTGACCGGATTCGAGACGTGAACTAGAAACGATAAATAAATAATAATCATTAAAATAAACCTTAGATAAATAACTTCGAAAATTTTATAATTCGAAGCTAACCAACGAGTCAGAATCTCACAAGTAATAAAACAAACGGTTTAATACATAAATAAAAAGTACGTCTCTAATCAGGTAAACTCCCGAACCCTCAGTAGCTCCCGAGCTCTGAGACATCCTACAACTTACTTAGCAAGGAAACCTGTAAAACAACAGGAAACACGAAGGGGGTGAGCTTTCGCTCAGTAGGAAAAAGTAGTAAGTTAAAGAGACCCCCATTTTAACATTAAAACCGATTAAAACTAATAACCAACAGAAAGTGAACAGGATCACAGGAATTTCAATAATCTTAGAGAAGGTACACACAAAGATGTCAAAGCAGAAATCATAAGTGTAATGAGTAACTAATAAAATTAAGGAAGCCCACCACTACTGAAATAATAAATATCAAACCCAAGACTCTGATCCGTACACTAATCGGTACATCATATCAGATTGCCCCTCGGTCCAGAGGAGACACATTTCATCAGGACTTCCCGAAGCATTCCCTCAGAATGCGTATTGTCGGAGATCCCGGAAATGTCTCCAAAGGACCATAGATCATCGGGACGAAAACCAGCCACCAGTAACATATCGTACTGGAAACGCACATCGGTCTAGACGTCTTCCCGATAACACACATCGGGGAGTATAATCGTATACCATACCGGAAACGCACATTGGCCTAGGTATCTTCCCGGACTACCCCCTCGGGGTGAACACTCACATCATACCGAAAACGCACATCGGCCTAGATGTCTTCCCGGACTACCCCCTCGGGGTGAACACTACCTCTCGGATATGGTACTACCCTACACCGGTGTACCCCCTCGGTGTAGGTACCATACCGGCACACAACTACTCTTAAAACACATACCAGAGAATAACAAGCCAAAAAATCATAATACAACCAAAGCTTAGTAACTCACAATCTTATCACAACCAAGCACACGAATTCATATTAACAATCACACTTACCGGAATACTTACCAACCACGTTCCATCAGTCTATCACTCACCCGATCATACCATTTGGCACAATCAATTTACATTCAAGCATTCATTCAATCAATCAATCATTCAAGCAGTCATTCAATCATTCCTATCACAAGCATCACAATTTATCTAGTTTAGTTAGACTCTTATTTTAATCGAAAGGTTAAGCAAGCAAGGCATGCGAGGCAAACACAAACAATCCTAAGGCTCATCACGGCCATTCTACCAGCACATCAATTTCCCAAGTATTGAAAGCAGCTAAACTAGTGAATCACATCCTACATGTTGCTAAGACTCGTCAGGTTATTATTTAATCGAAAAACAGTTATTCTAGTGAATCACATCCTATATGCGTTCTAGGACCTTTCTAGTTTTATTATCCTATAGACATGCTATCAGCGTTATTTAAATTATCAGATGAGTTTAGTACTTTTCCCTACCTCAATGATGATCACAACAGCTACATCTCCTAGCTGCTAACGTCCGGGCCTACTCCGTCTTCTAGGGCGAAGTCCAGTTTGGGTTTAACAGATAAAATGTCCAATCAGTCCGGGTATTTGTCCAAAGGTCCTCTGGTTTGTTCAATTAGTCCTTTAATTTTCGAAATTAAATTAATTAAATAATTAATTAATCTAATTTTTAAAATAATTTTCTTTAAAACTGGGTTGACCCGGATCCGAGCCCGAACCGGTCCAGACCCGGCCTAGAACCCGGCCCGAGCCCAAGTCCAGACTCGCCCTTAACAAGGCCTGGCCCGGCCCAAGGCTCAACCAGGGTCCAGTCTGGCCCAAGGCCTAATTGGACCGAGGCTGACCCTGGCCCGGTACCGCTCTTGGCCCAAGGCCCAGTCCCACTAGGGTTCGGTCCGTCCGAGCTTGGCGAGGTCGAGCATGCCGGCGGCGGGTTCCAGGTCCTGCTACGGCGGTGAACGGCGTCAGGTTGCGAGGGGAGGACGAGGGAGAGGTGTTTGGAGCGACAACCGAGCCTCTCCGTCCAGATCTGGCGACGTTGAGGCTCGCCGGCGAGGGGAAAGCCAGATCTGGAGGTAGGTGCTCCGGCATTCCTCTCCGGTCAATCTCAGCTCAGAACGAGCTCGAGACACTCGATTTTTAGGCGAAGGGCGAGCGAGAAAGGTGAGGAAGCTCGTCGTGAGGCTCACCGTGGCTGATTCTCACGGTTGAAGGGCGGCGGAGCTCGGTTGAAGGAGGTGGCTAGGGTTTGCTCTGAGTTCGAAGGAGAAGAAGAAGGGAAGGAAGAGGGTTTAGTGGGTGGAGCTTGACATGGGAAACAGAAGAAGGAGAAGAAGATGTAGAGGAAGGGATAAGAAAAGAGGTCAGAGAGAAGGGCGGCGTCGCCGGACTGGTTCGGTTCGAGGGAGAGAGCGCGACTCGAGGAGGAAGGAGCGTCTGGGGAAATGTGTGAGGGAATGAGCAACTGAAGCGGCGAGATTTCGGTTTTGTTGCTAGGGTTTGGGCTGAGCGTGCTCTTGGGCCGGTTCGCGCTCGGGCTGTCGCCTGAGTTGGGCCAGTCTGGCCCAAGGTTCAGCTGAGCCCAAAATTCCTCCTTTTTTTATTTTTCTTATCAAAAAGGACTTGTTGCAAAATTCTACC
This sequence comes from Erodium maritimum, assembly GCA_963921825.1. Lineage (NCBI taxonomy): Eukaryota > Viridiplantae > Streptophyta > Magnoliopsida > Geraniales > Geraniaceae > Erodium > Erodium maritimum. The sequence continues at coordinate 144,549,488 of OY997588.1, read as the reverse complement.
CCAACGTTTCAGATTTCAAAAACATACCCTTTTAAAACAAGTGGGGTTTTACAAATAAGTCCCGAGTGGCTCGCCCCTCGTTGGTTGACCAAGTTTGACTTTTTCCCGAAAGACCATCATTTGGAAGGAAATGACCCAACTAAGCTATCCGTGATGACGGATAAGTTTTTTGGGCCCTAGAAAGGTCCCGAATGACCCTTGGAGTCATCGGTTGACTTTTCCGGTAAAAAATCAACTTTTGCCGAAAACCTCCGGTTCGACCAAGGGCGGTTCTTACATCGTCTACCTTTGCGAAGGGCGATGAGGAGGTCGTCAGGATATGGTGGCGAAGAGGAACTTGGCTCTAGACATGTAGCGGGAGGGGCATGTGTAACGGAAGGAGCCTGTGTAACGAGAGGGGCTTGTCGACGGGAATAAATGTATCGGATTGGCAGTGGCGGCGTTGATGGTGGATCTGGAACAGAATGCATAGATGGTGTCAACGTGGTGGTAGGTTTAGACACAATCAGATCTCGATGAGAGATTTGGTAGACTAACAAGTCATTGTTCTCCTCATGTCTTGGAGTGTGAGGAATTGCCGAATAAAAGAAAGAACGATGCTCCATAAAAGTGACATCAATGGAGACAAGATATCGGTGGAGTTATGTACAATAACAACGATATCCTTTATGTAACCGAGAGTACCTCAAGAAAACACACTTGACCGATTTTGGATCTAATTTTGTACGACTAAGGCGAACATCACGAACAAAACGTGGAGAGAGTACCCTAAGAAAACACACTTGACCGATTTTGGATCTAATGTTGTACGACTAAGGTGAACATCACGAACAAAACGTGGACTCCCAAAGATACGAGGAGTATTAGGAAAAAGAGGTTTAGTGAGAAATAAGACCTGATACGGGATGTCATCTTGAAGGACAGATGAAGACATACGATTAATGAGAAAAATGCAATGGAGACATCGTCAGTCCAAAAATATTTTGGTACATGAGTTTGAAATAAAAGGGCTCTCGTAGTTTCAAGAAGGTGTCTATTCTTTTTTTCAGCAACACCATTTTTAGATGGAGTGCCAACACATGAAGATTCATGAAGGATACCATTTTGAGTCATGTAAGTAGTGAATGACTCAGAAAAATATTCTTTTGCATTGTCACTTCTCAAGATACGAACATTAGTACCAAACTACGTTTGTATTTCAGCACAAAAAGTAGTAAAATGAGAAAATAACTCGGAACGATTTTTCATGAAATAAATCCATGTAGTTCGGGAAAAATCATCCACAAAAGAGACAAAATATTGAAATACAGTTTTAGACACCACGGGCGACGGATCCCAAACATCAGAATGAACAAATTCAAAAGGGGAACAAACTCTTTTCTTGAGTCTAGAAGTAAAGGGGAGACGATGATGTTTAGAAAACCGATATGCTTCACAATCAAAAGATTGTATCTTTTCATACTAAGGATAGAGGCGCTTCAGGTTCGGGAGTGATGGGTGACCGGAATGACAATGAGCTTCAAGTAAGGTTAATGATGCTGAACAAGCGATTGCTGGTGCGGGTCTATGGGTATTCATGATGTAAAGTCCCCCCGATACATGTCCTTTACCAATAATCCGCTTCGTCATAAGATCCTGAAACAAACAATGGTCAGGGTAAAATGAGACACAACAATTGAGGGCACGAGTAAATTTACTGATGGACGTCAGATTAAAAGAAAATCCAGGAAAACTTAAGACAAATGGTAAGGAAATGAATGGTGCTAGGTGAATTGTCCCAGAATTGAGAACGGGACATTCAGATCCATTAGTTAAAGTTACTGAAGACCATGAACTATAAGACACATAAGTGTTAAGTAATATAGGATTACATGTCATGTGATTTGTGGCACCGGAATCAAGGACCATTGGGAAGAAGATTGTGATGAAATAAGACACGTAGGCAGATTACCTGACTTGGAGACAGAGGTGACAGAGTGAGACGAGTGCGTGAATGTGTCTTGGTATTGACGAAATTGATCATACTCATCAGCAGATAGAGTGATTTTTCGAATACCAGCTGATCGTGGTTCTCGATTCCAATGCCTAGGGTTGCTTTCCATCATAATGGAACTCTTGGTCTTCGGATAAAACTAACAGCGGAGGCAAAACTGAAGAACTATTTTTTTTGTAGAAATGATGGCGGCGCGTGGGGTTCACACGCGGTGGCAGGTGGCGGCGCGTGGATCACACGCGCGACTGTGGGCGGGGGTGTAGATTCCAAGAAACGTCAGAAACTCGTTGCAGAAGCTTCACTTGTCGGAGGTGAAAAGAAAAAATCACAGTACCTTGTAAATCAGGAATAACAAGTTCAAAAAACTCCAGAAACTTGTCCCAACGAGTGAGACTCCGGTGGTGGTCGGACGGGATTGAAATTTCAGATGTATGCTGTGTTACAGTTTTGGCTTAATTATATATAAGGTGAGATTAATAATCAACAAATGAAATCCCTTGATCAAATTGCAAGTCTAAATGATAACAATCAAAGTTTACAATGAAGTCTAGTAAAAGGTTTAGCACTTAACTCAGCCTGAATTCCTCTCTAAACCAAAATAACGGTCCTTTATTGTATTTATGTTCCGATGGACTTTATGGCCATGGAGGTCACTCTCGCACTCTTCCCTCTCTTCTTTTTCGTCTTTTTTCTCTCTCTTTCCTCTCGTTTTCTCCGTCTGATTTGGTCTGTGGCGACACGTCTTTCATTTTATCGGCCTTTTTTGTCTGGTTGTTCGAAGCTGGAGCGGGAAGGGTAGACTACTAGAGATCTTCGCCTGTATCCTCTCCTTAATGTTGCGTTTGGTATTGGCTCGTCGAATTTGGTTCAATGGAATCATGTGCGAGTTGTCACGCCCCAAATTCGGGTTTGACCGGACTCGAGACGTGAACTAAAACAATAATAAATTTAAATGTAAGTAAAGCCAAAACAAGTCTCAAATAGTAGGTTAAAACTCTAAACAACGTCGCGAGTCACAGCTCGGTAAAAACAACGGTAAAACAGTTCAAAAGATAACGGTACGTCTCTAGACTACTAGCCTAGGACCCCCGCAAGCTCCCAAGCGTCGAGCATCCAGCTAGTACACAACCCGCTCAGGACCTGAAAAAAACAACAAGATAAGGGGGTGAGCTTTCGCTCAGTAGGAAAAGTAGTTAAGGTTATAAGCAAGCACTCACCACCACGGGTAACCGTCCAATTAGGGCATACTAGTACAGCACACAACTAATTTCCAACGGAACTCGTAACCACAATCCACAACTCAAGACCAAACCACACTCACAAACATACTCAAACGAACAAGCACAAACCGCAACCACATCACTTAACAGGTCATCAAGCATAATATAGATAGTAAAAACACATACACGTCCCGTACCGCAGTCCCCTACTCCGCCGGCTGTCCACAGCCCGACTCTATCATATCACACCGGAACACACAACATCGGCCTAGATATCTTCGCGGAAGACAATCGGGGTACAATCACAATACGTCACACCGGAATCTCCATCGGCCTAGACATCTTCTCGGAACTCCTTCGGGGCACGACTCCTAGAGCCAAAACACGACACCAAGTGTCAACACAAACCGTCGGCCTAGATATCCCACATCGGAATACCCCCTCCATGTAGGTATCGTACCGGAACCACTACCCGGGGGACCGCGCATACGTGGGACCACACCGGCGTACCCCCTCGGTCGTAGGTACCATACCGGAATACAACTCCCCTTGGAACAAACATCAAGATAATAACTCGCATCGTATTCAAACACGGCTTACCAAGCCCAACAATCTTATCACAACCAGTCACGTCGGTCTATCAACCACCCGACCATTTCACAAGCAATGATTCACATCATAACACGCATGACACACTTGCCCAAGAATAACCACAACACACTACAACGAGTAATACTACAACATGCTTCTCGATCTAACATACCTAAATCACTCAGCGTGCATTTCAATTAAGAACAAGGCAATTCAATCAACACACAACCTAGGGGCTTGCCAAGGCCCGCATGCATTTCTACCAACACAACAATCCCAAACTTACGCCTCGACATGCCTCGTAAGCTATCCCTCGATTCACTCGTTTCTCACATCCTAATCATGCAATTCTAACATTTCAAATTAAGTAAATACAACCTATAGGCATACTAGTAACTTTCCACAATCGAACCGGTATCCGCCACATTCCCTACCTCACGAAGAACAGACAGCTACGTCTCCAAGCTGCTGACGTCCTGGCTCGCTACCTCCGGTCTTCTCTACGATCAAAGCCAGACTCTAAATTAACACGGAAAGCTAAAGTTAAAAACGGTTCCAAAGTTAATTTAAAAGTTACGAACAGTCCATTTTAAAAACAACAATGCCTTTTTAAACCCGAACGGGCCCAAAGAGGATTATACGATGAATCGGGTTCGAGCACCCGAGTCCCGAGCACGGAACCCGATGCACGTTTCCCGAGGCACTGTTCCCAATGCACAGATCCCGACGCACGGTTCCCAATGCACGAGTTCCGAGGCACAAATCCCAATGCATGGTTCCCGAGGCACGGGTCCCGATGGATGGATTCCGAGGCACGAGCACGGTCCCCCGAGGTTTCCAAATCAGCATTCCGCTTTTAATCTCGTCCTAAGTCCATTTCAACAGTCCGGTTTAATCATCCGGGGTTCCAAAATCGTTCAACAGTCCAACGTTCTTCAGATTCGATCCAAAAGTCCAAAAACCTTTTTTAAATTAAAACTGTTTTTGTATTAATTTATTTTTCTTTTATTTTCTATAATTAACTTTTGTTTTGCTTCAGTTCCGACCTGATCCAGAGAGCTCGGGAAGAGAAAAAGAAGAAGAAAAGGGGGGGTTCGGGTCTGAAACCCGACCGACCACCGGCGGAGACGCCGGCGGCCAAAGCCTTATGGGTTTGTTCTCACCGTAGGGGAAAAATCTGTCGGCTGGCGGTGGTTGTGGTCTTGGGGTCTTCTCGCCTCAGATCTGAACGACGCAGTTCCGTCTCATATCCGGAAGCGTGATGGCGCGGGTGAGAAGCTCGGCGCGCGCGGGGAAGTTGGTGTAGCAGAAGAAGAAGAAGAAGAAGAAGAAGAATAAGAAGAGGGGTAAGAGAGAGCTCGGGCGTTGGTTCGAGGGAGAGGGAGACGGTGAGCTCGGCGTTGAGAGAAGAGGGAGAGACGACTGAGAGGGGATAGAGAGGGACGGTCGGGAGAGAGAGGGAGGCGGCCGTGAGCGTGAGGAGAGGGAGAGGGAGGTTCGGGAGAGAGGGGGGGGGGGGGGGGGGGGGAAGCGGCTGCGCGAATCAAAGAGGGAGGTAGAGGAATGACGACAGAACCCTAAAAACACGCTTATATATCGTGGGCCTGGGCTTGGGCCTCTAGCGAGACATGGGTCGGGCTGGCCTGGCTTGGGCCCGTGTGTAGGGCCTGGTCTAAGCCTGAACCCCCTTTTTTATTGCTTTTCTTATCTCTTTTTTTTTTTGCAATTCTTCCAAAAATTAAATCGATTTTCGACCTCGACGTTCCAATCGATAAACTTTAAATCTTAACCCTTTTTAACTGGAGCGGTCTTTACACGAGTAAATCAGATCTTGTCCCTTCTACATCTCGTCGGTGAGATGTGCGGTCGAGGCTGCTCGGATTTGACGCTTAGGCTCCTTAGTACTCCTCCAATCGCGGCCTTATAACTTTCATGTTTCTGGTGTGGGAAGCTTTCTTTCCCTGCTGGATTAGATTGTCTCGATAATGTGTTCGCCGTCTAGTCCTTGGTTTTCATCACCAACGAGTCATTCTTGATCTATCATGGGAAGCGTTTTTTGGCCTTGAATTCGTTGTGCATCTCGTCTCGTCTGTGATAGCTTTTGAGGAGTAGCTGCCTTCTTTGGGGCGCATGTATCAACTCTCTGTCTTTTGGACATGTTGTGTGCTCTATTTTAAAGGAGGGTGGACCTTTGGGTCCCCGTCCCGGATCTGCCTCTGTTTGCAGATTCGGCGTGTCAGGTCGCAAGCGGACTCTCTAGGCGTCTGAGGTCCCAAACCTATGGATTGTGGCGTGTTCTTGCCTTTTGGCATTGTTGTTGAACTATTTTGTTTTGAGGTAAAAGGGTGTGGTTTCGTCGATTGTGGTGTTGGCCGTCGGCGTGTTGACATCTATTTCGGTGGTGTCATTAAACTATTTTTTTCTCGTGTTTTGGGCCTATTGTAGCTTGGTTCGTGGACCACTTAGTTCTTCATGGTTGAAAAATCTTGGTATTAGAACCTACACTTAATTTTTCCATTTATAGCTTCATGGTTGAAAAATTAAGGTTTCAGACCTTCTTATTGATTTTTCTATGCATAACGTTTGTAAAATCAGGTTTTTAGACCATTTGTTAGCCGTTTATTGAGTTTGTCTTGAGGCTGAGCTTTCATACCAGCGCTCTAAGTTGTATTTGCTTTTGTTAATCTAGTTTTCCGTATTTTTCAGAAATACTTGTTCGAAAATGTTCTTGTTTGTATTCTGTTTGAAGGTTCATCTGTTGTTCTCTTCCTGTAACTCAAAAGCGAGGATTAATACTAAGTCATTTACCGATAAAAAAAGGCAACAGAGTTTAGTTGATTAATTGGATAAAAAGATGGTTAAAATCCGAACCCGTGTTCTATGGCCATCACTATCATTTGGTTTCCTTCAATGGAAATAAGTAGAGGTCATGGAAACTTAATGAACCAAATAAGTAATACTAGGTTTGGGGTCCATCACAGAAACTTTCCACTAAAAGTAAAACCCCGAGAGAGATGAAGAGCATATATCAGCCTGACAACTTGTGATCTTTCTTCAAAGCAATGCACTCTCGAAACTTAATCAGTTTCTAATCCCAGTAGTGAACTCCAAGCCTAAACTAACCTCTCACCATTTAAAAGTCAAAACAAACAAACTCCACCCAAACCTAACACAACAAAGCCAAATCCAACAATGAACCCTTCCTTCCTTTGCTGTACTCTGATCCTCATCATCACCAACACATGTTCCGCCGATCACGACAACATCCTAGACAGCTGCCCAACTTCCAAAACGGCAAAACAAACCGTCTTCTTCAACGGCCTCCCCTGCAAGAGCCCGTCAAACATCACGGCGTCAGATTTCAAGTCCCGAGCACTCGGCGTCCCTGGCGACACGGACAACTTCCACGGGTCCGCGACGAACATAGTAACGGCGTCGGAATACCCGGGGCTCAACACCCTGGGCCTGTCGGTGGCGAGGACGGACCTGGACCTTGACGGCATGGTGATGCCCCATTCGCACCCGAGAGCGTCGGAGATGTTGTTCGTGAGCAAGGGGACGGTGGTGGCGGGTTTCGTGGACACGAAGAATAGGTTGTTCCAGAAGGTGGTCAAGGAAGGGGATGTGTTTGTGTTTCCCAAGGGTCTGTTGCATTTCTGTTTGAATGTTGGGTACGAGCCTGCCGTTGGGTTTTCGGTGCTCAATAGCCAGAACCCAGGGACTGTGGGGATTGCCGATGCTATGTTTGGGCCTGCGTCGGACGAGGCCCAAGATCTTGCGGCCAGGCTTATCAGGCTAGCTGGGTTGGAGATTGATGGTTTAAAGAATGTGACGATGGATACATGACATACAAGTAATGTGAAGGAACCATGATGTGGTCAATGCAACAAAGGTTTGGAGTGCTTGTCAATAATAAGTGCACTGTGCACCCGTGTATATATATGATAATTATTCTTTCGTGTCTATAGTGTGATTATTAACACATAAAAATTGTATGACTCGGTTGATAAACATTTTCAAGGGAGCATTAGCGTCATGTTCTTGCAATATTTTGACTTTTTTTTGCATGTACAGAAAATACTCAACATTCGTCTGTAAATTTAGTTTGTGACTTCAATAAAATCGTTAAAAAATGACAAATTCCATTCAAATACATCGTTCTATTGCTAACAGTAGTGATGAATAAAAATCTAAATTACCTCAAAATTATTAATCTTAATTTATTTAATTTATTTTCTTTTCATTTCTAAATTATTCATACTTACTAACTTTTTCTAATTTTTTATATAACTCTTTATTCATTTATTTCACAAAAACATTTATATTTCATATCCCATCTTTAAAATAATATTGAAATCTTTAAAATCTCATATCCCATCTTTAAAAACCAAATACAACTGATGACATAGAAAAAAACTCTAAAAACTATGTCGCCTAGGTTTTTCTTAAATTTTCAAAACACTCTCTTCACCCCCAAACCATTTCTGTCTCCGCTAACCACTCTCGAGTCGTCTCTCCTTCCCGACCAGTCATCCACCAAGGATGCTAGATCACCACGCTCACCATCACCTATCCCAACGCCCCGTCTGTCGGTTCGACGTAAAACCACGATCCAATCAGCCACAGGAGATCTTGGATCATCTCACGGGGTGACTCCGACGCTACCACACTGATGTCTCAAAAATATAGATCTCGGAAATAAGCAATCGATATTTCAAAATTACACACATACATGATGTTACAGAATTACATAACCAAATGTTATAGAATTTTGTAAGTCGTATTATTACATACAAAATAATACATTGAAAGTTACATAATTTTACACCTAGTGTATATTCCGTAATGATTCAAATTACTTTCTCTTCAGTTTTATTAGTGGCTTAAGACCTAATTTAAGGTTGGATGTCCAAATGAATGTATCTGGCCAAGCATGAAGTGTAAAACCCCACTCTTTCAAAAGAGTAATATTTTGGAAAAAATCGAAACCTTGAGGTATGAATTTGCAACAAGTGGGTTTTGAAAGAATAAAAAGAAAAAAAAAAGGAAAAGAAGAGAGGAATTGGGCTCTGGGTCAGCTCCCCTAGATTTGGGCCGAGCCAAGCTGAAGCCCAACTCGCGCACGCTCCTGGGCCGGCCCAAGACTTTGGCAACCCAGAAACCCTAGCCTTTTTAGGCTCAGCCGCGTTGCTTCAGTATCTTTGGTACGCACACAAAACGAGGCAGCTCAGCTATCCCTCTCGCGAACTCCCTCTCGCTCGAGCCTGAACTGCGTTCGCCGGAGCTCGTCCCGTCGTCCACGCCTTCTTCCTCCCTCTGCTTTCACCCACAACTTCCCTGTTACAGAAAACCCAAAACCCCTCGCCTTATGCTTCGTCCACTCCTTCTCCCTCGTCGATTCGAAGCAGACCGCCGCCTCTCCCCGTCGGAAGCCCTCGCCACACCAAACCCAGCGCCGGTGAGCTACTCTCTCACCCGTCTCACCTCCCTCACCGTCTTTTGCCGGAGAATCGAGACCTCCGGGCTCATCTTAAGGGTCGAGCGTCACTGGAAAACATCGTCGGAGCTTTCGAGCTCCAGATCTGGAGTCTTAGCTCCGGCGAGCGTCCCCGGTGAACGGATCTGGACAGAGGAGTCCGTCTAAGTGACCTGACGACGCCTCCTACTCGCCGTGACTCCCTGACGCCGTCACCAGAGGCGAGAGCCCACTCCAAGTCCTCTTGCCACCGTCTGTAAAACCCCACGTAATTTTAGAGGGTATGTTTCGGACAAACGAAATGTTGGGGTAAGCTTTAGAAATCAAGCTACTTGTTTTTAGAGGAAGAAAATTCAAAAAAAAAATTGAAAGAAAAAGAGGACTGCTGGACTGGATGGGGAATTGGGTCGTTTGAGCCCATGCATTGAGTGAACCAGGCCCGCGCGCACTGCTCAGGCCCAGCGGATGAAGACAGTCCTAACCATATTTGGGTTTCACTATTCCTCGTTGTTTTCAGCAGCGCCGCATGCAAACCGAGGGATTGCAGATCGCATCTCCTCTTCCCTCTCGAACCCTTCCATCGCACTTCTCTCCTTCGCGATACAGATCCAAACAAGCGCCGCCGTCCAAAATTTCCGGCCTCTCTCCTTCGTTCCTCTCTTCTTCTTCTTCTTCTTCTTCTTCTTCTTCTTCTTCTTCTTCTTCTTCTTCTTCTTCTTCTTCTTCTTCTTCTTCTTCTTCTTCTTCTTCTTCTTCTTCTTCTTCTACACCTCCTGCTTCACCTCACAACAAACCCCAAAAAAAAAACCAGAGAAGCCCTCGTCCCCTTCTCACTTGATTCGAAGCAACCTGCCGCCCCTCTTCGTCTGAAGCCTCGCCGCACCAAACCTAGTGCCGGTGAGTTCCTTCTCGACCGTTTCACCTTCCACGTAGTCTTGGCCTGAGAATCGTGGGTTTCGGGACTCGTTTGGTCGGACGTGGACGGAGAATGCAACCGGCCTTCGTTTCCACGCCGGCGACACGTCTTGAGGCAGATCTGGAATGGATGAGACTCGAGAGCCCCTCCGACGAGCTCCTCTCACCTTTCCGAGTTCCTGCCGCCTCAGCCACCGTCAAACACCCCCCGTCGAGCCCTCCTGACGCCGTCCGCCTCCACAGCAAGGTCCAACCCTCGCCGCCGTCATCTTCGGCTCGCCATGCTCGGGACAAGCAGAAACCCTAGCTGAGTTGGGCCAGGTCCTGGTAGATGGACTGGTCGGTCGGGCTTGGGCCGGTTGGTCTTGGACCAACTATCGAAGACCTGGGCCAGGCCTAGAGCTGGATTAGTTCAGGACTTTGGACGGGTCTGACCGGGTCAGGCTTGGGTCTGGGTTCGGATCCAGGTTCGAACCGGGTCTGGATCCGGGTTGGGCGTGGATCCGGGTTGGATCCGGGTCAACCCGGCTCAAAGAAAATATTTTAAAAAGCAGATTAAATAATTAATTTTATTTAACTCGAGGTGAGAATTTAAAGGACAAATTTGGATAAATCAGTGGACCCTTGGACTTTTATTGGTTTTGACTGGACATTTTATGTGTTAAATCTAGACGGGACTTCGCCCGAGATCAAGGGCTTGGACCCGAGCTAGAAGAACGAAGATCACGCGGAACCCGTGTGAAGAACGGAGTTGTGATCACTCGAGCTTTTCATCAGAGTATTATTAGAGGAAGACCACAAGGTAGGGAAAGTCTTAATTTCTTAATTAACGCTTAGTATGCATGATTAGGATAATAAAATCGGAAAGGTCCTAGAATTGCCTATAGGATGCGAATAACTAGAATAATCGTACTTCAATTACTAATAAATGGATGAGTCTAGTATGCATGTTTAGGGTGAAGATCACTAGTATAGCTCGCTTTCAATACTTGGGATTGATTTACTGGTAGAGAGGCTGTGAAGAGCTCTCGGATTAGTTGTGTGCTAGGTTCACATGCTTGGTTGCTAGTTATTAGGATAACATAAGAGTCTAATGAAACTAGATTAGCTTGTATGAATGAATACTTAATTGATCGTTCACTTGTTGATTGATTGGTTGAATGCGTACTTGGTTGAATGATTGTGTTGATATAATTGTTGATTGAACGGATGATCGAGTATGACTGGTTGTGCCAAGGGGTACAATCAGGTGATCGATGTACCGATGGTTCATGACATGTAAGTATGACGGTAAGGGTAATTGTGGGTATGAATCCTGTGTGGTATGTATTGATGAACGTGTATACTTCTAAGATTGAGGCTTAAGTGAATGTCTTGGGTGTATTGTGGTGAAAGTGTGATTCGATGAGTGTTGGTTGATGGACGTGTGGTTGTATGTTTCCCTTTTTCTCATTCTTGAATGATAATGCTGTTCCCTTTATTCTTATTCTTGAAATGTATGCTTGTGTGTTTGTTTGTTTGCTTGGTTCGGTACTACACCGGGGGGGGGGGGGGGGGGGGTAATCCGGTGCCGTTTTGGTGGTTGGAGTTGGACAGATGTACGGGATATTGAGTGATGTGAGGAGCTTATTGCTCGGCAGATCCTACGGGATATTGAGTGATGTGAGGAGCTTATTGCTCGGCAGATCCTACGGGATATTGAGTGACGTGAGGAGCTTATTGCTCGGCAGATCCTACGGGATATTGAGTGACGTGAGGAGCCTATGGCTCGACAGATCCTACGGGATATTGAGTGATGTGAGGAGCCTATGGCTCGGCAGATCCTACGGGATGTTCATTGATTATTGGGGCCAGATGGCTCGGCAGATCCTACGGGATATTGATTATGGTTACTGAGGTTTCACCCAAGTGGGTGTGTCCCACGGGAGCACTACTTGGTTCCCTATGATTTATGGTCCTTTGGAGGCATATCCGAATGGTTTTCGGTGCCACGATGCATGTACCTCCTCTGGACCGAGGGAAAATCTGATATGACCTGCATACTCTGGTGGATTGGAATATGGAAACCGAGGTGATCCCAGAATCTATCCATTGATCGGAGGCTTGAGAAAGCAAGTGGTTGACCGGATATTGCTTACTTCCATTTTACTCTTATTGATCCGTTAATGTAATTCTTATTAACTTCCTTATGTTACAGTTACCTTTAGGCTATTGTCTTATTGTAATTATTCCTGTTTCTTTATTAATTCCTTGTGAATTGTATTAATCTATTGATTCGAGTTACCTTTGTAGGTAGTCTACTTTTTGACCTAAAGGTTGAGTTATTAAGGTTTTTCCTACTGAGCGTAAGCTCACTCCCTTTGGTTTCTGACTGTTTTACAGGCGTGCCGGATGTCTGGTGAGTTCGAGGCTCAGGAGCTTTTGGACTTCTTGGGGTTTTTAGTAGAGTTATGTTGGTCTTGTGTATTGAACATCCTTAATCTTAATTTTTACGTTGAGCTGTGACTCTCGAGGATTTAAACTAATTGTTTATATGTATATATATATATATCATTTTGATGGAGTGTTTATGAGAATTTTAGAGTTTTATTAATTGTTTTTGATTTCTTTTACTTCAACTCAGGTCACGTCTCGAGTCCGGTCAAATCCGGATTTGGGGCGTGACACCGTCTGCCGTCGCCACTGCCGTGAGAAGACCGCCGGAACCCTCACCTTCGTCGCCGTGCTCGAACAGGCAGGGCAGTCGGGCCCTTTGGGCCGGGCATGCAAGGTGGGCCTCGGTTTGGCCATGTGGGCCTTGGTCGAACCAGGCCGAGTCCAGATCAGGGGCGACCCAGGTTCAGATCTGGACCGGGTTTGGGCCCGGATCCGGGTCGACCCAGTTTACAGATTTGTTTATTTTAAAATAAAATATGTTTAATTAATTAATTTGACTTAAAATTGGGTTTTAAGGACGTTTTGAACAGTTCAACGGACCTTGGACTACCGGAACTGATATCAGGCTTTAACTGTTAAAAACCCATGCTTGGACTTTGCCCGAGCACGAGGACTTGGACCCGAGCTAGAAGGACGAAGATCACGCCAGAACCCGTGTGAAGAACGGAGTTGTGACTACCGAGCTTGACAACAGAGTATTAGAGGAAGACCACAAGGTAGGGAAAGTCTTAATTTCTTGATTAACGCTTAGTATGCATGAGTAGGATAATAAAATCGGAAAGGTCCTAGAATTGCCTATATGATGCGAATAACTAGAATAATCGTACTTCAATTACTAATAAAGGGATGAGTCTAGTATGCATGCTTAGGATGATGACGATTAGTGAAGCTTGCTATACTTGAGATTGATTTACTGGTAGAGAGGCTGTGAAGAGCTCTCGGATTAGTTATGTGCTAGGTTCACATGCTTGATTGCTAGTTACTAGGTTAACTTAAGAGTCTAATGAAACTAGATTAGCTTGTATGAATGAATACTTAATTGATCGTTCACACGATGATTGATTGGTTGAATGCGTACTTGGTTGATTGAGTGTTTGTGTTGATATAAATGTTGATTGAACGGATGATCGAGTATGACTGGTTGTGCCACGGGGTACAATCAGGTGATCGATGTACCGCTGGGTTGTGACAGGTAAGTATACGGTAAGTGTGGAACGGTATCGGATGTCTTCGCTGTGATGAAATTGTGTTTCGATGAGTGTTGATTGATGGATGAATGTTTATGCTTGTTCCCTTTATTCTTATTCTTGAAATGTATGTTTGGTTGTTTGTTTGGTTCGGTACTACACCGGGGGGGGGGGGGGGGGGGGGGGGTAATCCGGTGCCGTTGTGGTGGTTGGAGTTTGACAGAGACAATGATTATTGAGTAATTATTGAGTGGTTATTGGAGCCTGAGAGCTCGGCAGATCCTACGGGATATTGAGTGATTGTTGAGTGATTATGGAGTGGTTATTGGAGCCTGAGAGCTCGGCAGATCCTACGGGATATTAAGTGATTATTGAGTGGATTGCTTCATGATAGGTGGTTTCGGAGGTTTCACCCACGGGCGTGCGTCCCAGTGGAGCACGACCTTGGTTCCCTATGATCTATGGTCCTTTGGAGGTGTTTCCGGGAATCCCGACGATGAGCGTCCTGAGGGGATGGTTTCTGGTAGCCCCGATGTTATGTGTCTCCTCTGGACCGAGGGAAAATCTGATATGATATGGATACTCTGGTGGATCGGTATATGGGAACCGAGGTGATCCCAGAATCTATCCATGGATTGGAGGTTTGAGAAAGCGAGTGGTTGGCGTGATATTAATTGCTCCCATTTTAATAAGTTACGATTCGTTATAGTATTTCCATGGAATCTTTTAAGTTACTGTTATCTTGGGAAAAAGCGATACTATTTTATTACACTGATTCTATAACATTTCATTGATTAATAGTATTTACTCGTTTCCTAGTTGTGATGGTTTTCTATTTTATTTTAATGTTCTCTATTTATTCTCTGGGAAGTTATCGTTATCCTTGGGAATGCACTGTTGTTGTCGTTGCTTTTATTTGTTTATTATGTCTTTTGGTCTAAGGGTTTTAAACACTTTTGTGACATCGAACTAAAGCAGTTTTATTATTAAACTTGGAGGCTAAAGTGGTTTACAATTTTCCCTACTGAGCGTAAGCTCACCCCTATTCGTTTATTTATTGTGTGTACAGGTGTACTTGAGATCGGGGAATTCGAGGCTCGGGAGCTTCCGGATGTCTTGAGGGTTGTATTAGAGATGGGTTGGTCCACATTGTTGAACTTTATTTACCTTTTGTTACTTGTCAAGCTTTGACACTATAATACAATTTTGGATTGAATTATTGATTCGCTTTCAGCTTTAAAAGAATTTATTACAGTTTTACCGCTTTTGTCTCGATTGTTTCAGGTCACGTCTCGAGTCCGGCCAAAACTGGATTTGGGCCGTGACATGAAGAGTATTGGTGCTGACCTTGAACAATACTTCTCCGTACGAGGTTGGTTCTCATAGCCCTGAGAGGCTATTGCCTCAATAAGTTTCTACCATGGCATTGAAGTCGATTAGATTGGTTGCAGCTCCAAAGGACCTTATATATATAGAGATTTAGTACTTATCATGGACGTTGAGTGATCCAATCTGATAGATACATGACATAATGCAAATTAAAATAGTAATGTAGGTTTTTGGGAAGTAAACCATCAATCATTATACCAACAACAAGATCTAATTGGTCCGAAAAGACCAATAAAATAAAGAGACAATCATATCGTCCAGAAAAAAAGAGACACCCCAAACTGAAAGGAGGGAGGAAGAACTCAAGCATACTGAAAAAGAGCAACAACGTCCGGCGACACCATCCAACAACTATGAGACAGAGCTTTCCTTTCCGCTTGAATCAACGTAAGCTCCCCAAACTGGATTCTCCACAAAATGATAGATGGATCATGGACCGGAGCTCCCTAGAAGATCCAGGCGTTTCGAGTTAGACAAAGGAACCATAAACCCAAAAGACCGAGGCGGGATCAAAATTTGTGCAGCCGACGCACCCCACAAATAAAAGACCGCGGAGCGATAAACAAAGCAGGAGACGAAAAGAGTGCTGGGAAAACTCTCCACCATTGGAGGACCGAGAACCAAACTTGTCAAGCCTAATCACAAGTAATGAGAAGGTAAGAGATGTTTTCAATAGGTCTGTCATAAATAGGACAGAGACATAAACTCATAGGGACCAAAAAATCTCTCGTCACCAAGAAAGATCTATAATAAAGATGGTTTCGAGAGCAACAAACCAAACAAAAGATTAAAACTTAAAAAGGAACATCACTCTTACAACCTGTACGTGTTCCACAGGCGAAGACATATACAATTACTAACTAAATCATTTAATGACATTGATGGTAATTTATGCGCAATCCACTTTCTTTGATGAAAAGTGGATGCTTCTTTAGAATAACCAATTTACAAAAGGTAATCACATGATTTAGTATTTCACACCATAAGTTCATTTAGTAGGTAAAGGGACAATCCTTACCAATTTCAGAGCCTTGAAGTACAGAATGTCTCCTTATTATCACCCATAATTACCATAGTAAATACATAAACTTGTAAGAAGAGTGAAAATCTAGGCGTGAATGGCAGCGACATGACGATGACGATGACGATGAGCCATTCATTGCTGTTTGTCTGCTAGAAGTTTTCTTTATGGAAGTCGAATTCTGTGGTGGTAGTCTGAGAGAAATAGGAAGCTTGTTGTTTCAATCCGTTCACTGCTGCTGGTGTCCCACAATAAAACACACCTGCATATTTGTGAACCACTAAATTATTGAGTCCACAATCATATAATAATCACTATCACCACTTCTAGAGCTAAAGCAAGGATAAGAAAGAGGTAGGGTTAAAGGCTCTACTTTTAAATTTCACTTTTTATAGTGTTTGATCAAAGGGTCTATTACTCTTTACATTTCGTGTACTGTCAACAAAGAAAAAAAAAGAGACCCTCAATGATTTATGCAACATGTGTGTCACATATTTGCATGATAGTTCCAGTTTAGTCGAGAAAACAAGAGTTCCACTTTTTTAATGACTGAAACATGTGTATGATTGTAGTCTTTTAATATTATTACTAACATTAAAAATACTTGTTAAAGTGTTTTGATTCAATAGAAGTGTGAAACCACATAACACATTAACAAAAAGTTGATTTGTTGAACGCGACAACAGATAAGATTTTATAAATTATGCTTTGCTGATTAAAAAGAAGCACTTACCAATTTTTCTTGTATCAAGATTGTTATGTTGAATACTCTGAAAGATGTCGTGCCAATTAGGCCGCCTAACGAAGTGTGTTTGGACTCGAGTACCCGACACAACATCGAGGCCATCCTTGGCGAGATTGATGGCCTGTAACATGGCGATGAAGGCCAATCGAATGTCGCCTTCCTGGTAAACCTGGGTGCAGTGATGGTGTATTTCAATGACACCCTTGTGGTCCAACTTGGCCACCTCATCCATCACTTTTTTGAACCAATAGAAGGATCTCTGATCCGGCGTCAGCCAGTGGAAATACACTTTCCTCGTTTTGAATTTTTCTTCTGATTTTCTTTTACTATTGCCTTTTTCTAGTTTACTCTCTTCGGGTTCCTTGGACTTGATGTTGTTCACTATGTCCTTCACTATGCTGATCATAGGGGTCGCCCCTATCCCCGTCCCCACCAGCATCACCACCTCGTAATTCTTGTACTCTTGCGCCGGTGCCCCGTATGGACCATCAATCGAAATTTTAGGAAACCTTCACCATCATCATCATCACTTTTTTATCAGAAAATAAATAATACATTAAAAAATTGTGTGGGATCTGAAAAAGAAACCACAAGTCACCAGACCAGAACAACCATAGCAAAATCCAACAAAAGCATGGTTAGACTAGGTTTTAATGTCTCTTGAATCATGGTATGAGTTAAGAATGACTTACTTGGGTTCCTTCCCATCTGACTTGCGTGCCTGAAATCATGAAACTTATGACATACCCAACACAAGTAAAAGCATTCAACTATGTATGTCATGTTGCAAATTTGATGCAAACCTTATCAAATAGAGTTTTGAGCTCTTTCGTCCAATCACCAAGAGCCCGGATATGAACACTAAGGTACTCGTCTGCCGGACATGTTGTAATGGAAAATGGATGCCTGATGAGATGACATATTCATATGAACCCACATGATACTATAAGTGACAGTTTGAGAATTTTAAGGTTGTGTTATATGTGTAGTATTTACCACTCAAATGGAGAGACAGCTTTGCATTTGATAAACATGTATTGTCCACTCCTGTATGTGAAACCTTGTGGCTTGGACATGTGAAGTGCCAGTACATTTCCAGGATAATCAGGAGCCTACTTGATCAGTGCAGACAAACAAAAAAATATCAGCTATTGGTGGATCAGTATTAGAAGACCAACTCAACTAAAAACTCGAGTTAGGTCAATTCAACTAATGAAATCTTTATCGAACAATGATTCACCTCCAATACGGTCACTTCCTTGATGGTGGATCTAAGTGCCCTTATGAGCCTCTCACAGCCATAAAGAGTAACCGGAACAGCCAGATACATCCAGGTCTGCCATTGATCCAAACTCAACTCTTAAGCTCCATCAAACTAAATCAAATTAATCGAAACATAACGAGTCCTATGAATGCCTACCGTTTTCTTGTACCATTTATGGATGAGGTAGAGGTAAAGTCCATGGACGATGAAGAGAGCGTAGACGATAACAAAGAGGTGGTGAGAGTACCAAAATGCATTGAACCCAGTAAGCTTCTCCTTCAGTTTTGGCTTCTTGTTATCGCATTTGGCTGTTCTGAAGCAGGGAGCAGCAAGAGTGAAAGCTACGGCCATGAGCAGCACCATGACGATCCCTGTCACTCCTTCCACAGACCACACAAAATTGAAGTAGCTCTTCTGCTGATGCTTCCCAAAGAAAGGCTCCATACACTTATACTCCTCGCTCGAAGCTCGAATCAAGCGGGGGAAGTCACAGCTCATGTGAGCAAGCACATGGATTCCAGTCCCAACCGCAATACCAATCGCTATCACCTGAAAAAACACAACATGAAACAATTCAGTACTAAGTTCGTTTTGTAGTTGTACTAATTGTTATGTACTAGGTATGTATGTATGTGTATACTTGGTGGAAATTAAGGTTGTCGTCGAAGGGGACGAGAGAGCCGAGCTTGGTCTTGTTGCGGAGCCAAGTGATGGTGTTCCTGCAGACGGGGAGCAGAATCAAGGCCATGTTGAGCTTCAGTGTTTCCGCTGCTCCTTTTGCCATGCACACACACTCTCCCATCACTTGATAGGCCACTTTGTTCCGGTACTCTGCGTATTTGTACGCAAAAAGTCCGGCCATTGCGCCGATCCAGAGGGCCATGACCCAGATCCTCTTCCAATTCTCCACCACAAAGTACTTAGTGCTCTTGCACAATCTAACAGCCAACTGGGTCGTCTTGGAGATGGTGTTGAGCTCTTCTCTCTGGACGTGGCTTGGGTTCTTGGTGTCCTCCCCGATTGAACTTGAAAGGGTTGATGCTCGAGACAGAGGCTCTTCCAGATCGTCGATCTGTTTTGTTCATTTCATTACAACCCATTAACCTTAATCATTACATCTTTTTTATAAACTCTTAAGATTTGATGAAATTAATGATGTACCTTAATGTATCCGAGCTTGTCCGAATCCAGCGCCTCCACGATCAGTGCTGCAAATTCCTCTGCGTGCTCCTCTAAATTGTCCAGCTTGTTTGAGGATGCACTCAAGATGATGGCCTGAATGTGATAAATGATCGCTTTATAAATAGGAAGAAGAAAAAAACACTCAAATTGTTCTCTACTACCTCTTTCACTTCTGCTACAGTGACTAGGCCATCAGCATCTTTATCCAACCTGCAATTCCAAGCTTCATCCATATTTGAATTGCGATTAAAAATATATGAGGACTTTGATTTATTATTATTAATTACATGTCAAAGAACGTTCTAAGCTTGGCGTAGGGGTTCTGGTCCGAAATCTGGTCCCAGATGATCTGCAACTGTTCCTTAGTGATGGTATCGCCATGGATATTCTGTTTCTTAGCAAGAGTATCAAGCAGCCTCTCAGCAAACTCCGATTCTTTTATTCCTACACCACCAATTAAATTGAACAAGGAATATTTTAAAATTTTGTACCGTTGGGAAACTGTTACTTGGAACTCAAGTTAATGTTTTCACCTATGCACTCGCAGATGCTGGACCGGGGAAGCATGCCGGCCGAGAGACTATTGAACCGCTTCTCCACGGCGGCCCAACCGCCGCCCTCGTCTTTCTGGCTGATGAAGTTGATGCCTTTTACCGCTCGGACCGCCACGGACCTGAGCCGGTTTAAAGGGGTGGCATTCTTGACCTTCTTCGCCATCTTCCCGAAACTGAGGGAGGCGCTTCTGGCCACTGAGCTAAGGGAAGGCTTCTTCTCCAGATTCTTGGCTGGAAACGCCGGCTCCGATTCCTCCACGTCACCTCCTTTGGCCGTCCTGAAGCTGTCCCGGACTTCGAGCTTCACCACTTCCATTTTCTCCATGAAAATTGAGTTTTGGATTTGGATTTCCTCAATTTTGTGCCAATTCCCCTGCTTTTCTCTCACTTTCCGTCTTCCCAAACAGGGCAGCTTAACTAGAAAATAACAGAAGATCCAAAAGAGGGAAAATCTGTGTTTGATTGTTTTTTCTGGGTTGGATGCTAATTATCTGATCAAACAAGAGATAATTGCTCTGCCCAAGCGTTGATGTGTGTAATAAGGAATGATGTGGTGAGGCATACTATATATAGAGTTTAGATTAAGGATTATAATTATTGGAGTGAGTCATAAATCTTAATGATTAACGAACTAGTTATGTGATTATGTCAGTTGAGTGACGAGTCGACTAGGGGATGATACAACGTACGAAGTGAATGATTAGTTTAGTAGGCCCAATGTTGCAATCCTCCCACTTCTTTTTTGACATTACGAACTTTTGAAAAACTAGACAAATAATAAAGGTGGAGATTCATTATCAATCTTTACTAAAAGATGTGGTGAGTGATGGAAAAACTCTCGACACCAGTGCTGATATTGCCTACTTTATTTCATAATGGCATCCGATCAATCTTCATCATTAATTAGTGATCTGGCAATGGCATTGCAGGCTAATTTTGTGTCTTGGTGTGTTCTCTTCTCAGTACCGTATCAATCGAAAAAAAGTTAGTACGCCTAGTTTTTTGGACGATCAGGAAGTTAAGATGGGTCTCAGCAATGACGGAGCTAGGTAGGGCCTAGGGGGGCATGCCCCACTCAATTTTTTTATGGAAATTTTGTTATTGATTTTTAAATTTTTTGAAAAGTACCCCTTAAATTCTTATAATTTTTTAGTTGTGCCCCTTCTCAATTTTTTTTGACGTTGTATATTACTATTGAAATTTTTTGATGCTCCCATCACTATAAAAACAAGCTCCGCCACTGGGTCTCGGTACATAACTAGAACTTTCATTTTATGCAAATACAATCAATGAGGCTGTGGATCAGATCAAAATCATTGAGAATTTTTGTCTAAAACCAATCATGTTGCCATCCCAAGTGTGAGAGAGGAGAGGGAGACGATTGAACTAGGGGAAAACTTTTATAACTAACAGCAAATTTTAGGGAGTTGCAACATAGTAAAATACCAAAATGGCCATAAATATTTTGCATGTACCATCCCGTACTAGGTACAGTTTGCAACAAAAAAACTGTAAACACCTTTGTTGTCGAAAACTAATGGTTCCGTATATGCCAAAAATTAAGAGACTATCAAGACTGACGACGTTATAGCAATTGCAACATAATACAAAGTTTTTCAATAATTTTGCAATGAGACAGCGTTACTAGTAGTCTCTAAGAAATATGTATAGCAGAGAATTAGTTCGTGGAGCTTATCCTTAAACTAATGCATAGATATTTTTATAAACATGGAAATTATCTAATTTGTGTATGTGGAAATTATCTAATTTGCGTATGGGACTCAGCTGTAGGTGCTTCATTGATTCCCGCTTCAAGTGTGGAGGAAACATAATAGGAGGTTCAAAAGGAAGCCGAGGACATTGTCCTTTGCGGTGTGAAGCTCCTTATCAAGGACCTTCTGATCGTGTCTTAGGGAGTGATAGACCAGTTACAGTCTCTTGACGGGTGGATGGAGGCAATTCTCAAGTCTGAGGGACGGTTTAAGTTTGATTCGATACCTTCTCTGGATGTCCCTCGCACTCATAATATCAGGTCCAAGGCTCGTCTCAAGTCTTATCGGTATAAAGCTTTCAGCGATCAGAACCAGTCTTCTAACAACGAGTGGTACGAGGAAGTATAGGCCTTGTTTGTTGGTCTATGGTTCTTTGGTCCGAATTTTTCAGGATTATATAATCCTATGGTTACAGGCATTTCTCGTTTGAAGCTCCCGTAGATCGAGCTTTTATGTAATCGTTGTCCCTTTTTGGATATTATCCAGTTCGAAAAATCTTCTAATAAAATTTTGCGCTTATCCAAAAAAAACACAACTTTTTGCTAGGTATTGGCCCAGGGACAGTGGTTTGCCATGATTGGCAGTTGGTTCTCAAGATCTGGTGATAGAGTTTGAGGGTTTGGTGTCCTTAGGTGTGTAGTTTCGAGAGGCGTTGATTGGAGGCTTTCTACGGTGGCAGTCGTTAGGTGTGGTGTAAGGGTTTGGCAACTAGGGTTGTTAGGCTTCTGGGTTTGGGCTATTGCCTTTTAATTTGGGTGGTGTTTTTTGGTTTTTCTTGGGTTTGTGGCTTTGTTTTTTCTGAACTTTGTTTGCTTGGCCCTTGTTCTGTTGTTGTCCTTGTTAGCCGATTGTTTCTTATTGGACTTTGGTTCATTGATCTCTGTTTTAAGCTCTTGTTGGTCACTATTGAGGTTATTGTGTGTAGTTTACTTAATGTCAGCAAAATTTTAGGTTTGTAGACATATGTTATACTCATTGAATGGGTTTGGTGTTTTGATTAGAGATGTCTGTTAGACATATTCAAGTTTGTACTTGATGAGTCTCCCCTTGACCTTATTTTCATTTTGTTTGCATGCAAATCCAAATTATATATAAGGTGTAATCGTAATCAAAATGATTTGAATCATATTATTGAAGAGTCTAAGCTCTTTTATATAAGAAATTAATTACGAGATTTATAAAAGGAAATAAATGATATGTAATTGTTTAATTTAATTACCATAATTAAACCAAATCAGAATAAATCAATTTTAAATTATGAGCTTCTATGTTGATCAATGATCTGTGCTTCTATCCGATCGTGGCCTTAGTTTACAGATGGAGTTATTTGATGGGTCAAATGCCGAAAGCAAGCGAGGGTGTTAGAGGAGGCGGATTGAATCTGTTTCTTCTCAACTCTTCATCTTTGTCAAGGTTAATGTTCTGGCTCTTCGCAAAATCGACCACAACGCTCGATGACTCAGAAATATCCTGCCATCGATGTTGCTAGTGTTGATCGTCCGAAAAGTAGAGGTTGGTTGATTTATCTATATGAACAGTTCATTTCATATTCATATTTACAAAACTATACAGACGATATTTGTCCAAAAGGTGCAAAGCTGCAGGCCCTTTAGTGTTGAGTGAGTTCTGCCACTTTTCAGTCCATGTTTGGAAAAATGCTCATTTTGATACTCAAAAAAGTGATTATGTGATAGATATAATGCTAAAAAACTGATTGTGTGATAGTATTAAGTTGTTGTCATTTTTTTTTAAATTGTTGTCAATTGTAACTATAAACACTTTTTTTTTATTGTAAATAACATAGTTAAAAATCAAATAAAAATAAAAATATATATATGTTTTAAAACAACAAAACCTTATACCTTGAGATTTTTCTTAAAATTTAATCAAAAGCAAAATCATTTTAAAAAAAAGAATCCAACGGGTATCCGACGTTCCAGACCCGAAAAAATAAGGTGTTGACCGGGTATTGTTTTAATTGAGTAGGGTATTATCCGTTGACAGGGTACAAAGAAGGGGCGGGTCCACACAACTCATAACTCATAAACCCATAAATTTATTGTTTCATATTTTTGACAACTTAAATTTATATTTGGATTGTTATTTGTTCCCATTTTGTTGTCGTATAATTTATGTTACATGAACGAGACGGATAGAATAATATCCTTTTTATAATAATAATAATTGACGGTGCAAAAGAAATATTCACAATATCAACTTGAAATAATAATTTCATAAAATAACTATATCAACTTAGAAAAAGTGTAAATCATACCTAAATTTGAATCCCTACATAATATTATACATATGACAAAGATGAAACCCTATTATATGTGTTGCAGAAGATCATATGTATAAGCTAATTAATGGTTGACATGGCCTTTTCATATACCTGTATACATCCCATTTCGGAACCTCCAAGACACCTAGTTGTGACTACGATGTGAGAGCTATGACGACAGTCCTTCAGCCGCGACAACCTTGGCACCCATAAGCACCACACCAAAGTGGCACATAAGCACTGGCCAAGGCAGTCGCTTATCTTCATAAAATAGTCGTTATTGACATTAGCGACTGTTTTTTGATTATCTAAGCTCAGTCCCCTATTCCCAGTCGCTAATTC
Organism: Erodium maritimum; assembly: GCA_963921825.1. Classification (NCBI taxonomy): domain Eukaryota; kingdom Viridiplantae; phylum Streptophyta; class Magnoliopsida; order Geraniales; family Geraniaceae; genus Erodium; species Erodium maritimum. The sequence continues at coordinate 144,525,120 of OY997588.1, read as the reverse complement.
TCTATAGCGACTGACATTAATTTGCTTAGTCGCTAAACAGAATATCGACTAAGAAAACAACACAGTCGTCTATTAAATTTAAGACTCAAATTATACTCGGTCACAAATAATAAAAACGACCAAGTGTAGATCTTAGTCCCGAAATATATATGAGACTAATCAAAAGTAATAGTCTTATATTCTAAAAGACACTAAGTATATATCTTAGTCTCGAATTATTAAAAAGACTAATTATTAATAATAGTCTCATATTTAAGAAAAGACTAAGTAGAGATTTTAGTCATCAATTATAAAGAAAACTAATCATAATTAATGGTCTCATATTTTAAAAGAGACTAAATATACATCTCAGTCCTAAATCATAAAGAAGACTGCAATACAAATAACAGTCTCATATTCTGAAAAAGACTAAATATATACAATAGTCCCATATTTTAAAAGAAAGTAACTTTAAATATTAGTTGAGTAGTTAACGACACCAAACATGTTACTATAATACAAAGATTACAAAATCTCAATCATCGTGAAATAATTGAGAATACAAAAGTATGCAGCCAAAAACATAAGCATGCAACCAAAAGCATTTTCCTAAGATTACATGAATCCAGAATTCATCAAGTCCCCTTCCTCATCCTCATGTTCACCATCATCATCCTCATCCTCAGATTGAAATGTATTGGTAGTAGAGGAACCGAATCCAGGAGTGCGGTGCATAAACTCCATCATCATTTGGATTTGCTGGTCACGCTCTGCATTTTTTTGCTCTAGACTATCAATCTTCTGCTGCATAGATTGAATGAGCTCTATGTTTGCAGTACGCTTACGTTTGGATTTGGCATCCCGCATAGACGAGCCTCCAAAGCCTGGGATGCGTGTCCCATCTTTAACCCCAATAAGATCTTCCAAAATTTGAACTTGATTCTCAAAAGTGGCAGATACGGACTGTGTTGAACTTGTTCCACATTGTGTTGGAGAGTGTTGTAGTTCCATTGTAGCTGCTAGTTCAATTACTCTAGCCTCCAACTCTTCCTGCATCAAAAAAGTGTAGAAGTGTTAAATATATTATGTTCTATTAGAAGCTCAACTAATACTCTAGATTCTTAATTCCAAGTTCTATCCAACCTCTATATATTCTTGTACCAACTACTGCAATTATAAATATTAGATTATTTTATCCAATGACAATCAAAGTTTATAATAACATACAGTAATCATTATAAATCAGACGGCAACTCAAAATAGCATGAGACTAAAACGTGACTATTATCCACTTTAATGTTAAGTTGTGACATTAATAATTCATCAATACTCTAATTGCAAATGGACGCAATCAAAATGACATTATAGTAAATTATCAGTAGTCTTTGATTTCACAAAAACACCAGTTTATTAATAACACTACAATATCACAAACAAATGCAATACCACTGCTCAACACATGTTTAAATATGATTAATACAAGAAATGATAAAACTCATAGGGTTACTAAACAACGAGGGCATAACTTAGAGGAAAATAGAAAGAAATAAAAAAAAACCATCATAAAGTTAAATCCAGAGTCAAAGATGAATACTAAATTATTCAGGAAACATTATAGAATTAGCTATAACAACGTAGGGAATCTAATGCATAAAGAAGCTATAAATATGAATATACCGTGACTTTTTTGTTGCTCGCCTTGTAGACATCGATGTAGGCATCAAGGTGAGGGGCAACACTTCCATTTTCACGATGGGCTTTGGCATGGGAAAGGAGTGTCCTAGTACCAGAGGTATGGAATATCTTCAACTCCTTGCGCGCTGCTACCATGGCTTCAGATTTATCCTACAACATGAAAATAGAAAATCTAATTAGGACAAACCAGTACAAATTGGATACAATTTAAAACTGGTAAACCCAAGAAAACACTTGCAGTTTGCTTTTTGGTTCCACAGGATGCACAAAGCTCTCTCCACATCGACAATCGATTGCCAATCTGTACAGGCGGGTTATCAAGATCGACATTACACTCAGGTATTGGGAGCAAATCTTCCACAAATTGTGATGTCCGGTCGACGTTGCTATCAAAATACTCATGATCATGACTTCTCGATGATTCTCCGTGTTCCACATATGATGGGAAAATCATATCTTCACCATGATAATTCCAGGTTGTGTATGCCTTCATCATCCCTCTTTGTATTAAATGAATACGAATATCAAATAAATTATTCATTTTCACGTTGACACAATCAATGCATGGACATTTATACAAGCCATTCTCACTTTCACAATTCTCTGAAACAAACTGTATGAATCCCATTATCCCGGAGAGATACTCATTCAAATGTCTTGTAAGACTCATCCAACTACGATCCATAATACCAGTTATAGACGTAATGCTTAGCTATTCAACTTCTCATATACACACTGCATATCAAATTATTTCAAGAAAACAATTAGTATGTGATTTTGAACTGATTAGTTTATAATTCAAAACTATTCAGCTACTGTGTATAATATTAGATATATAATTAATATATGTATATCTCTTTTTAAACAAAAAGAAGAAGTCTTACAGTGTATATATATTAGATATATAATTAATTAATATATGTATATCTATTTCCAATTAATTAGTTTGGACAACTTACACTGGGTTGTGATTCAGTAAAAGAAGTCGTACTTTTCCGTCACTGTCGCGAGCTTCAGGCGATCTCCGCAATGGTGGGTCGCGGTGAGTTGATGCTGGTTCTCCTCCGTCGTTCGTCACCGTGAATCCGAGAGGAGCTCTCCTCTCCGCTCACCGAACTCAATCGCCGTGCCTCTCCCAGGGATCTTCTCCGGCCGGGTTTTATCTGATCAGATTTGTACAGTAGATTAAGTGAACGTTTTTTTTAGAACATTTTTTGGGGTTTCAAATATATATAGTTCCTGAACAAAATTATAAATATTTGATTTATTATAAATAGTTGGCAAATCATGATTTGGTTTGGTGTGAGGGATACATAAGCATTGAAACTAATCAAGTTGTCTACTAATTACCTGTATGTGTTTGGCACCGTGTAGAAAGATCTCGTGTCTCCACCTTGACTTGCTTTGAGCTATGGTGATGAGAAAGAGCTCATCCAAAACCAGAGTGTCTGGTTTGGTTGTTTGGGGGTAAGTATTATTAGGTAGGTGAGTGGAAAGGATTAATAGTAGGTGTAGTATTTAATGTTAGTAGTTGGTAGTAATTAATTAAAGCTTGTGTAACTAAAAATATATGTGATAATAACCTGGACATGTACTACTGGACTATATAGGTTGGATTAGGTCGTTTCACACATGTACATATATGGACTATATGTTGGTTTTAATTTGTTTGTATTCTCAAACAATATTTTTTAACAACTTTTTGTGTTTGTCTATCTTCTCTTAATTATATAGGTTAAGGTTAATAAGTAATTATCATTTATACCATATCATTTTTAAGATGAATGATGACAAAGTTTATTAATTAGTCGTTTATGTTATGCGATTAAATATTATCCTTAGTCGCCAAGATGAATAGCAACTAAAGTTAATAAGTTCAGTCGCTTATGTCAGGCGACTAAGTACAAGCCATAGTCGTCAAAATCAGTAGCGACTAAGTTTATTAAACTTAGTCGCTTATATTAGGCGACTAAGTACAAGTCTTAGTCGCCAATATGAGTAGCGACTGAGCTTATTAAGCCTAGTCGCTTATGTCAGGCGACTAAGTTCAATTTTTAGTCGTCAAGATGAGTAGCGACTGAGTTTTTTAAGCTTAGTCGCTTATGTCAGGCGACTAAGTTCAATTCTTAGTCGCCAAGATGAATGGCGACTGAGCTTATTAAGCCTAGTCGCTTTTGCCGTCCATAGCGACTGAGATTTTTGGTCAGTCGCTTTTATCCTCAATAGAGGCTGAGAAACTTAAGGTCAGTCGTTTATGTAGCAGTTTGGTGTAGTAAAGGTACGTAGTAACTCATTTATCATTACCATCAGAGAATAATATTTATTTTAAGAAGGTAATCAATTATTATATGAGAGCGTTTCAAAAAAAATTATTATATGAGAGCAGAGGCAGTATAATATTTTTTTTAAACATTGAATATGATATCATATAATAGTATATATTTTTTAAAACATTGAATATAATATAATATAATATTCCACACCACAGGTTGATTGAGTTGGCAAGGGATAGTCCGTTACTAAATTTCCCAGCCTTGCATTATAGAATAATTAATAGCATAGCAAATAAAATAAATAAATAAGTAGAGAAATGAAAATCTAGGCATGCACGGTTCGTTCTTCACTGACTGCGGTCTGTCTGCTAGAAGTTTTCCTTGTGGAAATCGAATCGGGTGTTGTTCTTGTCAGAGAAATAAGAAGCTTCCTCTTTTATTTTCTTCACCGCAATTTGTGGCCCGCAATAAAACACACCTGCATTATACATTGACTCCCACGATCATTATCACAAACAACCATACATATATAATCTATATATAATATAAGCAACATGTGTAGCACGTATGAAAACAAGAGTTCAATTTTTTGATGACTTGAAAGAGAAAATACATATTAATAATTCATCCAAACCGATTTGTATACAGCTCGTCATTATCATCACCGGTGGTCTTTTTTTATGAACAAAAATAGTTGTTGATTCAATACAATTAGTGTGAAACTAAAGAAAATATTCATATGACTTACCAACTCGTGTACCACGATGGTTGTTGCTGATGTTCTGGAACACGTGATGCCAATCAGGCTTAGCGAAGTGTGTCTTGAAGCGGGTATCAAACACAACGTCGCGGCCGGTCTTGGCGAGGCTGATGGCCTGCAACATGGCGACCAGAGCCGACCGAACGTCGCCTTCGGGGTAGACGCTGGTGCAGTGGTTGTGCATCTCGATCACGCCATTGCGGTCCAATCTGGCCACCTCGTCCATCACATTTTTGAACCAGTAGAACGACCCTTGCTCCCTCGTCACCCAGTAGAAGTACACTCTCTTCGTTTTGAATTCAGAATCAGAACTAATAGGATGGCCTTTTTCTAGTTTACTCTCTTTGGGTTCCTTGGACTTGATGTTGTTCAGTATGTCCTTCACTATGCTGATCATAGGTGTCGCTCCTATTCCCAGCCCCACCAGCACAACCACCTCGTACTTCTTGTACTCTTGTGCCGGTGCCCCGTATGGACCGTCGATCGATACTTTAGGGTAACTGTATGCTCGGTTAGAATATAAAATTACAATTTAACTCTTAGAGGACCAACTCAATACCATGTTAGAGGGCTAACTCAACTAAAAGCTCAATTTGATAGTGATTGATAAATTCAGATGAGGTTCAAATTAATGTCTAGAATGAGTTGAGAGTGACTTACTTTGGGATTTGCAAGCGGTCTCCATTTTCTTCATGTGATTTGCGCGCCTGAAATCATAAAAACCTAAGACATACACAACACAAGTAATTGCATTCACCTATATGTTATATTTCTTTTGATACCAACCTCTGAGAATACAGTTTTGATCTGTTTAGTCCAATCGCCAAGAGAGCGGATATGGACACTGAGGTACTTGTCTGACGGGCACGATGTAATGGAAAACGGATGCCTGATGAGATGACATATTCATATGAATCCACATGCATGATAGTTACAAGGGGAAACCATGGGGCTAACACCCCTTTGTGGTTTGTTTTGGCAATCTTTACTGGGCTTGATCTTTCCTTGCACTTTCCAACTACATTTGACTTTTTTTTTCCAAAAACTAACAGTTTTCGTCTATTTTAACGGATTCCGTTAGGTTTTTGACACGTGTTGGTCACGTGCAAAGTAGCAATTTTTTAACGGAATCGTCAAAATAGACGGAAAATGCTAGTTTGCGCAAAAATAGAAAGATCACAGTTGGGAAGTGCAAGAAAGGTCAAGCCTAGTTAGAATTGCCAAAACAAACCTGGTTAGGACCCATGGTTACCCCCAGCTACGAGTGACAGTTCGAGGATTTTAAGGTTGCGTTATATGTGTAGCACTTACCACTCAAATGGAGAGACAGCTTTGCATTTGATAAACATGTACTGTCCACTCCTGTATGTGAAACCTGGTGGCTTGGACATTTGAAGTGCCAATACATGTCCAGGAAGATCAGGAGCCTGTTTCATATCAGTTGATACAAACAAAAATATGAGCTCCTTGAACTATATATATACCACATAACAAAAAGATTTGTGCCTTGTGATTGAACAATGATTCACCTCCAATACGGTGACTTCCTTGATGGTGGATCTAAGTGCCCTTATGAGTCTCTCACAGCCATAAAGAGTAACCGGAACAGCCAGATACATCCAGGTCTGACATTAATCCAAACTCAACTCTTAAGCTCCATCAAATTAAATCGAGTTGAAATGTAACGATTGCTTACCGTTTTGTTGTACCATTCGTGGGTGAGGTAGAGGTTAACTCCGTGAACAATGAGGAGAGTATAGACGATGACAAAGAGGTGATGAGAGTACCAAAACGCATTGAACCCAGTGAGCTTCCTAATTAGTTTGGGCTTCTTATCGCTTTTTGCTGTTCTGAAGCAAGGAGCGGCGAGAGTGAAAGCTATGGCCATGAGCAGCACCATGACGATCCCAGTCACTCCTTCCACGGACTTGACAAAATGGAAGTAGCTCTTGGGCTGATCCTTCCCGAAGAAAGGCTCCATCGGCTTATACTCCTCGCTCGAAGCATCGATCAACCGAGGAAAGTCACAGCTCATGTGAGCAAGGACATGGACTCCACTCCCAACTGCGATACCAATCGCTATCACCTGAAAGACACAATATAAGAGAGAATATATGGTTGTACTATTTGTTATGTACTAGGTGTGTATGTGTGTGTATACTTGGTGGAAATTAAGGTTGTCATCGAAGGGGACGAGGGAGCCGAGCTTGGTCTTGTTGCGGAGCCAAGTGATGGTGTTCCTGCAGACGGGGAGCAGAATCAAGGCCATGTTGAGCTTCAGTGTTTCCGCTGCTCCTTTCGCCATGCACACACACACTCCCATCACTTGATACACAGCTCTGTTCTTGTACTGAGCGTATTTGTACGCGAAAAGTCCGGCCATTGCGCCGATCCAGAGAGCCATCACCCAAATCCTCTTCCAATTCTCCACCACAAAGTACTTGCTGCTCTTGCGCAATCTAACAGCCAATGGGTTTGTCTCAGAAACGGGATTGAGCTCCTCCACGGGCGGGTTCTCGCTGTCTTCTCTTATTGAACTTGAACGGCTTGATGCTCGCGATAGAGGCATGTCCAGATCGCCAATCTGTTTCGTTCATTTCATTAACAACCCATTAATCTTAAACTTGGGATGTTTACAACAAGTCAAAGTTTTGGTGAAACTAATGAAGGTACATTGATGTATCCGAGCTTGTCCGGATCCAGCGCCTCCACGATCAGTGCTGCAAATTCCTCTGCTTGCACCTTTACATTTTCCAGCTCGTTTGAAGATGCACTCAAAATGATGACCTGAATGTGGTAAATATAAATAATTGCTTTATGGGAAGAGAAGGAAAAAGAGGTTAAAATTAAGTGAAAAAATGACTCAATTTGTTATTCACCTCTTTCACTTCTGCTACAGTGATTCTGCCATCAGCATCTTTATCCAACCTGCAATTTTCCACATTTAAATTGGGACTAAATATATATATATATAAACTTTGAATTATTATTATTATTATTATTTACATGTCAAAGAAGGTTCTAAGCTTGGCGTAGGAGCTCTGATCAGAGATCTGTTCCCAGATGCTCTGCAATTGTTCCTTAGTGACTGAATCGCCATGGATATTCCGTTTTTTAACAAGCGTATCAAGCAGCCTCTCAGCAAATTCCGATTTATTCATTCCTACGCCACAGACAAAATTAAAGATTGAAAATTTTAAAATTTCTACCGTTGAGAAACTGTTACTTGGAACTGAAGTTATTGGTTCACCTATGCACTCGCAGATGAGGGGTCGAGGAAGCATATCGTTGGTCTTGGCCGTGAATTTATTGAACCGGTCCTCCACCGCGGCCCAACCGTCGCCCTTGTCCGTCTGGTTGATGAACTTGAGCCCTTTTAGCACGTTGACTGCCGCTGACCTGAGCAGGTGGAGCGGCACCTGAGGCCGCCGGCTGATGGCCGCGACACTCTTCACCTTCTGCGCTATCTTCCCGAATCTGCCTCTGGCCGCCGAGCTCAGGGAAGCCATTTATACAATCAAATTTGAGTTTTGATTGTTTTTTCCCAAATTAGCTAACAAAACAAATTTAACAGAGTTGCTCTAGTTTTTTCCCACTCTATTTTCCTTGTGACGTAAACAACTAGAGACACAATGTTTCATAGAAAAAGAAAGGAAGGAAGGAAATTGAGGTATATTTAAAATGTAGTAAAGTATGTCATATATATAGAAGTAGTTTAAAGGCTTGCACGATCAGAGCGGAGGAGGATAAGATTATTATTATAAGAGTGAGTCTTATATTTATGTTATTAACAAACTAATCATCTGATTATCAGCATAGTGACGATTAGGCAATGAGGTGTGAATGATTAGTTTAGTAGCCTCCAACCTTTGTTTGACCTAACAACCAAAGAATCAAATCTTTGGAGAAGTAGACAAATAATAAAAGTAAACAACACTAAATGTGTTCCTATTATTAATCTTCACTAAAAGATATCGTGGTTATTGGAGATTTATGGGGTCATTACTGCTAATTTTGACTGCTTTATTTCATAATCACATCAACACTGTTTTAATCCCTTGTGATTTATTTGGGTGACTAATTTGTGGGTCTTGGTTGGCGACTTGGCATGTTTCTCGTGCACAAAATGTTCTCAACTCTTTTGAGTGTAGGAATAGGGGCGCAACAGCAGCAGGCTCGACGTTGTGGCTACATTTGCGTAGGGAAAAAGATACGGCGTAGTGGAGTTAATGTTGCCAATGCTCTGCTTGCGACCTTTATCGACGATAATATTAGTCTAACCTTTATCGACAATACTGGTAATTGGTCTAACCTTTGTTGACAATAGAAGCGATGGTGGTCCGAGAGGCGCTCCGTTGGCTGCTGCAGGTAGAGTGGAAGGAGGGAGTGGTGGAATCTGATTGCCTTGGAGTTGTGCTGGCGATAAATTCCACTGATAAATTATTTACCCCGTTGGGGAAAATTATCGAGGATTGTAAGGTCCTGTTGAGTAGTTTAGGGGGTTACCGGGTTAGCCATGTTCGCAGAGAGGCTAATCAGATAGCTCATACTATAGCTCATTTTGCCCAAGAATGGGTGTCTATTTCTTTGGTGCCTGATTGTATGCCGGACCCGATTCCGGGGCTTTTGGCTTTTGATTTAAGTTAATGAAATTAAGAATTTCGTCAAAAAAAAAAAAAAACCTTTGTTGACAAAAGTAACCTTTATCGACAATACCTCGCGACCGCCAATGCTACGCTCCCAGTACGATCCCGACACCAACTGAAAGCTCATTGGGGAAAACAGCAAGAATATAAAAAAATTCGACGATATCTACTGACGTTGTGCCAAACAACGCATTCCCGACACGACTGATCGAGAAATCTTGAAAGTTAACGAAATAACGTCTCCACATTGGTTTAATTTAAGTCTTTAAATTTAGTATTAATATAATATATTATGTAATCGTGTATGTAAAGTCCTTTCGTTTGGATAGAATTGTATTTTTGTTTTAATTTAACTGTTAAATAAACTTCAATTAATTTTGTTAAAATATAATTCTAATTGAACTTTCAACCGTAACTAATTTAATTTTTTAGTTGAATCTGTCTTCTAATATGATATAGAGTTTGGTACCTGACATACACAGCTCAAAACGAAAAGCCGAATCTTACGCTTGACTCAACCATTGAATCGAGTGGTTCGCTCAACACATGTACAGGCTTATCAAAACTGGATCACCATTTTGGTTTATAAAACGAGAGAAACTGATGAAGACCGTCGGATGAGGATGGAGATCGCAAAATATTCAACTATGCATAACGTAGGTCCCGAAGGCAGCGGCCCAACAAAAAAGGCCTAGTTTGGGCCTTATAGCCCAAGGTTATGGAATATGGGCTAGGGCTCTAAATAGCCATCACGAGGATCTCTCCAGTCTGGTTCATCAACTAGTTTATTTATGGGCTCTCATACAGTGTAATCATATGTATAGAATATATATTAGTCTACATAAAACTAAAGCTTCAATTATTCTCGAAACCATGTTCTGCTCCAACATCAAATAATTTAACATCATCATTGTTGACTTGTTGTCAACATTTTTGCCCTTGTTTTCACATCTTATCTTCACAACTCATAATCGAACACACTTTTTTTTCCCTTGATCATAACTCATAAGACCTGCAAGAAGAAGAAGAAAACACAGGGAGGCCCACTCCACATGGTGGTAATAAAATTTCCAGAGATGGTCTACTGAGTTTCATACGTAGATCTTACGCAATCAGCCCAGAATTGTAACATTTTCGAGGAGAAGAATGTGAATACAAAATGAGCTTAAAGGATCCATATTGGATTTAGCATCAAAACAATGTTTATAATAAAGGTAGTTGAGACATTTTGATGTATATAATAAGCATATATTCCAAAAGAGTATAAAAAGGTAGGTCCGTAGGTGTTGAGTGACTTCTGCCATTGCCAACCCTTTGTTTGCAAAGTTGCTCATTTGACATCTTCTGCCATTATATCCATCCATTATAGTACCAGACAGCATCAACACCCTCAAAATATATTAATACATAATATTATTACACATATGCATCTTATTAGCTTCTTATATCCATAGGAAAAAAAAATGTAAATGTCATCTTTATATTATAAACCCCGTCCATTTTGCAGTTTTGTCTTTGGAATGGATCTTACATTCACATGGTATTAGAGTTTGGTATTTTTATGATTCGTAATCTTATCAACGATAAGTTATATGTTGTTTTGTGTGAAAACGTCCGTCAACTTAGGTTTTTAAGTGGGTAGCATTTTTTAGAACTTGATCTTTCTTAAAACAACTTATTAAAAAACATATGCATGGATCATTATCAATTAACTACCCATAAGTTTAAAACATTGTTGTGGGTCTTCTTAAGGTCTTTTAGTCTCATTTTATCCCATCTATTAAATTTTAAGATATGAACCGATGAAAATACTCACATACAAATAAAAAAAATTAATAATAAAAGGTATTTTCACCATTTACATCCAAATTTTAACAAAATTGGTATAGTTTATAACTAAAAAAAACTTAAGAAATTGTCGATTTTATTAAAACTTAGAGATATTAGATTTAGAAATGTGCACCCTTCAATATAACTAAGTGAATCATATGTCTTTGATGTGATTTCGGTGTTCCTCGACAAGTTGTTAGATACTTTAAAATGGTTGATTTTGACGCAAACGTAGACCAAGTTCGAATCCTTAGTGGATGGGCCCATAATGAATGGACTTAATCCAAGTTTTACGGATGAGCCTGATCAAGAAGAGGTAGAGCTATAATACTACCCTTCCAGCTCTCACCGAGACTGATCCCTGTTTGGGTGAATTTGGAGGACAGATTGGGGATTGTAGGGAAAGTCCATGAAAGGACGTTCTTCTCAGCCCCCAATGTGTGTGAGCCGGTCTCCTGCTAGGAATTCAAGGTATTTGAGTTAGGGGAAAGTAATTTATGTTCTAAGTGGTGGATAAGGAGAAAATGGTGGTTTATTTTGAACAAGCATCTCCTGCGTTATTGACTGTAGTTAAGCAAGTCAAAGGGAACAGAATGAAACACTCACAATATTGTACCTACACCATAGAAACTCGAACCAAAACTCATAGCAAACAAGAAATTCTAGCAACACAGTGTAGAAAAGCGATCTGGAGACAATTTGTTACTGCAGGAAAATTGTAGTGATTGTTGTTTCTTATTTTTTTTCCAGTGGGGTTTGATAGGAGTCGAATGTTTTTGTTTTGAGGGTAGTTTTTTTATTGCTTTTTGTTGAAAGATCGTTTAAGGTTCGGGACGACCCGTTGTTGGGTGGCACATCCCTATCTTTGTAACTTATCTCAAATTTCAAAGATTAATAAATTCATTGCTTATAAAAAAATCTCCCAACGTCGTTCCCCTCCCCCACCCTCTCTCCGGCCTCATCTCCCGGCGATGGCTGGCACAAGCCTCCTCCCCCGCCAGCCTCGCCTTTGGACGATGACGACCTGAGCTCCTCCGAATGATCCTTTTCGCCATGCTCCTTCTCCAGCCAGACGATCATACCTCCACCCATCTTTCGTCGGAGCTCCTTAGTCCGAGTCGTTCAACTGTGTTCCTACATACTGTGCTCTCCCGACTAGACTTGTGCACCCGTCTCAAGCGGATCAGATCTGCATCCGTTGACGCCACCCACTTCCCCCTCATTCTGATCCTATTCCCAGATATAGAAGGTTGGTCACGAGTAGTTTAACTCGTCGTTGTTGTTTATTATGCCTCTCTCCCTGGCAGAAATACAAGTGACAGTTGATTCCTTGGAGAACAAGAAGCCATAAAATCCATTAGAAAAAGGTCAGAGGTTCATAACGCCAATTCCCCACCACTAGCCGGCAGCAGCAGCAGCAAGAAGTAATTGCATGTGAAACCCTCAATAATTTGTCATGCACCAGTGGGTCCTTTTCCTTGGATAGCCAACCCTTCCCCTTTTGTTCTCTTCCTATACTCCAACTCCTCTCCTTCAAGGCTTCAACACACTCTCTCTCTCTCTCCTTTTCTCCCCTTTTTCTACTCTTCACTCACTCACCCACCATCTCTTATCTTGGTTTCTCTGCACAGCCTTTTTTCTCTTCTCAGCAGCAATGGTGTTGCTCAGGCTCTTTCTCCTCCTCCTGCTCTGTAATGGCTTCCTCTGTTTCGGAGAATACAAGGTTCTCAACCTCCAAAAACACAAATGGGAGATGAATTGGAAGCAGAGGCAGAGTGATGGTCATGGCTCATCAACTTGTCACCCTCACAGATCAAGTGAGTTCTGGTTTTCAAACATGTGTATTTGCAGAAGCTCTTAAGTATCACCTAATGGCTGCCATAGCCTTTTTTCTTTTATTTCACACATTCCGTTCTTCCCTCCGCCTTGGGATCTGTAACTCGTTGCTATTTAATATTTACGCACTTTCTTCCTTTATGGGAACATCCATTATTTTGTTTTTGCTTTACTCTTTTCCTCTGGATTATCCACATTAGCCTTTATTATCATGTTACCTCAATTGGGTTCTCATTTGTTCACCATTCCAGGGACTGAGAACGGCGCAACAATACTCGAAATGAAGCACATAGACCATTGCTCTGGAGAAAGCACCATCACTGACTTGAACAAGAAGCTCAAGGAACGCTTAATCCTCGACGACCTCCGCGTCCGGTCACTCCAATCCCGGATCAAATCAACCGTCTCCGGCGTCAGCGGTTCGGATTCCGAGATCCCCTTAAATTCCGGTGTGACACTGGAGACTCTGAACTACATTGTGCAACTAGGCATTGGTGGTAGGAACTTGACAGTAATTGTGGACACTGGGAGTGACCTCACGTGGGCCCAATGCCAGCCTTGTACATCATGTTACGCCCAGAAAGAGCCTCTCCTTAACCCTTCCTTGTCCCCTTCTTACCAACCCCTCCTCTGCAATTCATCCACCTGTCTCTCCTCTCCCAATCTCGGAACCTGCGGAACCTCCGAGCCCCCGACCTGTGACTATGATGTCGGCTACGGCGACGGGTCCTTCAGCCGCGGTGACCTCGGCGTTGAGAGCCTCAGCCTCGGCACGGCGAGGGTGCGAGACTTTGTGTTCGGGTGTGGGAGGAACAACAAAGGCCTCTTCGGTGGAGCTTCGGGTCTTATGGGTTTGGGGAAGAGTAATGTTTCCATTGTTTCTCAAACCTCTCATATGTTCGGTGGGGTTTTCTCCTATTGCTTGCCGACCGCAGAGTCAGCTAGCTCGGGCTCATTAATCATTGGGTCGGACTCTTCATTGTACAGGAACTCAACCCCTATTTCCTACACCCGAATGGTCACGAACCCACAGCTGTCGAGCTTCTATTTCCTCAACCTCACCGGAATAAGCATCGGTGGCGTGGCCTTACAAGTTCCGAAAGCCGCCAGCTTTTCGACAAGTGGGATGTTAATTGATTCGGGGACGGTGATCACGAGGCTTCCCCCTTCAATGTACAGTGCTTTCAGGGACGAGTTCACGAAACAGTTTTCTGGGTTTCCTTCTGCGCCGGGCTATTCAATTTTGGACACTTGCTTCAACCTTAGTGGGTTCGAAGAAGTGAACATACCCACGGTGAAGATTCACTTAGATGGAGACGCCGAGATGGCCGTGGATGTGACGGGGATCTTCTATTTCGTTAAGGCCGATGCGTCTCAGGTGTGCCTGGCCGTGGCGAATCTCTCCTACGAGGACGAGATTGGTATTATTGGAAATTTTCAACAGAAGAATTTAAGGGTTGTGTACGATACCAAGGAGTCCAAGTTGGGTTTTGCAGAAGAAACTTGCACCTTCGACTGATTCAGGTTTATGTGTGTGTAAATATATTAATTCAGTCTTCAGAGAAAAGCCAAACAATTCATTAGCGGCGAGACCGTTTAGTTGTAGTTTTGTCCGGTTACTGAAAAATATATATAGCTCTTACCGTTAGTATCATCAAACCGGAAGAGGGAATAGGGCATATGGTAGCAATTTGAGATTTGAGTGTTGTGTAATAATGTTACTTCCTAATGGAGGACCAAAAACAGACCCTAACTGTGTATATTGATTCCCTTGAAATTTATTCTAAAGGTAAGATTTGTGTGAAAAAATATCATTGGATGTCGATCAAGTATTACTTTAATTCGCGTTGAATAAATATAAGAAAAATAATTTTTCCACGATTGTGTGTGCTTTCTATCGAAGTCTAGCCCTAGCCATAAACCCTAGTCTTTCTAGCCTCTTCTACCGATGGTGACCACTGCAGCTTCGTCTATTATGTCGCCGACCTCCCCACTAATGGAGCTCGTCGCGCTTGGCCTGCCTGTCCCCTCGATTTCCTTGATAATGCATTCACGCCCCCCGTCTAGTTTCATTCCTCTGATGAGAGAGAAGTAGAAGCGAAAGTCGGAACGCCTCCTTCACCGTCTCCCCTCCATTGATCACTCCACTGCTCCTTCCATCGTCGTTCCCTCCTTCCCCAAAACTCGTACCCATGCCATCCTTGGCCCTGGTAGTGTTCTCCTCGGGAATGGTTTCGATGAACTTTGGCATGATCACACCGAAGTGTGCCCGTCCTCTGAAGGTATCCTCTGTTTTCTAGCCTCGTGTTGTTGTACCAAAGCCCCTGCAAGGGCCTAGAGCTTGATGCCGCTTAGGGATATCAACCCTAATTCTTGTGTCTTGGTTCGTCATGCTGCATCACCGACACCGGAAGGACCTGGTTCTACGAGTCCAAGAGCATCGTCATTGACCTCGGAAAGTCCTGATTTTGTGAGTCCGATGGTGGTTAGGGTTGGAGCCTCTCATAGGGACTCGGGTCCATCCATGGTCACTCTCCAGGCCGGCTTCTCGGCTTGCTCTATATTTGAGGAGGATGCAATGGAGATTGTGGTGCCCTACACTCCAACGAACCCCGACATTATTGCTCGCCAGATATATGACAACATTGGTTGTCTCTTATCCTTAATCCCACTACGCAAGGACTTCATGCTTAAGGTCTTCACGTGTGCATGGGGAGGATCAACGCCAGGGTTGGTAGTGATGGATCTGGAGCCTGGTACGTTCGGGTTCCACTTCACCAGCCAGGAAGCTCGGGCATGGGTTCAAAACAACGAACCCTGGTGTTTCAGTGGGTACCCGCTGTTGTTAGGAGACATTGTGAACTCAATGGCTCGAGAACTTCCCAACCTGAATCGGATCCAATTATGGGTCTATGCACGGGGCCTCCCTCCATCGGTCTGAATGAAGGCAACATGAGAGGTCATCGAAGCGACCCTTAGGGGTTGTGTGGACATGCCCTGTGACCAATGGGGCCTATGATAGGCGAGATCGTCAAGGCCATATTTTGGATGGAGTTTTTTCGGTCTCTCCACCGGTCCATGGTCATGAGGTTTCAATATTTTAGGGAGACAATTCAGGTCACTTTGACCTATGATCGGCTCCCCATATTCTGCTTCAATGGTGGCTGGATCGGCCACCCGATTTTTGATTGTGACATAAAGATGTCGAGAATTCCGCGATTTGATTACTCCCTCCTGGAATTCAAGCCCGAGAAGATGGAAAGTCATATGCTGCAGATTGGGGGAAAGCACCATTCCATCCCCTTGGTTACGAGCCTTTGACCTCGGATACTCTACTTAAGCCCACATCATCTCGAGGAAAGGGCCCAATTGTAACCCCGGATAGCCTCCTTAACCCTTATGTAGGGGTGGAACAACAGGGGTCGCTTAGGGTGACGCTTATGAGAGCTCTGACTGGGCTTGTCCCATCTGGATCAACCTATCCCATTTGGGATACTACATGTCCCATTTGCAACGTTGGGATTAAAGAGGGATAATGCGGGGGAGTCTCATGAAGACCAAACGAGGGCTGGGAAGCAGTACTGTCAGAAGATATGATAGACACATGTGACTCCAAGGACCTACCTAGGGAGGGGTCCCTGGCTAAAGCCGATCCTCCCCGTGTTACTGATGAGTTCAGGTTCAGAAGCACTCCACACGACGAAAAGAGTCATTTCCATGGGATTAAACAACGTTCAAGCATCACCTTGAGCAGTTCTCCTCAGTTTCGTAGTTTACTTTTTGTTCACATATATGACATTTTACAAACCGTTTTAAACGGTCAACCTGTCTAGAGTTTTTTTTAGGGGACGTTCTAGAACCCCAAGCGATATAATAACTCTTTTCTATTCCTATCATTAGTGAAATCCGTAACTTTCACCCAAAAAAATATATAAGAAAAAATAGTTATTTATAAAGATTAGTACATACAATTAATATAATTGATCTTCAACCCTAGCAGAGCCCTCTCTGCTGCAGCCCCCAATCTCCATGGCTATGGCCATGGTTTTGCTTCTCTCTTCTCCGCGCCTCTCCTTTGCACCTTCCTTTTGGATCCTGCAAAGTTCTTTTCTGCTAGCATCTCCCGACTTGGTTCGATCTCTTCTCTGGGTCGGGGGTTTTCGTCTCTACATTCTTCGTCCCTGATGTTGTCGCCGCAGCCCCGAAAGTCCTCGCCGCCTATGTTGTCGTCGACGCCTCTACTGTCGCCGCCAACCCTAGAGACGTCCTTGAGTTCGCAGTCGTCGGCTCTACCGCAGCCGGAGCGTCCTTCCCCCTGGCCTCCACCGCCGCAACTGCCTCGACCCCTTTCATGGTTATGGCTCTGGCTAATCGAAAGGGTTTCTCAGAGGTTCACATCATGGATTCCTTCCTTCTCAAGCATCGTCCCGCTTCCTCTCAACCCTAGATCACCGAGGTCCTGGGCGTACCAAGACCTTTCTCTAGTTCCTGCTTCGGGCGGTGCGAGATCTAGGGTTGTTCCTTTACCAGGGCCTCCGAGGTTTCGGCGTCAACCAACCTTCAAGTCGCCTGAATCCGTCGACGTTCCTGCAGCCGTCGCCGCCGCCGAGTTTGTCTGTGCAGACTCGTTGACTATTGAATAGGGAATCGAGGATTTCCTTAGGGAAGGGAGCATCAGGGACTGGCCTTGGGAGGGGTACCCACACGATGTTTTGCCTCCCACCATCACTATTACCGTCGAGGTCTGTAAGAACCACCCCCGATCGACTCCGGTCAAACCGGTGACTTTGGTCGAAGTTTGACTTTCGGCCAGAAAAGTCAATCGATGACTCCGGAAGTCATTCGGGACCTTTCCGGGGCCCAAAAGGCTTAGCCACTATCACGGTTGGCTTTGTCACGCCCAAATTTCAGCGAACCGAACTCGGGACGCGAACATTTAAAAATAAGAAAACACTTTGAAACCATTTCCATTAAAACACTTTACAATACCAATTTAGTTCAACAAAAGGGTAATTACAACTCAAAATAAAACGTCCCACAAGCGGACAAAAGTAGGTATCCGTCACTAGACTCAAAAAGGACTCGGACTCCGCTCCTAGCTCCACAAGCTTCGAGAGCTCACCTAGTCCGTCCTGTGAACAATACCTGTAGGAAAAGCAGCTAGGGGTGAGCGTTCGCTCACCTCCACGGATAACAGACTGACTATGGCATAATTAGTAGATAAAGCCAGGAACACCAAGACCAAAACCAACACCAAAACCAACACCAAAACCAACACCAAAACCAACACCAACTCAAGTACTCAAACTTGTAAAGTAAAACCGACACAACCAACAATGACCTTCCCCAAAGACACGAACACGGATCAGGCTAGCCGAAGAATGCTCAGAACCTGCCGAGCCTCGTACACGGATTAGGCCAGCCGAAGAATGCTCGTAACCTGCCGGGACCCGGTCACAGATCAGGCTAGCCGAAGAATGCTCATAACCTTTCGGGATCCGGACACGGAACATGCTAGCTGAAGAATGCTCAGAACCTGTCGAGGCTCGAGTTTGGTCAGGCCAGCCCAAGAATGCTCGTAACCTGCCAAAATCCACACCACTTCCCGACACACAGTCGGTTCGGGAAAACACAACCACAAACACAAGCAAGTTCAACAAACAGGCACTCAAGGCCACTCAAGACACCTCAACAGTCAAGACTCGGGTTCAACAACCCCACGGGCCATCATGGCCTCCCAAGACACAACCACTTAACTCACGGGCTCAACAACCCCAAGACGCCAATAATAACACACGGGCTCTCATGGCCACCCAAAATCAACAATAAATACACGGCTCTCATGGCCACCCAAACTCAACAATAAATACACGGGCTCCCATGGCCACCCAAACACCAATTCAAATAACACGGGCTCTCATGGCCACCCAAACACCAATTCAAATAACACGGGCTCTCATGGCCACCCAAGACAAAAATTAAACAGTCAACCTCCGGGCATGGTCATATGCCTCCAGTGATTCTAATATCGCTAAGTTCTCTATTTCTACGATACTACTAAGTGTCACATGCTTTCTCAGTAATCGTTACGTTCCCGTATCATGCATTTCTAATATTCAATAACCTACTCAACCCACGACACCCCGGTGTCACATGCAATTTCTACTGTTAACTTTCTCTAGTAAGGGCCGAGATCCGGCTACTTTTCCCTACCTCGTATATAAATCCAAAAGCGCTCCAATAAACCCCGAAGCAATCCCAATCACTCGCCGAGCTTCCCTTTTCCTCGGTCCGCAGCACGATCTAAAAGAACACAAATTTAACTCACTTTTAAACTAGTACGAACAGACCGAAATTAAATAAACTCAACGCCCAAACGTAACCCCGACAATGTCGATCACTCCCAAACTTCCCAATTACTCGACATTGTCGATAAAGGACCCTTAAAGGCCCGATTCGCCCGACATGGCGAATCTGCCCGGGTTTTGTAAATTGCTTTCCGGGGCTCCCCTTCGATCGAAGTTGGACTAAATTTAACACGAAGCCACAAATTAATAACGGTTCCGCCGTTAAGTTAAAGGTTACGATTTTTCCAGTTTAACTCCGACAGTTGTCTTTTACACTCGAGCGGGATAAAAGTAGGGTTACGACGGATCGGGTTCGAGCACCCGCACACCGAACTCAAATTTGATCTAAACCCAGTTAAAACCATTTTTAACTTAAAACCGTCTTTGAAACTCCTTTGCTTTATTTAATTCCGACTTTGATTTTAAAACAAAACGATTTACTTCTGCTCGTTTCCAAACTCGAGATTTTGGGTCCCAAACCCTTCTAGAGCCGATCTGATTTCGTTTCCCTTTTCGATTTAACTTAACTCAAGTCTAATCTTAACAACCGACTTTCGTTTTAAAAACCCTTTTAGTTTAACCAGATCTAGTTTTATCATTTTTCTTAAGAACTCAAACCGATTTCATTTTCCCCTTTTTCCCTTAGACCATCGTTGTTCGTTTCAAATAAAATTCCTCTTTAATTAAACTCTGATTTTTCCTTCCGTTTTAAAACAATTTCCTTTTTCTCTTTTAACAATTCTGAGTCGTTTTTAATCACTTTCCTTTTAACCGATCCCTTTTTCGTTAGTTTTATGCTTCAACAAAGTTGTGCCCAATTTGTCCAGATCCAAGTGGAAACACAGAGCAATACCGATCAGATTCAAGGTAAATACGAGATAGAATATAAAGCGGGAAGACGTTTAAGGAAACGGATCCGGCCACCGGCGAAGACATCGCCGGTGACCAACTCCGTGGGTGAGATTTCTCACCGTAGGAAAATAGAGATCGGTGGAGGGACGGCGGAGCACTGGAAGGTGGCGGTGAGCACGGTGGTCACCACGTGGGAGCCGGACCACTTTCCGGTGAAGATGATGACGGAGACGGAAGCTCGGTGAGGGGCGTCGACGACGGCTCGACTGACGGAGAAGGCGAGAGGGCTCGGGGACGAAAGTCGTGTCCCAGGCGCGCTTGGGCGGCGCCGGCGAGCTCGAGCGGACGGGGGAGAAGGAAAAAGGACGGCGGGGTTTCGGTTGAACGGTGAAGAGAGGGGTAGAGGGTCGGGAACGAGGGGCGGTGGATAGATCTGGACGGAGGCGAGCGTGAGGGGCGGAGTAGGGCGGTGACGGCGGTCTGAGACGAGGAAGGTCGGGAGAGGTCGGAGAAGGACGAGCTCGGGCTCGGGACTGGGTGAGGACAGAGAGAGACGGCCGGTGGAGGGGATCGATGGTGGTCGGATCCGGTGAGGGAGATGAACGAAGAAGAAGGCGTGGAGGAGGAGGACGCGATGGGTGAGGTCGGGTTCGAGAGAGAGAGAGAGGCGTGGGTGAGGTCGTCTGCGTGAGGAGAGGGAGTGTTTTAGGGTTTCAGAGCAGAAAATGAGGGTTAAATACCCTGGCCTGTTGGGCCTCAGGCAGTTCGCGGCCCAAGGACGGCTGGGCTGGGCTGGGCCTGCGCGCCTGGCCTGGTCCAGACCTGCTTTTTTTTTACCACTTGTTTCAAAAGCCTATCCTAAGGTTTTCAAGTTGCAATTTAATACTCTTTTGAAAGCGAAGCGGGTTTTACAGCTTAGTTGGGCCGTTTCTTTTCCGTTGACTGTAATGTTGGAAGAAGTCAAACCGGGACTTTTATCGGCCAATTGTGACTCGATTTAGAGCGAAATCCGATAAATTTGTGTGCTGGAATTTAATTAAGCTAGGAGTGGTCCACACATGGACAAGTGTCCATGCTTACTTGGAAGGGAAGAATTGGGTGTATTTTGACCCTTATGCCCTTATTAGTTGTTGTTGGGAAGAGATAAGGTAAGGGGGTATTTTGGACACTATCCCCTCTAGGTTTAAGACCCAATGTGAGGCTCATTTCAGCACAAATACCAAGGCAGCCGAAATTGGAAGACAGAGAAATGAGAAAATTGGTTTTGGAGGCTTGAAGAAGAAGAAAGGAGGAAACATGGAAGCTTGAAGCTATCTTCTATCCAAATCCCTTCTAAAACACTTGATTTCTCTTCTACTCTTCATCCTCAAGGTAAATCTCTCATCTATTTTCGTTTCTACAACTTTTGGTTCATGGGTTTTGGTGGAGAATGGAAGAACTTGTTGGGTTTTGAAGCTTGAGTTTGGTTATTGAGGTTTTGGAGGATTTTGATGATAGATGATGGTTTTAATTCGTGTTTTTGGAGTTTTGATGAACACCCATGGTGAGTTTTGAAGTAGAGACGTTTAGGAACTGTTTTTGGAGCTTTAAAAGGTCATCCATGGAGGTTTGGAGGGTAAAAATCGTGAAAACCCGAAGCTGGAGGAAGCAGACGGGTGAACAGTACCAGGCGTCACGGACCCGTGACGGGTACCGTGACGGAGGACGTCACGGCTCCGTGAGGGAGACCGTGACGGCGTCAGACACGGCTCCGTGAGGAGATCCGTGACGGCGCAGTCCACGGCTCCGTGACCTCTTCCGTGGCAGACCAGTTTTGGGTCCTTTTGGGGTTTTTTTTTGTCATTTTCGATCTTTGTTGTGAGCTGGTTCCTTGGGGTAGTTTCGAGTCTTTATCTGCTTCTTAGTTAGATCTTGATTGGAGTTTTCTTGTGTTCCAAAGACCTTGGTTTCGAGCTCGAGGATCGAAGACCTTTCCGGTACCCGTGTGAAGAATAGAGGAGAGGTGAAGCAAGCGCTACAGCAGAGAATTGTTAGAGGAAGACCACAAGGTAGGGAAAGTCTTAATTTCTTATTTCAACACTAGTATGCCTATTAGGTTAATAAAATCGGAAAGGTCCTAGAATTGCCTATAGGATGCGAACAACTAGAATAATCGTCTTTCAATTACTAATAATCGGATGTGTCTAGTATGCATGCTTGGGATGAGAATAACTAGTGTAACTCGCTTTCAATACTTGGGAATTGTTTTACTAGTAGAGAGGCCGTGATGAGCCATCGGATTAGTTGTTGTGTTAGGTTCACATGCTTGTGTGCTAGTTATTAGGATAATCAAGAGTCTAATGACACTAGTTAAATTTCATGTTTGATTGATGGAATGTTTACTTGATTGGTTGAGTGATTGCGTGTTGAAATATTTGTTTGGTTGAACGGATGATCGAGTATGACTGGTTGTGCCAAATGGTACAATCAGGTGATCGATGTACCGATGGTTCGTGACAGGTAAGTATACGGTAAGTGTGGAGTGCTTTTGGATGTCTTTGCTGTGATGAAAGTGTGATTCGATAACTGTTGATTGATGGATGAATTATAGTGTATTTTCCTTATTCTTGAAATGTTTGGTTGTTCAGGGGGGGGGGGGGGGGGGGTAATCCGATGGTGTTGTGGTCAGTGGTGGTTGGAAGATACTGCGGGATATTGGTTGAGTATTGGAGCCTAAGGGCATTGGTTACTGGATATTATGAGGACTGATTATTGGAGCCTGAGGGCATTGGTTATTGGACCATACGGGGCAGTTGGATGGATTACTTCTTGAGAGATGGTTAGTGTGGTTTCACCCAAGTGTATGCGTCCTACGGGAGCACTACCTTGGTTCCCTATGACATATGGTCCTTTGGAGGCATTTCCGAGAATTCCGATAATAAGCGCCCATTTGGGATTGTTTCCGGTGCCCCGACGCATGTGCCTCCTCTGGACCAAGGGAAAATCTGATATGATATGGGTACTCTGGTGGATCGGAATTATGGGAACCGATGTGATCCCAGAATCTATCCATGGATCGGAGGCTTGAGAAAGCAAGTGGTTGGTGTGACATTATTTGCTCCCATTTTAGTAGTTATGATTCGTTTATAATATTTTTATGGAATCTTTTACGTTACGATTATCTTTGAAGAAGCGATACTATTTTATTTACACTAATTCCATAGCTTTTCATTATTTAATAGTATTTACTCGTTTCAAGTTGTGATGGTATTCTATTTTTGATAGTGTCCTCTATTTATTCTCTGGGAAGTTATCGTTATCCTTGGGAATACACTATATTGTTCTTGTCGCTTTCTATTTGTGTATTACATCTTTTGGTCTAAGGAGTTTTAAGCACTTTTGTGACACTGGACTTAAGCAGTTTTATTATTAAATTCGGAGGCTAAAGTTGTTTACGATTTTCCCTATTGAGCGTAAGCTCACCCTTCTGTTTCTCTTACTGTTTTACAGGCGTACCTGATGTCTAGAGAGGTTGAGGCTTGGGAGCTTCAGTTTGTCTTGGGGATTGTCCTAGAGCTGTGTTGGTCTTTTGTACTTAACACTTTATATCTTACACTTTATGTTGAGCTGTGACTCATTGGAGATTTTTGAACTATTTACTGTTGTTGATTGGAGGAAGTTTATCTTGATGTTTTAAAGGTTTCTGTCAATTATTTATCACTTTTCTATTATTAATTCCGGTCACGTCTCGAGTCCGGTCAAAACCGGATTTGGGGCGTGACAAGGTCCCTCAGGATCTCCGGTACCCTGTTCCCCCTCACCGTCTTCTGTCATTTCTCAAGGAGCATCAACATACCAATACCGTCGAGGACGATTCCATTGTGAAAAAGATAACAAACATTCTTAAGTGTTCTTGCGCTATTTCTCGTGGTCAGAGAGTCTCCGATGCACTCTATTGTATTGAAACAATTTGATTTATGAAAATATGTACCTTTCGCTCAATAAAAATAATATTATTTTTCTAATTGTAAAAATCCAACCACATATAATTGAGGCGTTATGCAGTGCAAACATACTCTTGATGCAACTATGAAAAAGGTCTTCAAAATTTTAACGAGCAAAAGGCAAACAAAAATCTAGCGGAAATCGATATGGTCCCCTCCCTAAAGTAAGCCAACCATCACCACGAATATGAAAATGGGCTCTTGCCTCTTGGTTATAGTTTAGTCATCCCATGGCCCAATAGATTGGATGACTCGGCCCAATCAACAATTGCTAGTATACGTAGAGTAGAGTAGAGTCTCGATCATGTTTTAACTTTGAAGAAGGAAAATAGACATGTACAAATAAAACTAAACAGGGTCTAATGTAAGTTTAAATGAAGGAAAAGAGAGGCCAAAATCAATTAATTACAATAAATGAATGTGCATGGGAAGTCCACTTGTGCCCCATAATCCATAAATGAATGGACTTCATGTGAAAAATGACATATTAATGTCTACCCATAGGCTTCTTTGCAATCAACCCATTACCCTCAAATGACATCTATTTATTACTTACTACCTTTTTTTTTTCTTTTCGTCTTTTGACTTTCCCTATTTTTTTTTAAAGGAAATGGAGATATTCATTAATATAAAGTAACTCGGGGACCCCACAAAAGGAAGTAACCGAACTAGAATAATTGGAAAGACAAGTGCATAAAGAGTAAATGTGCTCTGTAGCATAATGGCGGTCGGGGATTTGGGACTGCGGTAGCATCCGAAGATACCGATACAGTGTACTCCAACCAAAAGGAACTGATCGAGCAGATCAGAGGATAAGTAAACAATGGTGGACCAATTACTCCCCCGGTATGTCAGCGTGCGTCGTCCTCCCTTGCTTGATAGTGGTAGGGCTCCTGAACGCGGGAATGCTGACCCCGAAGTGGTAGGGTAGTAACATGTCAGCTGTTGGTGGTACCAATGCCACCTATACACCAGAGAGAAGGTACAACCGACCAACCCCTCCCTGGCCCCTTTCAGACTCATTCCTGAAGGCGAGGGTGCTTGAAGCCCCCCGCCGTTGCTGGTGTTTGCTCCTCCCCCTCGACGCCAGCGATAAAGGAGCATGACCCCCACTGCCGCCGCCACGAGCAGCCACGCCCTGCGCCAGCCCGCTCCCTACTCTCCTTGGTCGGGACCCCTTCGCCGGCGTGCAATGAAGACATGCCGATCCCGACTGAACCCGGCCACCAGGAACCCAGCCCGCCTCCTCCACGGCCGAGAAGCACCACGCCTGCGTCGCCCCCGACTTGTCCGTCCAGGTTCCTTCCGACAGCTCGGGGTCGTCTTCCCCCGTGATCACCACCACCGGCGTCGCCGACCCCGGTCCCGTCCCCGTCATGGCCCCGAGGACCTCCGCCCCCACCGACGCAGACGCCGGCAACAACTCCTCCATCGAGTCCTCCTCCAGAAACTCAGAACCGGCCGCAAACCCCAGTCCCTGACTGTCCGAATCCGGCAAGCGGGGTCCCCAATGAACCCCCTCCTCGCCGTCTTGCTCGCCGCCGTTCGCACCGCACGAAGCCGCCATGGAACTCGAAGCAAAATCGCAAAACACACAAACCCTAATAGAGAGAGGCGCTGCGCCGTAGAGAGGTAGTAGGTGGCCATACCATGGTTTGGTATGGTTAACAAACACCATGAAAGCCATGGCCATGACAAGGGCCATGGCCAATCCCGTGAACATAGTTGCCGTCGCCTAGGGTTTTGCGCAGAGAGCAGTCCTCCTATCTAATGGTTTTTGACTTGCTCTATAGTTTACTCACACTTTATATTTGTTTTTTTCATCAGTAAAATAAATTTAAATTAAACTTTTTTTATGATAAAGAGAAGTTATAAAAAAAATGAGTACTTTATATTTATCGTACTACCAAATAAAATTTAGTGGGTAAAAATTAGGAATAAGCCTTTCACGAATTAGCAGAGAAATCCAACCCCCCACATTCCATAATCTCCACATGCCACCACTTCCAACTTTTTCAACACTATATCAGCTAAATATTAATTACTAAACCAGAATTTTTAAGATCTCACAGTTTTGATTTTACATATTGATGAATGTTTGAACCGAACCGAAGGATTAAAGGAATCTTAACTAAACTGAAACTTCCACAATCATCAACTACAAAAATAAGGAGAGACAAGGGTGGGATTTTAGTTGTTCTCCTTACTATAAGTATCAATAAAAATGAAACAATTAACAAAACAAGGGTGAGATTACCACTCATGCACCTCAATGTTTTTATCACTAAAATAGATACATTTTATCTAAAACGGACCATTTATATCGGATTGAATTTTTATGACTAAAAATTCAATCTTGTAGTTGAGATTCTAGTCTTTATTGTTACAATATAAATGTATTTAGACCTTCAACCATTAACTTGATCTTTTAATTGAGTTGGTACTCTAATATTTAGAAGTAACAGTTTATTTTTATATTTTTACGATATGAGTTCAACTTCAACACTTCCCTATACATGTAGGACGAGATATCTATATATGGATCGAAAACCATATGATGGAAAAAACAAACAGGTTGTGGATATTTGAGACGCTCCTGGTACATCTCATCTTGGCTACTGATTGTTGCATATGAATCAAGCAAACTATTGATGGTCTTGGCTTTGCACTCGGGAACACATGCCCAGCTCCGCCGCCTAACCTTAAAGATACTTAATTGTGGATCCATCATCGGTGTCCGCCTCCACAGTCTGTTGTTTCCCTTTGCCTTTAGATTCAACTTTCACTTTTTTCTAGTCGGTAGGACGTTCTTCCCATACAAGTGAGGTCAACTCGTGCTCGGTTCCGTCGGTCAATGTGTAGTTGCAACTGTCGTCCAACCTTGTACGCTTGCTTGCTTCACTTTCCGCGCCGGGTTCCGGCTCCTCGAGGTCTACTTGACACTGGGAGGAATTTCTTGAAATCACACTTGGGGTGCTCCCTCACTATTTTCCAAACATGCTTCAAATCAAACTTATGCCCTCCTTTTCTTTGTAAGAAATTTCTGATCCGGTCATGATTTGATCATCGCTCCTCACACTTTGGTACCCATCCGTAATTTTCATATATTTGCCCTGATATTTACAGATTTTTTGTTGATATGATGTTGGTGGTCTATGCAACTCTTACAATTGCGAGTTGGGTCGGTTAGTTTCCTTATCTGTCTGAAATCCGCCCTGACTAGAGTCTAGTATGCTCCGATCTTCTTCGACTTCCCTTCGATGCTATCGACATAATTGTCGAGTCATGCATTTGCCATCCGTTCCTCCTCATCAATGCTTCATTTGATCCCCGGAGGTACAAATGATGTTGATTTCGTCTCCCAGCTCCTCGAGGACTTGGATGGTACCGATTGTGAAGGTTACTTTGGGTTGAATTGCGGCGTCGCCAAGTTGGTAGTTTGGATGAGCGAGCTTAGGCATCAGATATGAGAATGAAGGACTTCTTCATTGGGTGCCTTGTTCAACTCCATATTTTCGATGAGTAATTCGTATTCGTTGACGTCGGCCATGGAAGGGAGCTAGAACGATTTTGTCGAAAAGAAGAGGTGTAAAGGAGAAGATGCGTGAATTATATTTGGGGTAGATATTTTATCTATATATAGGAATGTGAATGATTTTGAAAAATCGGGCGTCGACACGTGGCGCATCACCATTGGTCGAGGACTAACAGTTGGACGCTGCAACAACGCGTCCCATCGTTGTAGGATCTTGTGGCAAGGCGTGCTGCAACTCTGTCCTGCAACGTCTCCTATGTCAAAGGCTCGTTGCAAGAGGCATGACACGCCTGTAATGAGTCGCCTACGTCGATCCCACAACGATCTATTAGAACTGTTCTTAGTTAGGTGTGACTCTAATTTTTATAAGTAACCTTTTATTTTTATATTTTTTCAATATGAATTTAACTTCTACACGGATAAAATTTTGAGCCGTAAAAAAGGTGAGATTTTAATGGGTCTCTTTACTATAAATATCAATCAAAATGAAACAATTAACAAAAGAAGGATGAGAGGATTACTAATGCACCTCAATGTTTTCAACACCAAAATAAGCTATAAGCAATCAATTTCTCTATTTATGTCGGATAACTATTTAGAATTATGAAATTAATTGTCGAATGAGTTAAAGATATCGACATCATTAAACACAGAATTTTCAAAGAACCTCTTGACATTTGGAGTAAAAGTGGTTAACCACTAGTTATCCCCATCTAATTCCCTTGGTTTCATCCTAAAAAAAAATTCCCTCGGTTTCTGCACAACAGACATAGCAGCAATAAACCCAACTTTCACAAGCAAAGACCTTCGAAGTATTAACATCGCCAAGAAAATCTCTACATGCACAAAAAGTACCCACCTCACCTGTCGAACACGATGCCCTCGATCAAGAATCATATATATTTTTTTCTCAACAGTAAGATTTATCAACAGTTAATAAATGGGTAATTTCCATCTCAATACCTTAACTATCGTTTTATTTCACCTCAATATCCTAACTATTTTTCGTGACACCTCAATACCCTAAAATGACATTTTCCGTCACTTTAGTACCCGCCGTCAATTTTCCATCCATTTTGGATGGAAAATGCTTGAAAAGTCCAAAATACCCCTCACTAACAATCAAATTTTCAAAATATGCCATTGGTTTTCAAAATTTCTTTTTATTTATTTTATAAAAATCATTTTTTATTTTCAAAAATCTGTTTTTTATTTTTAAAAAATCAGTTTTATTTTTAAAAAAAATCTGTTTTTATTTATAAAAATCATATTTTATTATCAAAAATCTGTTTTTATTTAAAAAAATCAGTTTTATTTATAAAAAAAAAATCAGTTTTTTAATCTTATTATTAATTCCTTAATAATATAATTGATTCTATCTGATTCTATCTCATCGATTCATTTGTTCTTCACTTCATTTGTGTGCTTCGTCTCCAGCTAGACCACGGCGAGGAAGAGGCTGAGGCACCCAACTCCGATCTCTAGCGTGGGCGAAGAAGAAACGGCGAGGATAGACCCACAGAGCTCCGGTCTCTGTTCATTGAAGCTCGATCCCGCCGTCCCCATATCTAAGCCCTCCTCGCCTCGAACCAGAAGCCATGGCAAGGGAAAGGTCTCGCCATCGAGCTCCTCGTTGAGGTCGTTGGTGAACTCCGGCGACAAGAGGTGCAGATCTGGACGAACTCCAGCAACCATATCTGCCACTTAATCCCTTTCTCGATGCAGATCTGAACCATCTAATTTGCCTCTATTGAACGCACGAAGCAAACCCTAAATAATTGCAGAACCTCCTTCACCTCCAAAACACTCCCTCACTGGTTTGATTTCCATAATTCACACGATTTGGGTTTTTTTTGATGATGTTTGATTTTCTCGATTCACACGATTTGGGGGTTGTGTTGGATGATGTATGATTTGCACGATTCACACGATTTGGGGGTTGTTTAGGATTAGTAAGATTTGGAATTGAATATGAATTTGGGGGTTTGGACGCCGGCAAAGAATAGACTCGGATTGAAGACCGTGATTAAAATTGTGAAACCGTAGGGTGGTTTTCTGAAAATGATAGAATCAATTATATTATTAAGGAGTTAATAATAAGATTAAAAAATTAATTATATATATATATATTATATAAAATCTGGTTTTTATATTCATACAAATGAATTTGATTTTTTTTAAAATAAAACTGATTTTTTTTAAAATGAAACAGATTTTTAAAAAATAAAATTGATTTTTTTGTAAATAAAAACAGATTTTTGAAAATAAAATATGATTTTTATAAATAAAAACAGATTTTTAAAAATAAAACAGATTTTTTTAAAATAAAAAAAGATTTTAGAAAATAAAATATGTTTTTTTGAAATAAAAAATATACTTTTTGAAATATAAACTGATTTTATAAAATAAAAAATTAATATTTTTAAAGAAATTCTAATTTTTATAAAATAAAAAAATGATTTTTATAAAATAAATAAATAAATAAAAAGAAATTTTGAAAACCAATGGCATATTTTGAAATTTTGACTGTTAGTGAGGGGTATTTTGGACTTTTCAAGCATTTTCCATCCAAAATGGATGGAAAGTTGACGGCGGGTACTAAAGTAACAGAAATTGCCATTGTAGGGTATTGAGGTGTCACAAAAAATAGTTAGGGTATTGAGGTGAAATAAAACGATTGTTAGGGTATTGAGGTGGAAATTACCCTTAATAAATCTTATAAACCAGACAAACACACTGAACAACATAAGCGTTGTATCTATTGATCATTCTTAGAAATACAAGGGACGATCAACAAGATGAATAGCTCTCGAAAAGAGCAACATAGCACCTAGATAAACTACACCTACCAGATCGGTTTTTCTTATCGACTATCTGGAGAGTTTCGTTAATAGAAAGGCCCGACCGGACAAGCTACCAAAGGCAACGACCACACCTACAAGATATCAAGGATTTCGACAGGGGAACAACAACAACAACAACAACAACAACAACAACAACAACAACAACAACAACAACAACAACAACAACAACAACAACAACAACAACAACAACAACAACAACAACAGCAACAACAACAGAAACACCACCAGCAACAACAACAACAACATCAACATCATCAACAACAACAATAAGTCTGAACAACTCGCGACTGGCCTCTCAAGTGTAGGGTTAGGATCAGGATGAGGAGGGTGATACCGTAGGGTGCAGATCTGATCCGTTTGGGACTGGTGCATGGATCTGGCCGGGTAAACACGATAAGAAAGAGCTTAGAAAAATGGCTCAGACTATAGTGTTCCGACAAAAGGTGGGTACAAATTTGACCATCTGGCTGGTGGAGAATCATGGCGGCGAAGTTCGGTCGACAGAGTTCGGGTCAACGTTTTCTTCGATGAATCCAGAGGGGGAAGCTCGTGGTCATGACCGACAGCCGTCACATGGCTTGGACACTTAGGGGGGGCAGCAGATCTGAGCGGCTTCCTTGCTAGGAGAGCAGATCTGGTCAACGAGAGATGACCACGAGGGCGGGGCGTAATGACAAAAGGAGGACGGCGGAGGGAGAACGACTCACGTCACGGTAAACGGCGGTAGGAGATTCAGAGTGGCTAAGGATACAAGCACGGGGGGAGGGGAGCACCAGCGACGACGAGCAGACCCGAGTACTAGTGGAGATGGGAGGGAGACGACGAGGAGGAAATATCGGAGGTGCGTCGGAGTCGTCGGACGGCTTCTTGAACAACGTGGGGGGACAGCCTATGGTCAACCAGAAGACAGAGACGCATCGACATATCTCATGGTCGGAGCCACGAGATCCACCGGTGCCGAAGACAAATTCTATGGAGGCGTAAGGTTTACACACAGAAAGAGAAAAGTCTCGCACATACAGAAGTCTTGTTGCAATAGATAGGTAGGTACACAGTTAACGATATGTACTTCACTCATATAATTTTACCATCTCAAATTTCTTTTATTAAATTTTAATTATTAAGTGATGCGAATGTAAAATACATATATTCTAGATGCTTTTAGTTTACATTTTTAAACTTTTCAGTCCCAGGATGATGTATTTTGATGTGTGTTTCTCTATTGTTGTGCAATCGAACTCTCTCCGCAGGAACCAAGATCTCAGAGCGAACAAGAGCAAAAAACGGAACAAAACCCATAAATTCGCCAAGACGAGATGTCATACCACTTTTCATATGACGTGCGGGATGGAGTATGACCTATACGACGTGCCTTACTGATCCACTTATCTGCCCCTCTTAATTTTTGGCATTTCGCTCTGTCTATGTCCATATATCTGCATAATGTTCTCCCTTGTAAGTCTCTTAATTTCTTACTTCCACTCATTATTTATTCTCTCGTATACCGTCTTATGATCACTTGCGTATCTTTGGGTGTATTTGTTTTCCACTTCTCCCTACTGTATGAGTTAACAAATTCCACGCTCGTTCGGCTCCTTGTGTGTTCTTGGGCTTTCAATCTCAGCATCGAGGATATATATGCTTTGACACGGCGACCAAACGCATTATCGTGGCACGGTATGTTATTTTTGACAAAACGGTATTCCCCTCTTCTAACCTTGGACAGTCACCTAATGACTATGATTTTTTGGACCTAAACACTCCTATACTTTCACCTGACACTTCTATACCTTCCCATGGTTCACTTTCCACATCACCTACTCCTAGTCCACAACATACCAATCCTCTCTTACCTTCGACTGATTTTCGGATATCTACCACCCCACTGCCTACTAGACCCTCATCCGACGTTGCTGTCCCACGTTCGCCACCTGCTCATCCTATGCAGACTCGGTCCCTATCAGGAATTGTTAAACCTTGAACATTGTTTAATCTTACAGCTTCCACATCTCCATCCCCGATTCCCAAATTCACGAAAGATGCACTCATTGACTCACACTAGCACCTTATCATGTGTGACGAGTATGATGATTTAATTAAGAATAACACATGGGAGCTCGTACCTCGTCCTCGTACTACTAATATTGTTCGGTCTATGTGGATTTTTCATCATAAAGTTTGATCTGACGATTCTTTTGAGTGTTATAAAGCTCTTCTTGTAGGTGACGAAAGCTCTCAACATGTTGGCGTGGATTGCACCGAGATATTTAGCCCTATGGTTAAACCGGAAACAATATGAACTGTTCTCAACATTGTTATTTCTTGATCATGGCCTATTCACCAACTAGATGTAAAAATGCTTTTCTCCGTGACAACCTCTCCAAGACTATCTATATGCATCAACCATAGGGTTTTCGCAGCACTACTCATCCAGATTACGTGTGTCTCCTCCGGTGATATCTATGTGGACTCAAGCAGGCTCCTCGGGCATGCTACCAGTGGTTCACTGATTATGTAGCCACTATGGAATTCTCTCACAGAAAATCCGACCACTCGCTTTTCATTTATCGTTGTGGCACCGATATGACATTTCTTCTTCTATATGTCGATGACATTATCCTCACCACATCGAGTGACTTGCTTCACATGTTTATTATGGAGTGCTTAGCCTCCGAGTTTGCCATGACGGATCTTGGTCCTTTGTCTTACTTTCTAGGCATCGTGGTTACTCATCATTCAGGTGGCCTGTTCTTATCCCAATAGAAGTATGCTGAGGAAATCATTCATCGGGCTGGTATGGGTTCCTGTTCTCCGTCGTCCATACTAGTTGATTTAAAGGCCAAGCTGAGTGTCTCGGCTGGTGAACCATTCTCCAATCTATCGATGTATCGAAGTCTTGCAGGGGCTTTGCAATATCTTACCTTTACCCGTCCCGATATTGCATATGATGTTCATCAGGTGTGCCTTCATATGCACAATTCTCGTGTTGGTCACATGGGGGACCTTAAGCGTATCATTCGTTACATTCAGGGATCATTGCATCTTGGACTTCACTTATATGCCTCTCCCTTAATGAATCTTGTTGTCTATACCGATGTAGATTGGGCAAGTTGTCCTGATACTCGTAGATCCACGTCTGGATATTTCGCGTTTCTCGGGGATAATCTTATCTCCTGGTCCTCTAAACGACAACCTACAGTCTCGCGTTCCAGCACTGAGGCAGAGTATCATGGAGTTGCTCAAATGGTGTCTGAATCCTGTTGGGTTCGCAACATTCTCTTGGAGCTTCATTGTCCAGTATCTCGGACCACTCCGGTCTACTGTGACAACATCAACGCCATATACATAGCAAGAAATCTTGGTGCACTAAGCACATTGAGCTTGATATTCATTTTGTTCGGGAAAAGATTGTTCGTGGCCTTCATGTTTCTACTCGCTCTCAGATTACAGACATTTTTACCAAAGGATTACCTCACATTATGTTCGTCGATTTTCGTGATACTCTAAACGTCTGTAATCCTCCCGTTCTAACTAAGGGTGTATGTTAACATATATGATAGAAAATGTGTTGTATTTGAATATATTGATCCTTATCATTATATTTGACCAAATGATAAACATGTACATGTATACGATAAACATAAAGGAATGGAATAAGATTCATATAAATTTCCAGTAGAATAAAACCTAATGAGGAAAGTCGGTCCCCTCCATGAGCACTGGTTTCATCCTCTAATTAGGGAGATAATTAAAACAAAATAATCTGACCGTCTTTATTATACTTTTATATTTCTCATTATATTACACTGTATAATCGGTTCCTATTATTTCAATTTTATGGATAAGCTATGCTTATAAAATGGAACATGGAGTCTCCGATCAATTTAAAAAAAGAATATGTTTACACAACACATAGAGAGAGATCCCAAGTAACGACAACTCTCTCCTAGTCGGCCATTTCTCTCTCTCTTGCCGGCCAGCGCTTAAACCACCCTTCTTCTCATTGGATGCATGACTCATTCATCTCTCCACTTTTGTTATTAAACCCTCAATCCTTCATTATCACACACCCTCTTCCTTCCCACTTTATTGGTTTTCCATGGCAAAGATCTCGCAAAAAATCCAGAGAAACACAGCTGCAAAGAACACCGTGACCACCACCAAGGCCAAGAGAAGCCGCAAGTGCGTCCCTCGTGACTCGCCGCCCCACCGTAGCTCCATCTACCGCGGCGTCACCAGGTCGGTTCATTCATGATATTATACTACGACGGTTGGTAGCCACCTTGCTTCTTCTTGAATCAAGACATTCTGATTCCTTTTATATAGAATCTTGTCTTATTAATAAATTTTCAAATTTATCATAAAAAAAGTATATACTGCGATTGGTTCTCAACATGATATATCATTTTTAACTTACTGATCCAACCCTAATAGAGCTTAATTAATTATATGATCAGGCACCGGTGGACCGGGCGATATGAAGCTCATTTGTGGGACAAGAACTGCTGGAACGAGTCTCAGAGCAAAAAAGGAAGGCAAGTATATTTAGGTGAGTTTCAATTTTATTCAAAAATGACAATACTAAATATCAATAATTGAAATTACTGTATACGAATGTTCATTTAATTTGGGCTGTTAATGTTATTAGGAGCTTATGATGATGAACAGGCTGCAGCACACGCTTATGACCTGGCTGCATTGAAGTATTGCGGACAAGATACAGTCCTCAATTTCCCTGTAAAAAAAATTCAACTATTTTCATCTTTATATATAAAATTTGAATTCGTGCAAGTTAAAATTAATTAAAACAATTGCAGCTCTCATCGTACCAAGAAGATCTAAAAGAGATGGAGGGTGTATCTAAGGAAGAATATATCGGGTCTTTGAGGAGGTAAAAAATACGATCCTAGTGTGATGATCAAAATGTGCAAATCCTAATCGTTGTTTTTAACAGAAAAAGTAGCGGATTTTCTCGGGGAGTTTCCAAGTACAGAGGTGTCGCGAGGTAGTATTTAAAACAAATTTATCAAACACGTTTGTATTTTGTGTCTGGAATTTAATGTATCGTGAATTCATTTTCATATGTTATGTAGACATCATCACAACGGAAGATGGGAAGCTCGGATTGGCAGAGTATTCGGAAACAAATACGTTTATCTTGGAACATACGGTAATTGTAAATTTGATGAACTCATTCATGAAATGTAGTTGGTTAGGTATTAGATCACCAAACTTGGCCAGCTTATACTTGGCTACTATTTAAACATTCTTTCCGTTAAGGCCTCGTTTGGCATCAATTTTTCCAACTCTCAACCGAAATTGGAACAGCCTTAAATTCTCTCATTAATGTATTTTCTTCGTTTCCCATTTTACCCTCAACACTTTTACTCAGTTTACTTTTACGTCCGATTTGACAGCCACCCAAGAAGAGGCGGCCACGGCGTACGACGTCGCGGCAATCGAGTACCGCGGACTTAACGCCGTTACGAATTTTGATCTCAGCCGTTACATTAAGTGCATGCGTCCTGACAACAACGAGGGCGAATCGTGTCTCTCCGACAAGGCTGTGGTGACTTCGTCTGAGAGCCCCTCAACTCCGGCGGAGACTGAACGGCCTCGCCGGAGCTTTCCCGACGACATACAGACGATCTTTGACTGTCACGATTCAGGTAGCTTTGTGGAGGGAGACGATGCCATTTTTGGTGAACTGAACTCCTTGCTTCACCCATTTTCCACTGCGGCCTTGATGTAACAGTGTTGAGGAAAGATGAAAAATGGCCGGAGATAGTTCTTGGTTTTTCCTCTTAATTTCATGTTGTTGTATATGGAGGAAATGGAGAATTATTTGGTAACTGGTTTTCTGTTTATCTACCCATAGAAAACATTTGTTGATCTAATAAGACGATTCTACCTTTCAAATATCAATGAATTTTTTGAGCGAAAAATATTGTTTTATTAATTCAAAAGAAAATCAAGGAACCAGTTTAAGAGAATAATTACTCTTCAGAAAATTCATTGTATTGATTTTAGAACTACAATCGGTCTAAGTTTGATATTGGAACTGGGGCTGAACTTCAATAAACATAGTTCTAAAAACCAAAAAACCAACTCGATATAACCGAGAGTGCATGTCTGGTTGACGCTCAATTTTATGAAGACGACCATGTCTTTGTTGTAAAATGTGCGTTACATAATCAAGGATCACAGTAATTAGTGGAGGAAATCAGTTAGCAGATGCTAACCGTGTAGCAGGGGATGGACGCATAATTTCCTCCCCAACGTCCCGCTTCCTTGCAGATGCTTAATTGGATCTAACGAGATTGCATAACAGACGTTGCCCGATTGTATAGGCTAAGAAAGGCATCTGATACCAAATTTCACCCATCCTTCAAACACAACAGCGCTGAGACTTAAAGACGCGAGAGAGAAGCATAAAGGCTTATATGAGCAAGGCCATAAAACTCGCGAAGAACTTATACAATTACGACGATAATTTTAACTAAGACGTGACAAGCGTGACTAGAGGTTAAGGATAAGAGCTCTCAAACCTATCGAACAAAATAATAATAATAATAATAATAATAATAATAATAATAACAATAATAATAATAATAATAATAATCATAATAATGTTTTTAAAATCCATGATTAATTTCTTTATATTAATATTTATATTCAATGTATCAGTTAGAATACTTTTTTAGGGGAACCATAAGAAAAATCGGAAAACCTTGCTTCATGACTATATGTTTTGACTCATTCCGATGATATAATACCCTAGCTGTTTTTTTAAATCATAACAACAAAATTTCTCTTGTTTATAAAAAATACGGATTTGTCTGAATGAACTGTTTCGTTAAGTTCAGTTTCTTAAAGTCGAAAATACCTTCGACTTTTCGTTTTTAGTTCTAACGGTAATTTTTCTTGATCAAAAATAGAGGATATTATAAATTTAAAAATGTTCGCAAAATGCCAACATCTGAGTATCGAAATGAAATTACAATAAAATAACAAGAACTGAATATGAAATTTGCTCTTGGACCTAGATGTTGATTGCACAGGAGAACTGCGGTTCTAACGGTTATATAATTTTCATTTTGATATAAAAGTAGTTAAACTCATTACAATTAACTAATTAATCTTAATACAGCTAATGACTTCAACTATTTAAATAATCAATTCCTTAAAAAATTACTTATTTAATTACATTTACTATTTTTCTCTCTGCTAGGGTTTGAGAGTCTAGCTGTTGCTCATCCTCCATGGCTATGGTAATTGCCATAGCCTATGCCATGGTTTTTCTTCTCTTTCCTTCCTAATCTCTTTTTTACACTTTCCCCTTATATCCTACGAATTTTTCTATGTTAGGGATTCTTTCAAGTCATCCCTAGCTACCGCGACGTTGGCCGCCTCCAGCCATCAACGGAGCATTTCCTGATTTGTCTCGGTCTTTCCTCTGCCCCAGGGGTTACCGTTTCTACAGCCGTCGTTCCTGATGTTGTCGTTGCCGTCCTTGAAGCCGTCGTCGCCTCTACTGCTGTCTTCGTCGTCTCTGATGTCGCCGCCGTCCCTAGAGGCGTCCCTGAAGTTGCAGCAGCTGGCGCGCCCTCCTCCCTAGCCGCAACCGCCGCAACCGCATCGTCTCCTCTCACGATTATGACTCTGGCTAATCAAAAGGGTTTTAGTTATTTTGTCTGAGTTTGTCTTTGCAGGATCAATGCCTATTGAGCAGAGAATCAAGGACTTCTCCATCACCATTACTGTTGAGGTCCCTCATGATCTCCGGTGCCCCGTTTCTCCTTACTGTCTGTGACAGTTCTGATATGAAAAGGCTCTGTGAACCACTGTTCATCCATACTGACCTTGTCATGGTCGAGGAGCATGTTCCTCGATGCACAACAGTGTAATCGATTATCGGTTTGAAGTAATGAAAATCTGCACCTTTCGCTTAAAAACTACATTCACTCGATATTAACTCTTTCATTTTTTTTATTAATTCTTTTTTTCACTAAGTTTTTTATATTAATATTCATTAAATCTTATTTTGTCACGCCCCAAATCCGGCTTTGACCGGACTCGAGACGTGAACTAAAGTGGTAATAGAACAATATTAATAAAGGAAAACTAATAGCATATAAATCCGAAATTTAGGTCCAAAACATGATAAAATGCCACGAGTCAGATGCTCAGATCGAATAAATAAACAGATTTC
This sequence comes from Erodium maritimum, assembly GCA_963921825.1. NCBI lineage: Eukaryota > Viridiplantae > Streptophyta > Magnoliopsida > Geraniales > Geraniaceae > Erodium > Erodium maritimum. The sequence goes on along the minus strand of OY997588.1, from coordinate 144,486,308 downwards.
AGTACAAAGGAGTACGCCACTACTAAGTAAACCTCCAGACTCTCACTGAGCATACCGAGCTCTGAGACGTCCTCTAGACCGTCTCACCATCAAAACCTGTAAAACAGTAAAAACAAAGGGGGTGAGCTTATGCTCAGTAGGAAAAAGTAGTAAAGGGAAAATGACTTTTGTTACGTTACCAGGAATACCCGATTGATAACTCTTACTCAAAACTGACAGTCAAATAGAAAACAACAGAAACAAAACAACATCGATAAAAGCACTGAACTGAGGAAACATGCGAACAACGAAACATGATGTCACCAAGACCGCTACAAACGTTACTCGGAGTCAATAACGCACAAACACAAAACAAGTATTTAAGACAATTCGATCACAAGTATAACTCAATAAATATATCGTACCGGAATACCCCTCGGTCTAGATATCTTCCCAGAAACGCACATCGGGGTAAAGCAAATAGTATATCATACCGGAAACGCACATCGGCCTAGATATCTTCCCGGAAATACCCTCTCGGGGTAAACAACCATACGTCCTACCGAAAACGCACACCGGCCTAGACGTCTTCCCGGAAACGCACATCGGGGTAAACAACGCACTTCATACCGGAAACGCACATCGGCCTAGATGTCTTCCCGGAGCTACCCCCTCGGGGTACACAACCATATACCATACCGGAAACGCACATCGGCCTAGGTATCTTCCCGGAAACATACCTCGGGGTACACAAACAAAATCACACAATAACATACCAAACACAATGCAACGAACTCACATAATCACACAATAGCATACCAAGAACAATGCAACGAACTCACATACCAACAACTTACCGGCATAACTTACCGATCATATCACATCGGTCTATCACTCACCCGATCATATCACAATATAACCATTCAATTCACATTCATCACATTCACTCAATCGATCATATCAAGAACAAACATTCGTATCACATTCATATAACATGTTATGACTCTTTAAGTAATCAAAGAAGATAGTATGTATCAACGTTTAAGGACTAAAGACTACAATCAAGCACAATCCACAATCAATCCTAAGGCTCGACATGGCCATTCTACCAGCACAGCAATTCCCATAATTGAAAGCGGTTATTCTAGTGAATCACATCCTATATGCAAACTAAGACTCTTCCGGTTATTATTATCCTATATGCATACTATTAGCATTCTTTAAATTAAAAGTGGAGTTTACTACTCTTCCCTGCCTCGAAAGCAAACCAATATTAGCAGCGGACGACCTGGCTAGCTTCCTCCTCGTCCTCTCACGCGGTCCAAAGGCCTCCTCCTCCGCCGCGCTCGGGTCCAAAGTCTAAGATTACAAGCAATACAAGAATTAATGCTAATTCAAGTGTGGATTAAAGAGGGAATTATCTAAACTAATCCCAATTGCTCAATTTGGCGAAATGGGTCCGGAAGGCCCATTTTGCCCGAAATCGGGAAAACGTCCCTCGGGACTCCGAAAGTTTCCCTATTCGTGTCTATCCAATATAATTAATTTACTTGTTCCAAATCACTTAACGGAATCCAATTCCGGGGTCCAAGCCTTCCCAATTTCGCAATTAAAGTTTCTAATCACTTTTTCCTAACTTTCATGAATCACAACCATAATTCGTTCCGGGCGTGAAAACATCTTCCCGGGGTTCACCCACGATCGTCCAATTTACGAAATCACCAAAACCCGGCCATGTGGGCCCCACGGCCACACATGGCCGTGTATGGCCAAATCGGGCCGGCCAGTCACGGTTCAAGGTGGCCGGACCATGGTCGGTCCTTTCCAAGGATGGCCGAGCCATGGCCGGTCCTTTCCCTCTCCGGTGTCCGGATTCCGGTGACCGGCCGGAGCTCCGGCGAGCCTCCGGTCGCTGGAAAAATATCTAATTTCTCCAACAAGCTCCTAACTAGTTCTAGGTTCTCCAAATCACCATTTTTAAGCTTTAGAACTTCAATTTTCACCTCAAATCATCTAAAGTTTCAAGACCCAAGTGGGTTTCATCAAAAACTACTCAAACCAAGTTATCTTCATCATCTAACTCCACCTCTTCTTCACAAATCAACATTTAAGTCATCCAACACTCAAAACCCACTAGTTCAAGTCATCTCTACTCAAACCCACAACATTAATTTCATCAAATGAGAAAATAAAGCATATCAACCTCTTGGAAATGAAGAGATGAAGTAAATTTGAGAAGATTTGGTGTAGAAATGGTAAAAAAGGAGCCTCATTTCTCTTGCTTCTTCTTCAAGCTTCAAGAGAGTTTCAATGAAGTTTTAGTTTCTCTCTCTTCTAGCTAGCAAGGTGGTCGGCCAAGGTGAGAAAAATGCAGAAATTTTTGCCCCATGTGGTCTTATCCTCAAGGTGGAAATGTCTCTTTCGTCCTTTAGCCTCTCTCTCTCTCTCCTTTGTCCTTAAGTGGGGACCATTTGGTCTTTTAACCTCTTTTCTTCCCCTCCAAGCTAACATGGACATGTGTCCATGTGGGGACCACTCCTAACCCAAAATATCTCAGCTCTTATTATTTTATTCGATAATAATCTAAAATCGACCTAGTTTGACCCGAGTTTGACTTTTTCACAAAATGTGTCATTTGAAAGGAAATGACCCAACTAAGCTAATCGTAACGACGGCTAAGCTTTTTGGGTCCCGGAAAGGTCCCGAATGGCTCCCAGAGTCATCGGTTGACTTTTCTGGAAAAAAGTCAACTTTTGCCAAAAACCTCCGGATCGACCGGGGGCGGTTCTTACATATTTTCTATTAAATTTCGATAGCAAATTGATGAAACTTTGTTCCAAACCCACACGAATCCATCCATTGTCTCAAAATGAACCCAACAATTACCTAAATCCCGGATAAAAGAATTTCACAATTGATCAAACCACAAAATAGTCCAAAGTAGTCTAAATATCTAATATCTTATACAGATTTTATTAGTTTTCAACAATTTCAAATAGTCTATTGTTATGAATTGTAAAAAACGGTTAACTAGAGTTATGACGTGCAAAACGACATTTTGTTTAAGAATTGTCCCTACAATAATTGAACTCAAATCTAGATATGATAACACAATCTAATTCAAGCATGTGATGGCGAGACTATTTTGAAGATCTGAAATGAAAGATTGTTTCATGTGTACTTTATGTGGAGTTTGAAGAAAAAATACCAAGACAATACAGAAACCTACTTTTATTCGAAATTTAATATTGGATCATGGGATAGGAATTGGGTGAAGGACACAAGAATACAAAACTGATGCAGTACCACCAGAATAATTGCGGCAATTATATTGTAGCAGCTGGCTTGCTAGGCTGAGATGGTTTGAACTTTGAATTGCACCCAAAATGGAGGCTTTCAAATCTGTCCTTGCATCTCAGACACTGACTCGACTGTTATGTCCTACACGCATTGAGCCTCAAGGACGTTAGTAGTTGGGAACTACCGTCCAATAATTTCTGCACACTGTTTTTGACTTTCACTTCCATTAAAGCTTCTTAGTTCAGGTACTGTCTCAGTAAACAAACCCATGATCAAACAATTCCATGCTATCATGGGACATGTCACATGATAAAGAACACTACCTTCAGCACAGTCAACTACTCTTGAAGATTTTGTATATATTAACCTTCAACTATTCGCGATTTTACGACAACAAACTGTAGATGACGTTAACGTTGAGATCATTTTACGTCAAACTGACCTGTTGCAACACAATTCAAAGTTTATTTTGCTTGTTTCCACGACAAAAGGTGAGTTGCAGTCAATGTCCTAATAAAGTCTTGTATATATTGGATGTATAAAGATCCATGAACAAAAGCACATGCATTCACCAATGGCACTATCTAACGAATCACTACAATCTTGTAACATGTCTATGTGCACATGGAATGACTAGGTCGAAATAAAAGTTGAGCATGAAATATTACAGAATGATTTTCAAATTTCCCTTGGTAGCGGCTGTGACATCCTTCAAGTGACACAAGGCTTTTTCTGTTCCGGTCAAGCCTGAGCATGTGTCTCTGGATCCTAAAGTTATAGCAAAGTAGAGATAAACAGTGCAGAGGAAAGCTAGGAGAGTGAGGGCTGTTAGCAAGAACCGATGCCTATGGACAAGCGCTGAGAAGCTCCCAAACTCGAACTTCTTCAACGGTGCTGACCTCCGATGGGGACTTGCCATTAAGTTCTCGATAACCATAGTTGTAATATGCTAATCTTCCTCAACAAACCTGACAACTGGAACCAAATCGAGGATTAAGCATAGCAAAAACATGTTAAGAGAAATTGAAGTATAGGCCAAACCAAGAGAAGTTATGACTTGTTAATAGCATTGAGATTGCAGTAAAATTTGCAAATAATGATCAGCAATGTTAAGAGCTATATCCAACATAAGGGGGCAATTATACAGAATTTATGCATTGAACCATAAAAACCTTTCAAATCTCATCCTATTCCTCATAATGATGAAGATTAATCTATGAAATTAAAAAATCAAATTTTGAGATAAATGGGTAAGGCAAGGAAAGAATCAAGTGCTAGCCTCAAACGATCACTATTTGACCCACGAAAACAAAATCACAAAAAAAGAATAAAAACATTAATTCTACAAATACCCACAATCCAAATCTTAGAGAAGAAGAGGCCACAAAAACACAATAGAAGGACAAAACAACTAAGATTGAATCAAAAACAGCAATTGAGAAGGAAACAAAAAGAGGAGAAACTTACAGTTGAGGAAAATGGGAGAAAACGAGAAGCGGCTCTGTTTTTGTCTACAATTTGATTTCATTGTCCTAAAAATGGGGTTTGGGAAAGAGATGAGGGCTGTCTTCTTTCTCGGCCTCTGATGGACTCGGAGCCATCACGGTGCCGCACTCTCACAATTATGGATTCATGGATTTTTAGATTAGGAGATGGAGTGGGACTCTTAAGGATATAATTAAATTAGATAATTACATCTATAAATTCTGTATTTAGTTTTTTTTTTCATTAAAAAGTATCGAGATTTTATTAATAATAATAAAAAAAAACATCATCATGCTGTATGAAGCTCCAATTTCTTTTTACAAAAAAAAATCCTAGAACAATTGAACGTCATAAACGGCATGGAAAAAGCTATATAGACGAACTGAAAGTAAATTAAGACGAAACCAACGAATACTGTTTAAGGTGTTGTCTAGACGCTGCTTACTCTATACAGTGACACCGAAAGTTAAATCTGTTATTAGTTTCAACGAGAGGAGAGCGACGATAGTAGATGTGATTAAGGGATCCCTCCCCGTAAAAGTCCCTGAATCCTTTGGAAGAAGCCCTAAATCTTCGCTCACTAATAATTAACCTTGCAAAAAGGAACAAAACATGAAAATAAAACATAACCAGTCGGGGCCGATGGCAAATGCCAAAGAGGAGATACACCGATAACGGCTTCAATGGCGGTTGCAGAGACGGCGGAGACTACTCAGAATAAGGGATTCGAGGCGGGGATGAAGACTGATGTTGAGGAGCAAACGAAAACCATCGAAATTACAGAGAGGGCCGAAAATAAGACCGGAGACATATTGATGGTAAGGGGAGCCAACAACACGATGATTAGTGGCTGCACAATATAAACGTTAAGAGGACGATCAGACTTAGACCAGAAGTTATGACAACAACTTTAAGCAACATCAACCGCCTGCACTACTAGCTCATAAACCCTATTAGAAAACATTGAGCCCTTTTTTGGTCCACATTTGAACAATATTAATCCATATTTAGTTTGATTGAGCAATCATCAATTCGTCGACTGAATTTAAAATTTATGGATTTTGATTGAGCAATCATATTGAAGCCGATTGAAAAATATAATTAAATGCACTAAAAAAGAAAAAAGATAATTCTAGTTTAAATATCAGATTAGATTATGTACATAATTTGGGTCGGTCAATAAAAAGTCAAAGTCAATACAAACCAAAGCTTATTCGATAGCAATTTCCAGAACAATCGACCCGACCCGGAACGGTCAGCGCCAAATAACAGAATAAGTCAATTTGGACACGCGCTGTGTCTTTAGCCAAAGCACAATACATTCTCGGCACTCTCGAGCTAAAAGCGATTCTCTTCCTCACCTTATCGATCGGGTAAAATTTGTTTCCGGATCTAATTCATCTTTCCTTTGGTAAGATTTTGATCGGCTTTCTTGCGGTTCTCTCGTAATCTCCTCTTTTAATTTTGCATCCTTTGGTTTTAGGGTTACGAAATTTAGATTTTTGGTGTTGTTGTTTATGAAAATTCTCAATAGGTATGTTCCCCAAACAGCGGTTTTGGGATCATCTTCATATCCTCATGATGTAGATGGATTTGATGATTATGTTTTTCACGTGTAATTTTTTGGTTGATTGTGTTTTCTATGATCACGATAATGAATATTATCGGTGTCAATGTTAGGGTTGTGACTGGGTTTTCCGGATTCTGTGTTGCAAGATTTTCTAATTATAATTTGTATGTTTGGTGATTGGTGCATTAAACTCATTTTATGTTAGGTATCAGTATGATCAAATAGTCTATCATTATCATAGAATTGGAGTGTGAAGATAGTTTAGTTTATGATACGGTTTACTGATTTTTGTTTATATCTCTGAATTTTTTATGCAGATCTTCAATTGGTGGGTTGATTATCAAAGAATATGTGGGCAGCTTCTTGCCTAGCGTCATGCTGTGCAGCATGTGCCTGTGATGCTTGCAGGACAGTGGTGTCTGGAATTAGCAGGCGCTCAGCCAGGATTGCATATTGTGGCCTCTTTGCCCTCTCTCTCATTGTTTCATGGATTCTCCGTGAGGTTGCTGCCCCTCTCATGGAGAAAATTCCCTGTAAGTCTTTTAAATTTTCCTACTTAGTGAACTGGCAACGTGTCTTGTATCATATCTTTGACCATGTAAAGCCTTCTTTTAGTCGTTCTTCATGAATATCTTACATTTGGAATTTTCCTTTGCTATCATTTTTTTCTCCATCACCTCCTTCGGGTTGCAAAGATTTCTTTTACCAGCTAAATAAACAAAAAGCCTATAGATATCTGATATAGCAAATAGCAAGAGCAATATGTATATATTCAATTGCTTGAACGTATACACTTCTTGTATGTTTGTGACGCTGAACGGGTCAGATAGTGTAAATTGATCATAGTTCACTTGCTAAACAAAATAATGGCATTGATAATGACAGCCCTAATCTGTTTGTGATTTGATCGAAGTAATCAACTTGAGTACATCCTCATTGACATTGAAAGATTGTACTGATCTTGTATTAATGATTGATGCAGGGATTAATCATTTCCATCAGACTCCAAACAGGGAATGGTTTGAAACAGATGCAGTGCTGCGGGTTAGCTTGGGGAACTTTCTCTTCTTCACCATTCTGTCTGTTATGATGATGGGTGTGAAAACTCAGAAAGATCCTCGTGATAGTATACACCATGGGGGTTGGATGATGAAAGTTATTTGCTGGTGTCTTCTTGTTATCTTTATGTTCTTCCTTCCAAATGAGATCATCAGCTTCTATGGTGAGTAGCTCTTTCAACTAGTGTTGTATTATATTTTGTGCGCTGTGCCTTACATTTTCCTTTTCTTAAGATACTTCGGTTAGAGTTCTTGGCATATTCTGGTGTAAGCATTCTGTCATTCTATAGATTTGAAGAGTTCGGTAATATTTTTGGTTTGAACATGATTTCATCCCCCAACAATCTTTGGGAAATGATTTGATTGTTGATTTTTGAAGCATATAGATTTGTTATGTATGTTTGTTATAATTTGTAGGCCTTCATGCAGAAGAAATTGATGAATTTATTAGGGTTAAAGAGTCATATCGTAAGATATTCTTATGATCAACAGTGATATAATTTCTCATATTGTGCATTTTTCTATGACATTCAATGTTAATTGGGATTGAAGGAGGCTATAAAGCTATTAATAGATGAGGGTAGGTAAGATGGAAGCCCTGATGTGGACTTATGGTAAGCCTAGGAAGGATAAGTTTAGAATGGGGCTGTTTTGGCCAAGAGTTGAGTAGCTTCGGGTGAAAGTAAGATGAGGGAAACTAGCCCAAGCTGGTTCAGACATGTGCAAAGCTTAGAGGTTTATGATCTCAAAAGGGAAGTTCAGAGAATTCAGTTAGGACAACTAAATGGGAGCATGTGTGAGGTTAACATATATGCAGGAAGAAAAGAGTTTCTTGTCATCTCTTTGGGCTATGCTAAAATGGTTTTGGTGTTTTTTTCGTACTTCGCTGTTGTGGAGGAATACCACTGACTTTTAAGATTGTGTTTTGCAGAGACAATATCAAAATTCGGCTCAGGAATGTTTCTTCTTGTTCAAGTTGTGCTTTTGTTGGATTTTGTTCATGGGTGGAATGACAAGTGGATTGGATATGATGAGCAATTCTGGTCAGTCTTAACCTTTTCTTTTCTATTACCCCTGTTGGTTTATATTTTTTTCAAGTTACTTTATATAACGTATAATCAAATGTAATCATCTTATCTTCTTATTTTATTGTTGCAGGTACATCGCTTTGTTCGTTGTTTCACTTGTTTGTTATTTGACAACTTTTGTCTTTTCTGGACTTCTCTTCCATTGGTTTACTCCATCTGGACATGACTGTGGGCTCAACACATTTTTCATCGTTTTCACTTTGATTCTTGCGTTTATCTTTGCTATTGTGGCATTGCACCCTGCAGTAAGTTTTCAACACACCCTTTGCTTAACGTTATCATTATCCAGTTTGCATGTTTGTGAAGCTACACTATCATTTAGTAGATAATCTTTATGAATGACTCCTGCACAAATGCTAAAAATAGTATAAAGACATGTCAATATTTCTTTTATCAAATTGCTAAAAATAGTTCGTTTAGTCTTTCATTGGCAACCAATACCTGATTGGCCAAGTGATTGATATTCGTTTCCAAAACCAGGAGTCTCGGGTTTAATTCCTATGGGTTGCAGTATCGCTTGTAAAAAAAACTCACTGACATTATTCTTCACTGTGATTTCATGGTTGACTGCATATAATCCCAATTTATTTTCATATCATGTTGATGCAATACAGGTAAACGGCAGCATTTTGCCTGCTTCAGTGATATCTGTGTACTGCATGTACCTCTGCTACAGTGGGCTTTCCAGTGAACCGAGGGATTTTGAGTGCAATGGCCTTCACAATCATTCAAAAGCCGTTTCCACAGGAACCCTCACTCTTGGTCTGATTACTACCATCCTATCAGTTGTCTACTCCGCTGTTCGTGCCGGTTCTTCCACAACCTTGCTTTCCCCCCCAAGTTCACCCCGTGCAGGTAAACTTAAAACTTCCTCTTAGCCTTGTTTTAGAAGGACAGCATTTCAAATCTTACATATCCATACAAGTCTGGTATATATCTTGGTCTCATGTTTTCTTCGGTGTAGGTAAGCCTCTGCTTCCAATGGACAAGGTGGATGAGCACGAAGAAAAAGACAAGGCAAAGCCAGTGTCGTACTCTTATTCCTTCTTCCACATCATCTTCTCTCTTGCCAGCATGTATTCAGCAATGCTTCTGACAGGGTGGTCAGCCTCGGTTGGGGAGAGCGGGAAGCTGGTGGATGTTGGATGGCCATCGGTCTGGGTTCGGATCATTACTTCTTGGGCAACTGCTGGTCTCTACATCTGGTCTCTGATTGCTCCTCTTCTGTTCCCGGACAGAGAGTTCTGAGTCTCTGGAGTAGGTTCCTCGTCCTCATAAACCTATGATTTGCATGTGTTATACATTCCCGAATAGGTATGGATGATTGTGTATATGCTATGTATTTGTCTCTGTTCGATTGAAGATTGAAAAAGAAATTTGAAAGGATTGGGATCAACAGATAACTCGGTGTGTTAATTGTGTTTTTTTTTAATGTACTTATTCAAAAGTAATGGCTGGTCCGAGATATATTTATTATTATTTCTATAATACATAAAAATTAAATAATCTTTACAAATGGTGTCTGATAATGGGTTTTATCCATTATTTTCTCGGGTATTTGCCTTTCCCTAGGCAATAAAACATGATATAATGAAGGGTAACTGTAAAACTTAATCATTTCTTTCATTAACAAAAGACTAAAAATAAAAATATTTTGGACACCCTGAATAAATCATGCCAGGTCCTGCGTCGCGGGTCTCGTAGAAACACACACCATCTACATTAACAGACGGACCACCATCATTTTCAGTTGTTCCCGAAATGTTTAGAATAAAGACCAGTATAATAACATTGAATTAGCAAGAATTTTGAATTTTGTATTTCTATCAAGTCTCTGAACCAATTCGATTGCATTCCTCTGTTTTGCTCTTCCTCTACCATCCATCACCCTGCTCAAGTCCAACTCTAGAACATCCTCTACAATTACGACCTCCTCTTCCAAGTACCTGTGCTTCACCGTTAAAAGTTAACATTTATCATTACGTTTTGTTAATTCAAATGTTACTAGATAAAACCAAATGAGATTATGGTAATACATGATTACCGAACATGTTCCTAATAGAAAAAAAAGAATTCACGTGCAAAACAAAAGAGCATGAGCAGAAGAGCACAGGTGGCTGTGGCGGGGTTTCCATGCTATATAAAACTCTCACACAGCTCCATCGGCGATCCGATTGCTCCGCTTTCTCTCTCCTTCCTCATCAAAAAAAAAATCTCCAACTTTCTCTCTCTAGAAAAAAAAAGCTCACGAGAAAGCGGAGACAAACAAACCTCGTCATAATCATCAATGCCATTTCTCTCTCTCTCTCTAAGCGAGCAACCTCCAATCGTCATCTGATTGCTTCTCCGATCCATGGTTATGAACAAAAACTGAGTTATTGATTCCGATTTTGGTTTCTGGAAGCTGCATTTGCTTTGGAGTTTCTATTTTATGCGATTTAGCCGTTGTGTTGTTTTGCGGCGGCGGTGCAGATAACAACAATGGAGAAGAGGAAGTATCCGATAGGCCCCGAGCATTATGACCTCTTCGAGGAGGTTGGGCAAGGCGTCAGCGCTTCGGTCCATCGCGCTCTCTGCAAGGCCTTCGATGACATTGTTGCTATTAAGATTCTAGATTTCGAACGCGAGAATAGCAATCTGGTATGATAATTTTGCAATTTATCTCTTAAAGTTCTGTTTGGTTTTATAATGATTTCAAGTATATTTTGTTCAATCAAATGTTTATAAATTGGGAAATTTTTAGGATGGAAAAAATTGGTTTAGTGGAGGTGATCAGCATAAGGATAAAGTTTGAGGTATGAACCACATGGGGTTTCGTATTTGATTATTTGATGTTTGGCATGTTTGGAGTATAACAATGTTGGGTATAGCGAAAATGAATGCGTATCAATTGATTACCTAGCTTTTTGAAGATGTTATCTATTTCATTCTAGATCTAGTTCGTCGTAACTGCACTATTGCACAATGTAAAATTGTCTTATAGAGGCGGAGGAGGATGCAGTATGATTATGTTGGTGGTGTGTTTCTAGTTTTCTAGTTTAGAGGATTGCTTCCAGCTTGCTGCAGTTTGTTTCCAAATGTCAAGATTAGTTAGCTCATGTGAATATTAATAAAATGTATTTAGTCTAAAGTATTGTTTTTAACTGTTTCAGCTCTGAATGTGGTTGATGAAGTAATTACTTCTTTTTTTGACTCTTTGTTCTACGTCTCTACAGAGTAGCATTTCCCGTGAAGCACAGACAATGGTCTTGATTGATCACCCTAATGTTCTCAAATCTCACTGCTCCTTCGTCAGTGATCATAACTTGTGGGTTGTTATGCCCTATATGTCTGGTGGTTCGTGTCTCCACATGTTGAAAGCTGCACATCCAGATGGTTTTGAGGAGGCGGTAATAGCAACCGTATTGCGGGAGATACTGAAGGGCTTAGAGTATCTTCACCATCACGGACACATACATAGAGATGTCAAAGTGAGTACTGGATCCTTTTCTGTATTTCACAGGTTTTCATATTCAGCTCCATTTGTGCTTGGTTGTCACTCTCTGATTTGCTTTTCATGGAGGCTGAAGCATGTCATGCTTCGATTTTCAATTTGTAATATATCTCCTGGCGTGACCTCTCTTTAGTAAGTTATTTGCTTTAATATCTGTATACTATTGATCGCTGTAATAAGAACTATAGTTCATTATTGAGTATGTTTATCTTGTTCCCATGATTGTGCTATAGCAAATGCTTTCAAAACTGGTCCAGTGACTGTAAGGTTTCTGTTGTTTTGGGGTAGAAAGATTAATTTGGATTTCCCGGTTGAAACTTCTGCTAGTATTTCACTACTAGAACTATTCCTCTTAATGTGCGTAGTGAGGTTGTTTGTTGAAGAGTAGCAAACAGAGAAGAAACTACTTTAAAGTTCACTATTCGTCCTCTAGTAGGTTTTGTGCTCGTTCATTTTGTTTTACTGGTTCCTTTTCTTTTTTGCAACATAGACCACCTTATCATATATATTTTCTAATCATAAATCAGTGTGTTTGATGGAAGGAATTGAATATATAGTTTCATCATCTTATTGAGCTTTTCTTTTCAAATTCATACATAGGCTGGGAACATTCTCATTGATTCACGTGGTGCTATCAAGCTGGGAGACTTCGGTGTGTCTGCATGCCTTTTTGATTCTGGTGACAGACAACGCACAAGGAATACATTTGTGGGGACTCCCTGTTGGTATGATTTACTAATATGCACACATAAATATTCCAAAATTTTGTGTTGCTTTTCCTTGGCACATTCATGTCATATAATAATGGTCTGGGTATACTCCAATGCATGGCCTCCCAACATGAGCATATAATCAAGTAATCACATTAGCAAATACTTGTACCCTTGTTTGGGAGTTTCAACGATATCAGAAGCTGCATTGTCAAATCTAATTTTTTATTATGTAATGTTCTATAATCAAGGCAAATCTTGTATTTTTCTTTGCAGGATGGCACCTGAGGTTATGGAGCAATTACATGGTTATGATTTCAAGTGGGTGATTGGTTTCTGGAGTATTTTGTTGTCTCACTTGATTAGGTAGCACAACTTTAATATTTGATTGACAACTTCCCTGTAGAGCTGATATCTGGTCCTTTGGTATAACTGCTTTAGAGCTTGCTCATGGCCATGCTCCTTTCTCAAAGTATCCTCCAATGAAGGTACATAGGCTTAGTAATACCGAACACTTCCTCTGTAAAATACCTGGTTTTTATTGCAACCTAAAGCAAATATACTGTTGACAGGTTCTGCTTATGACCTTACAAAATGCTCCACCTGGACTTGATTATGAGAGAGATAAGAAGTTTTCTAAGGTATGCTCTCAACAATAAAGATTACTGTTACAAAAATGAAGTACCAACAAATGTTGGAGGTAAAGAACTTGCTTTAAGCAAAGTCTCAGGTTCATGTCTTGGGTACATACAGTTGTCTGTCGAATTTTGTTGTTGTTGTAGAAATCATGTCAGATATTTTATTGGTTTTTCTTCTCTCTCCAGTCTTTTAAGCAGATGATTGCTAGTTGCTTAGTAAAGGATCCTACAAAACGACCTTCTGCAAAGAAACTGTTAAAGCATTCCTTTTTTAAGCAAGCTAGGTCAAATGATTACATAAAGCGGACACTTTTGGATGGGTTGCCTGATCTTGGAGATCGGATTGAGGCACTGAAGGTAGCATGTTATATTCAGACAATAAGTTCATCTTTTTGTGCCTTGAAGACTACTATGTTTATTTCTAATACGTGCTTGAAATGATGATATATTATTGATGTTGAATCATATAGAGAAAGGAAGAGGATATGCTTGCACAAAAGGAAATGCCAGATGGAGAGAAGGAAGAAATCTCACAGGTCACACCTTTTTATATATCTACTCTTTTCAATGGATCTTTTACGTCTTTTCTATCAAAAGTGTTGGTGTATTTTTGAGTTTATCATGGCCACATTTTTAATTTGGTAGCTTTTTAGTTGTCTTCTCATTCATCCCAAAGAATCAAAGGTTTCTTCTTCATAATTTATTATTTTGCTTGCTTGTATCAAAAACATGAAAACATGAATGCATGCTTGTCGCCAGACTGCTCCTTATTTGTTCTTATGATCTAATGCAGAATGAATACAAAAGAGGAATTAGTGGATGGAATTTCAATATTGAAGATATGAAGTATCAAGCTTCCCTGGTACAAAAATGGTCCATCTTGTTTCCTTAGTGAAAATCATATCAAGCAGTAAAGGGGTTCTAGGCTTTCAGTTGATTATTTGCGTGATTCTTCCTTTTATCAGATTCAAGATGATTTTACATCTGATAGTAGTCAAGGAGGGAGTTCAAATTCTTCTTCTATTCTTTATGTAAATGAAAAGCAAGCACAACCTCATATGGTACAAGTTCCAGAGATTGCAGATATGGTATACTAATTCTAATTTTTTCCACCAAATGAAGACACTTTATTTTGATGGTTCTTTTCCATTTTCATGTTGTTATGGTCTTGGGTCCCTAATGATCCAGTACTTCACAGGAAGATGGTAATATAGGGCAGACTCAACCAATTCCATTGATCGACCCAACCAAGTATGGGTATTTTGCTTTGGTTTTGATATTACATTACTATTTCATTGTTCGTTAATTTTTAATCCACTCAGTAGTAGTTTTCAAAGCCTTGTAGATTCCATGCTAGAACCTACCAGTTGGGAACTTGTCTACTTTAATTTTTTCTAATTAAAAACATGCTTCAATTTCTCAGAGTTGGATATGATAAGTCTGATGACGACATTAGCACTGCTAGTTCATGTAATGACCTTAATTTTTCACGAAGTTGTTCACCCCGTCAAGGTGATCTTATTGAGAATAATCTTGGTGAAAAGATTGATATGGAAATGGGGAAGTCTATGGATGTCATTTCCATGCATTCTCATAATACTACCTCTAGCAATGGGGCAACAACTCCTATCACAACAGATGATGCACATCCTAAACCATCTAAGTCATCAGGCAAGTACATATTATGTCAATTCAATTTGTATCTTCTGTTTTTGTAACCAGAGTGATACTGCAGCTGCAAGCAGTGAAGAGGTTGATGAGAAAGCAAAGGTGCAAGTTGTTCAGCAAAGAGGGCGTTTCAAAGTGACATCAGAGAATGTAGAATTGGACAAGGTAATGAGTTATTTGGGTCATAATTTTCCCTCTCTTGTTCAGAATGGAAATATGAACGGATCTTTCTCTTTTCAGGTGGTTCCAACTCCAATACTTCAAAAAAGCCACAGCATGCAGGTTTGTAGTACTGAGGTTAGCACGAGTGTGCCAAAAGTATCCATTGGATCTCTTATGTCTTTTTACATGAATTATGAAGATCTGCATCAATAGACACGAAATCTACAATCTTGAAGACTGAGCCACAAGCACTTTCTTTCTCTCTCACAAACTCATTCAGTCACATTGATTTTGTCCTCAGGCCAATATTGTGGGTTATGCAGGTGATCACACAACATCCCTTAATTTCTCTACCACCACCTTTACATCCACCAATTCTAAGTGAGGCTGCATCATCAGCTCTTTCTAGCAGTTCTCTTTTCCCGTTGTTGCACTCTGTTTTGCAGACAAATATTACTCAAAGGGTATGGATAGCCACATTATGTTAATTTCCTTGTGCACTAATCATGATTCCAAGTTTACAATTTGATTTGTTTTTCTGAACAGGAGAATATTCTAAATTTAATGAAGCGGGTCTCTACTTTTGACTCTTCAGGTGCAGGCACAGAATACTTTTGAATTTGCATGTTTTGCTCATATTAAATGATATTAACAGGCTCTTCTTTTCTCTTCTAAATTTTTGTTTTAATTTCAGCAAACAAAGCAGTTGATGGGGCGACTACAACTGATAAGTCTTCGGTATATAATCAATCCCTATAATCTTACAACACATTTAAGAATATGGCTAATAAACCAATGTGATTTGTTTTGGATATAGTGAGTAGTTTTTCCAAAAATATCCTTTACAGTCAATACTAAATAGTCATAACAACTTGTTTGAGAAAAGTTAGATTAGTATATGGCTAATATACTTATTTGATGATCAATAGTGAGTAGTTTTTCCAAAAATATCCTTTACGGTAAATAGTCATAACTTGTTTGTGAAAAGTTAGATAAGATAGTTATTGACAATGGAAGGAATGCTATATTGTTACTTCGGCAGTTCAAAGTCTTAGTTGCTTTCCCGTGCAGATTAACCTCCTTTCATATGCTAATCAATCTTGTAGATAAACTTTAGTCCTAGCTGAGTAGCCCCGATCAATTGCTCTTTATTTGTACTTCAAAACTCTATAGAAAGACCTAACCAAATCATTTATGTCTGATCAACTCAACTAAGAAAAGAAAATGCTTGTGATCAGTTGCAGCTGGAAGCAGCTCATGAGAGGGAGAAGGATCTTCTTAACGAAGTAACCGATTTGCAATGGAGGTAATGGATGGACATACATTAAATATATGTCATACGCTTATAATAATAATCCTCACATATCTGAAACCTGGTGTTCCACAACACAGGCTCATTTGTGCTCAAGATGAACTCCAGAAAGTCAAAACAGAGCATGCCCAGGTTTAACTTCTGATTCACTGTATATATTTGCAAACCCCGTGGAGTACAGATTCTAATCCCCAGGGTTTTAGGTATGATCAAATCCCCAAATTGGCATTTGGTTGGATGCAGAACAGACTCCCAATTCCCTAATGGCGAAAAAAGAAGCGAAGGATGCAGAACAGCAGCCTGTGGTACATAAGTAGTAACTATATCAGAAGTCTACTATTAATTATTTCAGATACTTGTTTTAAAGGGTTTGGAATATCACCACGCAGCTATTTTTGCCAAGTTGGGCAGATTCATTTATTAACAAGTATTAGTATTGTACATGACTAGCAAAAAAAGTAATTGGTTCCATATGTAAGTTGTAAATAGGCCACCATAAGAGCCTGGATGTGCTCGAAACATGTTGGTATAGGAATATGTATAAGCAATCTTGAATCTTAACCACCAGACCAATGATTCAAATACCTCATCACCTGACCCAATAATCAATAATAACCTCATAGTGTAGAAACATTTTTGTGTCGATCTGATATATATATGTCCAACATATAGCAAATTGATATTTTCAAATGGAACACAAGGAAGTTTTGTTCCTACTCATGCATCAACTATAACACTCATACAGAAAAAGAAAATTTCAGAATTCAAGTCTGGAACACATGTAAATCGAAGGCGATCCATCCACAGCTCATGGATCCTTGTTGCATCAGTTTCTACACATGCAATGGTAACTTGTAAGAAAATTGAAGCAAAATATGTAGGGTAGAGATAAGTTTCAGCATTGACTCCATAAAAGTATTGGAAGTGCAAGAACAGCAGTTGATATGCACAATAACAGTATGTGGTTGTGTAAAGTACTATAGAATGCAGTTTCTCAGATTGCATTATGTGGTTATTTTATAAGTGTATTTTAGGGAAGTATAAGGGAAAAAGCACTTACAAATACAGGTAACAAGTTGTATCTCAGATTGTGGAGTTGGAGCTGGAACTTGAGCTTCATCGGGAGCAAGTACAGGTTGAGGACCAGGTGGAGTAGAAGCCTGACCTGGAGTAGTTTGTACAGGAGCTTGAGGTGGAGCAGAAACACTAGCTCCTGAAGCAAAGCAACAGTTCCCTACCAGAAGCACAATAATAATCAGATAGCTTCAGTACGTCTGACAAAAGTAATTAAGATTCTTCATCTTTTGACCATGTATATAACTATATATATATTGAACAAGAGACTAGTTACCATTAATTTCCACACATATATTGAACTCTAATAGAGTCTTCTGGACTCTTGAATTTGAGAATTTCGGTTGATCTCAATCTGAATTGAGCAAGCTAAAATCTCTGCCGAATTTAAATTGAAATCGAGAGTCAACGACCCGCGAAGTGCAGGGTCGTCAGAAACTCACCTTTGTCTAGGAGACTTCAACAAAGTTATGGACGAGCTCCAAACTTGACAAACAAACAGGGGACAAAGCAGAGAGGATGAACCACATTTGGAATTTGGAAAGAGAGGGTCGTGGCTCACCTTCTGTGAGAACAAGTCTCTGCCTTTTAATCCAAACTCCATTGATGTATCTAATAGCTTTCTTCACATCTTCCTCAAACTCCAACTAAACTTCCTCACATTTCTGTTAGTGTCTAGAGGGATGATTATGGCGAGTACAGATCCGCAGTCGTCTAAGGTAGTGGACTATTATTGTGTTGAAGTTGAATCCGCATTCAACTAACAAGATTAGTCTTTTAGTCGTGAAAATTCAACCCGATATAAATGAGTCAGTCTTAAAGAAAATTTATTGAGCTTCCTCCAATAAAACGAACCTTTGACTCTAAATGGGTTTATAAAGTTAAATACCGTCCAAATGGAAGCAACGAGCGTTAGAAAACCCGCCTCCTTGCAAAAGATTACACTCAAGTAGAAGGGATTGATTACATTGACACACTTGCCCGTAACTGATTATTATATCAACTCGACGTCAATAACGCCCGCCTCCATGAGGATATGCAAGAGGATGTCTACATGAAAGTTGCGCAAGGCTTTTCTAAACAAGGGGGGCATCGAGCTTGTCGTCTACACAAATCCATATATGACTTAAAGCAAGCTTCACGTAACTGGAACCAGAAGTTCGCATAATCTATCACCATTCTTGGTTATAAACCTTCAACTGTAGATCACTCCCTTTTCATTTTTATTGTTCCTGGTTCACATTTGTGGTTGTCCTTATTTATGTGGATGATATCTTTATTATTGGAACTGATTCAACCTGTATCTAACAACTTAACGAACAATTGGATCGACAGTTCAAAATTAAGGATTTAGGAACCTTAAAATCTTTCTTGGTCTCGAAGTAGCATGTTTCACTTCAGGGATTGTCCTTTCTCAGAGGAAGTACACTCTCGACCTATTAGCTTTACTAGTTGAAAATCAATATCTCTTCCGCTCACCCAGCAACATAGACTCTCAGAAAACGATGGATCTCTTCGCCCAGACAATTGTCAACATTGTCGTCTATGGGACGCTTATTATACTTAACCATTATTCGACTAGACATTAGTTATGCAGTACACATCTTGAGCTAGTTCTTACATGTGCCTCAACAACTACATCTGGATGCCGCCTTTCATGTTCACTATTACCTCAAACGTAGTCCAGGCCAATGTTTGTTCTTCTCTACCAACAACAACCTCTCCTTTCGTGCATATTGTGATATTAATTGGGCGGGATGCCGAGACACTAAAAAATCTACCACTAGTTATATCATATTCCTTAGGTCGTCCCAATGGTTTGGTGATCTAAGAAACAAACTTTGGTATTCACGTTTATCGTCAGAAGCTGAATATAGAGCCATAACAGCCGTTAATCGATATATGATTTGGTCGCGTAAACTCCTCACAATCTCCAAGTCCATCATAGTAGAATTGTTCCCTTATTTTGAGATAATCACACAGCGACACACATAGCTTCAAATTCAGTCTTACATGAACGAACGAAGCACGTTGAGATTGACTGTCATTTCATCCAACAACTCCAGGCTAGAGTGCTCCGACCTCAATCGATTCTCAACCGCTAATAGCTTGCAAACATCGTCACCAAAGACTTGGGACGTGACAAATTCCGTGATCTTCTTCGCACGTTGGCCATTACTTACCTTCATGCTCCAACTTGAGAGGGTATTGATGATAATCTTGTATTGAAATCATTCTTGATCTCAATCACAACATTCTAGTTCCATAATTGATTCGCATCCTATTAGTAAATATTGTACTATTAGACAAATCTCTTATTTCCTTTTTTGATTGTAGTGACTCTGGTATAAATATATAACACCTTTGATCAATGAATTAATAAGTTGAGATACAGTACACTAATCGCTTTTTGTATATTGAGTAGTGACATTAAGTTCAAGAATATCAAAGAAAAGAATGTGAGACGGATTTAAGTATGCGTCTGAAAGAGGATGATGAGATTGCACAAAACAATATCGATAGAAAAAAGGGGGATCAGAAAGACGGAGGGAGAAGAAGAAATAAAATAGCATATCCTTCTCATATCACTTGTAGTCCATCACACACACCCATGGGGTCTCAGTGTCTATGCTATGAGGGAATTGTGGGGGAAGATGACTCTCAAAAGGGAATAATGGTATATATACATATATAGTAAGGCTTAAAACAAGCCATAAACATATTCTTTCCACGGCATTATGAAGTTGTAAAAGAAATCCAGTACATAAACTAAGGAGAGTGAATAATTCTATTTTAGAAATGCATCATCTCTCAATCTAAGATACTAATTGCCTATAGAAATACATACATAACTTTATGCAAGTATATTCTCAACTAGTTTTATATGTTTGTCATGCTTCAAATATTCTCTTATAATTTTAAAAGATGGCTTAACTAAACCTGTTTTGATATTCCCAATACAACTAATTTCTCTTTCTCTCTCAGTCTCCGCTTTATAGCTTTGTCTTGAAATAGCTACAACAGAAATAAAACAAAACAATAGCATATAATAATTTACTCACCAAAAGCAGAAGCAGAAGCATAAACTCCACGAAGCCACCTCACCAACCAAATCCTATGGAACAGAGTATCGTTGTTGAACTGGAATTCGATGGAAGCCCCATCTTCGTAACCACCAGAAACAGAGACAGAGCCATCAGCCAACTTATACACTATCTCGATTCCCGCATGCTCAAACACTTGAATCGGGAAGATCTCCTTCGCCGGAACACCCGACCGGTTGGCGGGTTCCACCCGGAAACTGACCCTCCCTCCCATCCTGCCGATGCCTCTCCGGTACCCCAAATCTGCGTACCCTTTCGCCGGAATTGTTTTTGTGCCCTCAACAATATCGTGTACATTCACCGTAATCAGCACCATCACGTCCCCGGTGGTGTTGCTAACCCTAGTCACCGGAGCAAAAACACCCATCTGAGGCTGAGGGGAAAAGAAGAAAAAAGATGGATCTTAATACGCGTCAACTTAAATGTAATTAGAATAAAACTTATACAACTAATTTAAAAACAGTGAATTACGAGAACAGAAGCTATGTGGGTGTCAGTATTGAAGAGATCACGTAGAAGCTAAACCTGAAACTGAAAGTGAAGCTGGTTGTGCTCGGAAGAGTTGGCGACGTGGGTTGTGGTTGGATTGGTATTTTCTTACGGCGGAAGAGAGAAACAAAACAAATCTTTCTGAAATTCCTACAATTTGTTGTCGATAAAATTTGGCAGTGAGGGCGGCGAGCAAAGAAGAGCCGGCGAGAGAGAGGCGGAGGGACAGAGATATAGGCACGTGAGAGCGACAGTGGGCGGTAATTCTACGCGCTGTCACGGCCTTCCGACAAGTTGGCGTATTGGAACGGGCTTATTTGCCACGCTTCAGCTAAAGCCCATTGAGCTTATAAGGGCTGACCATTTTAAGAGATATGGGCGTGACCCAAACAATGAAATGGGCTTCGACCCACGGTAAACATCATCTCAACTCAGTCGTGAGTCCAGCCAAGGAATACTAATAATATTTTTTGGTGGTGCAGAAAATAACAATAAAAAGTTAAAAGAAGAAGAAGAACAAAATACAAAATCATAGGTCAAAGTCTTCGGGTGTCCAGTCTGTCACTCAGATTTAATATCATACGCTATTATGCAGAATTTTATAGTACTTTAAATTGAAATAAAGATATATAGAGAGATGGATTTTTTGCTTAAAACAAAATTAATGTTCACCGAAAAGAACCGAAAATATAAGCTGTAGTTGAAAAATAGAGAAAATGTATGTTTTGGCGTAGTTATTACTTATTAGTGTTGAAAATTGCTTGAACAATACATTGATGACGGGCGAGAATCCAGTGCCGGCCGGCCGGCAGGATATGAAAGTTACCGGCTAGCTCCAGCAAATGGAGAAAACATGAGAGATGGATTTTGGGTAGAAAAAGATGAGAAAATTAACTAACCTATTGTTCTGTATGTATGGATCTGATGAGCTCCGGCCAACATCTGTGCGTGTTCCCGATCAACATTTGCCGGAGCTGTGATTTTCTCATAACCGTTCCGCCTTGTTTCAGAGATCTATGAGCTAAAAGTTCCATCGAGTTGCAGCTGTGAGAAAGAGAGATGATTGAGTTCCGAATAAGAGAGCTTGAATTGAATCTCGATGCCAAATTGCTTAACATGTGGTCTACTATTAATAAGACAATGTGACAACCAATCATATAATAAAAGACTATTTCCTCAGTCATATAAAAATACTTTTCCGACATTTCTTTATTTTGCTTTTATTACTTATTTTAATACCTACTTGTCATACAAATAAATTTTCTCTATATTTTTTTAACCTAACAATATTCTCAATGTATAGAAATAGATCAAATATTTTAAATAAGCATTCTTTTCTCAAAATCTCTCTACAAAAACCCAACCCTTTTGGTTTGTTATCTTCAGTGATCAGCTTGATCGTCTTTTTGGCCAAGAGGTGGTTGGTGGAAGCTTTGTCCTTCCTTCTCATCTATCTCCTTTCGAGGATTGGTGTATGGTTGTTCGATGCTTGGATATGAAATATGGTCTGACTCCTTTTTCTTCCGAACGTTGTCGTTTTCCTCCCCATGTTATAGACTACTAATGTGGTTGCTCCATGTTTTGCCTCCTTCCCTTTCCTTTCTTTTTCAGGGTGGGATTTGAGAGGATCAAGTCAAACTCTTCTTGTTTTGATCGTCATGAGTGTTGGCTCTAGTGGCCTTTCTTTGGGGTAGAAGAGCAATGCATGGTGGGTGATTCTCAGTCTTTCTACTGCGGATCTGGAGGTTCCTAGGGTTCTGCACTGTTCATGTTGAGTCGTCCTTCCTATAGGCATCTTCCTCTGCTTCGTCTTTTCGATGACGAGATCGGGGTTGGGCGGGTATGATTCTTCCTATTAGTGGCCTCGAGGTGCGTCGTCTTAGTGTTAAGTCGCATGTGATGGGTCGTCTTTGCTATTTTTGTGTGGTTTCCCTTCCCTTTCCTGGTGAGTTGTGTTTCCTTGACCCTCTGGTCAATAGTTTCCTCCCTTACTCAATCTTGGTAGTGGTCGGCGCCACATGGACTGTCGGTGGTAGTAGTTGTGCTGATGTTTTGGCCGTGATTGGCCATGTTTTGGAGATTCTAGTGGTTTGGGTGTTTACGGTTATAGGATTGCAGGTGTTTCAGGTTGGGTTGTCGCGAGGCCCAATTGGATCATGGTGAACCGCGAGGAAGCTCACCGTGTCTCGCTACTGCCTCTTCGGGGACAACTTTCTCGTCATAGTCCGTATAGTCAAGACTTCCTTAGGTGGGGGTGTCGGATCCTTCGGACCTCGAAGAGGAGAAATACCAACGGGGCTACTCCATCTGGTGGGTAGGGTATCGGAATCATCCGACCCAAGAGGGGAGGGATACCAACGGGGATCCTCCATTCGTAACCCAGGGGTACCCGTGAGGATAGGGTCGTCTCGGTGATCCTCATACCAACGGGTGTCTCGGGGTTAGCGGTGATTAGCTCTTGTATTGTTCATGCAGGGGTGGGTGTCCACAGCTACATGGATCCACAACATCATGGTCGTCACTCGTAGTGATCGAATGCTTCTTTGCTCTTCTAGTCTTCCATTTGTCAGTTCGAAGAATACCCGCTCATGGTGGTGGATTAGCCTCCACGGGTAGGTATCTATTGGTTAGCAACACCGATCTTGCACGTGATGTGAAGGTGGGTTGGGCTCCTCCTCACAAGACCAGTCAGATCGCGTGTGTTCCTGGCAACGACTGGGGCAGGGTCTAGTAAGGGATCCTCGTCGCTAGGGATGGGCCGAGGTTAAGGGTCATGCTCGAACGGGTCTCCGAGCCCTATCTCGCACAGTAACAGCGTGCAACAGCCATTGGAGGATGGGGGTTGTCCTCTTCATCTACGTATTCTATCCTAAGCGGAGCTAGCATCCGAGGAATCATCATGGGTTACCAGTTCCCGAGCAGGGAATAAGACATTTTATGTAGGAGCAGGCAACAGTGTGTAGTGAAAGCAGTAGTATCTTCCCGTGATACGATCCACGATCCTTATCGCGTCGATCGGGCCGTGAAGGACCGACGAATAGGTAAGTGAGACGCATAAGGGGTCAGTGGGCACGACGATTGAAAAGCCATAGTAATCGGAAAGAGGTAGAGGATGAAAATGATGGTGATCTGAGGGAGGCATGCTAGAAACGTTTTTTTAATTTTTAATTTTTTTAGGGTGGGGGTGGCGCAAGGAGGAGGAGAGAGCAGTTGAAATCGAAACCTTAGAGGCTGAAATATATTTTTTTAAGGAAAAGAAAGCATTTAAGTGATGTTTTTTTTAAGTTAAACTGAATAACTATTTTAAATGTAAATTTTATGAAATAATATAATAAGTAAAAGAGGAGAAATCTATTGAGAACCACTCTTAACATAGGAACTGTGGGAACCAATCCTAGCCACACACATTTAAGATCCAACATTCACCATGATGCCACATCATCATCTCAATTCTAGCATAGTTCACGCCACTTTCATCTATTCTCACACAAGCAAGGGCATAATTGTAATAGCATGGTGTCATGTGGATAATTGTCTATTTTTTTCACCAATTCACTAATTTAATATTTCCCGATTCGTTTGAACTCCGATTAACTTCAAACTTGCGCCAATATTTTTCTTTTTTCAAGGGCTTTGAATCAAGATCAGTCATGAATATATTTTGAAGCACGAAAATAAAAATTTATATCAAGGTGATAAAAATAATGTTGAGCGTTGATAAATCTTCACTAATAAATGTTTTATATCGGAGTATCAAACTAGTGCTAAATGTTGATAAAAAAACATGTAATGAGGTGATAAGAAACAAATAATGAGGTGATAAAAACCATTTTCAATTTTGATAATAAGTGTGATACACTAGAGTTTAACGTTGATAAAAAAAACTTGTGATGATGTGATAAAAAACACGTAATTCAATGATAAATCTAGTGTGTAGTGTTGATAAAACTGGTGTTCATAAAAAGCACGTGATGAGATGATAAAAATCATGATCAGTTTTGGAGAATGGGGTGATAAAACCAGTGTAAAGTGTTGATAAAAACAGGGTAAAGTGTTGATAAACTCAGAGCAAAGTGTTGATAAAAATTACCCATATATAACTTCTTTAAAAACTAGCCCCGAAATAAATAAAAAATTCGTGCTTCAAATAAACATGTGATGGGGTTGATAAAACACACGTAATTTGAATGATAAATCTAGTGTTTAGTGTTGATAAAACTAGTGTTCATAAAAAGCACGCGATGAGGTGATAAAATCATGATCAGTTTTGGAAAATGAGGTGATAAAACCAGTGTAAAGTGTTGATAAAACCAGTGTAAAAGTGTTGATAAATCCAGAGCAAAATGTTGATAAAAATTACCCAGATTTTTTTTAAAAAAAAAAATCTACCCCGAAATAATTTTTTTCGTGCTTTAAAATATATTCATGACTGATCTTGATTGAAAGCCCTTAAAAAAACAAAACTAGTGTCGCAAGTTTGAAGCCAATCAGATTTCAAACGAAGCGGGAAAAATTAAATTAGTGAATTGGTTAAAAAAAATATATTATAGTTTTACTAAAAAGCCCTTACCACTTACGAAAAAGTGTTGTTTTTTTGCAGTCAACAAGTCAACTACTTAATTGCATCTCATCCATCCATTCCTAAAATGGATGACTTAGATTGGTTCTCGCGGTTCCTACGTTAAAACATGATTCTCACCAGATTTCTTCTCATAAGTAAAAATTATATTTGTAAATTTTATATGTTATTTTCAAACCGTCCTAAAAATAACTTATCCCAAAAATGGAAACAACAGCAAAGGAGCTCCTCTGCCGACACACATCCATAAAAAACTCCATTTTCGTCCAAACCAAGCTCCCTGTACGTACTACCATGAACCTATTGCTATACATCTTCTGTTGAATGATGCAAATACATATCAATTAACCAAATAATCAACAATAACTTAGTACAGTGGTTTAGAAAGAAAAAAATTGTGTCTATGGATAGATTTGATGTGTCCAACATATGTACCACACACACCTATCAAATCAATGTTCTTCAAGGAACAAATGAATGTCTGGAACACAAAAATTCAGAATTCAAATCAGTAACACACGGAAAGAGAAAGCAATCCATGAGTGATGGAGATCCACAGCACAGGGGTCATGTTTGCATCAATTCCTACACAACCAATAGTAACTATTAAGCAAATTAAAGTTTGCACAGAATGCATAACAGAGACTAGTTTCAATGGGATAATAATTCCAGTCATATTTTGAATGAGTATAGCTCGAGTATTTCTTAACAATCAAATCTTACCCGACAATACAGGACATCACTTCTTGATCATTGTCAAACGAACTATTATCTTGAAACTATTACAATGCTACTATTCATATCTTTTTTGTGACAAACGAACATTTTTCTTGAAACTAATTAATTTGTAAGAAAAGATGTCACACATGCCAAACAGGCAACCAGTATATAGTCAACACGCTATATAGGGTTAATTACGCTTACTTATATTGATGTATATACGCATGTAAATACTAATTTTAAAAAATTACACACTTACCTCAACTTTTATATTTGTTTTGTAGGTTAGTATATACATCTGGAATTTTAATAGATAGATTATTGTAAGTATCTGTGAATTTTTTTTAAATATATAAATATTAATATAGGCATCTATAATTTTGAAAGGTTAATAAATACATCTGAGAACAATGTATAATCTAATATAGATAAACATAATCACTCCATTGTATACGGTGATATCAGGGCAGCAGAGAAATGATTTTATAAGTTGAAAAGTTCAATTTGTTGGCTTAATTAAATAAGTACTCTTTTACTTTTGACAATTTATTTTCTGATCAAAAAAAGAAAGAAAAAGAGGATTAGTATGAAGTTAATTCTCAAACTTTAGTTTTTTTTACCTTGGTATTCAAACTTTAGTTTCCACCATTGTTCATGGAAATGTAGAGAAAAAAGGAAAGCACTTACAAATATTGGTGAAAGGTTGTATCTCAGATTGTGGAGTCGGAGCTGGATCTTGAGCTTGATGAGCAGCAGCAAGTATAGCTTGAGGTTGAGTACAAGCCTGACCTGGAGTAGCTTGTACATGAGCTGCAACAGGAGCTGAGGGTTGAGTTGTAACAGCTGCAGGTGTAGCTTGAGGTGGAGCAGACTCACTAGCTTCTTCAGGACCTAAAGCAAAGCAACATTTGCCTACAATAACAATCAGATAACTTCACTAATTAAGATACTTGATCATTCTGTTTTCACCATGTATGTATGAAACAAGAGATTAATTACAATTAATTTCCACACACATGTCCTAAGATTCTACTTATAGTGCTTACAATTAATAAATTGTTGCTCACATCTTAAGTTGAAAAGTGTAGGTGGAGAAGAATTTCATGAAAATACCTACATGCTTCATCCTTGTAAATTTAGAGTTCCATTTCCAATTGAAGAAAGTCTTGTGTTTATGGTTAATCAAACTTTAAGTCAAATAACAATCACAAGTTTTGTGCTCCTTATTTCTATATAAATAAGGAATGCACAAATCTTAATTGTTGATCCAGGAAAATATCATCCTTTTCCATATGATTCCAACCAAATTTTTTTTTTTGATCAGCTCGAAAATTTAGTAATAAGACCGATTCCCGAAAGGAATCAGAATGCCCTGATTAAAAATAGGGTTAAATATCGAAACTTACTCTTAAGTATTGGTCACGAACACTACACTACCCACGTTTTCAAAATGAACACTATACTACCTTAAGTATTGGTCACGCGATTTTGTTGGTAAAAGTAGACGGAATTTTCCATTCCATTAGTCATATGACCTCAAGTTTCATATAATGGATGGTAAAATGACGTTTCCCCTTAATTATATGACATCTACACATTTTATAAGGAACATTACCATTGTACCCTCGTTATTGTTCTTTATAAAATGTATAGATGTCAAATACTTAAAGGCAAAAAAAATGTCATTTTACCATCCATTATATGACACTTCAGGTCATATGACTAATGGAATGGAAAATTCCGTCCATTTTTACTAACAAAATCGCGTGACCAATACTTAAAGGTAGTGTAGTGTTCATTTTGAAAACGTGGGTAGTGTATTGTTTGTGACCAATATTTAAGAGTAAGTTTCGATATTTAACCCTTAAAAATAATCAGAGTAAAAGAACGCTTACACAAGGACTCCATAACAGGGATTCCAACCAAATTAGTCTAAGTTTTATTTGATTTGTTTACAAAACTTAGTGATCCATGGATAAATTACTTGTTAATATATGATGATGGGTAATTATCTCTAACAAGAATATTAAAATTTTAATTTGAGACATTTATTTAAATAAAATATATTATTTATAAAATTCGGATCCATTTTTTTTTTCTCACCCTCAAAATGCTTTCTCTTTGTTCCCAAATTGATGTTCGGATCCCATGCAGATATGTAAAGCTTTTGTGCATGGAAGAGAGATATATAGGAAAAAGAGTTATAACCTCAAACAAGCTAAATGCAATGTGAGAATCTTACTTTTTATGGCTTTTGTGCATGGAAGAGAAAAAGAGGATTAGGGCTCGTTCTAGGATTATGGTGTTAGTATTGTATGGCTTTCGCCTCCATTGATTAATGAAAATCTTACCTTCACTCAAAAAAAAAACTCAAACAAGCTAAATACAAATCCCTTCCATTATTATAAAAAGCTCTAAGAAAAATCCAATATATTCATTAAGGAGGTAGAATGATTCCGCTTTAGAAATGGTCCTTCAAAGACATTCCAATGGTTCAAAATTCACTTTTTATAAGTTAGGATAGGAGGTACAATGACTTAATTTTAGAAATGATCCCTCAGAGGACATCCCAGTGGTTTGAATGTCACCTTTTACAATTGAGGATAAAAGGTAGGATGACTCAATTTTAGGAATGATCCCTCAAAAAACATCTCAGTGATTCGAATTTCATCTTTTTTATAAGGGAGGATTTGAGTTTAAATCTGGACAAATAACTATATATATTACATGTGTAGTGGTGTACATTTGTTACACTGTTTTTATGCGTACTACGTTGTGTTGTTTCGGTCTAGAATCTATTATTTAGAGTTTGTAATATTATCGTTTATTTTTACATTTTCAATAGTTTGTATGTATATTTCATTTTGTATATGATGCATGGCAAACACTCCACTATCACTACCAAAAAAAACCTTTAGGAATATATGTTTGTAGATTAAAAAAATCACCTAATAAGTACTATCATGCTTGTCATATATCACAACTTCATCAAAGTATATTCTGATCGGCATCAGACTAGTTTTAATATGGTTGTTCGGATCTAAATCTTTCTCATAATTCTAATATCTAAAAGTTCTGGCTTAACTGAATAAGTTTTGGTATCCTCAATGCAATTAATTTCACTCTCTCTACATGTTATAACTATTTATCTTGAACTTTATCTATATACAGCTGAAACCAAGAATTAAAACAAAAAAAGGAAATAAACAACTGTAAATGCTTACCCAATGAAGCAAATGAATCGTAAAACCACCGGACCAACCCAATCCTACGGAACAGAGTATCATTGTTGAAGTTGAAGTCGATGGAAGCCCCATCCTCGTAGTGACCAGAAACAGTCTCATCAGCCAACTTATACACTATGTCGATGCCTGCATGCTCGAACACTTTAATCGGTAGGATCTCCTTTCCCGGTACACCGGAGCGGTTCCCGGGTTCAACCCGGAAACTCACCTTCCCTCCCACCCTGCCGATCCCTTTCCGGTACCCCAAATCTGCGTACCCTTTCGCCGGAATCACTTTCTTGCCCTCAGCAAGGTCGAGTACATTCACCATCATAGTCACAACCATCATGTCCTCGGTTTTGTTGTTAAACCTAGTCACCGGAGCTAAAACTCCCATTTTCCTGGAAACAAGATGGATCAAATTGCAGGAAGAGAAGCTGAATATGATCCAGAAATGTGACAGAAGCTAAAGCTGAAAGTGAAACTGATGCAAAAAGTTGAGGATCTACCGGAATTTGCTACCTGGGTTTTGATTGGATTCGTATAAAAAAAAAGACAGATCTTTCTTAAATTCCGAGAATTTGTCCTGTTTGTCAGCCGTAAATGTACCTTTTCTCGAGAAAATGTGGCAGTGAGGCGGCGGGCGCACGGGCAAAGCAGACAGTACGTAGGAGAGGAGTGAAGAGAGAGGAATACGCACGTGAGTACGTGGTGGTCTTTCACGCGCTATTCTAGTGCGTACAAACGACGCCGAGCAATCATTTTGGGATCATTTGGTATGTGTATGTCTGGACTGAAGCCCAGTAAAGATTTACATGGGCTGGGCATGTTAAGAAATATGGGCCTGGTCCTGAATATTAATGGGTTGGAGAGCCACTTGTGCTTCATGGCCTCATATCAGTCGTGGCTTTGACGAGATCAGTCAAGGAATACTAGTATCATTTTGTGGTGGAGAAAAAAAGGAAATAGTAAAAACTACCAGAAATATAAAACTATAAGTCAAAGTCTACGGGAGGTGCGGGTCCTGCCGCTGTTACTCATGTTTGATAACGAAACCACCTGCTGCACACATCTCGTCTACCTCAAGTTACTATATTAAATTTTAATAACTACTGTAATTGTGAAAGAAAACAAATAATCAGAGAAAAATGCACTTTCATGACTCAAACCATTTTTTTTTTTTGCAGTTTTTATTGCCGAGACTATGTTTTTCTAGTCTTTTTAGGGTGTCAGAATCTACCAAAATTCATTTTGTTACAGTATGCAAAATACAGAAAGAAAAAGAAGAATTGGACTGAAATTTGCTTCAATAAGCCGTAGAAAACTATATCCAAACCAAAAATCTCGAAAAATGTAGTTGGAATTAATTCTTCTATTTAAAGTTCAGATGTTGTTCTGATGTTCTAACCTTAATTTCTTAGTAACTTGATGACAGCCCCGAGAGATGGCAATTAACAAGAATTCAAACGAAAGAGAGAAGAAATATATATAACTAACCTGTTGTTTTGGATTGATCATTTTGTGGTCGTTGATGATCTCGGACCGACATCTGTATGTGTTTCCGGTCAGTATTTGCCGGAAAATTAGCAGCTTCGACTTTCTGATCACCATTTTGCCTTGTTCTTAGAGATTCGTAACTCTGCGGCTGAGAGAGAAAATTGAGCTGCGAGGAAGAACACTTGCGTTGAGTCTCGATGTCAATTTGCATAATATACGGTCTACTAATAAGACAATGGTTACGACCGAACATGTAGTGAAAATTGAGTCATATAAAAATATTTGTCAAACCACTACTATTTAGCTATTGTTATTTATTCTCATAGCTCTCAGAATTTCACCAATAATCTTTTTTACCCTGAACAAACATAGGCTGTTTGGTTGTATCGATAAACAGTTTAAAATATAAAAAGAGAAATTTTATTAGGTCACAATAAATTATTGTTCAAAGTAGTTAATAAAACATCAGAAATAGACGTCGTTCTTTGTTTTCAGGGATAATTCCACCTCCGTATCCTAAATATTTCATATTTCATTTAGAGTATCCTAAATCTTTTTTGTGTCGCCTCAGTACCTTAAATCTTTCATATTTCATTTAGAATAACCCAAAACTTTTTTGCGTCACCTTAGTACCCTAAACTTTTATTAATTCCATTTTAGTACCCTTAATTTTCATTAATTTCATTTTAGTACACACCGTTAACTTTACCATAATTTTGGTTGTTGGTGAGGGGTAGTATGGTCATTTTACCTGTTTTGGATGGAAAATCATATATAAAGTTAACGGTGGGTACTAAAATGGAATTAATGAAAGTTTAGGGTACCGAGATGACACAAGAAAAGATTTAGGGTACTCTAAATGAATTAATGAAAGTTTAGGGTACTGAGGTGACACAAAAAAGATTTAGGATACTCTAAATGAAATATGAAATATTTAGGGTACTAAGGTGGAATTATCCCTTGTTTATAAGATAATCATGTTTTTAGAGGGTTTTAATCTATATTATATATAAAAGGAAAATGGCTTTGTATTCCACGCGTTATCCTCATAGCTTTCCCTCGTAGGTTAACGCGGAAAATGGCTATGCATTAGACGCGCTACCCTCACGGATGTCACTCACAAGTAAACACGCCTTACTCGTTCTTCACGCAGGTTTCTAAAATTTTGCCAATTTTTTTCTCTCTCTTCGTTGATGGTCTCCTATGTACCGAAATCCTAAACGCGGGATAACTTCACGTTCAGTTCTCTCTGATTTCTATCCTCGCAACTTCTTTCTAATTTGTATATCTGGCATCTCTGATTGCTAAACCTCACTGTACTCTCTCTCTCTCAATTGTTTTTCGCTCTGTTTTCGGGCTTTCCTCCTCCCATTTTCTCCCTGACAGTTTTGTTTTTCAGTCTGGTTTTCGACATGTGTTGCACGTCCAAGCTCAAGGAGTTATCAGATGTAGTCCTCATACTTTCCACTCCACAATTCCCACCCTTCAACATCTCCTTCCATTAACACTCATCCACTGAGTTCGATTTAAAACTTTCATTCTCAGTACATGTTCTTTGTCCCTGAGCCCTATGTCCCCTACTACCTCTCATCTTCCACCTCTCCACTCGCAGATCAGCCATGTACTAGAGTTTTGGTATCTCATATCCCTCCTCCACAAACTAACATGCTAAGACGATATGCCTTATCCGACCATAGTGATAACTAAAATTTGGTATTGGTTCATACTTAAGGTCCACCTTTATACCAGACATCTAATCACCAAGTGTAACCACTGTCGTCTGGTTTAATGGTTTCAAAATATGAAGGTGAACCCGTATCCTCAAAACTCTCTACCAAGCTCGTCCGTCCTTCCTATATTCAAGCTTTCTAGCTAAATTTTCCCCAACTGGTTTGGTCATCCTCTTAAAGGGAAAGTTATGTATATGCACCCTAAACGATGTCTCAGTGAATTGTGTCTGCGGTGGGCGAATATTGGGACTCAATTTAGGAAGGACCAACAATGATTTGTTAAACGACCAGGGTTAAAGATCGAGAATGCTTCTCCTCATCCTCAAATTCGGGAAAAGAACCCAAATATGTCATCAATGAGAGACTCGATCACAACCTCCTTAATCCCCCCATCTCCTTGATCACTTCCAGAAATATCCCTTTATTGTATGATCGGTCCATGGGAACTTTACCAGCCAAGGCAAACCTGTAATCATGAAACCCTTAGATGAAAACGTCCTCCTCAATCTCTACTCCCTCATCTTCCCTATGATCAAGTGAAATATTATGTAGTCTAGTTAGAAAATTTGAAGGTGTCATTCTTGACTTTGTAACACAACTCTCCTGTTTCCTTGACTTTGGTCACCTTAGCTCACCACAACGTCACTATCCCATAGATTAGCTCACAACAGCTATAACTCACAAACTTTTCTGCATTCTTTGAAATTGTAGTTACTCTTAGTATATAAATATTCATGTATTGTAAGCTAACTGTCAAGCATAACAACGATCAATACAAGTTCATTTCTGGTTTTCACTTCCCAAATTAACAAGTCTATCTTCAATCCCTTCCATAATCCTGCCTTATAATCGAAGTCTGAAACCTACTCGACGCCCTCAAGCACAGCACGGTAATAATTAAAAATAAAAATATATTGTCAATATGTTTTTATATAATATTAATAATAAATAATAAAAATCCAATTAATCACTAATTAGTGCTTAGAGCATCCACAATCGTTGGCAAGATGGCGTTGGCGGGGAGAAAACGCCGGCGAGGAGCTGGCGGGGAGCTCGCTGGTGGGGAAGCTAGCCGTTAAGGTTATCGCTGGAAGTCCTCGCTGGCGAGTTTGACTTGGAGTGCCTTGGTCGCCGCGCCGACCGTTGGCTGC
This sequence comes from Erodium maritimum, assembly GCA_963921825.1. Lineage (NCBI taxonomy): Eukaryota > Viridiplantae > Streptophyta > Magnoliopsida > Geraniales > Geraniaceae > Erodium > Erodium maritimum. The sequence continues at coordinate 144,452,277 of OY997588.1, read as the reverse complement.
TGACGCGCTGATGACACGTGTCCCTACGCTGGCAACCAACAATTTTTTTTAGTTTTCCCCCCTATAAATATCAACCCATCTATTTCATTTTTCACCCACAATTCATCCTCTCTTCTCTCTCTTCTCCCTTTTATTTCAAATTTCTATTACAATGTCGTTCGATCTCAACGAGTAGGGAAACATTTATAGGTCGTTGGAGGACGACCCGATGACGCAAGAGTTTTTTCCACCAAACCTTCCATCCGATCCGAAAATCAATGCATCTCCAACGCTTACCGAGCCCGCCGACGTGGTTCCACAGAAGCTTAGAGGGAAGCGAGTTTTGTAGAGCGCCGAAGAGGACGAGCGGTTAGTTCCAGCTTGGATGCACCATTCGTACGACTCAATTCACGGGAATCAGAAACATAATCTGAAGTACTGGGCGGCCATCGCTGAAGAACTTGCTGGTACGCGTGGACCGGATGATCCGTTAAGGACAAATAAGCAGTGCAAAGACCATTGGGGTCAAGTCAATACGAGAGTGACGAGCTTCCAAGGGATGTTTGTCAAGAATTGCAGGGACCGCCGGAGCGGTCGTTCGGATGATGAAATCATGTCATTGACCGAGCAGTAGTAAGATCAGGTAAATGAACATCCATTCACATGGAAACATAGGTGGAAACTAGTGAAAGACCAACACAGGTGGAATTCAAAATATTTTGCCGTCGAGGAGCCCGAGGAAGTCTACAGAGGGACACCGCGTAGTCAGTTCGATGGTGAGGAGTCTAGCGACTCGGGAAGCGCACTTGTGAAGACACGACGTTTGAGGACAGTCTGCAGACGACGGGTGCTAATACGGAGTGCCAAACGTCGTACAAGCGGCCTATGGGTCAGAAGGATGCCAAGGCTGAGACGGCTCAGAGGTAAAAACCCTGTAGCCTCAAAGAAAGATATGGTCGAGAGTGTTTAGAAGGCCCATTTAGCGGCCAAAGAAGCAAGCAACGCCAGGGAAAGAGAGACCGCAGCGCAGCTGAAGCTCAAGGCATTCGATCAGTGGGTGCTCGAGGAAGCAATGGACACGTCGGCCATGACTCCCCCCAGATCGAGGCACACTATGCGAAACTTGCGATTTTACGCGATCTGATGAAGTAGTGTCGCCGCTCTTTATTTTAATTAGTTTGATGTTTTTTTTAATTTATATTTTCTGTTTCGGTAATGAATTGTTATTTTTTTATGTTTATTTATTTTTTTTGATGTTTTATGAATTGTTGGTTTCAATTAATTTAAAAGAAGGTGTAGTTTTTTTTTTACATTTATTGTATTGTAGTTTTATTGGGATGAGTGACATTATTGCCACCAACATGAAAAATGATCAAAATGCCCCTACATGGTCGGCGGCTTGGGCTATAAAAGCCACTCCATCCTTTCATTTTTTTCACACCTCTTCTCCCAACAAGCTCTGTGACTCACAAGCTTTTCTCGTTCTAAATTTCTGCACTTGTTCGAAGGTCCAATGCCGGCGTGGCAGCACAACCCTGGAGTCCCGAGGAAGAGATGGTGTTGGTCTTATGTTGGCTACATGATGCCCGATCGGGGCCAAATAATAGGTACTGGCCGGAAGTGTTCGCCAATTTTGTCCAAAATGCTCTGGTCGGTGCCCCGCCACGCACCCAAAAGTAGTGCAGGGACCACTGGCAGTATCTGGCCCGGAAAATCCACCGTTTTGAACTTTGCTACCTTGTAGCAGTTCCGGCAGCCCCGCCGGGACAAACCGAAGCATACTTTCGATCTGCAGCGGCGGACGAGTATGTTAGACAACATGGACAGCAATTCACGAAGTGTTATCTTTGGGAGGTCGTTAGAGACCAACCCAAATTCCTCAAGTACATTCACGAGCTGTAAATCGTGAATATGTAATATCGTTTATGTTCTTATCTATCTTGTGTGTGCTAATTATCGTAATAATAATAAAATTATTGTCAGAATTTATAATATATTTAATTGTTTGAAATATATTTTTTCCCTTACCGCCGGCGGCTCTCCGCCGGCAACAAAAACGCCATTGCAGCTTGCGCAGGCGGTGAACTGGTTGGGAAGAAAAACACTTTTTTAATCCTCTCCGTCAGCGTCATCTTGTCAATTACCGACAAGATGATTGTGGATGCTCTTACAGTTTGAAAATGTACGGTTGTTTACAACTTTGAACAAACCTAGTAATTTGTGATTTTTTTTCCAAAAGTTAATAGAGTAATCATCTGCTTCCATCCAAACTCTTTAACGGTAAAACTAAAGCTTTATTCAACATTACAAATTGGAACAGACCTATATTTGTCGTGTGAAAACTAGTTTCCGACAGATATTACACATGTAATTTCTTCTAAAAATAAGATAACAGTACGAAGTAGTGGAACAATCCCAAAATAACTTCTATTCCAAAAATGGAAACAACTTATATCTATTTGCGTCACAGCAAAGCAGCGCTCCTCTGCAAACACACGTCCATACAAAAAAATCTCCGACATTTCCCTCCCTCATTTTCATCCAAACCAAGCTCCCACTGACATGGCGGATCATAAACCAGCGCCTTACATTCACTTGTTCTACATATAAAATCTTCCCTCGACCTTCTCGTCTCTTCATCGTCCTGCTCAACCCAAACATGATGTCTCTCATCAAGACCTTCTCCTCTCTTTTCGCCCTCTTGTCCCTCTTCTCCTCCACGTGGGCATTTGACGGTATTGCCCCTCCCATAACATTCCCGAGAAAGCTATTGGCCACGTCGCCATCAGCTTCGCCGGAAAAGGCAGGTGGAGCCCCATCCCCGTCTTCTAAAGGGAAGGTCGCCGCAAATGGAATGTCTCCGAAACAGCAAGGAGACGCGCCTTCTTCAGGAGATGGGGCCCAAGGAGCGGCCCCAACCAAATTATCGACATCGAGCCCAGCAAAGTCTCCGTCCAAGTCATCAGGCCCATCAGCCCAGGGCTCAAGCCCAGGAAAAGCGCCGGCCAATGACGGCCCGAGTGCGAAAACCAAAACGCCGTCGAGTGAACCGTCTACGAAGGACTCGCCACCTGCCTCCGACGAGGACTCGAAGTCATCTCCGCCGGAGTCCACGGCTGAGACTGATGATCTGGCTCCGTCTGCGGCTCCATCAGGAGAACCGGTGGCTGCTGCTACGCCCGGTGCTGTGTACGTACTCGCGGTCGTTTTCGTGATTGTGTCGTCCACTTGGCCTCTTGCTACCGCCATTTGATTTGATCGTTTCTTTTGTTTGTTTTATATTTCGATCGATAATGTTTCTTAATTTTCTCAATCATTGTTAATTTGTACACACACATTGTGATGTTGATGTTTTGCTCCATCCATGTACGGTGACTTATAAGAATAAAACGATCTTCACGTTACAATCCCAAATTCTTATGTCGTTTTCTTTTATAGTTCTTTCATGATCAAACAAACTAACAAACAGTCTAATCTATAGTTTACTCACTTCAAAACACATCCTTAATGAAATTTTATTATTATATTTAACAACCATGTGGATTCTGGAACACAGTTGATGTAACTTCTTATCTTGTTACTTGTCCTATAACTAATCTCCATATAATCAAGCAAAAGTTAAATATATATAGAATATTCTAGAATGTAATGAACAAGTGAAACCAACTAGAAATACAAATAATAAATAATCAATTTTTCTCCTCAGTAAGGGATTTTTTTTGGAAAGTGTTTTCATTCCGTTTTTCAGTGGCACCGTCCGTAACTATCAGTCCCCAACCACCTTCCTTGCCCACCCTTCCTGGGCACTGTCTTTGGTCCTCCCTGCAACGGTTGATGGCTTGAGGCCCGAGGTTTCTCGCGAGATGCTCCCCCAATCCTCCCATTGGGTTGATAAATTCGACCCGCCTTAGGAGGAAACCAACCAGATCCTCTCTTCCCCCTCTCTCCCCGCTTCTTGTAGTCGTTATAATCACTTCCACTACAAAGTCGGCGCCATCTCATCCTCCACCCTCCACGGACCACTATCAACCGATGTCAGGATCGTCTCTGTCAACAATCCTCCTTCCGATGGAGGCTTTGATGCCCTCTCCATGGAGGTAGAAGATGATCGAGTGGTTGCGGTCCCACGGGATCTGATGTCCGAGCGACGCGAGTCCCATATAGCGGCAAGCTACCTCTTCACCTCCCGAAAGTCCAATCGAACGACGAGGGAAGGCCTTATGATGAAGGTCTGGGATCATGAGGATCTCGTCATCAAGGACACGGGCTGGGGAATATCCGGCTTCTTCTTCACATCGTCGATAAGAAAAGATCGGCCCTGTCATGGTAATCCATGGTCGTTCAAATGCGCACCCCTCATGTTAGAGGACATACTCCCGCACGTTAATTGGGCAGCCCTCCCGTTCTCTCGGATGCATATGTGGGTGTGGGAATTCGATCTCCCCCCCCCCCTAGATGGCCTTACTACAACCACCGAAATCACGGTCGGGGAGTCCTTTGGGGGCTTCGTGGATGTTTAGGCTGATGACTCTAGTACCGCTTATGTAGGATTACGTTTTTTGTAAACACACCGTGAAACAAAAATTGAATTTGTCGGGTAATCCTATTAAGCCTAGATAATAGATATATGCTACTTTTGAGTTTGCTTGTTCGAGACGGGGACCTTTGAAAAGATTAGTCAAAGCACCCAATTTTTCCTTTTAACGGTATGCACACGAGTAACACGATTCCACAACTTGACATGCTAGTAGCCTTGAATGAATTTCACTCTTGCTCTATATAGGCGTGACCGAAATTTTTAACTTTTAAGCTTGTAATTTTCGGCCCCTATATATATAGGACTTGGTTTAATATAAACCAACTCCAAATAGAATTATGAAATCTAAAAAAAGGAGGTGCTTTGTTCCTTGTTCTAATCAAATTATACCTTTTCATTTAGATATTATTGGCCATTTTATTTGTTCTATTTAATTAGGGTAAACTACAAATACATGCCTCAAACTTGTCACGATTAACTGATACCTACCCTCATGTTTTTTTGTAACCGATACATACTCAAATGTTTAGTTTTTTAACAGATAGCTCAAGCAGACATGTAAAATGACGAAAATGCCCTGAAGTGATTTTTTAAATAATTTTTTTAAATTAAAACTGAAGTGATTTTTTAAATAAAATGAAGTGATTTAATAATTACATATATATACCTAACAAAAGTGATTTTTTAAAATTTTTTTAAAGTAATTACTGAAATGTAGTTGAGGGCATTTTTGTCATTTTACCTGTCTGCTTGGGCTATCTGTTAAAAAACTAAACATTTGAGTATGTATCGGTTACAAAAAAACATGAGGGTAGGTATCAGTTAATCGTGACAAGTTTGGGGTAGGTATTTGTAGTTTACCCATTTAATTATTATCTAGCCAATAATTACATATAAATAATGGGTTTATCTTATGAGCAATTAATTAAATAAACAAGCTTTGTTATATCAAATATAACTTTACAGATTTATTTAATCGAACCTCTAAAGTTCATTTCGTTGTGGTATATACTATATTAGGTGTGATCCTTTAGGATTCATATGACGTTAGTAATGAGACGGGAATCAAAATTTCCTCCACAAGCTATGGGTAACTCCTAGCAAGGCCTATAACTACCCAAGTCATACGAACTATAGACTTTGTCTTTGTCAAATCTTGTTACCATAAGTGATCTTATCCTTAGTCGTTTTGATGACGTCATGACTAAACAAAAAAGGCTTAGAAGCATCATCCCTTTTCTATTAAGTCCATTGTTCTCTCAATCTTGAGTTCAGATTGTAGGTAACAAATCACACGCATGACTATGGTTCTTTTACAATCCCCCACTCATCAAGAGGAGCCTTGATGACGTCTAAATTGTATGAATACAAGTGACAAGTCTCTATGACCATCACTCATATACTTATATGTGTATACCCATATCTAAGCATAACCCTAATAGCTGTCTTATCATGAATAGCGTGCGCTTAGTACTTTAGTTATGTCAAGACATGAATCAACGCATATGAATAGTATAGTGATATCATGGTCGTAGGCCTATGATATACTTTGGTAGTTGAGAAATATCATGTCCCGTATATTATGGAGTAGTCTCAAGGTAGTTCATCGAATGTCAAATTCTTCGACATCTATAACGTTGAGTCATATCTCCATATGCATGATCTAGACATGATCCTCCAATCGACGGTTATAATAGCTCTAACTATCGGTTTAGGCTAAGGACGAATGAATAAACTCAATCATTTGTTTTTAAGAGCTCTACTATCAAGGAGTTGCACCCCAATACCTTAGAAAGAGTAGTATAATCATGGTTTCATTAATACTACAACTTAATGATAATAAAACGTTTGACAACTTATTATTAACTCACAAATGACATTGAACAAATTGTGGCTTGTCCCAGATCACAAAACCCAACAGCCTAGGGGGCACCTTCTGAACACGGTTTTGGAAGGACATGGCTTGCCCATTCCTTTGGACCGTCAACTTTAACCTAGCATGGCTCATGGCCCTGATCCGGGCTTGACTACAGTACGAGCATCTCAAGTGTTTCTACTTCACATGTGGCTGCATAGGGCATATCGACGTGTATTTCCCCCTGGGAAAGAGAATGAAAAGATCCTTGGGATCCAGGTTTGACCTATAATTAATGGTTGTGGAACCCTAAACCTGAGCGGGGGGTGCTGAGGGACTGGTTATACCCTACTTGGTCTCGAAGCCTCCCTTAGCTCGAAACAACTGGACTGGTCGCTATATTTTAGACCGTTGTAGTCCATCCATCAGAGAGTGACACAAGATCTTCCGCCTATTGAACCAGCGTGCCCTTAGAGCCGAAAACACGTGCCTCTCTTTCTTGGCCCGCCACCCCTAGGGCCGAAAGGGGTATGGACAATGGAGGACGGGGTGACACGGGATCTTATGCCTAACTAGGAGGTGTACCAATTTACATACAAGGACTTTTAGGCCTCCCATGAGGAGTTATGGGGAAAGGATGCAAAATCAAGTCCCGGCCCACCCCTCCCACACTTGACACGAACCCTGTTATGCTCTCCCCAATCCAGAAGAAGAGGTAACTAGACAACCTTCCCCCCCCCCCCCCCCCCCCCCCCCGGTAGTGATGGAGACCCTTGAGGGGATAGAGGCGAGGTCTGTGAAGTAATCTCGTTTGGATCAATGAGACCCACATGGTGTTGTAGAGGAGGCACACCCCATCCAAACGAGATCTAGAACAACTCGATCCCAAGCCTCCTCCTTTTTCTAGAGAACTCATCGACTACCTGCCATCATCCTCACCACCCCAAGGGTCTCCACCAAGAGAAAAACGTGTTCATCAGGCAAATCATGTCCACCCGATTAGAGCCATGAATAGTGTAAGCAATGATATAAGTGCAACTTCATGGTAATAGGGAACCACCCCGAAGTTGTCACTTGGAATATTCGAACAATTTAGTCATATGGTAAGTGTTTCAGGCCTTTCCGAAACTATGGCTTACCCTTCTTTTCTGTTTTCCTTTTTGTTCTGTAGTATGTTACTAGCCACATTTAAGCTAAAAAAAATAGAAATACAATAAAATAACACACTTTTGTAACTTAAGATGATATATTAATAATAAAAGACCAAATGTACAGACTAGAAAACGGTCACCGAAAAATATCCACAAGTCGTAACTAAAACAGAAAGGGCACGACTAAACTATTCACTCTCCCTAAAATCCAACTGACATCGCCCCCCCCCCCCCCCCCCCCCCCCCCCGTCTGATGATAATGATGACCTTTAAAAACATAAAAGTGTTAGCTCCCAATTCGGTAGGAGAGTATCGGACCAATACTTGGTGGAACCGATGCCACCCTATAGTCAGTGAGAAGGTGGTACTCCCAGACCCCTCACGAACTCTTTGCTTCTCATTAAGGGAGGCGAGGGTGCTTTTCGCCCCTCACATATTTGTTTATCACTCCCTCGGAATCGGTATGCCTCATTGAGTTAGGACTCGTAACAACCACAACTATCTATCAGCAGATCAGATGTAATCCCAATTCTGGTCGGTTCGTGATCATCCCCAAATGAGTCGTCCCAAACCATCCACCAGCCTTCGCTCTGGGTGACCCCTCACCGTTGAGTGCCCTCATCGGGTCCCCATAAGATGCTCCTCATCGGATCGGGTCCAACCAAGTCGAGACAAAGATATAGATTCGTTCTTTCGTCGTCCATGGAACACCCCTTACCACCATAGTAGTCCACGTCGCGACCACCATTCCACCATACGAATCCCCCTCTTCATGTGAGACGTTGTCGTCGGAACAGAGACGAAAGATCCCCACCATAGAACCTCATACAAAATGTCAATAAACATGTCTTTCATCCACCACCTCTCCTCTTAAATATCGATGGAGGTTTTTGATATCCACAACCACTTGTTGCAACAAGATAAGAAGGCATGAAACATCTTCCATTATTATCAGAACAAAAGAATAGTAAGAGCTGAAAATTCTAACCAGAGGAGAGGACTATCTATTTTAGTTCTAGTGTAACTAGATTCATGTGCTTATTTAGCATATTCTCTTTTTTTGTCTAACGTCTTTTGTAGAACTGACAAGTGTTTTTTTAAAGGAGAGACGAGGGATGACATTGTATTAATGCTTGAGAACCGAAGACAAGTGGCGGACAAATGTCCTGGGAACAGAATAGTATCCGGGCCTCCCGTAGGACAACCAGCGCTCTAAACTCGTAGAATCAGTCTAGTTGGCATCCTAGACAACGATGAAAGTCCCTACGATCAAGCCGATCAAATAAAAAGAAATAACCTAAATGAAACACCAAATACAAAATTCCAAAATAATACTGAAAGAAAATAACAGAATAGAAACTGTAGAAAGAAAGCGGATCCTCCAATAGCATCCTTTGCTCCAAGTTCGTCTCTTTCGGCCGTTGGTGCTGCATAGGTAGGCCCCAATCTTTCGGTCCTCCTCCCCGATCCCAAATCCACCGTCTTTACTTCTCTGAGACCTTTCCTCAATGGTTCGTGCATGTGTTTGGTTGGTAGAGTTGTACTAGAACCAAACCTCGACAAGTCGAAAACATTTGTTGAAGGGATCGATATCGGATTAGCCCTGAAAGCCTTCATAATCTCTTAAACTCAAAATAAAGTCTCTTAGACTAAGTACAGAGATATTGTGGGTGTGATCGGATAGATAAGAGAGACCATTGTCGGACCCGCCTTTCGTCGCCCTCATCGAACTGTTTTCGCAGCCTCGCCAGACAATTATGCGATTGAGGAAGTCATCTCCCGACGTCCTTGCTGTGGTGATTAGTAGGAATATAGCCATGACCAAAAATTGTGCGGCTAGGGTTTTCCGCAAGCGGTAAAGAGAAAAATTATGTGTCCAGTTCTAGAACTGACAAGTGTTTTTTTGTTGATAAAAGTGTGAATATTGTATTAAATCAAATCACTCGACAGAGCATGATACAAAACGTCCGGAATGACCATAACGGCCCAGTCAACAATATCCCACACTAATGCATTACGAGCTAAAACATGTGCTACCTTATTAGCTAACCGGCGAACAAATTGAAGCATGCAACCTGCCATGTTGTGCATTAACTCTCTGCACTCCTTTATCACTAAGTCGAACGGGCACATCAGCTCTTCTTCTCCATTTATCGCCTCCACCACCCCCAAACAGTCCAACTCGAAGACACTCACTGTCCAACCCTCCTCCTGCACCCACAAAAGGGCCTCTCTGATACTCAACAACTCCACCAGTTCAGGCTCACAACACTCTGGAAACACCGAATATTTAGTGTCACACCTCAATTTCAGTAAACCGAACTCGGGACGCGAACGTTTTAAAAACATACAAACACTTGAAACCTGTTTTCATTGAATCACTTTAAAATACCAGTTTAGTTCAACAAAATAATAATTACATTCAAAACACGTCCCAACAAGTGGACCAAAAACATGGTATCCGTCGCTAGACTCAAAACACCCAGAAACCCGCTTCAAGCTCTTCAAGCTTCAGAAGCTCACCTAGTCCAGCCTACGAACGGTACCTGTAGGAAAAGCAGCTAGGGGTGAGCGTTCGCTCACCACCGCGGATAACAGACTGACTACGGCATAATTAGCAGACAAGGCCTATAACACCCACAACAAACTCAACTCCGGGGATCACCGTCCCCAACTCAAGTACTCCGACTGACAAACACCCACGGTGACCTTCCTCGAACGACTCAACACTCAACCACGTAAGTAGACCCGACACAACAATTGACGACCTCTCCTAAGGACTCCAACGACAGCTACACAACACCAAACAGATCACAAAGGATCGCACACCAAACAAGATCACGAAGGATCGCATAACAGTTGCTCATTAACCTCTCCCACTCACACGAACACGGATCAGGCTAGCCAAAGAATGCTTACAACCTGTGATACTCAAACTCGGACCAGGCCAGCCAAAGAATGCTTGCAACTTGTGTTACTCAAACCATGTCAGGCCAGCCAAAGAATGCTTGCAACCCGTTGATACTCAAACTTGGTCAGGCCAGCCAAATAATGCTTGCAACTTACCGGGATCCGCAATCAAAATCACAATCACAATCACAAGCAAAATCATCAACCAATAACAACACAGGTTCAACACTCACAGGCACTCATGGCCACTAAGACATCGACAGTAAAACTCGGACTCAACAGCCTCACAGGCACTCACGGCCTCCCAAGACACACCAACGGTAGGACACGGACTCAACAGCCTCACAGGCACTCACGGCCTCCCAAGACACCAACGGTAGGACACGGACTCAACAGCCCCACAGGCACTCACGACCTCCCAAGACACCAACCCTAAAACACGCTTGCAACTTACCGAGACTCTAACTCGTAAGCCAGCTAAAGACCAACAGTAAAGTACGGGCTCTCAAGGCCACCCAAACTCGACAATAAATAACACGGGCTCTCAAGGCCACCCAAACTCAATCAATAAATAATACGGGCTCTCAAGGCCACTCAAAACTCGATAATAAAATACGGGCTCTCAAGGCCACCCAAGACACCAAACAAGCAATCAACCTCCGGCTTAACCAAGCCTCCAACAGTCCTAATATCAACAGTTTCTCAATCAACCTCCGGGCATGGTCATATGCCTCCAGTATTCCTAATATCGATAAGTTCACAAACAACTCCGGGTATGGTCATATGCCTCCAGTAATTCAATTATCGCTAAGTTCTCTGATCCTACGACACTACTAATTTTCACATGCTTTTCTCGTAAACACTACAATCCCGTAACATGCATTTCTAATATTTAAAAAGGTAAACCTACTCAACCCACGACACCCCAGTGTCACATGCGATTCTACTGTTAAATTTCCCTAATCAGGGCCGAGATCCGGCTACTTTTCCCTACCTCGTGCGTGTTCTCCCAAAAGCCAAACAACGAGCTCCGGTGATGATCTCAGTCACTCACCCAGCTTTCCCTTGCCTCGGTCCGTGGCACGATCTAAAAGAACACAATTTAAAACACTTAACAACCCGCAGGAACATAAACTGAAGAACATTAAACTCGATGCCCATACATAACCCCGACAATGTCGATCACTCCCAAACTCCCCAAATACCCGACATTGTCGATAAGGGACCCGTCAAGGCCCGATTCGCCCGACATGGCGAATCTGCCCGGGTTTTGTAAATGCCCTTCCGGGGCTCCAAAATTCCCGTTTTTGTTTCTACGGTCTTAGAGTAAATCAGGGTTTCCTAGGCACTCGACGGAATCGAATTCCGACTTCCGAGTCATTTAATTACCGTTTCAAGTTTCTAAAACCCGTTAATTATAACTTTTCCAAATTAATTCCAAAGAATACGACGATTTCGATTGAAGTTCAAAGTCGTCTTTTAGATTCGAGCGGGATAAAAGCGAGATCACACGACAAATCGGGTTCGAGCACCCGAGTCCCGAGCACATAACCCGTTTCACGTAAACCGAGGTACGGGTCCCGATGCATGGATCCCGAGACACGATTCCCGAGGGACCGATTCAACGTTTCGCTTTTAACCCGTTCTAAGCCCGATTACCAGTCCAACCCCAAACGTTCAACCGATCAAAACCATTTTTAAACCCAACTTGATTTTAAACCCTTTTTATTTTAAAATCAGTTCCAAATATTGATCGATTTCTTTAGCAGGTTTAACGGACATAGTTTCCCTCAACAAAACCAAAATCGTCTTAACAACCAAACCAAAATCAATTTCTTTTCAAATTAAAGCCTTTCCAATTTAAATCCTTTTCCAACAAAACTGATTTCCTTTTCATTACAAAAAACCCAGATTTTCGTTTCAATTGATTTGCCTTTCGGTTTCTTTTTGAATTCTTTTGATTTTGTTTCAACCACCAGATCCAGATTTACACTTTTGTTTTTGTACTAACATATTCAATCGTAAATTGAAAATACAACGAAAGGGAGAGGGAGGGCTCGGTCAGAAAATCCGACGACCCTCGACGGCGATAAAGCCGGCCGGAAACTCACGGTGGTGGCTCACCATAGTGGAGATAAGGGCGGCGGGAGGTGGTCGCGGTGCCGGGCGTGGCGGCGGAGCACGGCGAGGCACGGTGGCCTCTCGCCCGTCTCAGATCTGGGACGACGGGATCGGGTTCGAGGGTTCCGAAGACGAGAAGGGGAGGAGGCGGCGGACTCTCGGGAGAGAGGAGGACGGAGCCGGCGTGGAGGCGCGACGGAGCTCGGGACGGCGGCGACGTCGGCTACCGTGGACTGATCGAAGCAGAAGAAACCGAGGCTCGGGTGGTGGCGCGGTGGCGTTGGCCGTGAGAGGAGAGAAGGTGAGGGAGAGGACGGCCGGAGACGAGAGGTGAGAGAGAGGCGTGGTCTGGCGAGGGCGGTGGTGTGGTGGCACGATGGGCGGAGATGGGGGCTCGGTGGTGGCTGGACGGAGAAGAGACGGCGGCGAAGGGAGTTGGGTCGGCAGAGGCTCGAAGAAGACGGAGAAGGAGTGAGGGAAGAGGGAAGTCGGGTGAGGCTGCGGGAGAAGAAGAAGAGAAGGATCGAGGGAAATTTTAGGGTTTCAGACCTAAAATTTCCCTTTTATACTCGAGCCCTCAAACGGGCCTCACACATGGGCTTCTCCGAGATGGGCCGCGCGGCCCAGACGTTGGTGGCCGGCCTGCCCGGGCCGGGTCTGGCCTGGCTGGGTTGCTGGTCGGGTCCGGTCCGACCCAACAATTTTTTTTTTCTTTCGAAGCGGTCTTCACATTTAGCATATTTAAAGGCTCCCACTTCATCCCTACAGACCATGTCTCCCCCTCCCCCACTTGGTCCCAAAATGGCACCATCGACATTCACCTTTAATTCCCCACTTCTCGGTCTCATCCACTTCTCCCAACCTCGTCCCCCACTCTGCAGCCGAGCTTCCATCCTGTGCAGGGTTTTCTAGTCACGAATTATTTCCTGGACCTCAAACTAGAGATATGAAGCACAGATCATAGAGGACCATGACCGATGTTGGGAACATATAAAACCCAATTAACACTTGTCAGGATGGTGGTTGAACTGACAAGTGTTAATCGGGTTTTATATGTTCCCAACATCAGTCCTGGTCCTCTTTGATCCGTGCTTCATATCTCTGTGTTATTTTCTTGAAAAATAACATTTATCTCGATTTATTCTTTGTGTCGTTCAAATAAACATGTATATATCTCTAACCCTTCAGAACTCTCTTATATTATTTTCAATCAAAGAAACATTTGATATATTTTAAATTTTCATATATACCATATCGCGTGTGACTATATATGGTAGCTCTATCGTGATCTAATTATATCTCAATTATTAAAACGGTTTCAGATAAATTGTCATCGATTGAATTTAATTTATCTTATCATCATTCAGTAACACCTAATAATTTGAATGAAACACGACTTTACATGTTATTAACTAAATTACGTTTTAACTTACATGGAAAACGGAATATACTCGATTGAATGGTAAGGTACATGCATTAAGTGAAATACTATTTTGGATAAATTTAGTATTCATTAATTGTTGATGATGCACATAAATCAAATTACTTGGTACATGCATTAAGTTTTCATATGAAATTTATTATTACTAAACCGTAAAATCTGATTGATATCACTTGCTATATCAACTTTCTCCGGATGTATTGGGGAGGAAAGGCAAACGAAAGGTCCCACAAAATACCCCTATAAAATCGGGTATATATATGACATGCAATCAAATACCTATTCCAAAATGGCAAAAGCTTTTCTCAATTCACGCTCATCTCCGAATCTCCTCATATTTTCCTGATTAGAGGCAGACCCGTTTCTCTCCCGGACCCAATCCCTCACATTTATGCAGATTTCAGATAAACAATCCCAACCCCATTTCGATTCCTGTTTCCATTCCCAATTCCGCCCAAAATGCATCCCAATCTAGCTGACAAAAACAAGCAGATAGATCAAATGCCAGGGGAAGGAGAGAACAAGTATGTGGAGTACTGCAAAGGCGTCAATGGCGTCGACAAGGTCATTCTCAGAGAGATCCGTGGCTCTTCCGCTGAGGTACCTGTTGGATTGATCCCAGTTGTTCATGCTTTCATGTTGTCATGGGTTGTTGATTTTTTCTGTTTTATTCGATTATCTTCTTTGCGATCTTTCATATGCACCTGGTTGTGTATTGGGTTCGATTTGTTTGTGATGATTAGGCTGCATTCAGAAATGGGTCGTTTCCATTATTGATGGGTGTTGTGCTGAAATGCAACAAAAAATGCATTGTTTGATATAATGTTGTGATTTCTCACTTTGGTATTCGGACAGTGAATGAATGTTATGATCTATTAAATGTATTTATTTGCATTCCCATTTCTGTGTTTTGTCTCTTTGCTTTCAAAAGAGATCATGTGTGATTGGGCTTCTTATTTGAGTGCATTGGGGTTCAGTGACTCTCTTGTGCATGGAATTTGCTTCTCTCCTTTCCTTTGGGTTCAATGTACATAGGCACAGGCTTGCTTCTATTACTGTGTATGTGCTGTACCTTCTGATTTTGCTAATAGCATTCTTCCTTCTTTATTACCGCATATTACATTTCGGTATTAGTTATATGTATTACTCCCTCTGTTCCAAGACCATTCTCCATTTTCCTTTTCTGTAAAATTTTAAGGATAAGTTATTTAATGACGGACCTACCCTATGTAGTCGAACAGATTAAGGAGATTTAACTTTTTAGGGATATTAGCGATACTTCATGCATACCTAACTTACCAAAAGGAAAGTGAACACGTATTTTGGAATAATTCTTTTAGAGAAAGGAGGGAATAGTTATTTATGGAAAGATAATGGCTGTCTTATAATACTTTTTTCACGCAGTTACTTTCCTCTGGCCTCATCGGCATTACTCATTCTCTTTTATTACCATGTTTTCAAGTGAGTGTTGCAGTTTCATACAAAGCTTATGTGCTTAATCACTTCTACTATCATTCTTGTCTCAACAGGTGTGTTTGTATGGTGGTCAAGTTACATCTTGGAAGAATGAACGTGGGGAAGAATTACTTTTTGTCAGTAGCAAGGTACCAAATTATAGTTTGTTAGAGGTTCTGCTTAGCTTCAGAACCTGACTCACATAACGCTGCATTTGGATAATTTTTGTGTCCAAGTGGTAATGAAAATTACCCTCTCTTTTATGTGTAAATTAAAGGAGAAGCTAAGTTTTTAGAATCCCAATGTCCATTATCATTCCTTAACATGACCCTATATCTATTCTATGATGGGAACCAAAGATTATCTATAGGGTTAGGAAATGAGGATGAGTACCTCTTCAATTACAAACATCTTAAAGTGATTCTCGTTCCCTAACCCTTATCCAAACACAGCCTAAAAGTCAGGACTGTATCTGAAATGCAAGACTTGTTAGAATATTGTGGTAGGCATTGACCTGTGCCACATACTATATGATACATATATACGTACATCTTTATCCTTACTAAAATATGATTATGCTATGTATAGGCTGTTTTAAAGCCCCCAAAGCCTATACGAGGAGGTATCCCCATATGTTTTCCTCAAGTATGTGCTTCTCTTCTTTTTAGCTGTATAGTTTTTACTTCTATTTTTTTCTTCATGGCTTCTTTTTCGAAGATCTTTGTTCTTATTTGCAGTATGGAAGCCATGGTGTTATTGAGCAACATGGATTTGCAAGGAGCAGATTCTGGAGCATTGATCGTGACCCCCCACCTTTTCCAACAAATAGCGCCTACAGGGCCTTCATTGATTTAATCCTTAAGGACTCTGATGAAGAAGTAAAGCTCTGGCCTCACAGGTGCACACTGCAGATGTGATCAAAAGCATACAAATTCATTTGAATCTATATCCTTTGGATATTTTGGCCTAATATAACACACTAGTTAGAACTCTTAAGCCACATATTATACTTAACTCTTGAAAAAATGCTAACTACATGATTTTTTTGTCATTCTAGTTTGTGTTTACATACATTTCTATTTATTTTTTTACTAAGTAATTAAAAACTCATCTGTAGATATGAATTTCGCCTAAGGGTTACTCTAAGACCGACGGGAGATTTGATGCTGACATCCCGCATTCGGAATATGAATACTGATGGAAAGTCATTTACATTCACCTTTGCCTACCACACTTACTTCTATGTAACTGATATCAGGTGCTGTGATCTAATTTACTTAAGTAGCTTTTAATTTTCTTTTCCTTTTCTTCATTTATCAACACAATAATTTTCTGCAGTGTCAATTTATTATTGTGGCATCATAATACATAAACAGCACTTGTAGTGTCTGGCTGATTTCTCCTCTGTCTCATCAGCTCCTATTTAAAGTTATACGTTCATCTATAATGTCTGTATTTATTTTGGTTATAGAGTTTATTTTACTGATAAACCATTTAAGCTATACTTTGCTTGTTTTCAGTGAAGTACGCGTGGAAGGCCTAGAGACATTGGATTATTTGGATAACCTGCAGGGCAAAGAGAGATTCACTGAACAGGGTGATGCAATAACGTTTGAATCAGAAGTTAGTATTGGCTTAAATGATTTTCTACAGTTGATTTTTGCTTCAAATATTGTTCTTGATTTGTTTCCATTATCATCATGACTTTTGTGCCAAAGGTGGACAAAGTATATCTAAGCACACCTACAAAAATTGCAATCCTGGACCATGAAAGGAAGAGAACATTTGAAATGCGCAAGGACGGACTTCCAGATGCTGGTAATGCTTATGAATTTGTCACAGTAGAACTAACTAACTATATTTGAAAGCTTTGATAAAATCACTTATACTATTGTTCTAATTAAGTGATAAACTATTAAGCATGATGTCAAAAGTGAAGCAAGCTTAGAAGTATGTGTTTGACATTGTTATGAGGATGAATATGAAATAGTGGTAGTGACATGAGAAGTTTTGGCATGCAGTTGTTTGGAATCCATGGGAAAAGAGAGCGAAAGCAATGCCGGATCTTGGGGACAGTGAGTACAAGCATATGCTGTGTGTAGAAGCTGCATGTGTAGAAACTCCCATCACTTTGAAGCCCGGTGAAGAGTGGAGAGGAAGGCAGGAGCTTTCAGCTGTTCCTTCCAGTTACTGTAGTGGACAGCTCGACCCCAGAAAAGCTTTTCAATTGGGCTTGTAATGCCCATCTCTGCTACACCAACATACCCAATTTCCGTGTCACCACCTCTTCACTCTCTGTAAACTTTCAGAAGATTTTTCAACTGCTTTCTTATTGCATATGTGGTTTGGCGTTGACGAACAAGAGTTCAACTACTCAACATTCTATAAACATTCCTACTTCAGCATCATATTTGATCTTATATGCTCACAGTTCCGTTATGAGTTAAGACAGCCTTTTTAGATATGTGAGGGATAGATACTGGTATATGTATACATTTAAGATTTGTGTATCGCTGCTTAATCATGAATGAAGATCTACTCAAGAATATGAAACTCAGACTCTCGTTTTTCAGGCTTGAATACAGGGATACAACCCAGAAAAAGCAGATGAAAACTTGTAATACAGGGATACAACCCAGAAATACAAGATGAAAATGAATACAACCCAAAAATATCAGATGAAAATGAAAGGCCTAAAAACCGGAATCGCAACCTTGAAGCACTAAATGGAACCTGAAGCTCAAAAGCAAACCACAACCTCCTGCAACCCAAAGGACCCTTCCCCGAACTAAGCTGGATTCATAACCCCTCCAATCTCAACAAAACCCTCTATCCCATACGAAACAGAGAACTTGAACTCACTACTCATGTATTTCGTAGATATCTGATCCTCTTGTAATACTACTAAGCTCAAACGAGAATTAATTTGATTATTTTGCAACAGACATTTGATGGTTTAACCATAAAAGGTGGTCCCAGTATGATACTCTTCAATACGAAAATTAACTTGGATTGCTTTTTTTTTTTATCAGAGAAGTTTTATATATCCTTCCCGAGAGATGGGAGGTAGTGTGAATTAAAACAGACTTAAAACAAGGATACAGACGCAACAATAACCCTACCAAAACATAGGAAACGAAAACAGGACTCGAACGTACTAGTACACAAACTAAAACTGGGGGAAACAAAAGACGAAAAACTAAAAGAGAGCCCTACAAAAGGATGATTGCAACTAACTCATGAAAGAAGAACTGCTTCAAACTTCAGGCGTAACAAAAAAATTGAGTCGGGAAAAAACTAAGACACACCATACAGGACTAGAGTCCTAGACTTGAATCTGAATCTGAATCTCCCTTATGATCACTTATACAATGATTATTAATACATTAAATCACTTATATTTATTTTTTGAAGTGAGATTTGTTATGAACCAATATGTATATATCACATGTTATTGACATTTATAAATACATGTATAAATTTTTTGTATTAAATATAAATAATTGTAAATCGACACAACAAGATGACTAGAATGTTCGGTTTCAACTCTCAATTTTAAGTATTCTTTATCGTTCTCTTAGTGATCAACACATAAACATCAACCTCTTGAATTCTCGTCATTATTTGGATCATCGGTACTTTGGTGTTGGTCTTATTCAACTCGACTTACATGCTAGTTCTACGACAGTTGTATGCGACAAGACCATATATATTAGACCGGGCATGCATAGAGTAACATACTAGCTAGTTTGTGGAACGGACTGACAAAAGGATAGCGAGTTGTCATGACTTTTTTGCGACCCCCTTTCGCCTACAGTCGGATGAGTGCGCTAACGACATCTTTTATGGTTTGCAGGTATGCCTCGTTCTCTTGACATACAATAATCCATGGCTTTGAGTGTCTCGTATCGTTCTTCAATAGAAGGATGTGCCAATTTCGTTGCGCACCATCCTCAGACGGCTGAACTCGGTCCTTTGGAACCTCCACCAAGGGTCCGGGTGTCGGGCGCGCTGGGGGGACCGAGGGAGTCCTACCGGGACGTCTCAAGTGGTATCAGAGCCTGGTTTATAAGGGAACCCCGCGCGAGACTCAACATGGCGGACCACACAAGACGACGGAGTGCTGAGCGCAGGGCGCTGTGCTGACGAGGTGAATGTTGCCAACACATAGGCGATGTGGGTGTGCCGAGAAGACCACGGGGTCGTGGGCGTGTGCCGAGGTAGACACGTGCTCGAGGTAGCACAGGCGCGAGGTAGCGCAAGTTGGTGCGAGCCAGGAGGGTTGCCAACATGTAGGGCACATGGATGCCTGAGGACGCCACGGACCGTTGGATGCCGAGGTAGGCAAGAGCGCGAGGGTTACTAGTTGGCCGAGGAGATGTGCTGTCAGCGAGAAATGCAAACAAAGGATGATCAAGTGCCGAAGGTTGAAGGTCCTCGCCGAGGACGACGAGAGAATGGGTAACACCCCGCCGTGCCCCACACAGGGCCCCACGCGCGGCGATGTTAGGTCTGCAGCCCAATACACCCCAACCCCTCTGGTGTATTGTCCACAGACAAATACCAACCTAGGTTGTTGGTGAGACTTGAACCCAAGACCTCACCCTTTATAGCATTTCTTTGAGTGATGCTATCACCAATTGAGCTGCGGGAGAATGTCACGACCTTTTTGCGACCCCCATTTGCCTACGGCCGGATGAGTGCGTTAACGACTTCTTCTATAGTTTACAGGTATGCCCCGTTCTCTTGACATGCGACAGTTTCTAGCTTTACGTGTCTCGTATCGTTCTTGAATAGAAGGATGTGTCAATTCCGCTGGGCACCATACTAAGACGGCTGAACTCGGGCCTTTTGAAACCTCTACCAAAGGTCGGGTGCCGGGCACGCCTGGGGGACCGAAGGAATCCTGCTGGGGCGTCTCAGAGTTCCATGAATAAGAAGCTTCTTCCAATTATCGCAGTCAGCTTGTGAAAATTTCCAGGAATCCGAAACATTTTGTGATTTTCGCGAGCTCCAAACAGGTCAGGAAACCAATTCCCTCCCAATTTTCACTCAGTTCGGACTTTGTCGTTTCAATTATCTGTAAAGTTTCATCTTTTTTCGAGCAAAAAAGCTGAAGTACGGCGTGTTGGGATTCGCTGTCCGTTGTATGCTGCTTCTGGAAATGTTAATTTGAACTAAATGAGGGTTCGATCGAGGTGACGTTGTGGTGGTGGGGTTATGAAATCTGTATTGGGGAAAAGGGTTTGCCGCAAGTTTCGATGGTTAGGGTTTGGCTTGCTAGACTGATTTTAGGACTCCAATGATTCAATTATGGAAGGTGGGTTCAATTCTGATTTGGGTTTTGACGATTGGGGATTGCTTGATGGGAGGAACTGACAGGAACACATGCAACAGATTGCTATAGCACAAGGCCTTGATGATAGTTTAAAATTATGTGTCAGCAAAAACATACTGTATTTACAAGTGGTTTTGTCATTTTGTAACACTTTTTTTCGATACAATATTTCATATTATGGTGATATGAGTAGGAGACACACTGGAACCAGAGCTCTGTGCCATGCCATTGCAATGTTGGCAATTGGGTTTTGAAATTCTGATGCCATGTGATTCTGCAACCCATATTATTGTTATAGTATCAAACATGCTGTGCAAAGACGGATAAGGCTTTGGCTTTTGATTATTGATCAGACCACACGAAAACCCTCCAGAAGGGCCGCTGCTTGCGCTTGGGATGGTGAGTTACCACTTCTGTCTCAGTTTTTCTCAGCATTTCCCACATTACCTGAACATCCTGGTACTCACAGGTTCGCACGTCATCATGAAGCTTCAAAAGCCCAGCTCCTGCAAAGAAACACACCATTGGACGAGACAACCTTGTAAGTGGTCCTCAATTATGACTTTCATTTTCTACAAGAGTAGCATCTAAGAAATGAATCACTGTGGTCCCAATAATCAAAATAGCTCAAGTCATAGCATCATTGAATGCAAGAGCAGTTCACCAATTGATTATTTCTTTCCTAATTCGATCAGTGGTCCTAAACCTCCAAGATTAGTTGTGGACCAGTAGCTTTCTTGGTCCACTCTGCATAAAGTATCCATCAGAATAATCCTTTGGTTAGGCCATGTATAAGATATAAAGTCGCACCGTGAAAGATCTTGATTCTATCGTTAAAGGCTTTAGCCAAGAACTGGTCAAGAGAAGAAACACAGGTTGATCTCGTTTGTTATCTTCACATACCTAGCTGCTAATTCTCTACACGATCTCATTTTAGGCGTGCCTAAAGTAGGATATGTGATCTCAGGAAAGGTTGGTAGTTGTAGCGGTCACAAAATTACTTAAATCTTCATAGTAGGAGTCACTGCATTATCATACACTTGCTTTTGTCTTTGAGTGGGATTAGTCTAGTGGATGCATCCCACTATGCAATAGAATCTTTTGATGTGTCATGAAACATAACATAGAAAAGTATAAGCCAATCAAGGAACGGAACACGTAACCTTGTAACGTGTTTTGTGAAGAACCAAAAGATCATTGAGAAGATAGTTGAGGCATGTGCATGCATGTATGCCACTGTAGGGTTGTGTGAAGTTTAAGGTTTGGTAGGGTGGATATGAACACTCACACACACACACAACTAGAGTAAAGAAGGCATCAAAAGTGAATCAAATCTTTAACTTGTAGAACAAGATTCAAAAATAAAAACTTCCCACATTTAAAGGGGTGGAGGATGCATCTTGACCTTGATGGAATTTTCTCAACCCATCTTTTATACCCTACTATCTTGAACTAGCATGGAAGATTTTCAAATTTTGCAGATGGGTCCCTTGGCAAGATCTATTAAAATCATCATTAAAGCATTCTAATTAGGTGATGTTTAAGGGTAAAAATAGGGTGATTAGTAGACAATAGAAGATATAATTATGGTGTTTTATGCATTTTAGTCAAGGAAGAACTTGGAAGGGAAAATTCTGGGGAATATATGCTCTGAACAATAAGGCCTTACGTACAAGTTGTAAGACACTGTATGAGAAAAGGAAAGCAAAGTAATGGTAGATGATTGATTAATGCTCAAAGGGACCACAAAACCCAGAAAAAGAAAGGGAAAATGATGAAGTAGAAGCTGAATTGCAGAAAATATAAACTACTCGAATTCTAATTATTGGTTTGTTGCTTGAAGGGTTGTTGGTGATGTTCATGGAGGAATAGGAAGGAGAAGAAGAGTGATGATCATGATCATAGGAAGAAGAAACTGACCATTTTTGCGAGCCTTAAGCCGAGCAGAAACAGAGAACCAAACTCTGCGGACAGGGAAGATCATCTTATGCCACAACTCCATCAACTTTAGCTTCCTCTTTCTGCTGCTGCTTCTCTTCCTCCTCCTAATTCCAAACAGTCGAACAGCTACGGTCCTTAACCCGGCCAGGCCTCTTCTTCAATTTCTCTCTCTCTGCAGTAGAGAAACAGAGCACTCTGTTTTGTTCTTCTTTTCTCTGATTTGATTATTTGGGAGGAACAGAGAAGGAAGAAGGCTGAACCAGAATACCGAGAAGCAAACGGGTCCTTTTGTTATAGACTAGGAGCCTCCACTTTTCAACTCCAATATCTATTTGAGACCACCGACACGTGACGGTGAGTTTTTGGATTCGACTCACTTCGCTACGTAAATTACCACGTAATTAATATTCGTTTGTTTTCAGATTATCTTGTATTGGTTAAAACATTAATTTATTCTCTGGCGTAGCTTAGGGCAATATAGGGGTGGGCATCGGGTGGTTAACCACTCAATAGAATTCTTTACGAACCCAACATGATATTATCGGTTTGTTATATCTTGAAACCAACCCTAATTCAAAAATCAATTTTTCACAATAAAACCAATCAGTTCTCTAACCAGTTGGTTAGTGGTTTTAATTAATCAATCACTTTACTACATGTAAGTACAAATTTAGATATCAATAATTATACACATATTTCTATTTCAAGCCAAAACATGTATATCCTCCAAAACAAAAGAAAAATTACATATAATTCATTGTGTTCTATGTTAGCAATCCGTGTGACACAAAAGAGTGCTCATGGGTCTTCATCTATATCGGATCAATGGTTATTATGAAGCCACATGTATATGATGAACAGTGCCGGTTTGGTTGGTTAACCGATGGTTTGGCGTTTCAAGAACCGAAAACCAATCGTTAACTTTCTGGTTCGATCGTCAAGAACCAGCAACCAACCGTTAACTTACCGGTTTCAGGTTTTCCGGTGCAGTTCCCGGTTGGTGGTGGTGGTTGGTTTTAGCGATTTCGTTTTTTTCCCACCCTTAGGGCAATATGATGTGTACTAGTATTTGTAAAAAAAAATAACTTTTGCACAATAAAATCTATTTTAAATTACTATTCGTGGAAAGATTTAACAAAAATTAATTACACTTAATTTAATATCCAAAAATTAGAAAATAATTTGCAGAACCCTAGAGTGTATGTATTCCCATCTCCACCAAGTGTAAGCCGCCGCTGTAATTCTTGCCTTGTCTCCGGCTCACCGCTCTTGTTCTCAACTACGACCCCGGATCTCACCACAATCGATATGTCCATGGCTTGGAATGATAGGATCTGGAGGCACCTCAGGCTACCCCAAAACCATGTTCCAAACTCTTGGTCGAGTTCGTTTTTCGTCGTTTCGGCCTCCCTCTCTGAATCCCCCGTCCCCACAGACTACACTACCATCTATCCTCAGCTTCCTCAGTCTGTCTCTGTTGTTCCGGCTTTCATCCATGAACCCCCCACTGCCACAAACCATGCCGCCATCTCCCCTCAATTTCCCTGATTAGTCTCCACCATCCGACTTTCTTCTCTGCACCCTTCATCACCACAGACAGCTTCGTCGTCTCCCCTCGACTTCCCCGACCCACGGCTCAACCGGAGGTTCACCACTCCCACCGCGAGGAAGGAGGCCAGGGGGACCTCGGTCTCCCCTGATTTGGCTTCCCTGAGGACCTCTGAGGGAGGTTCTGTCATTCGAAAGACCTCCACCTCCGAGAAGGGAATACATGTCCAAACCTACGGGTCCGGTACAAACGAAAGAGGGTACATGGACCCTATGATCTTATGAGTTTATATGGTATATGAGTTTATATGGTACCATGGTGGTAATGGTACAATTGGATGGACCAAAACCCGAACCAAGGTTGATCTCGAATCCTTACGGAACGCCCCTTCGACCCCTCGATGTTTCCTTATCTGAACGATGAATATGGTCAACCCAGCGCCTTTGGCCACAACAAGAGAATGAAGGGGAATCTATGGTCAAACAACCTTTCAAAGACTAAATGTCCCTAACGGCATTGATCTCTCATGTCCCACGGTTTGCGGATCCCAGCAACAACCTAGACCCGTCCGGACTCTTCGCCGGAACCCCCTGGAAATCGGATTATGACTCCAAGTACGATATATACCTCCAACTCATATGATGGCCTTCTTTGGAGAAGCAAGGGCGGGTCATGCGGGTTTGACCGACCTGGGCTGCCACCAAGGTCTCCCATGGAAGGGTTAAAATGACAGGTCACTTAATCGCGATACTAGACAACCAGGGTGCCTTCCTAGGGGAATGGGACCTCATATAAGGACCAAGACACATGTTGCCATAGAGTTGGACGAGGCGAGGTTTGCGAAGCTGCCTCGCCAGGGAAAATGATTGACCCTCTATGCCCCTTTATGCGACGAAGTGTGTGGGGACGCACACTTCATCCTGTTATGCTCGGTGCAAGTCCGACGCCTTGATCCCAACTTCGTGGTGTTATTCATGACTATCCGTGTAATTTACAACGTCATTTACCCCATACTTATGGATGTCAGGTCGAACCATGAAACATTCCGAAATTTATCAGTATTGTCCCGACATTAGGAGCTTATTTCTTTTATTTAAACATTAATATAACAAGATTATTTTTGTTATAAAGTAGAGCGTTCTATACCCACGGATCACAATAAAATCTCTCCCTTTTTGTCCATTATCTTACCCTTTATAGTGATTGCTTACTTATAATTTGGTCTTTCATGTCAATATAAATTCCACTCTATATTAAAAAAAACTAAAATTAATTTAATAAACAAAAAATGAACACGTGGTTCAATTGATACGCACAGCCCTTTCACAATAACCGGTAGTCCAATTCGTTTCTCCTTTCTATGAGAGAAGCCGGTTTGACTTTTCGGCACATTTTTCTCTTTAATTTTGAATGTTATTATTCTGGTTACGAAAATACATTTTTTTTTATAATAAACAAAACATCCTTTACATATACTCGACAAATTAAAGCAGTTAACGAAATCTTTTATTATATAAAAAAGAGTAGGAAATGTAAGTGTCGGCAAGGCATGGTCCACGTGGTGAAGAAAGAAAGAGATATGGTCTGAAAAGGATTGGTTACATTCGACAACGAGACTTGACCAATCACATGCTTACATGTCGTCTCTGTCTCGGATGTTTTTGTCTTTTGACCATTCTATCCTTATCTTATAACCGGGTTTGGCCATGTCTAGTGGTCAATTTACAACTTGCCCCTTGGTACTATACATTTGTGGCTATGAGTATTGCTTGGATTGGAGGGTACAACTGCAACGTAACGATTGTGAACGGAACTTCTTTAAATTGAGTTTTTGTTTGTGAGTGGAATTATACTTTATATTATTAAGCTATAAAACCAAAAGACAACATAAAAAAGATAAGGACAGACGTAGTCTTAGTCGTGTTGAGACACTGATTATATAATAAAGACGTTTATCTATTTTACGTGAAAAATGAAGGGATCTATCCTTAATTCTTTATTCTTGTGAGACCGTACAACTATCGTTTTTCCAACCTCGACTCGAATCAACCTGTCTTGTTTGAAATGCACCTTGTTCTTTTGATAGGGACATGTTGGGGAAAAGGGGAGTACTTCAAGTGAACGAGGAGTTTCTCAGGAATAAGGATGAGAAAAGGGATCGGACCTTGCCAGATGCTATCAGGATATGTCTCATCAACAACACCATGGTGTTCCTTGTCAGGATCATTGGATCTGACGAGCTTGCTTCGTAAACCTCACAATGTTTACGAGAGTAACTTCCACTTCCTTAGACAGTGGAATTATATTTTATATTATTAAGCCATAAAAGCAAATGTAACATAAAAAAGAAGAGGACATACATAGTCTCATAAATGTCGAGATATTGATTATGTAATAGAGATATCCATTTATTCTATGTGAAAAGGTAGGTGATATATCCCTATTCTCGTGAGACGATATAATTATCGCTTTTTCAAACTCGACTCGAGTCAACCAGCCTTGTCTGAAATGCACCTTGGTCCTTTGGTAGGGACCTGTGGGGGGAGGACGAGAATATTTCAAGTAATTAAGGAGTTTCCTAGGAAAATGATGATGATACGGATTAGGCCTTGCCACATTGCATCGGGACGGGATGTGTCTTCTCAACAGCACCAGGTTGGTCCCCGCCAGGATCATTGGATCTGACGAGCCTGCTTTGTAGACCTCGCGATGTTCCCAAGAGTAACTTCCACCTCATCTAGCAGTGGTAGAGTGTCAAGTGTCCGTTTTTTATACTGCGGGGAGAGTATGGAATGAGCCTAAGATGGTGGCGGGGCTTGAACTTGTCTCATTTAAGTGTATCCGTTTTCTAAGGATTTGGTAAGTTCCTCGACGAGGAATGGAGCTTCTTAATAGTTGGGACAAGGTTTGTCCCCTCCTGGCTCGAGTTAGTCAGAAGATTCTATATTACCCGTTTCGAACCTAACCGTTCTACCGTCTTCCCCAAGACTGGCGGGTATTGTGGAAGCCCCATGTGCTTTCCATTCCACGGGCGCGCTGGTGCCTTAGTCAAGAGATCTTGTATTAGTGTCGGAGGTCCTATCGAACCTGGGCAAACCCTAGAGAAAAATCCAGGTGCCACCGTCCAGGACGATAGGCTTTGGGGACGTAATGGATACGAATAGTCCTGACGGGTACCTCTTCTTAGGTTAGGAGCTTCCATGTCCATAAGCGATAGGTCAAAACGGAGGCAGAGAAGTTTTCCTTCCTCACCCTTCGGGGGAAGTCAACGTCAGTATGCCCAATACATCTGCAGGAGAAGCAGGAGACCGAAAGACGCTCATACTACAGACAAAGCCCGGATAGGGTATCGTTGTCCCGGTAAGTGGAGGTCAATGGTTCGGAGGAGGGGGCGGGTGAGGTCCATCCAAAAACTGGCCCGAATGGTCCCTCCTCAAGACAACCCCCTATTGATCAGCGTCCATCGCAAAAAAAAACCACCTAGGGAGTCGGCGACCATGATCCCCATAGTGGCTGGAATCCTTCCGATGGTAGGTCAAAGACTTGAGTCTAAAGTTGGACCCGATTAAACGGGTGGGTCTTCGGATTGACCTGCGACACGAGGCCCTCAAGGATTATAGGGACATTATTGAAAGAACACGACTCCCCTCGTCAAACCTAGTCCATCGCTGCTTAGGAAATAAAGTAAATTCACGAGATACCTCAACTGAGATCCTTGATGACCAAGTCATTGTGGCCTCATCCCTTCATCATGAGACCCTTCATCTCCAGACAATTGTACGGTCGCGAGGTAAAGAGCCTACTGGTAAGCCTGAACGTCGTGTAAGCTGCATGCATCTCGTCAACCTTCGGGGCCATCGACACCTTAATTATGTGGTCCGCCTTCGACTCCATAGTAAGAGAATTGAAGACCTCTTACAATAGTTGGAGGCCCTCCACTGGAGGTAGGGTGGCTGGTTGGAGAGTCACTGTGACCATCTAGCGACGGGAGGAGGTGGGCTGATCCAGATGGAAGAGAGGTGAATGTGGAGAGATAAAGAGGGACGAAGACGGGAAGTGGTGGGAGTGGGATTGAGGAAGGCCTATTTGTAGCCTTGCATGACTAGGGAGGTTTGACAAAATTCAAGGACGGTCTCGGTGGCATCTCCCACTGGATCTCGGGACCCGACATAGTGCTATTGGTGCAAATGGCACAAGGGTAAATGAAGGAGCAAGATTGGGTGTAATGGGCGTGGTCATTGGTGGTGATAAGTGGTTGGGTGAGGAAGGCGCGCCATCCTAGAGAGAAGCGTCGAGAGATGCCCTAAAATAACACAGTATGATATGTTTCTTAAGAGGAGAAATCTATTGAGAACCACTCTTAACATAGGAACCGTGAGAACCAATCCTAGCCATTATCACCTATGATCCAACACTCATCAAAATGTCACATCATCACCCCAATCCAACCCCCATCCACGCCAATTTCATCTATTCTCACACAAGCAAGGGCATAATTGTAATAGCATGGTGCCATGTGGACAAGTGTCCATTTTTTTCTTCACCAATTCACTAATTTAATATTTCCCGATTCGTTTGAACTCCGATTAACTTCAAACTTGCGCCAATATTTTTATTTTTTCAAGGGCTTTAAATCAAGATCACTCATGAATATATTTTGAAGCACAAAAATAAAAATATATATCAAGGTGATAAAAATAATGTTGAGCGTTGATAAATGTTCACTAATAAATGTTTTATATCGGAGTACCAAACTAATGCTAAATGTTGATAAAAAAAACATGTAATGAGGTGATAAGAAACAAATAATGAGGTGATAAAAACCATTTTCATTTTTGATAGTAAGTGTGATACACTAGAGTTTAACGTTGATAAAAAAAACTTGTGATGGGGTGATAAAAAACACGTAATTCAATGATAAATCTAGTGTTTAGTGTTGATAAAACTGGTGTTCATATAAAGCCCGTGATGAGATGATAAAAATCATGATTAGTTTTGGAGAATGAGGTGATAAAACCATTGTAAAGTATTGATAAAACCAGTGTAAAGTGTTGATAAATCTAGAGCAAAGTGTTGATAAAAATTACCCATATATAATTTCTTTAAAAACCAGCCCCGAAATAAAAAAAATTCGTGCTTCAAAAAAACATGTGATGGGGATGATAAAACACACGTAATTTGAATGATAAATCTAGTGTTTAGTGTTGATAAAACTAGTGTTCATAAAAAACACGCGATGAGGTGATAAAATCATGACCAGTTTTGGAAAATGAGGTGATAAAATCAGTGTAAAGTGTTGATAAAACCAATGTAAAAGTGTTGATAAATCCAGAGCAACGTGTTGATAAAAATTACCCAGATTTTTTTTTACAAAAATAACAACCCCGAAATAAAAAAAATTTCGTGCTTCAAAATATATTCATGACTGATCTTGAATGAAAACCCTTAAAAAAACAAAACTAATGGCGCAAGTTTGAAGCCAATCGGAGTTCAAACGAAGCGGGAAAAATTATATCACTAACTAAAAAGTGCTGTTTTTTTGCAGTCAACTACTCAAATGCATATCATACATCCATTCTTAAAATTGATGACTTAGATTGGTTCTCGCGGTTCCTACGTTAAAACATGGTTCTCACCAGATTTCTCCTCTGTTTCTTAATATAATAGTTATTTATCAAATGACGCCAAAATTTTTGTATTTATTGATCTTGTTTATATGTTCAACGGTAATAACTAATTATTTTTTTTAAGTTTTAAGTTCAATTTATATTTTATTTATTTAAGTCACCACTCTCTTGTGGAGCACCATAACATTTTAAATCTAAAATGGTCTAGTAAATAATGCAAATCAATTCAAAAATTTATAATCAGAGAACACAATATAAAAATGTTAATTATTATTTTCGATTAAGCTATTTTAAAAACGAAATTACAAAAAAAAAAATTCATCAGATTACTTGTCATATATGCTCTCCAAGATCGTCTTGGAACATTCGATGTATCGTCGAATTTATCGACCATGGTCACCGCACATATGTTACCTTGTGCAGTTATCAGAGAGTTTTGCAATTCCCAACGCATGCAATCTTTCTTCCTAATAAGTCCGACCAACTCCTAGCCTAAACTACTTGTAACAATCTATGAATATTATATTCGTTCGACTGACATGGATATTCGTTACTGAAAATCTCAGAGAATGTTCTTACAAAATTTCTCAACACATTGAAGCACGATGGTTTTTGCTCATTTAGACAATTTTCATCTGCACTATCAACGGAGCGCCATAGGCCAAGCCACTATATGAATCGCTATATGCATTTTTGGAACGAAAAAAAGAAGTCTCCCACGACCGTCTACCCACTATGCGAAGTATTGTTCCCACCATACAAGCATATGAATGATGCTAAGGTAAAGGGTATTTTTTTTATCATCTTGAACCACATTTGAATATAAGGTTTTTTATCATCTTGAACCACACTTGAATATAAGGTCTCCATACAACGATGATTTCGAAAATTAGCCAGTCATAAGTCATATATGATCTGTATACACTGATCACCTTGCTTCATGAAAACTGGGAATGAAAACATTATGACGTTGTGAATGATCGCTTGATACACCCCTTGTATATACTTCCATCTATGAGTGTAAAAAGCGTTAGACGCTAATCGAGCGATGAGGACCCCTAGATATTAGGTGGGGACTAATCAGGGCCTAGGCATGGCCTAGACAGATTTAATTTTTAATTATTATACAAATATAATAAAAAATTCAAAACATATATTATATTTGTATAATATAAAAAAATATCAAGTATCAAAATACAAAAAAAAAATAATAATGCTCTCATTTTGATTTTACTCTAAATTTTAATAAAAATTTAAATTATAATGATAAACCACGAAAAAGGGACACGTCTCATATTCTTTTTATCAAAAAATTTAAGAACATTACAAACATATTGTGTCTCTCACATTTTCTTTAAAAGTCTAACTTTACAAATCAGGATTCTAAGTTTCCGACTAATCAAGCGGGACGAAAAGTCGGATGAATTTCAGATTTTAGGGCCTAGACGAGACGACGAATCAGACGTTTTTATAGATTTTGGGGCCTAGATGGACAAGATGGAGACTTTTACAATAGTGCCCAACTGATTTGTGACATCTTCCTCCATTTGCTCAATCATTGAATCTAACTAAAAGTCTATTGCTAACTTGTTGCTCAACATTTGTATGTGCTCTAAAAATCAGAGAGAATTTGTGGAAGTAGAGGAAAATCAACCTGACAATAAAACATTGAAAACGAAGATGGTGGTGTTGATTTTATAGAGAACGAAAAAGTCGTTGGTCTAAACATACACGTGCGAAAAAACTATCGATGATTACAACTTGAATTAGTGAAACACATACATATTCGACGCCAAATATTATTTCGGTTGAATTTGACAACGAATTAATTGGCTTGTATTCATGAAACGTAATTCATTTGAATTTGGACGAGTTTGTTAATCAAATCACTCCCAATTCATCGCACGCTGTCATGCTCTCACAATATTGTAGATCTCCAAGACTTAGAAGTTTCAACAGTCATGTCTTAATTGCTTTTTGTGGGCCATGGCTGCCTAATGAATACACTATCAAACACGTTAATAAGTCAAAATAAATAATGAACTTGTCCATGCGAACCCAAATTTAACGAATTCGACATGATTTATTCAATTTAGAAACCTAGAACTTCAACCATATTTTTGTCAATAAACGATAGATCGTGTCATAACATTGAAAACCTCTTAATCTAACTCCTGATGGAATTCTTTCCCTGGATGCACACCCATGTGTTTTACTTAAGGTTCTAAAAGTCATTAAATGTTAGTCGGACGGTTATAGTCCTCAAAGATTACTCGGGGACTAAACGAAGATTAATCGGATTTGTATTTTTTTTTTAATAGATATATTACTATATATAGAAACAAAATATGGACTTCCTTATATTATAAATGATAACAAATATTTAAAATGCCTAAAAAAATAACTATCAGACAACTTAAAAACACAACCTCTAATATCACCAACACCGAATAACTCTGGACAACCATCTAATTATTTTAATTTAGTCACTATAATATGTAAATTTGTTCTAAGCGCCTAATCGGGTCGGCTAGGCACAAAATAGGGCCTAGGCGGGAGCTTATGTGACGCCTAATCGGAATTTTTAAAACTAGTGTTTTACTGCCTTGAAGCATAAGGAAGAGGTTGTGTGTCGTGACGACCACTTGAGTCAAGACAAGAACCCCTATAATGACTTAGACATAGTTAACTTCACATTTTGTAAAATAACATCATTTTTTTGCAGGGCTTAGGCTAAAATGTGATTACTAGAGTTGGAGAATTATAATTTGTTGGGATTTACATGAAATAATTGATGAGAAAGGTTTGAAATCTCATGATGTAGCATTGAGTGGGCTCGACATTATTTAGTCGATGGCAGTTTAGGTGTAACTATCAAGTTTAAGCAAAGCATATGGTTTAGACTTTAGGGAAGAATCTTAGAAAATTGTCGACGCCACCGACAGTGATTCTCATCTGATTTACATGGACTCATCGGCTCATCTACGTCATTGTTTTTTTCAGAAAGGTTTTGAAGAATATATTTTATTTTATGAGCATTAAATTCTGATGATTAAAATATTAAACTAGAATGGTATTATATTTAATGTCTATGATCCTTAACTAGTGTTCCTCTATTGTTTTCCATTCTTGAAATAGCATATTCCTAATTTAGGCTGCGAAAAATAGCCTAACTGTGATTTTTGTAGTTATTAAAGTACTGTATTTGGATAATCGACTAAAATGTTTCTTACATATTTAATGCTACAGTTTCTTTATATCAGGCACTTCTTTACTTTTATTGTTCAATTTTGATGACGTGATGCTCATGTACTACATTATATCAATTTGTCCACCACAAAATAATTGTATACTCGAAAAATAGAAATTCAGCGTGAATTATTCTTGAAGTATTAAATATGAAACGAGAATATTTCGGATACTGTTTTAGAATCAACCAAATACTTTAATTGATTTTTTATAATCATCCAAAAAAAACAAAAGAGAAATTGCAAGTAAAGAGAGCCCACCCACCTTGAATGGTTAGAAAGCTAGTTTTATAGTATACCACATAAACTATAACTGTAGAAATGGGACGCAAATTCAAAATCATCACAACCTTTCCTCATTGGTATCATTTATGGATTGAATAATCAAATTGGGAAGGCGTACACGTCATCCATCACCACGACACAAATTGGGCATGATCATGATCAACATAAGCACAAGAAAAGTTGACATAAATTAAGAATGAAAATTGGAATTTGAACCACCTATCAATATTGATCGGAGCGTCTTTTGTTGTTTATCAACAGTAAAGCAAGATAAGAACTACCATTAGTGCTTGGCCTCTTAGCTAAGCATTTGCTGATGAATGTTCTATATTCGCATCACACATCACTAAGATTATTTTTCAATCTGTTAATGGACTAATAGAAAGTCGACACTTAATTGTCAGCAAGGAAAGGTTAGGTCACTGCCCTTCACAATCACATGCACCAATCGATTGTGAAATATTTTACTAGTCTAAGTTTGGCATTGGATTCTATCAGATGTGGATAATCTGGATGCTTCTTGGCACTAAGTGGAACACTGAGAATGTGTTTTTTTCTCTTTTCTTTTTCTCCTAAACTTTCCCTAGAACCAAACATATTAAGGAATGAAGAAGAGTGCATTTGGGAGTATGCATGATTTGTCATGTAGTTGACATTTGGTAGCACAGAGTATCTATCTAAAGCTCAATTTGCTTGTCTTCCACTTATAGAAATGTAGAGAGAATGAAGCATTAACTTACAGAATCAACAAAGGCATGAGACATACATACCTCAGTGTTGCATGGGCATGATTGAGAATGCTTTGGGAGTGGACCTTACACATTCTACACTGTTGTCTTCTTATGGCAAAAATATTATTCCCAATATGGGCAGGACACAAGGTTTGCCTGCACTACCAACATATTAAGCAATGACGTAGAAATTGGAGGAACATGGAATCTCTCTATATGTTTGAAAAATGTATTGAGAATGATTTCAGTTTGGCTACAACAAGACATGGGTCTGAAAAATGTGATAGATAATTGGGTGCCACCTTCTTAGTGTTGTGTCGTATTGGGTGCTTTGCTCTTACTTTTTAGTCCTCCATGTTCTTCATGTATTCTTTGGAAAGCTTACTCTCCATTATTAGTTGCTGCTCCTTCATGAGTGAGTACCCCGCTTCTAGTAATGCCTCTACCGTTTGCTGTTCAACCAAAATGCAAAACCACATAGTGTTAATTGAATTTCCTATCTTCCTTTTTTGATGAATAGATATGAAACTTTTTGATGGATAGAAACAATTGACAAGTGAACTATGCTCAACAATCATGGAGAAAGATTGAATGTTAAGGCAAATAGTAGGATTGTGAATGGTTACATTACCTTTGGAGGAGTAAAAACAGGAAGTTTTTCATCCTTTTTTCGTTTGAGAAGTGTCTTCCCAAGATTTTCTACACCCCCAATATCATCGACCCACTACAGAAAAAGAGTTGTCAGATGCTGAACACGTAAGTACACTTAAACTTCATCTGGTAAAATATTTCACATTTCAAAGTTGAACCAGTAAAAAAAATTATGTATTAATTGATATATTCAATCATGCGCCGTCTGCAACCTAATTGATTGGCAGCTTCCTACAGGATCCCATTTTATCCAGAAACTGCACTCCTAAACTTACAATGAATCTGTGATACAAAGAAGATAGACTTCTAAACTGAAGGTAACTCAACAACAAGTAAAACAAAAAGGTATATATCGGTACAAGTTGTGGTAATACACACTAAGTGTGAGACTGAAAAAAAATCTTAACATATTTCAGAGGTCTGTATACATCTCAAGATATAACATTATGTACCTTAGAAATTGTCGTGTCATAAGTACGCGACCTGAGGGCTCCGTAAAAATCCAAAGCTGTCCATTCAAAGA
Source organism: Erodium maritimum (assembly GCA_963921825.1). Classification (NCBI taxonomy): domain Eukaryota; kingdom Viridiplantae; phylum Streptophyta; class Magnoliopsida; order Geraniales; family Geraniaceae; genus Erodium; species Erodium maritimum. The sequence goes on along the minus strand of OY997588.1, from coordinate 144,416,935 downwards.
AAACAATTACAAAGTAATTTTACTATATGTTACTCCTAAGTTGGTCAACGAAGAGCGATTCCAGATAAATAGTCAAATGAAGGGGACGGAGAATAGGTATACAGACCGGATCAGCAAAAGCAACACAAAGCTTAAGATTGCAAACCCCAAACAAATATTGATGTTACAAAGTTTCTAAATGAGAAAGCAACACACATCTTGAACAGATGCCTAGTTAGAGGATTTGAAAGCCTTTCATGAGAAAAGCTTTCAATACTTCTACAGAAACCCTACATTATGAAGCACATTATTGAAGCTATCCAGTGCTTAACAACGAATGATATCTTTAAGAGTGATCATATGGAAAAGAACTATGAAGAAATCTATTCCCCTACAAACTCATTGGTAAAGAAAATATGGCAGTGGTATCTATAAAAGGGGGCCTTTTTGATATTCCATAAATGTCTTCATTAGAGTGGAGAATGCAGTGCTAGATCAAAGCAGTGTAATGAATAGGCATGAAATTAAAATCAGAAAGACTAAAAATTGTAGATCAGAATAACATAATCACATAAATGATGAGAATTATAGAATATAACTGCTGAGTATTGACTGCATTACCCACAAAAATTACGGTACAAGTAGATCAGATACAACACCTACCATGCATAACAGAGAGGTACCTTGATTAGGAAATGTCTTCACAATGCTAACAACCTGATCTTTTGATATGCCATCTTTCTCATACATTCTGTTAACAATATTCACAATATCTTCTTGGTTAGGTTGCCTGTTCAATGAACAACATTTCACATATTTAGAGAAGAGTGACACAGTTATATTGTTTCCATAAAACCATTAAAAGGCTAAACAGATAAATAACACAAAAACGAAGAAAATAAGATTAACCATAAATGAATGAATAAATAAATAAATTCGTACAACGAACATTATTATTTTTCAAAACTTTGAAGACACTTTTGAGACCAGTTCAACTAATACTTCTGTATATGTGTTTGTGAGTCTGTTTCCATCATTAATATATAGATACTTAACAGAGTCCTCAATTATTTCAATTCACTATGACTAATCTCAAAACACACGCAGATGCAAAAGAGGCGTAGTCATATACATTGACCATCTAAAGTTAGAAAGCAACAAAGAAGTAACAATTTGAATCGAACGGAATAGTAAAATGAAAAGGAATACTGATCCTTGAATGCATAATCTAGTACCAGTAGAACTTGTCCATCCTCCCGTCACGAATCAAGGGAGCATAAATTGTGGAAAAATCATTTCCGGTAACAATAATAGGAACTCTATTTGTAATATCAGATTCTCGCCAATCTTGTCCAATACTGACTCGGGTAGGATTATCTGCCAAATTCATAAGAGTCCCAACTACAATTTGATTGTTGACTGTCATTTGAGTATTTCCTGCATAAGAACGGAAATTGTTCACAAACTCAGACAAAAATATTTAACAAAATAAACCTATAGTATAAGTCCCCAGATTTAGAGACAAGGAGTGAATGTGAAATATGTAAGAACATATGGAATAAATGACAAAAAAGCATATTTAAAAACTCAGATTAGCTAACCAAATCTTCCAAGTCCGGCATCAATATCATTGATCATCAAACAGCTCATTTTGCCCTGCATAGGTAGAGGAAATTCAATATAAACTATGCTGACAATTTCAAGGTCACAAGAACCATGAACATCCATCAGATCAGCAACAATAATATTATCACAGTAGACCACTAAACATGTATCGATTGCAAATCATATAGAAACTGTCCACAAATATATATATATATATATATATATATAAAGAAAAGAGAGAGAGAAGGTAAGTTCACTAAGTTGTCTAACACATAGTAAGGTCAAATATATACTCATCTCCTAAAAGCCTGACACTTAAAACACAGTATGAGTTGGGCCTGGTAATATCTCAAAAGCTACCAGGCTCTCCTTTTCCTTTGGTTTCTAACTTGTATCGTTCCAACAACAGAACTGAATTACACAGGGTATTTTTGCTGGAAGAGTATGATACACTTCAAAAGCAGGGATAAATGTTTCATAATATACGGATCAGTGAAATAGTGGCGAATAAGGGAACTGCAAGAACTGTTCCTCCCAGAAAGAAGGGACAATTGTGTTCATAATGAATTGCATACAACAGTTATTAAACTATGTGACCCTAGACATACATATATTAATAGTGAAAGTAGAAAAGCTTCTAACTTGGTTCTGGACCACTTGAGAAGCTGTTCTATAGCGCTCGCGTATCAATTTTCCTGGTTCCCCTGTTATAATGTGTCAACTGAGTTTAGATGTGACTTCAAAAGTACAATACTGAAATATTATTTTATAATTGCAGAAACAAACTTATCTTTATATAGTAGTAGTAGTTGAGAAGGAGTAGTAAAAGTAGCCATTATTTAGCTCGGTAAAATAGGAAAATCTTTATGTTTTCAAGGTAGACTTAATATAAAAAAAATCTCACCAGCTCTTTCTGATTCTAGCTCTCCAGCAGACATAATTACAGGCTCCATTCCCATGGTCTGGAATATAAGTTCTGTTTGAAAAGATTTTCCTTGCCCTTTTCCTCCCCAAATACCTGCAACATAACAACAAACTTGTAGTGTTTATAAAAAGTATTTATATAAATATCCTAATCATGCAGAAAATGAATTCCTATGGATCATATGTTCCTTGAACCAGCAAAAAGTAATGTGAGTATATACCTAGGATCAAAGGGACTTTGGTATCGAGAAGGTGAGCAATGTAGTTTTTCACAATGTGGCAGACTGCAACAGCGTGTAAAAACAACATGAGTAGCCATGGTGTCACGAATGCATAACCCAATGCTTTCAACTGTCCCACCACAGAAACTCACAGCTTGCATTTAAATTTATCAACAACATAAGATTCATCAAAAAGGTAGAAAATGCATGCAACACATGAAGGTCACAAATGTACAGTCATCTCATCAAGTTTTCTTACTGCTTCAAACAAGAAGAACCTGATACTTTAACTCTTCCTCAATTTCTTAGAACTTACCGACTTTATCCTGTCAAAAGAAAGCAAAGAAGAGAAACAAATAATGGATGTCAAAAAGGGTAGAATATCCAAAAGGCTGTATATGTAAACCAAAGGAAAAAGAATTGCATTGACATGATAATCTAGGCATCAGCAAAAAAACGTCATAGGGTCCAAAGTTTCTAGGGAGCATAGAACAACAACTTAGCCATTTTCCTAATCAATTGGCGTAGGCTCCCTGATTGCTTAGTTTCAAACAGGGCATTGTTAACAAAGGAAAGCCAGACCCTCAAACAAAACAGTGAAGTGTGAGTGAGCTAAAAAAGGAATTGTGGGGGAAATGGAAAAGGAAGCGTGCATGTAGTTTGTTTTCTTGTGAGGATGCATGCAGTTAATCCAAATCAAAAACAGCACAGGTTATTAATACGCCTCAAGTATGAATATAAAAATACTGTTCTCTTAGGTGAAGAACAGAAAATTCTGTAACGAAATGGATATGATTGCAATCTGCTAGCATATCTATCTGACAAACTTAGACAGCCAGATTATTGCATGTTAGAACAATTATTTATACCAAATTACCATTGTGATGTCTGAATTTATCCCACCTGAAGGAGTGAAAACTGGGAAGAAAGGAAGAGTTTATGGTTAAAAGAAAAGGGGAGGAAATTTGGCCCAGCATAATTGGAAAAGTTATTATACACCAGAGGCAAAGACTGAGAAAATACAGTCTTAGTTTGATGATCAGAATTTAGGGGTTTACGGGTAGGGGAAAGACAACTAAGAATTATATATATATTGGCGAATGTAACTGTCAGTAAAGGGCCTATGGTGATTAGAAAGGAAACCAAGTTGTCAGCCGATTCATTAATAGAAAATAAAGAAGAAAGTATACATTAGTGAATATGCTATGATTGAGAATAGGAGAAGGAACCGCTGTCCTTGTTAAAAAAATATAGTTGATGACCAAGAAAGTGGGGTGTAAGTATGGTCACGAATACTTCATCCTATTTTCCAGTGATTTTTTACCAATTGATCACGGTCAGAAAACTTAACAGGAACAGAGTCTTACAACTTCATTGGAAACTTAAGAGTTCAGAGTGGTTGGTAGGCATTTCCACAAGGCAACTACGTGCGACATTCAATTCATATAATGTAATTTGTATTTCATTTTTCCAATTTTTTGAACTTAAACACCGAACCACATCAATCATTTGTGGTTTATATTGGATTATGCTTCCTGTTAGTTGTCATTATCATTTAAATTCTTACATTTTCAGGTTATGACACTGATTCAGTAACAGACTACCACAATACCATAACCAATTGAGGCAATCAAAATAGTAGTGAATTAAAAGAGTAGAAGAAAATGAGAATACCATGAACAAAGGTGCAATGTAATAATCCCCTTGAAGATATTCAAATGACCTAGTCACCTTCTGCCTGTAATCAAACACAATATCCGCTACAAAAAAAAATATATATTCAAAATCACAAAAGAAGCCTTCTCTTTGAGTTTCTCTCCGGACAGATAGTGAATAGATCGAAAATGTTTGTGATTCCACTTCCAGGTAATGCATTCCTACACTTTCTAGGCAACCAAACAGATAAAGTAAGGAAATTACAGTCTCTGCCGAGGAATTGGCCGGCGAAAAGGTCGTCGATCACTCCAGCCCTAGCTCCAACTGCAATGTTCATGTTATCCGCCTCGTTCCCGAGCCTGTAGAGATAATCCTTCCCTTCCGAGTCCTTAGCCTCCCAAGACGACTGCTGCGAGATCCGCTTCGGCGGTAGCTTGACCTCACTGACACTAGCGTCACCATTTTCACCGTCCGCAGGGGAATTTGATTTTGAACAGCGAAGAAAGGACGGAGATCGAAGGGAGAGAGAAACTTGGGATTTGAGGATGGGCGAGGAGATGAAGTTGCAGAGAGCCATGGATTTTTGAGGATTGGGCTTGGCGATTCGTAATGGGATGGGATGTTCGGATTATCGTTGGGGTCAGCTGTGAGCGTTTGCCGCCACAGATGTAACGGACTATTTGCGTCATCTAATAAGCCTTAAACGACAAATGCAAGGAGGCTCACGCGGATGGCAAAATGTACATATTATTCCCGAGATGCGTAGAGTTTCCTAAAACGATTTATTAATTTTTCTTTAATAGAAAGATTCATTAATGAATTAATAAAACTTACCTACCGAGTGCAAATCAAAACACACAAATGTTGTATCTACCGGTCGTGTTTTGAAATCTAAAAAACGACCAGTGAGATGAATAGCTCCCGAGAAGGATGACACAACGCCTAAATAACAAACAACTACCAGTCGATCCTCCTTATCGGCTTCCCGGAGGGATCCGTCGATAAAGAGTCCCGACCAGACACGCCACTAGAGATAGTAGCTACACTTGCCGGATATCCAAGATCCCGATAGGAAGGACAAGACAAAAACCAAATAAAAACAAACAACAAAATAAACAACCGCGATGAACAAGAACTATTAGTGGACGACCTCCGATGTGCGGGTTTGGGATCAATGCGAGGTGGACGGCGCCAACGGGTACAGATCTAAACCGCTAGGGGCTGGTGCACGGGACTGGTCGGGTAAACACAAAAAGTAGGAGCATAGCTGAACGACTTTGACTATAGTGTTCCGATAAAAGATGGGTGCAGATTTGATTGTCGGATCGGAAAAACAACGTGGCAAAAAGGCTCGGTCGGAAGTAATCGAGTTTTCGTCATCGTTGGGGTGCTCGTGGTCAACCGTCGTCGCAGCGGAGGGGGATTTACCGACAGATCTGATCGGCGAGGAGAAGGAGAGAGCTGAGGACAGGGAGATGAGGGCGGAGGTGGTTGGACACGGGTTGAGGGAGGCGGAGGGGCGCAGTGAAGGGCGCGGTGAAGGCAAGATCTTCGACAGAGCTGGCCGGCTGACCCATGGTGACAGATCCGACTGTCGAGGCGGCAGATCTGGCGAGGGAGAAGCCCCCAAGGCCGGATCCAGCGAAGGGGAGGGTGGTGGAGCACGGGGGGGACTATTGGTGGAGGATGGCGGCTAGAGCAGGGAGAAAAGCAGGCGACATAGAGATATGGCTGGTAGCGACGCACAACACACAGAACGGGGACAAGGCTGACTGCAGCGGAGAATTGGTGCCAAAGAAGACATGGACGTCGGATAAAGGAGGAGGCCAGGGAGGTGAGCTTGGGAGAGGGCGGCTGAAAGGTCTTGGAGACGGGTTGAGAAAAGTTGAAAGGAGGAAGAAGAGGAACATGGGAAGGGAGAGGAGAGCCACCGGCATCCCCGTGGCAGGAGCCCCGGCAGCCGGCGACGACGATGAGAGTTGTGCGATAGAGATGCGTTTAGGGCTTTTTTTTTAGAGAGAAAACGTGTCTTTGGTCCGTTTATACATGAGAATCTGTTTCCTAAAATGATTTAGAACAATGGCAATTTTGTTAACCTCACTGAGGCTAAAAAAATGAGATTAAAAGAGGAAAGAAAAATGTTTCTCTCCTTTTTAGTATGATTAATGAAAAGTGATTTAATATCAATAGCAACAATTAAAATTACGAACTTTTAGGGTTTCTTTCTGAATCTCTCCTCCTCCAATACTATAGTTTGCTCTCAGCCTCGCCTCTTTCTCCGACCACCACTGCCATGCTATCCTTGTACAACTCATCATGGCATCACAACCACCGTGCCCATTGACCCATATTTCCCCTCGCCTTCCAACCCAACACCCTTCGGCTCGACCGATAAGATAAGGGGCATGGATCCTACCACAGTAAGACTCACAATCCCTTACCACCTACTGCCAAATGGTCCCTCATGAGATGGCTGACCCCGGGGACCAGCCAACTATGATGGATTATCACCGCCTACCAATGTGCAGGAAGGTTGTTGAAGCCGAAGAGGTAGACCCTTTCCTTCAATGGATGTCGTAAGACGATGCGATATGAGAAAGATCCTGGGGACCCACACGACTACTAGCCTTCGTCCCGCCCCACCCCTATTACTGAGAATCTGGAAAAAAAAATTGGATCCAGGGGATGCGAGGAGACCATGCGGACAACCTGGTCTCAAGAGGAGGACACTACTCCACTGCCACGCCTCGCACAAGACTGATGGTCTCGATCTAAGGAGCCCTATCCGTGGAAGACGATCCACCACCATGAACGAATATTCTCTGAACCGATCAACGTTGTCCCATATGAGAAAGGCCTCAACATAACACCGCGGGTGACTGATACGATGATACAAATTTGTGTTGCAGTGGATATCTGCCCGGGTATGGATACCATAGGAGAAAACCGTTGGCACTTCTATGACAACCGGCGAGCCGCGGATCGTCGGCCCACTCTGTCCCCCCAAGACCCTTATGGACTACACCGCAAAAAGCCCCGCTAGTACCCATCTCCTCTCGGGCCGTACAACTCTGATACTCCTACCCACCGGATGGAAAAACCCCGTTGGATTTCTCCTCCCTAGGGTCAAATGGATCCAACACCCCTACCCAACACACCTTTCACTACACGGACACTATTGAGGACATTAACCCCAATGGGGAAGTAGCGAGGCACGTTGGGCTGCCTCGTGGGTCGTCATGAGTCACCTAGTGCATCTCAGGGTGTTACTGAGGAGTCACACCCCGACCTCCGCGAATCAAAACCCTTCTGATTCCCTACCTTCTCCTTTCCTTGACATACACCTTGGCCGACTGTTACGACATAACAGGATCGGTCAAGTCGAGATGGGGAAAGTCTCATGGACTTACAACGCCAAGCACGGTTGGAATAGCGAACCACCCCTTAATTTCTCCTTGGTTTTTACTGGACACTTAGTTATAGGATCAGTGTTTCGTCTATCACTAAAACTATAACTCATTCTATTAGTTAAAGTCCATTTTTGTACGGTCATTCTAGCCCTTTTACCCCTATATTAATAGGATTTCTTATGTATGCTCAAAATAATACAAAGTGATCTGTAGTTCATCAACTTGATGAAGGCTTAAAAATAATGTTAAAATGTGATTTTACATAATTGAAATTGCATCAAACTTAAAAAGAAACATTACACTGAGAATTAAGATAAGAAAATTAAAATTATCAAAATTTGAAATACGACAATATAATGGAAAATAATCAAGCATGGTTTCTAAATATAGAGAAAAGTGATCGATGAGGTCTTCTTTCAATACGTTATAAATATGGTGATCATGAATTTTATCGTTATTTGCAACTATGACGTGGATAGGGACGATCTTGTCTTGGTTAAATCTTGGTCCGGTTGTCCATCATCTTCATCTATCTGCTCAATATAGCCTTTATATGTAGGGTGTTTGGCCTCCACAATTATATAGTGCATGATAACACATGCATTCATGATTAGACCAAGTGATGAGGGCTTAAATATTCGGTTCGGACAAGTGATAATGTGAAAGGAGGCTTCGAGAACTCCAAATGCTCATTCCACATCCTTCCTCCAAGTCTCTTGACGGGAAGAAAAAATTTCATTCTTAGGGAGTTGAGGCAACAATATTGTTTTCACAAAAATGTGTGCGTAAATACCAACAATCAAGTATTAAGGAAAATTTTATTCGCGTTCATTTACCATGAAAGTCACAGGTGGTTACCAACCATTGACGATGTCCACAAACAACTTAGAATTATTAAGCACACTGATGTCGTTGTTCGACTCCATCATACCCAAAAAAAACGCGTGCCATATCCATAAGTCCTACGTGACAACGACCTCGAGCATCACTATTGAGGAATTACTGTGATCCCTTTGTGTTTACATTCCTTTCAATGTCGTTGAACAGTTCTTCTACTGCCAATGCATGTAGTCAAGACAACCCAACATCCCGAGAATCCATGTGCCTCGTTAACTGATAATATCATATTCATATCCTTCTGTTCAGGCCTACATAGATAGATCGTGTCGAACACCTGAAATATTCCCTTACAAAACTTTTTCACGCACTCGAGAATCGTACTCGCATTCATTCAGAGGTACTCGTCAATGTCATCACCTGGAGTTCCGTAACACAACTGCATAATAATTGTAGTATATTTTTGATGTGGAGAGAATGATACTTGTCCCAAGCCGTCCATGTCATGCTGAAAGTATTCATCGTGTTGTTTCAATGCAAACACAATACGAGTTAAAACATCCTTGGGCATTCAGAAACAACGACGAAATTGAAGCTGGTTGTACACCGGTTGGGCAGAAGTAGTCATGGATTAGACATTCATGCCACGCCACATGATATTGTTGGATTATTTTATAATCCAACGTGTGGGCTTACAAATTGGGCAAGTATATTTTGGGTCAATGATTCGTATTGGGCTACTAGTTGGGAAACCCAGTTTAAAACATTAGTGAGTATGAGCTTTGTAATGTGTGATACCCATATAAATCTGATTAGAGTAATGGGCTTTATTCAAATTATATATATAAAGGCATATTAGGGTTTGGTCCCCAAGATTAATCAGCCGTCTTTCTTTCTCCCCCATCCTCATCTATTGAGTGAGAGCACATGGAGAGCATAAGGGATTAATCTGTGGAAGACCAAACCGATCTTGTTCTCGAATCAACAATGGAGTCAGGTACGCTTTCTATGTTGTTTTATATTTAAATCCTGATTGTTTGACTAAGCGTTGGATTCTTAAGGGATTCGATTAGGGTTCTAACAAGTGGTATCAGAGCCTGATTTAGTCGAATTTTTGAGGTTTAATTTTGGTTGCTTTCGTTGTAAACATTACCGTGTATATATATATGCAATTTGGTGTACTGGTTTCGCGTCTACGGTGTGATTGGTGCATGGTTTCAGTGCATTTGTTTCTGGTTTTCTTTTTTAAGTATTGATTACCGTGTATATACATACATGTTCTGTGTGTTGTTTTCAATATACATGTTCTGTGTGTTGTTTTCAATTTATAACACAAGGTGAACATGCACTGAAGCCATTGTTGTTATATTTTTTTTATTATTTATTCTTGACTATTGTTGATTTGGTTGTGTTGACCGAAACCTTTTGATTTTGAACTGCGCAATTTCAGTTTTGGTACATACATGGATCTGTTTTTGGCTTCACATTTGGGTTGTTGCTGATACTGTGTATATACGGTTGTATATACATGTGTTTTCGTCAATTAATGCATTGAAATACCTTTCAAAAGTCGCGGTATTATGGTTAACTTTTTGAATTGTTGTAATGGTACTGTATAACCTTTATTCATGTGTTTACAAAAAAATGCATGACTGATATATATGGTTATTTATATGTGCATATGAGTGTTATCTGACATGGTGTACAATTGTAAAGGCATGATTAATATAAAATTGTTGATTCATTATTTTTATTGAATCAGTAAGTGCATTATACGGTTGGTTCAACATTTTTTTTATTGAATCAGTAGGTGCTTAAAATATTTTTTAATCTTTTGATATTTGATATCAAAATTTTAGATTTAGGCACTTAGTTACATTAATTTTGTCCCTTATTTTAGATGAGTATATCGACACATAAAGTTGTCAAAGTAACCTCTTGTGTGTAGGTTTATTTATTTTAAAACAATAGGATGTGTGTGTTCATTGTTCATGCGGTTAATGCATCGGCCCAAAGGAAGGTCATTGATTGGCCGAACAATGAATACACGTGTGATGATATATGTGAATAATAATTACAGTAACCACTTGTGATATATATTGAACTGTTAATATTTATGTATTTATGTTTATTAATATATATTGGTACTGTATATTTGATTCATATATCTGATTAGTAAGTGTTTGAAATAATTTCACTTATGATATTGATATCAAAATTTCAGTTTTTGGGCACTTACTAATATATATTTTTTGTCCCCTATTTTAAATGAGTAGATCAACACATAAAGTTTCCAAAGTAACCTATTGTGTGTAGGTTTATTTATTTGGAATAACGGGATGTGTGTGTTCATTGTTCATGCGGTCAATGCATCGGCCCAAAGGAAGGTCATTGATTGGCCGAACAATGAATACACGTGTGGGAATGGTGTGTGACGATTGTAAAGTTTTCATGTGGATAACATACCGGCCCAAAGGAAGGTTGTTATTTGACCAACTTATTGTCAGCACTTGATTTCTGCGTGCAAGAGTACCACTTACGAATTAATGATTCTATCCAATGATAGACATTAATGTTGTGCTAGGTATCTTGGTTGTATGAGCCCATCACTTCGGTTGATTGAAAATTGTGTATCACATGGGAGTTGTTTGCTTATTCTTAATGTGTTTATAAAATGATTTTCTATGTTTGAGCTTATGTATTTATTTGTTCTGTATTGATAGTTACTATTTGCTGCTAATATCATTGCCAACATGAATTCAATTCTTGTGCTTAACAATACAAATTTTAGGAGATAGAAAGAGAACATTCTGTTAGTTCTCGGTTGTGTGGATCTAGACTATGCGATAAAGGTTTGAACAACCTGCTTCTCTTACGGATAAAAGTTCCACTTAGGATAAGGTGAACTTTGAGAAGTGGGAGCGTTCAAATCGCCTAAGTTTGATGATGATCCAACGCAATGTTCAAGAAACATTTAGGGGCAGTATCCCAAATGAGGTCACTATAAGGAGTTTCCTTCATGAAATTGAAAGTAGTTTAGCAAAGAGCGAAAGGGTTGAGACAAGCAAGCTTTTAGTTGACCTTGTCCAGATAAAGTATAAAGGAAAAGGAAACATAAGGGGGTACATTATGGAGATGTCTAACATCGCTTCAAAACTTAAAGGGCTCAAGTTTGATTTGTCTGATGACTTGCTTGTGCATTTGGTCCTAATCTCACTTCCTGCACACTATGGTCAGTTTATAGTTAGCTATAATACTTATTAGGACAAATGGACTCTTAATAAGCTCATTTCTCATTTTGTGCAAGAAGAGGATAGGTTGAAGCGTGAAAGAACTGAAAGTGCTCATGTTGCAATGACCTCAATGGACAACAAAAGAAAGAGGATTAAGGATAAGGTAACTGCAGTGGGAAGTTCACAATTATACTTGCCCTTTGCCAAATTCCCGGAGGAGTGCGGAATCGTCCCGCAATACACCATGCAAGGGCAACCTAGCATGAATGGTGACGCGGAGAGGCAAAACAGAACTCTTAAGGACATGGTGAGAAGTATGATTAGTCATTCTTCTTTATCGGAATCACTCTGGGGAGAGGCAATTAAGACTACAGTATACATACTGAACAAAGTACCTAATAAAGCGGTAGCTAAAACCCCTTATGAGTTGTGGACATGAAAAAGGCCTAGTATTAGGCACTTGCACATTTGGGGTTGTCTAGTTGAGGCGAGGCCTTATAATCTGGACTCCATAACAGTTAGTTGCTACTTTATTGGGTATCCTGAACGGTCAAGGGGTTCTAAGTTTTATGATACCTCAACTAAATCCTTTTTTCGAAATGGGAAATGCGAGATTTCTGGAGGATGTTGTGTTTGAGGGGGGAGAGAGTATTAGGAGTGTTGTCTTTGAGGAGGAACTCGTTCCTCTACCAGATGTTTCTATTGACAATGTTCAACCTGTTGACATTGTTCAAGACACAACAGAAGACAACAATGAGGATTCTCCTCTACCACTCCTTGGTCAAGTTCTAGAGGTTGTTCCCGAAGAGCAACCACAACTACCTCAAGAAAAAGTGTCACTTAGGCGATCCACTAGAGACAGGAGGAGTGTAATCTCTAGTGATTACATTGTATTCTTTCAGAAACACGAGTTTGACAAAAGACAATGGAAGATGATCCAATCAACTTCCAATAGGTCAAACAAAGTGTTAACTGTCAAAAGTGGATCGATGCTATGGATGATGAGATAAAATCTATGCATGATAATGGCGTTTGGAAACTCGACAAGTTGCCTGAAGGTGCGAAACCCATTGGTTGCAAATGGATATTTAAAACCAAGCGGGATTCGAAGTGCAACGTTGAGAGGTACAAAGCGCGTCTGGTTGCTAAGGGTTTTACTCAAAAGGAAGGTATTGACTATAAAGAAACTTTCTCTCCGGTATCATCGAAAGATTCTTTTAGGACAATAATGGAACTTGTATCTCATTTGGATTTGGAGCTGCATCAGATGGATGTAAAGACGGCTTTTCTCAATGGTGAAATTGAGGAAACCAAATATATGACACAACCAGAAAACTTTGTATCAGGTGACCCAAAGTCTATGGTTTGTGAACTCAAAAGGTCCATCTACGGTCTCAAGCAAGCTTCCCGTCAATGGTATCACAAGTTTCATACTATCATTACCTCGTATGGCTTTAAGGTCAATGTAGTGGATAATTGTGTATATCATAATTTCAGTGGGAGTAAATTCATCTTCCTAGTACTGTATGTCGACGATATTTTGTTGGCAAGTAGCAATATAGGTTTGTTGCATGAAACCAAGAGATTTTTAACAAAACATTTTCAAATGAAGGATCTTGGTGATGCAACTTTTGTGTTAGGAATCAAGTTACACCAAGATCGCTCTCGTGGTATTCTTGGGTTATCACAAAAGAACTATATCGAAAGGGTTATTGACAGGTTTGGCATGAAAGATTGTGCATTAGGAGATATTCCCGTCGCTAAAGGAGACGAGTTTAGTCTCAAACAGTGCCCCAATAATGAACTAGAAAGAAAGGAAATGTTTAAGATTCCATATGCTTCGGCTGTTGGGAGTCTTATGTATGCTCAGGTATGTACCCGTCTAGATTTGGCGTACATAGTCTGCATGTTGGGAAGATACTTAAGTGACCCTGGTATGGATCATTGGAAAGCATCCAAACGGGTCATGAGGTACTTACAAAGAACAGAGGAATGCATGCTCACCTATCGGAAGTCAGAAAATTTGGAGATCATTAGGTATTCTGGCTCCGATCTTGCGGGTTGCCAAGATATTAGGAGATCCACTTCTAGTTATGTTTTTCTGTTGTAAGGAGGAACTATATCTCAGATAAGTGCTAAGCAGACACTTATAACTCCTTCCACCATGGTAACAAAATTCATAGCTTGTTATGAGGCAACCAATCAGGTTATATGGCTACGAAATTTTGTTACCGGGCTGCGGGTTCTGGATGGAATCGAAAGACCTCTAAAGGTCTATTGTGACAATATTTCGACAATCATGTATTCGAATAACAACAAGAATTCGTCAAAGTCTAAACACATTGACACCAAGTTTCTGGTTGTTAAAGAAAGAGTTCAGAGCAGGATAGTGTCTATTGAGCATATAGGAACAAACTACATGCTAGCGGACCCACTAACTAAGGGCTTAACACTTAAAGTGTTTCATGAGCATACTGCTCATATGGGTGTTGTCTTAATTGGCGATATGCGGTTTTAGTGAGAGTGTGTTGCCTATGTTTGCTATTCGGAATGACATTATACTTGTTAAGTATTCTGCAGAATAAAGTTTATGATATTATTATCATTGTTGCTCTGAATGTTTTGTCTTTCAATTGTGGTTTTGCATAAGGTTTGAAAGACAATATTGATCTCACTTAAGCATTAAGGACCAAGTGGAAATAGGCATGAATGATATCTCATTGTATGAAATTTACAGTCACACATCCATACTTAGTCTATGTCATTGAATGTATTTGGCGTGGTGATCATTGATGGGTCTAGTTACGATTGTTGTAGCAAAGGCCGCTTTGGTCTCATGTTGGTACAGGAGATGGACCAGATTGACTAAGGGGAAATGTTTTAAGAATATTGACCATTTTGTGCGCACATACAGTTTTCAAATATAATTGTCATTAAGAATCGATTTGTAGCCCAAGTGGGAGATTGTTGGATTATTTTATAATCCAACGTGTAGGCTTACAAATTGGGCAAGTATATTTTGGTTCAATGATTCGTATTGGGCTACTAGTTGGGAAACCCAATTTAAAACATTAATGAGTATGGACTTTGTAATGTGTGATACCCATATAAATCTGATTAGAGTAATGGACTTTATTCAGATTATATATATAAAGGCATATTAGGGTTTGGTCCCCAAGATTAA
The DNA here is from genome assembly GCA_963921825.1 of Erodium maritimum. Lineage (NCBI taxonomy): Eukaryota > Viridiplantae > Streptophyta > Magnoliopsida > Geraniales > Geraniaceae > Erodium > Erodium maritimum. The sequence goes on along the minus strand of OY997588.1, from coordinate 144,401,886 downwards.
TCAGCCGTCTTTCTTTCTCCTCCATCCTCATCTATTGAGTGAGAGCACATGGAGAGCATAAGAGATTAATCTGTGGAAGACCAAACCGATCTTGTTCTCGAATCAACAATGGAGTCAGGTACGCTTTCTATGTTGTGTTATATTTAAATCCTGATTGTTTGACTAAGCGTTGGATTCTTAAGGGATTCGATTAGGGTTCTAACAGATATCTCATGATGTAATTTTTTTTTTCTCACAATACGACGATGCGGGTGATAGGTTCATGACTCTATCAAACAACCTTTGAATCGTTGAGAATGGATTCATGATACTATCTTCAATTTCACGTTCATGTTATTGCTTATGAATTATGATTTGTAGCGTTGGCACGAAACTCAAAGTTTTATTCTTCCTAGAAGGTACTTGGCGTTGGATAGACTTGTAATCTCTTTGACACGAAAAAGTCATCTTTGTTTTTTTTCGTTTCAGAACCGTAAGTTGTCTTCTTGACTTTAGCTTAAATGAACTTTTAAGATACTTTCAACATCATATGGAGATGAAAAATTAGCCTAACCGACCAAAATCTTGCTTTGCCTATCTGACTAGACACCTTTCCCGACTTCGTCAGTAGCCAAAGCTAATCCCAATAATAAATCTCCTTCCATCACCGATCTTTTTCCCCGCTCTTATTACCAGACAATCTTAAATGTTGGCCACCATATAAATGTGTGAGCGAGCACATGGGCCATTTTAAATTCGGTGTACAGTAACACCAATACAAATTTGTCAAATTGGGTATGTTTGTGGGCTTACATATGGAATTGAATCTCAATTAATATCACATATCAATCAAAATTGGCCAAATTTGATAAAACATACAAACCTCCTGGCTCCTAGTCCACTCTATTCCACGTACTCGTATCTGTCCCCACCATCACACAATAGTCTCTTGCTCTATCCTCCGCAACTGCAACGGCGCCGCCAGCGCCTGGCAGTCAACGGACGGTGTAATTCCTCCATAACCGCCGGGAAGCGCCAATTACAGTTTTTTTTAAATAAAAAATTAATATGAATTCATAAATTATGGAATTAATTCAAGGATTGTGGACGGCGCAGAACTGGGAGTGGACCTTGTTTGATGACCGGTGCTGCCGAGAATAATTATAAAAAAATAACGGTCCATCGTATTTATATTCATATTCGTGTCTGAATATAAAAAAGTATTATAAGAGCTGAAAGAGACAAGTGTCCCACTACAAGTGGGGCCACGTTTCGTCTCTCCTAACCACCTAAAATATATTGGCACGCTTGCCAACACGTCATCAAGAGAGACCCGTAAAGGACAGGTCAGTTCCGAAAGGCGAGCACGTGCCCCCACTTATGTCTCATCGCCCTTGAGAACCTGTGGGTCCCGCTCCCAATACCCCACGTGACGCCGTCACGAGAATGGGACAGGGACGCCACCGTCTGATCTTCGCAGCACGTGCTCTCACGTACTCTCCGTTTCGTGTTAATTTACGGAATTATCCCTACGCCGCAAAGCTGAGATCGATAGGCGCCTGTGAGAGTTGGGCCGGGCGTCCAATAGGAGACCGAAGATACGAACGCCAGACACCGAATTAAAGTTGGATTGATATGTTTTTATATTATGGGATCATAGACTCATAGTTGTACGAGTCACTTTGCCAAAAAGATAAAGTGTAGCGTCCACATGCTATGCTAATCCATGTCCTTCTCAACTGTTGTAGTTTTGGAAATTCTATCATTCATCCGAGCGTTTTACATCCACAACAAATAAAACAGGGAGAATAATCCAAACATGGTAACCGTTTTTCTAAACCATTTTTCGTCAAGATTATGTTATTTTAAAATATGTTGTTCCTTTTTTATTGTTTGGACATTAACGAATAGTATAGTCCTTTTGTTTTTCAACTTTGTAAGACATTACTGTAATAAGAGTATCACAATGGGTCCAATCCCTTCGTCCAGTCGGTCTTAAAAGCACAAAAACAGGCCGATTTGTGAATCATGGTCTATTTTGTTGCCGAATCATAAGACGTAGCAGGGTAGGTCGACGAACTCATGGACGCTAAGAGATTTTGCACTCGGCGTGAACGTGTGAGCGTTACTTTGACCAGCCTATCATATTCGGTCACATGGCATTGACGATTAAAAAAATCAACTTTCGAATCTTACCTCATAAACACCCATCAGTTTCGTCTTTACACCCACGCCAGCCTGATTTTTCTTCTACAACAACTCATCCTAAATTTCTTTAGGCCGTTATTGCATCTGAATCTTTCTTTTTACTTGTTGAAATAGAATCTCCTTCTTCCTTTGTTTTCCAAGAATTTATCTTGTCTTTTGTTGTTTGGCGAAACTTCTCATATATGTTCTGTAACTAATTATGTCCGACCGGATCTCCTTTTTCATCTTCAGGAAAAAAAAAATTTGCCAAGACGTACCACATCCCCTACATACCCTCGTTCTTTGATGGTGCGCGAGAGAAGGACTATACGTCGACTATCAATAGTATTCGAACCCCCAAGACGATGAATCCTTTCAGGGGTATTCGTACATCCCGTCTTTGGTCAACTCTCCACTCCCCCTCTTGGGCCTCACTCGGCTAAGCAATATATGAATGACTCACTCGGAGAGAGGATGCCTTCTAATCTGACCTTTCGCTCATGCTCGGAGCCTTTCCGCTACTAACGAAGGAAGAAGAAGATTTGTTGGACGTAAAACAAACCGCTATTGTGAGTGTGCAGAGGAACTACTCGGCAGATCCAATCTACGAGATAGACTAGTTTGTTTCATGTTTTTGGGAAAACGTGAAGGTGGATTTGCCGCCATGACTGGTTAAAAGACAGGGTCGAGCGAAGAAGAAAGAGCAACAAGAATCTCTAGACCGTGAGCAACTAGAAAGTAAAACAGCTTTCAGAGGTATTGGTCATAGTTCAGATATATTTATCAATGCGATTGATCAGACAATCATATTATGGATGATGCGGAGAAGGGGTACCGGCGAAGGTACAAGCATGACTTTGTTTGGAAACACTAATGTAACCTTGTTAAGGATAAGCGTTGTTTGCAGCACCGGTTCGAGCATGAGTTCGACGCCACTAACGACTTCATTGATGGCACAAGCAGGGCGAGGACTTGAGGGACTCTGAGGAACCCTAAGGACTCGTATAACTGAAATGGATACTCTCGATGTCAATGTCAAAGCTGAACCTGATCACATTCTCATCCCTGTATACAATCGTCTACATAAAGGAAAAAAGACGACAAAAGCGAGGTGGGAAGAGAAGAAGGTTATTGTCATGAACTAGGGAGTCAATCTCGTGGACCAACATTGGGAAATTTTTTTGGAATCAACTTAATGGTGTCGGGCGATCCAAATGATGACAGCGGAGAACCTCATACGTAATTACCGGGAGTTAGAAGACAATGATACTTTCGGAATGACCCTCGCTCAGCGTGAGACTCGTGCCCTGTTTATACTCGACCTAGACAAAAATGTTGAATGAGTTGGTTTAATGTGTTGTAGTTTTATCAATCGACTTTTTAAATTTTCTTAAGTTTTTTTTCTAGTTTTTAATGGAAAAAATCGTTCCATACAGATTTTGTGTAATTTTACCAAATTTTCATATAATATACCCAACAAGGTCTATTTGTACTGCAGAGTGAGGTCTAATAAATCTTGATTTTCAGGGAAAAATATACTGAGTTTAGATCTCATTAGACCCGTCGAGTCAAATCCACTATGGATTCTCTAACAATGACGATAATGGATTGTGTACTACTTCTTCCTCTTGTCTTCTTCATTAGCATTATGGTGACGGTGAACGTTTTTTTACTTCTCTCATGTCTCTTATTTGAGATAGAAATTATTTTACTTCTATCTTACCATCAAGCCCCAATTTATATATTGGTCCCTTTTTCAAGACAAGTGTTAGGGAATTGAATTCAGTTTTTTATTGGTTCATATTAACACTATCAAAATAAGGTTTATGCCGATCTATATTTCGTTTTGGTTATTTTATATGGTATGGAGAATGAATATGACAATGTAGAGGATTTATATAAAAAAATTACTGGAGAGGACTAATTTTTGGGTGTGTTTTTGCAAGATATACTTCTCATGGCTTTTTGGTGCGATAAATTCAAATGCATGTTTCCAATCCTATAGGGTTCTTGAAGAGAAAAGGGGATGACGACTGGCTCTAATTAGAGTCGTTATTATTAAAGGAACAAATCTACTAGACGCTTAAGCTGATAATTGAAGGTCTAATTATGATTTTATGTTCTAATATATGTCTTCGGACTAAATATTTTATCATCCCTTTTTGAAAAAGAGCTCTGACTTGGGAACCGTGCACAACTCTCCTAACCCAACTTGCAGTCGTCCGCTGCCTCCCCGTTTCCTCGCCGGTGACGGCCACGGCCACCACGGCTGTCACCGGCGAGGATCACTTAGCTTTCCTTCCCTCCCGTGCTTCCAAAAGCCCATTTCCTCCCCTGTCATCTTCCTTCCTTTGCTGCTCGCCTGCCATCCGTCTTCAGGCTTTGGTTTGCTTCGCCGGTGTCGGCTCTTGAGTCTTGAAGATCAGCTCTGGTGGTGACCTGCTAGATCTCTCTTCTCCGGCCTTTTGCTCCGTTTCTGGTGATTAAAGCGCCCTCGAAGTCATGAACGGTGGTCTGGTTTCCGGTGACCTCAAGGTTTGCTCTATCCCTCCTGCTCTGCTCGCCGGAGTCTGCTGGTCGCCGGAAGCTGCTGGTCGCCGGAAGCTACTGGTTCGTCGCCGGGTGCTGCTTGTTCGTGGTCGTGGTCGAGATCTGCGCGGTCGTGGCCGAGAACTGTGCGTCCGTGGGTTGGGTCGTTTGTGGTCTGGGTTGGGCTCGGCCATGTTGGGCCTGGGCCGCCCTTGCCCAGATCAGGTTGGGCTGGACCATGGACCACAGTTTGGGTCTGGTTCAGCTCCTGACCCGATTCTTTTTGGGCCCCGGCCCAGTGGCGTTTTCTGGTACTTCCCCCTTCTCCCCCCCAATCAGAGTTGCTGGCCGGAATTTTTCAGCTCCTTCCGCAGCTACAAGGATGTCGGCCCGGTTTGGGTGTTGCCCTCCGGATTACCCGCTCAGTTGTTTTACCGTTGTGGTGGTGGGGGTTTTCCCATTGCAGTGGAGGTGTCTTTCTCTCTGCAGTTTGTGGATTCGCTTCTACATCCACTGGGCATCGACAAGTTTGGTGGCTCGTCGAGCTTTTGGGTGCAGTGGCTCCCTTCGGCTCTTTGGAGGAGGCTCTTCTCTTCAACTTCTGGTTTCGTCTTCCGGTGCTAGTTGTGGGACACGTTTCCTTTCCAAGGATCGTCGTAGCTCTAGATCTCAGTCTTCGCTGATGGGTCGGTTTTCTCCTATGTTTGCTCTTCGGAACTCCTATCCTTTGGCTCTCGAGGTCGGGGTCAGGTATACCTTCTTCCCTCCTCTCTGTCTAAGTTAGGTTTTCTTCTTCCTTCCGATCTCTTAGCGCTTCGATTAATCTTCCTGTGCCCCCCGTCCACTTCTGTGGTCGGAATTCCTGGTTTGGGGTTGGCCTCCGGGAATGCATGGGGCTTTGGCTTTGGGATTTTGATTGTCTAGTTTTAGGATCGGTTTACGTCCTTGTCGTGTTGTGGTCCTGGCCACCGGCAGTTGCATGATCCCCCTACCTTTTAAGGCTTTCGGGGTTCGTGTGGACAAGGGAGTAGTTATCATTCCTGCTTAGATTAGGGAAGAGTGGTTGTAGGTAGCTGCTGTTTTCTTTTTGGGCTTCAAGGTTGGAAAATCTGGGTATTCAGACCTGTTCTATCTGGACTTCAAGGTTGGTAAACTTGGGTATTGAGACCTTTTTTCTCTGGGCTTAATGGTTGACAAATCAGGTTTCTTAGACCAGTTTTTTCGGGGATCTCTAGACACACTTTCATCCTCTTCCACTCTTCACAAGGCTGCCCAGACATTCACAAGGCTGCATACTCGCATGCCTCTCAGGGGAATTATGTTACATTCCCATTCACAAAGCTGCATACTCACAGGCCTCACAGGGGAATCCTGATACATTCCCTTTCACAAGGCCGCATTCACAGGGCTTCATTCCATTTCATCGTACTTTGGTTTAGAGGATGGACAGTTTGTGTTTAGACTTCTTCTTTCTGTTATTTACTTTATGTTGTTTTTTGTCTGGCATTCTTTCTCTACCTGTAGCTGGGTTGGGATCTATTGTTTTGTAATTTTTTTTTCTCAAAAGGTAATTTCAATTTGCTTTCGCTGATCAAAAAAAAATATCTTTACTTGGAAAAAAATTAGTTTACAAGTTTGAAGGTGTGATTTGAGATTTATTTTATATACAAAAATAATATATTTGAGGATAAGTTTTAAAATTCTGCTCATGTGCGTAGGAAAGATGTCATTTAATATATTATAACTTCCTAACTAACATCTTGCTAACTTATATAATGGAAACATTATTAACAGCAATCAATCACACATAAATAACATAAGATTGGTTATCTGGTTTGGTGCATCATCACCTACGTTTGGGGACACTTTGTCAGTGGAAAGGTTTTCACTATAGTGTAATCAATCAGCATACAAGTTCTTAGATCATCCAGATCAACCCAATGCTATTATTACAAAGTGAGAAACTTAAATCAGGGTGTCCCCCTGAACACGAGATCCCATCTAAGTTCCACTCTACGAGCTCTTACATTCTCGGATTGATCTTGTTCTTCAAGGATGGATGTGATGCTTCAATCACAAGAGCGCAGGTCTAATACTTGATCAGTTACGATGTACAACATGAGCACAATTGTATTCACTTTGAATCATTTCATTCAGGATCTCAACACACTAATGCAATACGTTTCAGAACACTAAACTCATGAACACAAGTGCAATGCATACAATAGTCCTTAAGAACTACAAAGTGGACGAACACTACTTACAATATATTATAAAAGTGTAATTGCAGATCCAAACCGATCTTGAATGATTATATTTATATTTATAGTTCTAATTCCCTTGTATCGTGCCTCATAAGGTTTCCAAACCTTTAGCGTCATGATCAGGGAAAATGTCCTAGTTTCCTTGTTGTAGAGACTTTCTAAAATAGAGAGGATATCTATTAAAGAAGTATCTTTAAACTAGGAAACAAATCTACTAATTGGATAAGTATGGATGCGCACACGCTACACATGCACTCTTTATTGACATCTTAGCTGACATCTATTTTGTCTTTGTCATACCGGCTACATAGATATGATGTCAACGACATACCTGTTAACATCATAATTAACATATGGCTTGACACAAATATCGCCAACCCTAGATGTAACAACAAGCTTATTGAGAGATCGTATGGAAGCCTAAGATCATCTATATAGGGTGGAATTTGTAGCTTCTGACTTCAAAGGCTTATTCTGTGCTTATCATCACTACATGATGCTATAGAACAATTGTTTTTATGCCACGTGTCGTGGCACGATAGGCGGTCATTAGCAACTTGGCGTTCGGAGCCCCCACACACGTTGAACTCGACCTCACACGTACATCTCCGCAACTCACGACTCATCTTTTCTCGTAATACAATGACACAACTTCGAAGGTTCAGCTACGAGACTTGGTTCGAGTGCAAGAAAAAACCACCAATACAACAACCCTATGTAAATAAAAAAAATAAGCGATTTCAGATTTCTAATGTAGGGGAAATTATTATTATTATTTCAAAAATTTGTAAGATCGTTGTTTGTTTGAAATAAAGCCATAAATTGTGTATAAATTCATAAACGAAATAGAGCATGATAATATATAAATAAAAATGGTCACCCGCGGATAAGTGGTTGCTTTCGACATGGTCTATTTTTATTCGCAAAACTCCCTATCCGTTAACAGCGTAATGGACAAAATAAGAGAAACGGACAACCCGGCCCAGAAATGCCGTCCACGTTTACTAACGGCGTGACCACTGACTGAAGCGTTAACGGAGGATGAGAAGCAGAGGCGCGTCTGGTGATGTGAGAGAGGGTCCCCACCGCACGCGAGGGGAAGGTGATGAACGGCAGGGGATGGGCGCACGTGAGGAGTTGCTGCCTCCGCCCTCTCACGTGCGCTGGAGCTCCTCAGCATGGCAAAGCCGTAATTAAGAAAAAGTAGAAGTAAATAAATGGTCACGTCATTCACTTCACATAACTATTCACCCCACATGTCTGCCTTCTTCTCCAGTTCAACAAACAATCTCCGATTCTCCTTGTCAGATTATTTTCACTTTCACCTGGATAATGTTTTGGCCTTTTATTACCGGATCCGAAACAACTGACTCGTGAAATAAATTAATACAGAAATAATTCAAGTGGGCCCCATTTTAACCGAGAGTGAGTTGGCCACGTGATTTGGGAGGCGGGTGATGTGGTAGGCAGACATTTTAAATCACGTGATGCGGTGCGGATTTTTCGGTTTAACTGACACCTATCACACCTAGTTGTATTAAATAAAAATCTAATGCTTATCTTATAACACTAACCATAATTATATTAATATTAATGTGTAAAAATGATTTAACATAGTAATAAAATAGGATTATGTTAATCGAACAGAGAGGTGAATGAGCGCCATCCTATTGCTTAAGCCGCGCGAATAAAAAATTGAAATAAATTATAAGAAAATTAAGGACAGAGAAATAATAATTGTTAACTGATCCCTAAGCGGATTCCTCAGGAAGAGAATGTCCACAAATACTTGTAACCTCACTCTTAAACAAATGATTACATCTTCTTTACTCCCAAGTATCCTTCTTTATCCATTTTCAGAACACAAATTTCGGTTATAATAAAAAAAATTAATAATAAAACATGGTTGATAATTACTCATTATTTTACGTCTCGTTAGTATTTCGATAAAATTCATCTTTTTTTTCTATGACTGTAGAACTAAAATATGTTGTTATTGTCGAGAAATATATTTTATTTTTTTTCTTGTTTATAATGGTGAATAAAAACAGAAAATGGAAGATAACCATGTTTGTTGAAATATAATAACTAAACATGTGGAAAATAAAATTTAAACATAAATGTAATGTCATACACGTATAACAAGATTGGACTTTGAAAAGTCTAGTTTGATGCATATTACTTTTCTAATAAAGTCTGGAGTTAATATCAAGACATATAATATAGTTTTCACAACTAAATGCTCTTGTGATGAACTTTCTTCCACATGACATTATGAAAGTAGTAGCACGGAACCAAGGAAACAACCGAGCAACCACTGTTGAAGTAAACCCATGTTCTGTAGTTGTGATAATTGTTGATTAATAAAAAATGCAAAGATTTTGTTCATTTATCATTTTTTAAATATCTACATAACAACCAAAGCAACAAGAGTTAAGGGCTTTTGGAAATTGTCTACAGATGCTATAATATAATATTACCGAGAACAAGAGTTTAATCTGTGTACATGAACCTGTTTGGTGTCTTTATATAGCGGAATCTTTCCTAAATTTAATAGTAATAATCGATTTTAAAAGGATTTTATTCGCCGTACTTAATTTACAGAATTGCCAATATTTTATGGTTGGCTTATTGTGCAATTTACTTTTATTTATTTTTCCCTTACCTTTGATGATTGTATTAGATATAGGTATAATATAATGTTTTGTCTAAAATTAGGAACTTATCCAATTTACGATAAATGTTTAACAGAAAAACGAAGTTCATGATGGGATTATGATGGCTATCTCAACATTACATAAGGACGAAAGATATCAGAAGACTTAAATCTAAACAAAATTTCAATGTCATCACTTAATAAATGATACATACATTTTTATTTTCAGTTTTCAAGAATTTTGTTTCATGACGATTTTCTTTAACTATTTTTCGAAATCCTAGCTATGTTGTTCACATTATTTTCCAAGCCAGAATAACAAGATTTCCCCCCTTACAAAACGTCAACAGATCCTTTAACTTCAGACTCAGAAGATTGAAAGTAACTTCTCCCTCGTTTTTTGAACGAAATGTGTAATATTGTTAAAACTCAAACATCAACTATAAGAGAGTGCATCAGGGAACATACTCCCTGACTACGAATGAAGAACAAATAAAAAACATAGTTGTTCACAGTTCTTGTAACACTATATCTGTCATAAACGGTATTGAAGCGCTATATAGGCATGAAAGAAAGGTGGGAGTTGGAAAACGGAACTGAAAGTCCTGTCCAAGGTAGTGCCTAACCGCTGCATATGGGGGGCAAAGCGACCGAGCTTGAACTGCATCAATTGTAGTGGGAGGATATACGTGATTCAAGGTTCCCTCCCAGGAAAAATCCCTTAATCTCTGCTCACTAGTCATTGACCTTGCAAAGACAATATCAGATAAAGTAAAAAAGATCCACTCGATCAGCCAGATCCAAAATCGAGAGAGGGGTTAAGGATGATGCGGTGGTGGAGGCCACAGAGAAGGACACGCCAGTGGTGGCTTCAGAGACGCTAGGTGTTGATCAGGAGAGATGACCCGATACAGGGAGGTCGCGGGGCTATGAGGCAGTGAGATCGATTGATGTCGAGCTGAGCCAGACAACTACCATCGAGGTTGCAGAGGGGGGCACGAACATGATCGGTAGACGTGTCGTTGGTGGCAGGAAGGGGCCAACGGTACGGTGACTAGCAGCGACCCAAAGGAAACCCTATGAGAAAAAACCATAGTATAGCTCATATATAGAGGCGCAAGGGAGGAACGTTCTGTGAAGCTGCAACCGAAAACAAGACCACAAGATGTTGTTGTTGTTGCTGCAAGTATGATGAGAGAAGCCATGGCCATCTCCTTGAACGTGACACAATAAAACCCTAGGAGAGAGAGCTAATTGAAAAAACTAACCTTTTTAAAAAAATTAAATTGTGCAATTTCATTAATTTATATTATCAACTACAAGTGCGCGCACCAGAAGAAAATCCTGACGACGAAGAACAAACATGAAACACAAATTGTTCGCTATTCTTTTAACATTATAACCGTCACCAACAGTATTGGATGAAAAGCCATATAGGTCAGCGCCATATAGGCAAGAAGGAAAGGTGGGGGTTGGAAGACAGAATTAGAAGCCATGTTGAAGGTAGTGCCTAAACGCTGCATATGGGGGCAAAATGACCAAACTTGAACTGCTTCAGTTATATTGGGAGGATATACGTGAAACAGAGTTTACTTTTCAGTTGTAGTGTTTTGGTCTGGTATATGGTTTACTTTTCAGTTTATGAGTCTTCTGTTAAAAACAACGATGTTATCAGTTATTACTCTCGGAGTCTGTTAAACAAAGACCTATAGTATCTTGTATCAAAAACCTGATTATATCCCAAGTTTCTTTCGAAGATTCGTAATAATTTGCTCTCGGAATGATTATTTTTCCTCTTATCTTCTAATATTATGTTACGTTTATATGAAATAAAAGTCTCTTATGCTAAACAAACATATTGATTTGTACCATGTAAAATCACAATCAATTAAGATAGTATATCGGGAGGATGTTGATCTATTTATCATTTGAGCAACCTTTTTTTTTTTTAGTAGAACAAGTAATATTATTACTGAAAATAAAGATAGTGGGTGGAGTAAATAGTTGTACCCACCTTACAGGAGAAACTCCAATTACATGACAGAAAGCAATAACATAAATTAAAAGTTGCTCGATGTTTAAGGGCGGTTGAAGGGGGATATCTGCGGTAGCTTCCAGCGGAACTCTGGAGACCGATACAGCATGCTTCTACCAATTGGGCTTGGCCGAGCCAACCAAGTAAGAGGGGAATACTGGTGGACTGTCATCTCCCCCGGTGAGTCAGCGTGAGTCGTCCTCCCTTGACTGATAAGGTTAGGGCTCCTGAATGCGGGAATGCTGACACCGGACTGGTAGGGGAGACAGAATACGACTGTTGATGGTACCCTCGCCATCTGCTCGCCAGGAAAGGGTCACAGTCGACCACCCCCTTCCTGGACCACCTCAGGCTCATTCCTGGAGGCGGGGGTGCTTGTGGCCCCCCGCCGCTGCTACATCATCCTGCATGAGCCCATTTGTACAACCCGTCCCATCCCCAAGGTCCAGAGTCGGCCCATTAGAGTTAGGGTGCTCTAGCAATAATCCTGTGCCCTTGCATCTTCGCCAAGCTACCGCCGCCGACTCCTCCGTCGTGGCCTCCGTGTCCAAGGACACCTCCACCACCGAGAGGACCTCATCGTCCTCCATAGCTCCGTCCTGTTCCGCCGCCTGGATCCCCCTCTCCGACTCCCAGCCCGATTCCTCCTCGGATTCGACCTCCTCCCCCGAAGGCAGTATCGTCTGCACGTCCTCCCCCGACCCCGATCCCGTACGCTCGCGATCACGGCCCACGTCGCCGGCCTGCACAATCTCTACCAACCAACCCACCCGGAGTACAATACTCGACGGGAAGGGGTTACAACGAGCAGCGGAAGGATCCAGTCTACTCCAAAGCAACACTCGGTCTACTACAACCGATGTGAAGATTCCCAATTGAAAAATCAGGACTAGGACGACGAAAAGGGACACGAGATTACCTTCCCTGCGCCGTCGAACGACCTGGCTTGCGAGTCCACCTCCTGGTGTGCCACCGCCGGCCGGCCTTGACGGCGGCGGCGACGAGCTTCCCTCCATGTGATGGTCGTATAAGTAGCCACACCACAGCACCATAGAAAGCACCTTCATATTGAACAAGCTCAGGGGCACCATGGATTCACCATTGACGGCGTAAAAGGGAAGAAGCAGGGGCGGAAACCCTAATCGCAACGGCGGCTCCATCCCCATGGAATTAATTATGTTTTGTACAATTACCCTAGTTCATTTTTGAGCAACCTCTTAATCTCTGATTCATTTATATAAGTTTGTAGCGGAATGTTTTAACATGATACGAAAATAATCTATTCGATATGCATGTGTGGTAATGGTTAATATGTGCCGCAAGGGTAAAAAAAGCACGTGAGTAGGAGGAGTCAAGTCACGTGGGACACAGAGCATCCGTGAGTAGAAGACAAGACAAGAGGAGCATGAAAATGACCGGACACATAGCTTTCTTCGTTTACATCAAACTCACTTGGGCCAATTACAAATTAACACCTCCCTCCCATCACTCTCCTCTATCACGTTCCTATCCTCTGTTGGATCGCTCATGCACTCTATTCCTACTTCCTACATACCCTCCATCAAACTCTCACTCTCACCACAACTGGCTCCTATGATGAAAGTATAACCATTTTCTCACTTATTAAGTGCGCATTTTGAAAAGTTAGAGTTTTGTCTTATATTATATATCAGCAAAGAATCTCATTTAGAGCATCCACAACCATGGGCGGTAAGGTGTTGGTGGGAAGAAGACGCAGGCGAAGAGCTGGCTGAGAGTTGGCAGGGAGTGCTGGATGGGAGATTAAGGCCGACACTTATCGCTGACGGGGAGCAAAAATGTGAAGGAAAGGGTTATCATAAACCCAACCAAAAAGGCTATCATTGTAGGGTGCTGGCCGGGAGTGCTAGCTGTAAGCTTAAAAAAATGATTTTTTATTGTCCCCGCCAGCGACATCTCGCCAGCTGCCGGCGAGATGATTGTGGATGTTCTTACGGTCAAAATCTATTATGTTTGAGATGTAATATATTGTACAAAAAAGTGTAACAAGTATACATATGTAAAAGAATATAGTTATTTTTCATAATTGAATTCATAATCTCCTGTCGTTTTGAATAAATATCTATCTCTCAAAATATGAATTTTGAATATATTGCATTTGTATTGATTAATTCCTACAAATAATTTTGGGTTAAATATTGAAATTTACTCATAAGTATTGGTCACGAACACTACACTACCCACGTTTTCAAAATGAACACTACACTACCCACGTTTTCAAAATGAACACTACACTACCCTTAAGTATTGGTCAAACGATTTTTTTAGCAAAAATGGACGGAGTTTTACATTCCGTTAATCATATGATCTCAAGTGTCATATAATGGATGCTAAAATGACGTTTTTGCCCTTAAGTATTAGACCTCTATACATTTTATAAGGAACAATAACGAGGGTACAATGGTAATGTTCCTTATAAAATGTGTAGAGGTCATATAATTAAGGGGAAACATCATTTTATCATCCATTATATGACACTTGAGGTCATATGACTAACGGAATGGAAAATTCCGTCCATTTTTACTAACAAAATCCCGTGACCAATACTTAAGGGTAGTGTAGTGTTCGTGACCAATACTTATGAGTAAGTTTCGATATTTAACACAATAATTTTTTTGGTTGAATTGGTAGTACTTCTTTGATTTGGCAATTCAGATCTGGATGACCAGTGGATAATTGGAGTAGTTTTAAAAAAATCCCCTTAGACTTAATTTGTTTGATTTTTATATCATTTGAATATTTGTCCCTACTATCTCATGATTTTCATTCAGACAAATGATCTTCAATTATTTTGAATGGAAGGTAGGATTATATATTATAAAAAACAAAAGTTTCATTTTAAAGTGGACATAATAAAGTTCAATCTTAAAAATGTGAAATAATGGTCCATACAATTTGAGATCCAACAAAAAAATGATTGAAGTAAATGTTTAGGTAACTGAAATGTTCTATTGAGATGTTTGGAAAGGAATACGATGATAGTGTCCGAAGAAATCAATACAACGGATCTAAACTAGGAGTTAGGACAGAGCCGTTTCATTTTCGGATTAGCGCCTAGGCGGAATGAATACTCTCCCGAGTTGTTAGTGTGCGTCCTCCTCCCTGAAATGATGAAGTTGGGCTACAAAAACGTGAGAGTGCTGGCCTCCGAGGTGGTAGGAGAGTACCGTGCCAAAACTTGGTGGGACCACTGTCACCATACGTCCAGTGAAGTGGTGTTGCTGGCTGATCCCTCACTAGACTATGACTTCCTCATTGTCTGAGGTGAGGGTGCTTGACGCCCCCCCTCTGCTGTACGATACGCTCCCTCGAAACGTGTAAAATCCTCTGACTCTAAGGCCTGATATCTCATGTTGGACGCTTTCGTCCCGTCGGGAGAGAGGAAGTAGCTAGTTTTCGAGGAACACCCGACTGCTCATCTATACCCCGCCCACAAGAAAGTGGGTCTGTAGGCTCCTTCCCACAATCATCCTGTGGCCCACAAGAAGATGGGCCTCCAAACTCCGGCCCACGATCGCCCTGAGGCCCTAGAAGGGGATCTGGAACCCTAGAGCCAACCAATGGCACCTACTACCGCCCGTAATGCAACTTGTGACCACCCGACACTACTCCCTGTCCCGGTGAACAGTTTACCTTGGCGTCCTAGTCTCTGATCTCGCTGACCAACCCTTCTTCTTCCTTCTCAGTCATTGAAGCCCATCGCCTCCCTTGGAACGTCGTCTCCCCATCCCTAACCATTGCCCCTCTAGCCAGACGAGGACGAGGTCCTTGCACTGGAGTCCGGCGAATGAGGCCTTTTAGTTACCCTGCTAAAACCTCAAATTGGCCCCCCTTCGTCCCGTTGTTGGTATCGCTCGCCTGTCGCCGCCTGCGTATAGAACACTAGTCCCACGTTTGTCTAGTGAGATCCCGACTGCACCCACCTCTCGAAGAGAGATGGCTCACCTAAAGATCCGGAGAGAGGGTTTTCAGCCTTGTCATTACTGGAAAAGGATATCGCCTTTATCGTCGAGTGATTGTCGCCACCTCCAACGGTGGTCTTGGTTCTTCCGTTGCTGAACCCACGCTTTGTCTCCCATATCCACTGCAATCGCTTTCCCCTTATCACGAGCTCTCTCCTCCGCTACTAGTTGCGAGGACACGATTACCGATCATAGAGTTACCTTATCGGCGTACAATTGAGATCCCCCATATGAATCTTTTCCAGGAGGCTCCACAACGCCGATCTATATTCATCTCACCGAAAAATACCCTCTAACCAAAACTAGGGAATTTGGGGATACAATCTATTATCGTTCGAATAAACTTAAAAATCCATTCTTTTTCAATAAATCTAAATATATAATACTGGTAGCTCGGTAAATATGTCATATAATATTGTATAAATGACAAGACAATTTATATTCATTGCCTTCGTGACAATCTGGCATGGTGCATGTTCCCCAACATTGCATCATAATTAAAAACAAAGCAAACACTCAAAAAATTAGAATGAGAGGGGTTTCTCGGCATGTCGGAATTGGAGCGATCTGTGATTAATTTAGATTATTGTCGGACATGGTACTAATTAAGTAACAAGTTAAACTGATGGCCATGTTCTTCGGGATTTCAAATATTAATTAAAAAGGATGAAAAGAGAAAGTGAAAAGTATATATATTGTGAAGCCGAGCTGTTAAAATATTAGAAAAGCGAAAAAGAAAGGCAAAGCCAAGCTGTTGTTGCATTGCATCGACCTCGACCTCGAGCTTGTCTAGGTGTGAATGCTCGGCATGATCGTCGGACTTAACAATAAACAAAACCATCTGCGAGCATTAATTAAGATGCATTTGACATTATTAGATAGAGCAAACAAAAATGTCGCTTCTTCTAATACATGACTCTCACTACCTTAATTATTTTATAATTACACCCATATTGTTGTTTATAAACAAATATATCTTGACAACGTTACTACATGGCCAATAAAAGGATTAATTATTTGTTAAATCATCACATATTTAATTAATTTAAGAATAAATTATTATGTATGACTATTACAATATTATTAAGAAGTATGGTTTGGATTATTATATCGGTACTTTACCTTCTCCAATTTAACTTTTATCAAAACTTATTCATTCAATTATTGATCCACCATGTGATATTTTTTTTCCACACTTTTCACCTCTTGGTGTTACCCTCCAAGAGTACACAAATGAATTACTGATGTTTTTCCTCTTATATATTCAAAAGTTCGTAAGGCACGATCCTTTTTCTCAACTCAAGTACGTAAAAACTAGTATAACCCTTATGGTAAATTACTTAGTAATTTATTAATTTAAAATTGTATAATTTAAACGAATATCGTATAAGAATTATGGTTCGACCTTAGAGCATTTGATGGAGGTAAGTCCCCAACTTATTTCGGATCCACTCGAAACTCTAGTATAATTAAGTCCAACAACACTTATAAGTTCGATATATATGTCAAATGATCGTTAAGTTAATTGATCAAATAAATGTATCTTGAATACATGACCTTGATAAAAGAAGTTTCAAAATACGAATAACCAAATTACACATGGTTTATTACTTAATCCATCTTTATTCCATATATATTTTTCAGGTTTATTCTCAGTCAGCTCTTTGATTTCTGTTTTTGAAAATCCAACTTAATTCTGGTGAAATGTTACTACAGCAAGCCAGCAAATGGGTAGAAAGGCACGTGACGAATCGTGCTTAACCACCAACATCCTCTGAACATGATGAGTGACACTGACACAGACTCCTTCCAATTTAATTTAAAACTAAATTAGTAAATAAAAATAAAGTTGTTAATTAAAATAGGGAGAACTCAGGAGCAGTACTTATAGGATCTGACCACTAATGATGAGATTGTTGTGACAGTTTGTGCAGTAATACATATAACTTTGTTAATCTAATCTCTGGTGTCAAATGGTAACTGTTCTTAAGTCAACCCTCTCTCTGTCACGTGATCTCATCCATACCTCCCATCATGGACTCTACACATGGATAGAATTGTGTATGGTTTGATCTTGATATTAATGTTATGAATATGACGTCTATCTTGATTCAGTCAAAAAAATTAGCAAGATTTGTTGCTCCAACTTTTTAAGAGCATGTATGTTGTTTGGGTTTTTATTAGAAGTTCAAACTTGTAAAAATTGAGTTAAAATCTGTGTTGATAAATCGATTTATTATTTTAAATTAAAAACTATTGATTTTTATATCACAAAATTTCATACATATTTCTTTCTCTGTTGATAGAATAATTAATATTATTTTATTAAATTTATTGAATATTGAAATAAAACAGAAATGTAACAAATAAAACCAATAAATAATATTCACTACTTAACAATAATATAACTAATAAAAAATAAATAAAATGATTGAAGAAAATTAATAAAACAAAACCAATAAACAAGTAATAAAAGAAGTAGAGAAAATATAAAATATAAATATATAAAATATTAAAATAAAAGAAAAGATAATTAAAAGAAAAGAAAATAGAATGAATTAAAGCATATTTTTAAAAAGAAGGTCATGTAGCGCCTCCTCATTCGTCCTTTGAGATTCATGAATTGCGTACTACCAATTCATGTTAGTGAATCGAATCGCGCACACTATGTGTTGCATCGTGCGACTCACAATTCACGATTAATTAATTAGTAAATTAAAATCATGAATCTCGCATGTTGTACATGCTCTAAGATGTACAGCTGTGTCAACAATTTGTAATTTAGATTACTTCAATCAATATTTGTGGGGGCCAAGGTTAATATAAGTTAATATAAAATATTATTTACCGAAAAAAAATCATTATATAACAATAACTATGTAACATGTCGATTAATACACAAGGCATCAAACAGTAAGGATAATGAATCAAATCTAAATCTCGAGAGTCGTAGAGCCCTAAACCCTAGGGTTTTTTTGCGTGTTTCTCCTTCCTCTGCAAGCGACGGTGCCTTCGGTTCTCACCAGAGAAGATGACGGTGACATCAGGCGTGGGAGGGTGCGAGGCAGTCGGGGAAGGTGAAGGGGTCAGGGTGCCTTGTGATCCAAGTGAGGAGACGGCGTCTGTGGAGGCCGGGGATCAACCGCGATCGGGTGAGGCAGCGGTGGAATCGTTCGCACCGGCGGAGGAGCTCTCGCCGCGTGGGGGGGACAGCCACCACATGACATTCTCGGCGCAGAACGTGGGTGTGAAGGACAGTATGCTGAGGGGATCGGGGAGGGTCCATGGGGCGGTGAGGGGCACCACCAGGCGCGTTCAGGCGGTGGGGCCGCGTCTGAGGAAAGGAAGGGGGGTTCTGCAGCGGGTGGTCGACGAGGAGTTCGTCTGGAACTCGATGCCGGGATCGGAGGGTGAGTCGATGGGGTCGCTACGGGAGGGGATGGAGCTGATCTCGATCGTGGTATCATCGGATACGGGATCACAGACGACTGAAACGCCGGAGGAGATGGCGTGGCGGCAAAGGAAAGGGAAGACGCCGACAGTCGACTCCGCTAGGGTTTTGGACGGGGGACCGGAATCAGAGACAGGTGCTCGGGAGGTGGGCCAGGGCCTGCTTGCGGACGCGAGGCATGGTGGGCGAGCTGGGCTGACTGGGCCTCATGGGTCGGATGGATAGCAAGGCCCGGGCTGACAGCCACGGGCGGGCTATGGGCCAGTGGGTCGGGACAGTGGACCCAAGGTAGGGTGGACTCGGGGCGGCCTGATATGGAACCGGAACGGGTCAGGGCCCGTGGGCGTCCTCAGCTCACGGAGCGGACTCGGGTCGTAACCCGACCCAAGCGGGTCAATCAGATCCGGTGAGAGGTTTTAATCCATTTGGAGCACGGGGGAGTGATTGGCGTAGCCCGGGGGAACATGTAGGGGACTTGGGATCACAGATGGGTTCGATGAGGATCATGGGGGTCGTGGTGCCGGTCCAGGAGGTCACAGGCCGGGGAAACCAGTACAGATTTGCGTTGGTAGCTAAGGAATTGACAACTAAGAAAATTTTCTAGAAGTATGTGGTGGCTAGAATGGAGGATGTATGGGGCATGAAGGTTGATGCCAAGCCATTGGAGGGGGGGGGGGTGTCTGGTCGCTTTCTTCTTCAGGACAGCGAAGGAGAGGGAGAGAGTTCTAATGGGGGAACCTTGGTCCTTCTGGGATTCCCTCATGCTATTTACGGACCTGCGAGCTCATATGCAGGTTAGAGATCTAGAGTTCATCATTTCTTGGTTTGGGCGCGCGTCTCGAACTTACATGCGGGTGCGTGGACTAGAGATGTGGGTTTCCGAGTGGAGAATGCATTGGGTGTCTGCCAAGGAGTTGATGTGGATAAGGATGGGTTGTGTTGGGCGGATTTCATGAAGATCAGGATCAGGGCTGACATCAGGGTATCTTTGCAGAGTCAGCTATGGTTTCGGTTACCGGTATCCCCGGTACGAACTCGTCTGTATGTTTCTTATGAACATCTCCTAGAGCACTGTTTTGGGTGATGTTGTGCGGGCCACTTGTTTCTGGTCTGTCTGGTGGTCGGAGGGGTGAGGGGTTCATCGCTGAAGGCGCCGGCGGATCCGAGTTCCGCTCTGGAAAAGGCGAAACATGGAAAGGCTGCTCCGGGGACGAATTGGATATATATGGGGGTTTGGGGAGAGGGGGATCTAAACCGGCTGGTCCAGGG
Organism: Erodium maritimum; assembly: GCA_963921825.1. Taxonomy (NCBI): domain Eukaryota; kingdom Viridiplantae; phylum Streptophyta; class Magnoliopsida; order Geraniales; family Geraniaceae; genus Erodium; species Erodium maritimum. The sequence continues at coordinate 144,381,515 of OY997588.1, read as the reverse complement.
ACGCCCCCACGAAATCAGGAAAGGGAAAGGTTCGGGGGGCAGACGGACCATCGTGATGAGGTACCGGTAGGATGGCTACCGAGGGATCCCTCACCGTCGCTATCTGGAAAGAAAAGGGCGGAGAGGGACGAGGAACCTGAGGAAGAGAAGGGGTCGTCGGCGTCTGATGGGGCGTCACAAATAGCGCCGGGGGGCTTTAAGCGCCCCCGCCTCCAGGAATGAGCTCCTGGGGGCCCAGGGAGGGGTTGGTGGATTGTACCATCTCCCTGGCAGTTTGGTGGCAATGGTTCTACCAACAGTTGGCAAGATGCTTCCCTACCACTTCGGGGTCAGCAATCCCACGTTCAAGACCCCTACAATTATCATTCAAGGGAGGACGACGCATGCTGACTTACCAGGGGAGTTATCGGTCCACCACTATAAAGTTTCCACCTGGTCTGCTCGATCAGCGCCTTATGGTTGGAGCATGTTGTATCGGTATCTCTGGATGCTACCGCAGTTTCACCCCTCCGACCGCCTATATGTTCATGAGCAACATTTACTATTCAACAATTGTTTTTCAGTTTTATGTTAGTTTCTTGGTTTGTATGTTGTAAGCCGCCTTCGCGGTCACCATAATGCTTTAATTAATAATATTATCATTTCGTTCAAAAAAAAAATCAAACAGTAAGAAAATTCATTATTATAAACCACTAATTAAGTGTTAGAGTATTTTTTTCGTTTTCTTTCTATGTCATGAACCATTATCTGTTACCAATTGGTCTGTAATGTGAGCCACCAGCTAGTGGTAGTTGTTAGTGGTTAACTGCTTTTAGAAATTCAAAAATTTCCAAAAGAACCCTAAAACAAGCTACAAATTTTATTCCCAACAAGAAAATAAGACATTTATACAACCCACATTTAACAAACGATAAAAAATATAGTGAAACTACTCAACCACGCCAATGTAGAGACGTTATTTCGACTGATATTTGAAGAAGTTCGACCAAGCATGTTTTGTAAATTTCCCGTATTTGAATGCGGAATTGGACTTCGTCCTTCTCATGACTTCCTCGTCGGTTTCTCTTTTTCGATATTTGACATGGTCCCGATAGATCTCATCAAAGTGTCTACACTTCTAGATGTTCTTATCCCAATTATTATTGACTTGTTTCTGCGCCCGTTTAGGTAAGTCTTTGTCTCCCAAGACTACGAAAGTGATGTACAGTTTCTCCCAATAATTCTCACTGACATCGACATTTTCTAGCCACATGACCATGCGATGCATTTATTCCTTAGTAGACGGTAGGGGGCCAGTAGCCGAAGAACCCATTCCTTGCAAAGAAAGGAGGAAAAAAGTGTATGGATGAGGAGAGGGTTGAGAGAAGTACGTGGAAGAAATGAAGGAGAAATGAGTATTTTTTATCATGAGGGAGACGTCAATTGCGGCGATATGCAGTATGGTAGGGGCGACGATGCAACCCATTATTCCTTGAAAATGTGAATACACGCAAAACAAGAAACCGATTAGCCGTTCATTAAATTGTTAGAAAATTCATACATGGAGGAAAAAGCAGTAAAATACGACAAGAACATATATTTTTACAATGCGAACCAAATTCACAGTTGTCCCAATTGTTTAGGGATGTTCTATAAAAGCATGGTTCGAGCATCCAATTTCGTTTGGCTCATCGTCGAGGTGTCTTGGTTATTGATTTTTGCATTCGAATCAAGCAAACTACTTATGGTATTTTTTTGCACTCAACAATGATGTGCATCTCCGTCGCCTGAACACTTAGAACCTTAGATGTGTTAGTATCTCCGGTGTCCTCCTCATCCTCATCCTCATCCTCTCCTCAGTCTGTTGACCTTTGTCTTTTGCTCTAGCCTTCACTTCTATTTGTCTTATCGGACGTTCCTCGCGTACCAGTGAGGTCAATCGTGCTCGGTTCCTTTGGTCGATGTGTAGGAGAATTTTTCATCCGATCTTGTATGCTTTCTTGCTTGCTCCACTTTATCCGTTGAGCTCGGGTTTTGGGTTGTGGTCTACTTGACCATTGAGAGAACCTCTTGACAGGCCCACTTGGGGTTATCCTTCACCACCTTCCAAGCATGCTTCAAAACAAACTCATGTTCCTCCTCGTTTTTTAAAGAAATTTATGCTTCATCCATGATTTAATCATCGTTTCTCCTCCCACTTTGGTACGCGTTCGCAATTTGAACCTAATGACCTTGATTTTTTTTTTGACTTTTTTGTTCACCTGATGCCAAAGGACAATTCTTTCAACTGCAAATTGGGTCAGATGGTTTCCTCATCTTTTTGGCCTCTTCCTCTACTTGAGTTTAGTATGATTCGGTTTTTTTTGCCCTCCCCTCCGATGTTATCAAGAGAATTTTTGAGCCATGACCTTTCCAACTGTATGTCCTTATCAGTGCTTCATTTGATCCTCGGAGGTGTATTTGTTGTTGATTTCGTCGCTCGACTCTTAGAGGGTTTGGACGATGCCGATTGGGAAGGTTGCGACAAGCAAAATTAATCCTACAACTATTCCAGTAGCTATGAGATTTCTTCACATTGTCGTTGATCTTCGATTGATGATCCTTAAGTCGTTTGGTGGTCTTATGGATATTCTCCTCTAGCCTACACCACAAGAGATTACCGATGAGAAGTGTTGTTAGAACTAATATTTTGTCTAGTTACCCAAAAAAGGTATGATACTCCTCAAATATCCGAGAGGTACGAGCTCTAGCTCAGGATTAGGTGTACCTTGAGGTAATCAGGGTAAGGATAGTCTGTGAAAGGACGTCCTTATCAAAACCCCAAAGCGCTAGAGTCGTTCTCCTAAACAATTCTTTGATTATTACATAGCTTCAACTAAACCAAGAGCACAATCTCTAAGTCGTGAAAGAATCACCAATCTTGTTGATGTCTGGTCACAGGTCGCGCAAGCTTGTAAAACTTATACGGATCAGTCTGAAGCGAAGGCTAACGATGACATCTCATAAGGTGATGCGTGAGTCATTGATGAGGGTTGAATGTCAAAATTTGTCCCTTAGTGTTTCGTTTCCGTTTTCTAGGAAATATGTTGTCCCACGGATTAGGATAATTTCCTTTTGAGTTCCTATTTATTTAGCTCCCTTGTAACCGTTTTCGCGGGGATTTCCCCTCAGATACTTTCCTGCTTGGAGAGTAATCTTTTTCTAATAAAAAATGATCTGATAAAAAAAAAAATTCTTACTCCATGTTTTTTTGTAAATAACAAGTCGGGTCAATACAGTCTCCTATACTGAAGCAGATGATGATAGGTATAGCCATGAGGATGTGGGGGTTGGTCTTTAGATCCTTACTATATGAACTTTGATCTTATGTCCAGACTTGAGATGGACTAGGTGTCGATGAGTAGTGTAGGGCCATCCTTTCCTTATGACGAATGAGAGGGTAACCTTCAAAACCCACCCATTCCATAGTTTCTCACTCATGGGTCAATGAAGCTTCTTAGTAGGACTCATACGACAGTTATACGTTTCACATAATTAGGATGGAGGGGTTCTTCAAGCATAAGAGCTCTTTGAGTTGCCACATCGAGTTCCTCCATCGTCTGCAATTCCACATTATTGTCTTCATCCTTTGATACGGAGAAACATCCATCTTTTATGTTCCTTCTATCGCCAGAATTGGGTCATCTAAGCGTGTACCCCTTGGTGACGATGCAAACCGTCTGTTAGTGGAGACTGTACACTTTTCTTTCTTGGAAACTAATGGAAATCGTTATGTTATAATCAATTTAAACAATTATGGCAGCTTGCATTACCAATTTACTTAACCTTATTATTTGACAGGTAAACGATTTGATATTATAAATGCAAGGTGATGAATGACTGAAAAACCACCAAACACCAACACAAGAGTATTGAAAGTAAAAGACTAACATGAATAAATCGAAACATAAAGAAAAATAACTCACTGAACCGAACCGCTTCACTGATACGTTTAAAAGAGGGTGTTGCGGTAGCGTCGAGAGACACCGATACAACAAATCTGGACTGAAAGCTAGAATAGAGTAGACCCATTTTCAGAGGGGTAATGCGGTGGACTAGATACTCTCCCATGATGCCAGCTTGTGTCGTCCTCGCTGGAACAATAAAACAAGGCTCCATAACGCGGAATCGTTGGCCTCTGAGAAAGTTGAGGCGTACCTTACCAGATCTTGGTGGAACCTATTCCAACTTACATCTAGTGGGGCGGTGATACTGGTCAACCCCACACTGGACCACTTCATACTCATTCGGCGAGGTGAGGGTGCTTATAGCCCCCTGCTGCTACACTCCCCATCCTTGATCCTAGATCGCCCATTCCTTCTTGAGACTTATCCGCTTCCCCTGAGGTCTACTCGAGCTAACTGTCGGGTTTTCCTTAAAACGGGTTCAGTCTCGGGTTGCTCTCAAGATCGGGTTCCACCCGACCCCTCGGTCTTGGAACAAAACGGGTCTTCCTGCCCCATTTAGGGCCCGACCTTGACTTCTTTTGGCCTTAAGCCCCACGTCCATTGGGCCCTAACCCATGATGGGAGAAAGGCAGCCCTCATCCTCATAGCCTCGGTCCGGAACCCTAATTGGGTCCTTTCCTTCTTGTCGTCGCCAAGACGCCCCCTCTTCGTTCGACTGATGGCATCATAACATCACCATCTGACTCCGGTACCGCCAGCATTGTGGCGTTCGACAGATTCCCTCCATAATTCACAAACAAACCCACCTTGGCGTCCCCTGTCCCATCTATCGTCGTGCCATTCCTCCTCTAGCGAAAAGGTCCAGACGATCCTAGCCCTCCACAATGTACCTGTGATGTCTGGATCGAGTCTGCGATCTCCACCGGATTCACCGCCCAGGAGTACGAACAACAATCTGATGACGCGGTCTGGGACCCACTATCAGAGTCCGTCTCACGATCCCGTGCGGCGCCTCCAAAAAACTCCCCTGAGTTTGGCGAGCTCCTTTCCGTTTGAGTGTCCCCTAAGAGTCGTGCTCCGCCGTACTACAAGCAGAGAAGATGAAGTCCGGTCTCCCTTGTATAGGTTCCTCACCGGACACCGGTGACAGATTACCAGGAGACAACTAACCTCACGAGACCGCGTAGTCGAAGACGCCGGAGGTGAGATGCCCACCTTCTTTGATTCCGTCACATCGCCACTTAAAGAATGGTTATTGCCGAAATGAAAGTTTTTTTACCGTCACTATTGTATGCGTGAAACCCTAGCTGTTCTGAAAAAAGAAAAGGAAAGGTCACCTAAAAACATTTTTAATTTACTTAACCTTATTATAAATCATACCTTCGAGTACAAAATAAAAAAGATGGTCTACAACCGGGCCACACCCGACCCGAACACACATGGCGGCTCGAACCCATAAGCTATTACGGTGACATAACGCCGTTATTTCTGCCGCGACGACGTTAGGAACGCCATCTCTTCTAACGGAAAATAAAATGAAATGAAAATACAGAAACAGAACGCAAGTAACAGTATAAAGATCAGGCAGAGAAGGAGAGAGGAAAAAAAAGAGAGAGAAGCAGAAACGGAAGAGAGAGAGAGAGAGACTGCCTCTTCTCCGACCCACAGCCCTCTCTTTCGCCACACCGCACTGCTCTTCTCTTTCCCTCCGCAGAAAAAGAATAATTGAAAGCAACAAGCAGACAATTAACGGTATAATCGAGAGATCGAAGCTTGATCCAAACGACCTTCTCATATCTCACAAAATCTGGATTCAAGGGAAGCCAATTCAACCATTTTGGAGCTCAATTCAGATCGAACAGGTACGACCTCTTACTTTCGGTTGCTCATACTTAAATTTCACGCCATTTCATTACTTGACTTCAAATTCTACTTGTTATTTTGACACCAGATTCGCCGGAATTTGGCGGAACCGTGTCGGAGAATCAGTGTCCGGTAATCTGAGAGCGAATTCTCGACGGCGAACTCATAGAATTCAGGTCTCGATTTTTGGAATTACTTTTTCCTGGTGAATTCGGATCAACGAAAACCGAGTAGGCAAATTGCTCAGTTGGAGGATAATAAACTATGGAGCTTCCTCAACCCCGTCCATACGGTACTGAAGGTAATTTACAAAATAAGTAGTAAATAATAAATAATAAATAATATTGGTGTTCCTGATTTATGAATTTGAAAAGATGAAGAGATCTTGAGGTGTTGAATTGATGGGTTAATTTTGGTAAATGTGATTGTGAAAACATAAAAACGTCTCTGTTTATGTGTTGCAGGAAGGAAAGCAACGCATGACTTTTTGTCACTGTACAGTCATTCAACAGTCCAACAAGATCCAAGCCCACCTTCTCAAGGTATTCTTCCTCCTTCCATTTAAGATCCCCAAAACTCTATATATATTTTTTATTTTTGTTCTTTTCCTATGGAATTTTGTGCTTTTTAACCTTAACATTCGATTTTTATTTTATTACCCGACCTATTAGTATTAATATTAATTTCTAAAAATATTTAATCTGGTGAGGACGATAGTGGGAGCACGTGATAACAATTGAATGATGGATCTGGGCCATGAAGTGGGTGGGCCATAGTTAGGGTGGGTTGCCGAATCCCCAAAAGAAAACGTTAGCAAGTAACCATAGCATAGCAGTTGGTAGTAAGCACCATCAGATTGGCATGGGGTGTTTCGCTGGGTCCCACTAACGACTTCCACACGTGATTTGACATCACAATTATAACTCGTGGATGTGGATTCTAACAAAGAAACTTGCCTCTTTCAATCAAAGAAATTAATTCTAACAACATTTCATTTAGCTTCACCTGCAAAATTAAAATTTAGCTGATTATGAGTTTAGATCCTCCTTAAACCAGAAACTGGCCTTAAAAAACATTTACTTACAAATTTATCTATCGAATCGTATTTATGTATTTCAAGATATTAACTTGATGTGTCTTCTTTTGATGAATAAAATATATGTTAGAGCCTTAGTGTGAGAGGTCTTAAGTTTACCTCAGTTTGGACCAATAATTGTAGGTTTATGTACACTTGTAACTGAGCAGTGATAATTTTAATTATTTGTATATGATTTTATTGGCTGGTCTTACAAAACTGATCCTGACGTGTCTTTTCCTTAGAGAATAGAGGTGTGATAAGGGTAGATTAGGAATTGTGGATTAAAAGCAAAAAAAAAACAATATTCTTTTTAATTTACTGTATTTTTAATAAATTATTTGAAAAACCAGGATTTTTTTTATAAATGCCTGATACATGATTACAGAGCCTTATTGGTCAGAAATAGATAATTGGAGATGAACCATTTTTTCCTTGTTGAATTTGGACAGCAGGTGCATATCTGAGAACTCATGATTTTCTACAACCACTGGAAGGCATGGGAAGGGCCACAGCCAAGGAAGAATCAAGAACTGAGGTACCTTCAATTGAGAAGCCGCCGCCTCCAACGCCGCCACCTTCGGTTGGGAACATTCTTCCCGGAGGGATTGGGACGTATACAATAAGCCACATTTCATGTTTCAATCAAAGGGTTCCAAAGCCAGAGGGGAAAATATTCACAGTTGCTCAAGCAAGTAACACGGATAGAAATGATGACAACTCCAATTCCAGTTCTTACTCCGGAAGTGGTTTCGCATTGTGGCAAGAATCTTCTGCCAAGAAGGGAAAGACAGGGAAGGAGAATACCGGGGAAAGACCCATTGCACGAGGTAAACCTTTTGCTCTCAGAACGTTGTTAGTTATTCTGTTAGGTGTGTTCACATGTGAGTCTTGAGTCTCACATCGAGTAAAATGTGGACTTGGTATACACATTGGACCTATGAGTTACTAGGTTTGTCTTATGTGTTAAGTGTTACCGCCCTTAACTTCAGCTATTGTTATGGACAGACGTTGTAGAGAAGTTGGGGCAATGGACACCAGAGAGACCAGCACAGTCATCTTCCAACAACCAGTGCAACAGCTTTAGCTCTCTTTCTTCTTCTCAGTAAGTTTATTTCTCCTATACGGGCTGTTAAATATTTATCTCAGCTAATGAAAGAGCCCAATGCAAAAAATGCATGTTGGGTCTTTGAAATAGTTCAAATCATTTTAATAATAGTCCGTTTGATCTGTTTTACCGAGAAGAGTACTCCGTTTTTTTCAATGGGTTAATAACGTGTTTGTGGTTACTAAATAGGCCTTTGGGGAAGAAAAACCAGAGCTTCATGGACATGATTAAGTCTGCAAAAATTATTTCCCAGGATGATGAGTACATGGATGATGAGGAAGAATTCGTTCTCAAGAAAGAGGCTTCTTCTACCCTCAAAGGTGACATATCACTACATTCTTATTGAAGTGCGGCTCTCAATATTTTTTTGATCAACAAGAAAGCGAGGAACTCCTACTCTAGCCTAGTCTAATTCTTAACAGCAAAATTATAAATTTCATGGTGATGGAATATGGTTTTGTGTTGTTCTAAATAAAAAACAACCAGTTCTGTTGTTTGGTGGCTTTTAACTAGCTATTGATGGACATTGGACATACATTCCCAAATTCAGCATAATTATGCCCGCCCTCTTAGCTTATTATTGGGATCGGTTGTTACTTATTTTTCTCTAATTTGGAATTTTGTAGGTGAATTACGGGTAAAAGTGGATGGTAAAAGTATTGATCAGAAGGCCAACACACCACGTTCAAAACATTCTGCAACAGAGCAACGGAGAAGAAGCAAAATAAACGATAGGCAAGTGTTACTATCATGAATTGTAAATTTAATCATCTATCTTATAAGCTACTGCATTATTTCTTTTATCAGTAACTTACATTTTTGAAGTTTCTTCCAACTCAAGTATATTGTTTCTTTTCTTTTTTTACCTTTACTAGATTCACGTAAATGTTCCCGTGCCAAATTGATTGTTTAAGCTTCCACGGAGAAGTGAATCTTTCACAAGTTTCTTATTTACACCTTCATTTTTTTTAAGGAAGAAAACTGAAAAAAAAACTTCGTTTTGAGCCAACAAAACTGTGTTCTTACTAGACAAAACAACAGAGATTGATATGTTTATCATGTGTGATAAACTTTGTTGCCATTTTGCAGATTTCAGATGTTGAGAGAACTTATTCCTAATAGTGACCAAAAGAGAGACAAGGCATCGTTCTTATTAGAGGTGCCTACCATTTTAAAGTACAAAGTGCACTCTGTTTATTCATTTTTTCTAAATAATCTAATGGTGGAATAATAGGATATCTACATATTATTGCAGGTGATTGAGTACATTCAGTATTTACAGGAAAAAGTGCACAAGTACGATGGATCATGCCAAGGATGGAACCCAGAACCAGCAAAACCTATGCCATGGGTATATCCTATATTCTTACCTCTTTAATTAATCTATGTGAATTGAGAGAGCTAGTGTAGCTTTAGAACCTTCAGTTCTCTACTACTTGAATTAACATGAGTTCAAACAATTTCATTTAAGTTCCTTTGTGCATTAGCCTAACCGAAATTGTCTTTATACAGAGAAATAATGAGAGGCCTGCAGAAGCTTTCATTGATCAATCTCGAGGCCTAAATAGTGGGTCTGGTCCTGCATTAGCTTTTGCCGCTAAGCTTGATGAGAAAAATATAACCCTGTCCCCGAACATTCTTGGAAGTGCACAGAACACAGTAGAATCCGACATTAGCACAGCTACAACCTTCACATCAATGGATCACCAGCCCGGATTAGTGAATAAGGCAGCGCCTTTTCCTATATCAGTGCGTCCAAATATCTTTGCTCCTGTGAGGAGTGGGGTTGCATTTCCTCAATTTCCACCTAGAGCACAGTCTGAATCAGATACCTTGGCCTCTCAAGCTCAACACCAATCATGCCGGACAAGATCATGTACAACAGATGCTGCAGAGGCTATTGATAAGATGAAAGAACATGACATGTCAATTGAAGGAGGAACCATTAGCATCTCAAGTGCATACTCTCAGGGGTGAGTAATGTGTAAATCTATGCGTTTTTCTTTTGTTAGCTATATTCTTAGGTAACTATCCATTTGAGTTTTTAGCTTTGGAGGCTCAAAAGAAGGCTCTAAACTTCAACCATATATATAATCTGAGCTATATGAACAATAGGTCAATGGCTTAACATGCACACTTGCTTTGTACAGGTTACTAAATACTTTAACACAGGCACTACAGAGTTCGGGAGTTGACTTGTCCCAGGCCAGCATTTCAGTACAAATTGAGCTTGGCAAGCGAGCATCAGCTCTAGCATCTAATGTTAAGGTATGTTTCCATGCATTGAGTCCTTGGGACAATATATGAAACCTCGTGTCAACTTTAGGTTGTCCTGTTGTAGAGCCAACCATAGGCCACAAAACTGATTTTTTTTTTCCTTGCATTGTGGTTCAGGGTAACGATGTTCTTTCCAGGAATCAAGGGGTAACACGATCCAGAGTCACTCCAGGCGATGGTTCTGATCAAGCCTTGAAGAAAGTCAAGACCAGCAGAAGCTAGCATGACAGTCACATAATATTCATTTTTCTTTTCTTTTTTTCTTCAATTTAATTGATTCATTTTTTGGGGTATCCATTACATATTGGGGAGATTCATTCTTGCATTCTCCAGGCTTATAAACAACAATCCACCCATTATAACCAAATTGATTGTATATTTAGTGTATGTTGGGATGCTTAGATTTCCTAACAAACAGAAAGTATTTATGTTTTTGTTGTTTCATCAGCTTTCATAATGTTGTTGAGGAGCCGCTCTTGTATTTGATTCCAATTCTTCTGTATTAAGGCTTCCCATCATGTGATGTTTCTTAAATTTATTTCATTTTGTATAATTTGGCTAATATTTCAATTGAAATGTTACCCACACTTCAACTGTAGACATTGTGCTTGATTTTTAATACAATTCTCAACATGAACAAGTAAACTAATTGGGTAAAATCACCCCGACAGAGATTCTTAATCACTTCCCAATTGAATCGGAGGCATCTTTCACACATGACACAACAATCTACAAAACCTTCCGTAGTATGCCACAAATGGGTTGTCCAAATGTAATTGGGCTCTGTGGTCGGAGCCGGCGGGACCACCAAACATCTCCGCCGCACGCCGGTGGTAGGTAAAAAGCCAAAATTAAACTAAAAATTCTCAATGTGAACTTTGACATCATCTCCCACCACCACCCAAACATGACCCCACCGCCACCCAAACCAACCTCACCAACCCCCTCCCCCACTTTTTCTCCCTAATTCACCAAACATGACATGCCTCCCTTCTCTATCCAAAACTTCAATTTCCATTTCTGCCCCCAGATAATACCTGAAATCCCCGTCCTACCCTCCACCAACTACCATCTTCACTACCTTAACCAACAACTATATCAACATCACCCCATCGGTTCTCCACTTCAGGGAGACCAAGAAAATCAATTTCCGATTTCCAATTCTCTCTTGACATTTCAATTCCGGGAAGATGGAGACTCAAACTATCCAATCGGAGATCATTTTCCGTTCAAAACTCCCCGATATCTACATCCCCAAACACCTCCCTCTGCACGCATTTTGTTTCGAGAACATCTCCCAATACGCCTCCCGCCCCTGCCTCATCAACGGCGTCACCGGCGAGATATTCACCTACGCCGACGTCGAGCTCACCTCCCGGAAAACAGCCGCCGGCCTCCACAACCTCGGGATCCGGCAGCACGACGTGATCATGCTCCTGCTACCGAATTCGCCGGAATTCGTCTTCGCATTCCTCGGCGCGTCCTACCTCGGCGCCACCATGACCGCCGCGAATCCGTTCTTCACACCGGCCGAGATCGCGAAGCAGGCCAAGGCCTCGAACGCCAGGATCGTCGTGATCCAGGCCTGCTACTATGACAAGGTGAAGGATCTGGCGCGTGACGGCGACGTGAGGATCGTGTGCGTGGACTCAGCTCCGGAAGGATGCTTACATTTCTCGGAGCTGAGTGGGGCCGACGAGAGCGGCCTCCCGGAGGTGGAGATATCGCCTGACGACGTGGTAGCGCTTCCGTACTCGTCGGGGACGACGGGGCTGCCGAAGGGGGTGATGCTCACGCACAAAGGGCTGGTGACGAGCGTGGCCCAGCAGGTGGACGGCGAGAATCCCAACCTCTACTTCCACTGCGACGACGTTTTGCTCTGCGTGCTTCCCCTGTTCCACATCTATGCGCTCAACTCTGTTCTGCTGTGCGGGTTACGAGTGGGAGCCGCGATTCTCATCATGCCTAAGTTCGACATTCACTCGCTGCTGGAGCTGGTGGAGAGGTACAAGGTCACGGTCGCGCCCATCGTCCCGCCGATCGTGCTGGCGATCGCGAAGTCGCCGGAGGTGGAGAAATACGACATGTCGTCAATAAGGACGGTCAAGTCTGGGGCGGCTCCTCTGGGCAAGGAATTGGAAGATGCCGTGAGAGTGAAGTTCCCTAATGCGGTATTTGGTCAGGTAATAAATATCCCGATAAAAGTATTTATGTAAATATTTAACATTCCTGCTTCTCGTGTTAAAATTAATTAATCTAAATCTCTCTTCCATATCATTATCTCTCACCATGGCCTTTTCAATAACAAATAATGACCAGCGGTATGAAACCATTGTTTACACTTGAAATTAAATTGTTTGTATTTTTTAAATTCGTTGTTGCCACGTGTTGGCGTGGGATTGGCCTGCCGACCAACCTTGAGGTTGCCACGACGGGACGAGTCGTTGCAGGATCCTGCAACGACGGCCTGCAACAACACCTCTTACCACGACTGGTCGTGGCATCGAGTCGTGACAGAGCTGTTGCAAGCCCTGCAACAACCATTACGGGTGGTCTAGGGAGAATAGTAATTTTTTATTGTGTTAGTGTTAAAGGTGGTGGGATCAGGGATGAACTCCAAAATATAGTCTCAAATCAAATCTGTAGGACATAATTTTAAACCAAATAAAAACACACAATCATCGATTACAAAGGAAAAGCAATATAGGAAAAAACCTCTTTTAACATATCAGAATAATAATAGAGTAGGCCAATTTTCAAAATAAAAAGAAAAGATAATAGAGTAGGTCACATGTTGTCTTAACGTGTTTTATTCTTATTTTGAATAGAGTTTTAAAGTAATTCATAGGAGCTTAAAGATAACAAGCACTAATTTGGAATGAGTCAAGATCATTAGAGATTGTTTTAGCAGTTGTCCAATAATATATAAATGCTGCCTAGCACCCACTCCATATGGTAAGTGATCATTTGTCTTGTAGCATTATTTAATCAAACAACCAAATTACCAACTACAACAAATCAAACTCTAACCTCTTACATTTCTGTATATACTATTGAACATGTTGGGGTCCTACTTGTGCAGGGATATGGGATGACAGAGGCAGGGCCAGTCCTGGCCATGTGCTTGGCATTCGCCAAGGAACCATTTGAGATCAAATCAGGAGCTTGTGGGACTGTCGTCAGGAATGCTGAGATGAAAATCATTGACCCCGACACCGGCGCTTCTCTCCCCCGGAACCACCCCGGAGAAATTTGCATCCGAGGAGACCAAATCATGAAAGGTACTATACCAATACTATACTCTCAAGTTGTGGATATGTGACTTACTTTAATACAACGTTCTGTTCGGTTGTTCAGGTTACCTTAATGACCCCGAGGCCACTAAGAGGACTATAGACCATCAAGGATGGTTGCATACCGGGGACATTGGATACATTGACGATGACGACGAGCTCTTCATTGTTGACAGGTTGAAGGAACTGATCAAATACAAGGGCTTTCAGGTTGCTCCAGCAGAGCTCGAAGCATTGCTGCTTCAGCATCCCCATATCTCCGATGCTGCTGTGGTCGCGTAAGTAACATAATGTTGTTACTCGCTAAGTAGTTAGTCTGGTTCACATGTAGATGTTCAATCTTGCACGACTATTTATATATCCGGTTTTAAATTTTGTTAATGTTACATTTTGTAGTGGAAAGGATGAGCGGGCTGGAGAGGTTCCTGTTGCATTTGTGGTAAGATCCAAAGGTTCGGAGATCAATGAGGACGAAATCAAGCAATACATATCCAAACAGGTCAACTTCTGTTCCTTTTCTAGTTACGAATATTTGGATTTTATGTGTATGTTTATAATTGTCTTGTGCTAAAAACGGTAAGTGATGTGGATACAGGTAGTGTTCTACAAGAGGATAGATCGAGTGTACTTCACAGATGCAATTCCTAAGGCACCATCTGGAAAAATATTGAGGAAGGACTTGAGAGCTAAACTTGCTACTGGGCTTCTCAATTAATTATTAGACACACTGTATTTTAGCCCAATTCAAATATCATGATTTGTGGGCACCACTGTATTGTTCCTACCAGAAGAAGTATCCATTATGAATTTGTTCTCACAATTTATCGTTCTGCCAATTAATATCCAATACGTCTATTTTTAAAAAGGCATGAATCAGTCCAATTTCTTTGGACTATAGAAAGGGTTGGGCAAAAGTTCATACGTTCTTGAACCTAAACGTAAGACCTAAGAGTATCTTCAGTCGCATACGGTTTGTTGGTGGTTTGGTATTGGCCGAGACGAAACACCGTCGTTTCGTTGCCGGTTTACTGGCGTTTCGGTGCTGGTGGAGAAGGGCATCGGTGACGTTACCGACAGTAACGTGCGTTGGCACAAAGAGTCGTTGGCATTCAGCGCTGACTACCTCGAGAGCACCGCCGACCGTTGCCAACCTCTCCAGTGGCGCCACGTGGATGCGTCGGCAGAGGCCAACAAAATTCTACCCTATATAAACAACAAGCATCCTTTCATTTTCATACACCAACTCAATTCCTCCCAAAATACTACTCTCTTATTCATTTTTATTTCTCTACATTTGTTTTTTTCGTTGGCAATGCAATACGATTGAGATCCTTTCTTCTATGTAATGGGCACCAATTGCGTCCTGAAGACGCAAGAGAATATCCTCCCGAGCCAAGACTCTGTCCAGACAAGTCAAGAAAGTCCCATCATAACCGGAGACATCGTCGAGGTATTGAATCCCCATTTACCCGGTGGTTCGCAAGCTCGGACTACTCAAGTGAGCAAGGTGCAAGAGAAAAAGGCACGAAGATTATGGAACGTTGAGGAGGACGAGCGTCTTGTTCGCGCATGGATGGTAAACTCTTACGATTGTATTGCCGGGAATAACAAGACAAACGTGAAGTATTGGGATGCCATTAAGAGGGAAGTCGTTGCTATGTGTGGACCAGATGATCTGTTGCGGTCCGAGAAGAACTGCAAGGACCACTGGAACAACATGAACCCTAAAGTGACGAAGTTTCAAGGGTACTACGAGCGCACCGTCAACAACCACAAGTGCGGCCGATCCGATGAATAAATTACGGTGTTGGCCAAGGAGTTATACAAGGCTAAGGAAGGGGACGACTTTGGTTGTGCATGCGTGGCACACCAAAAAAACCAACGATTCGTCAAAATTGTCAAGGCAGATCATGGTTTTTGAAAGAAAAAAATTCACCCAACGATGCGATATGGTCGATAATATAGTTTACAGTTATATTATGAAAACGAAAGTCGAACAATAATTGTTTTGTGGAGTTATCCCTTTATTCTATCAGCTAATAAAAAAACACCATTGGAGGTTCTTAGTTATGGAAGAGAGAGAAGTTGAAATAATATTTTTTTTATTCTATCCATCAGCACGAACAACCAGCATCCTTATTAAGGACAAGAGAGTCTCTAATTCAGCCGATCGATCATGCTTTAATGGGCCTTTGTTCTATTATTGAAGCTTGTTTAATTACACTACCAACATATTCAGGATAATATCACCTAAATAGTTGTCCATGTCATGTAACCATATTTAACTAAAATCTTCATACATCCATTGGGTTATATATCGAAACTTACTAGTATTGGTCACAAATATTACACTGCCCAACTTTTCAAAATGACAAATGCAATATCTTTAGTATTGGTCACACGATTTTGTTGGTAAAAATGGACGGAATTTTACATTATATTAGTCATATGACCTCACGTTTCATTTAATAATGGTAAAATGACAATTTTTCCCATAATTATTTGACATCTATACATTTTATAAGGAAAAATAACGAGACATCTTGCACTACTTGTTACTCCTTTGCCAACATCACAAATCTATACTCATGTTTGTTGTTCACACAGATAATTATTGAGATTCGGACCAATAGTGAATCACTTCCATTGCCATCATTAGTGTTACAAGCCTACAAGACACATGCATACATCTCTCAAAATTGCATTTTACAAAATTTCACGTACAGTTTTCTTTTTCACACTAAAGCATATGTATATAATCAATCATGTTAGTCTCAATGTCTCATAACTCCATGTTACAGCCGATTCCAAGTCCTTAACCTGTCCGTCCTTCTCCCCGAGGCATCTTCTTCGATCCCGCTGCAACACACAGCACAAAGCAGGGATTCAAACAATACATTAGGGTGGGGCTATAGGACTATATTAGAATTGTATTGAAACTTTATAGGTATATCGTTCTGATTAGTCACTAGGGATAATTGGAAAAAAGTATCATCAGGCATTCATTTTTTGCAACTTGTAACCCTCTTCTTTGTTGATTCCAAAAAGTACAATGAACTTGTCTTTTGTTGCAATTTGTATAAAAATGACAATTTTACCCTTACAATTAAGTGAAACAAAAAAATGGATTCATCTCTTATATTTCTTCCTCTTTATATACCGAGAAAGAAATTTGATTGTGAAAATTTAGATTTTTTTGTTCTTTACTTATTCTGAAACGAATTTATACTCTCTAAGTGTCAAAGGGTAAAATTGTCATTGTGAAAAAAATATATACAAAGTGCAACAAAAAGACAGGTTCATGGTATATAAGTAAAAAAAACAAAAAATTCATATGAAACTTGTATTTTTTTTGTTCTTTAACTATTGTTTTCTAAATTTGAAAGGGTAAAACCATCATTTTGAAACAAATTTATACGGAGAATAGAAAAAAGACAAATTCAGGGCACGTTTTTGCAATTATCCCTAGTCTCTAATTACCAGAGAAAGAAAACATACTATCTTCAACATCCTTCATCTGGTAATAGTGAGGGGCTATCTCCACCAGCCAGTCTGGTTTTAGTTCAGTAACCTGCAAGTTTCCAAGTGTAATTAATCTATCAGCATAAACATGTCAACTGAATCCTCCTACAAGGGACATGAAAACTAATTAACTGTGAAAGTAGCAATGATAGAACACTTACCTGTCTCATATACTCCTTGGTTGTAAGAACCAGCTCATGATAAATAACCCATCTTGGGAGGACCTGAAGATACACAAACCAATTAAATTAAGGAACAAGTTACATGGATTTTCAGATATATGAGCAGAAAACACTCTTAACAACAAGTGATTTTTAGGGGTAATTGCAAAAAAGTACCCCTGAGGTATTCACTTTTTTGCAAATTGTAGCCCTCTTCTTCGACAATTGCAAAAAAGTACCCTGAACTTGTCTTTATGTTGCAATTTGTATGAATTTGTCGATTTTACCCTTACAATTTAGATCTAAAAAATAATAATTCAAAAAAAAAATCAAAATTTCATATCCCTTAACTTTCTTCCTCTTTGTACCATAGAGAGTAAGAAATGTAGAGGATATGAAAATTTGGATTTTTTGTTCTTTAATTATTATTTTTAAAACTTAAATTTCCAAGGGTAAAATCATCATTTTGAAACAAATTTATACAAAGTGCAACAAAAAAGACAAGTCCAACGCACTTTTTTGTAATTATCAAAGAAGAGGGTTACAAGTTGCAAAACGTAAATACTTCATCCCTTGTTTTTATCAGCAAGTGAGGTTACTGCCACTAACACCATATATATTTTCATGAATCTATAAGCAACATCAACCATTAAAAACATGGGCATATCTTACTTGTGCTAACCCTGAGCTCGGGTGTATATGAACAGTCTGGGGATGTTTGACTGTTCTGTAGGCTCCACTCTTTTGCAGCTTTGCAGAATGTGGGAAAAATCCTGAATAAAACAATTACATTTGAGGTAAATATAAATTCGAACATTCAAGTGACTTTATGAACCAAGGGTATTATGAATTACCGGAAGTTATTGTCTTCTTTATAGCATCAAGGTCATTGAGATTAGAGGTTGGTTCAATTTCGACTCTCTCCAAGAGCCCCGCCAATTGGTCCCTGATATCTCTAGCGCGTTTCATACTCCTCACCTGGAAACATTCAAACTAGAAATTAATAATGAGCACTATAAAGATCAACCGATTATACCATACAAGATCTGATATTTCAAGAATTGTATCAACATAACCATAACTTAATTAACCGTATAAACAAGGGGTAATTGCAAAAAAAGTTCCTCTAGGTACTCACTTTTTGCAACTTGTAGCCCTCTTATTTTCTGATTGCAAAAAGGGCCATGAACTTGTCTTTTTGTTGCACTTTGTATAAATTTGTTTGAAAATGATTGTTTTACCCTTGAAAATTTAAATTTGTAAAATAATAATTAAAGAACAAAGATTCCAATTTTTATATCCCTTCATTGTCTTACTCTTTGTACGGTACAAAGAGAGAAAATTAAGGTCTTGAAAACTTGGATTTTTTGTTCTTTATTACTTTTTAAATTTAAATTTTAAGAGTAAAATCATCAAGTTTATACAAATTGCAACAAAATGACAAGTACAGGGCTACAAGTTGCAAAAAATGAATACCTCAAGGTACTTTTTTGCAATTATTTCTATAAACAATTCCACAGTTCCAAGCACAACATAACATATTTTCCATTCATTCCCATGCCCCATGGGAACTTTTTCTCACAACAAGTAAAAATAACATAAAGGGAAAAAGAAAAAAAAAGAGGGGAAGAATCAGAGCAGTGTACATATATCAGAAACTTTTGACAAAGTGAAGCTTCCTGTATGAGATTATTTACCGTGTAAAGGCATTGCACATTCAATTCACCTCACACCACAAACAACACTTATCTTCATATTAAAATATTGCAATCTAAGACAGAATTTGAAACTTCACCAGAATATTAGTTTGATCAAAATGGAAATTATGTAACTGTACCTGGATATAGTTCTCATAGCACCATTGCGTTGAAAAATTAGTTTCTTTCCACGAATCATAAACCTTGAAAAGAATATGGGATAGGATCAGTAACCACTTATACATGACTCACTAATTAAAGATAAGAACAATACAAGCATAGGTGATGAACCAACCTTAAGCAATGCAATGTGGTCCCCCACATTGCCGGAGTGGAAATTCATTCGGGCATTGTCAGCATGAACTTGTTTGTCCTTGGGGCGGTAAAAAATTGAATTACCAATAGAAAGCATAGCTGCGATGGAGATGGCATCCTCGGAGCACTGATACTTTTCAGAAGCAACTATCATCTTAGAGAGCATAGGATCCAATGGGAACTCTGCCATCCGTCTACCCATCTTAGTCAACTCGCCATGTGAGTTTAATGCACTTAGAGCAAATAGAAGTTCTAGAGCTTTTAGTATTGCTTCAGCAGGTGGTGGGTCCATGAAATCGAAATTTATCAGGTCGTGGATACCAAGGCTCTTAAGACTGAGGACGACATTTGCAAGATTAGTCCTTTGTATTTCAGGCACTGTATTATCGTCCAAATCATGCATATAGTTGTGGTGAGTGTATAGCCTGTAACACTTTCCAGGACCTGTTCTTCCAGATCTACCAGCCCTTTGCTGAGCTGATGCTTTTGAAACAGGAGCAACCAGCAATGACTCCATACCAGTCCTTGGATTGTAGGACTTCATTTTGCAAAAACCCGGATCAATTACGTACTTAATCCCATCTATAGTCAATGATGTCTCAGCAATATTAGTAGCCAAAACTACCTTGCGTGCCCCTTCAGGAGTTGGTTCAAATATTTTCGCCTGCAGCTCAGTTGGCAGGTTCGCATATATAGGGCATATTATCAGCTCTGCTATTTTGGTCCCCAAGCCCCTTGTCCTGTGTTTCATAATTTCTTCTGCTGTTTCAATCTCCTCTTGACCAGTGAGGAAAATCAGAATATCTCCAGGTGCCTCCATCACATGAATTTGCAGTGCAGTGACAATTGCTGCATCCAAATAATCCGCTTCAGGTGCTTTTGTATAATGTATCTCAACAGGAAACCGCCTTCCTGGAATTTTGAAAATCGGAGCAGAATCAAAATAATCACTGAACTTCTCAGCATCCAGTGTTGCACTTGAGATGAGCAACTTCAGATCGGGTCGAAATCTAGAAATATCCTGTCACAAGTAAACATAAAGTCAGGAAAGAACTAAAAAGATAGTTAACACATGATCAAGTACTAAAAAGCAAGGGCTCCAAGGTGATTGAAAATGAGGGGATGGTTCTGTCTTACATTAGCTAACTATTATAGCAATCTCACATTGCATTACAAAAGATGCATTATTGTAGTTTCACAAATCTTTGTCATATCTAAGATCAATAAACAAAACAAGTCATGAATCTTAACCACATATCCCTGTGATTTAACTGAATTTTGCCACCAAACTTCTTAGTTCATAACTTCAGATAGAATCTCAACATGTATAAGAAAGACAAGCAATGCCATTGGTAAATGGCACAATTGAACCAATGACATCATTCACTTGATTGATTTGTGTTGAATAGGAAAAAATGATTACTTTGAAGGGTTCATTTGGTCTTTAAAGATGCTTACCTTCACTAAACCAAATAAAATGTCTGTCGACAGTGTCCTTTCATGAGCTTCATCGACCATTACAACACTGAAAAAACACAACATGCACTATAAGCTAATCACTACAGCCCATTAAACAATCCAATAGTATCACTATAAAGGATAGCTTACCTATAGCTTTCCAGATCTGGCTCACCAAGGAACTCTCTCAATAGCATTCCATCGGTCATGTATTTAAGCACCGTCTTTTCTGATGTGCAATCTTCGAAACGGATAGAGTAACCAACCTGCAATAAAAATAAAACTTCATGATACAAAAGGAACCAATGAGATCATGCATGTGAATCTCTGTCTATGTGCAGTCGAATGTATCGACATCGAGAATATGTACATGGTGAGGACATGACACAATCAAATCATAAACCATCGAACAGTCACATTTCATGATATGTTAATTGATCATTACCAACATAACCATGACCAGAATACCACCACAACATGGCCAAACAAGAAACACACAATACAGTACATGAAGAAAGAAAGCATACCTCATGCCCAAGTTTAACTCCCATTTCTTGGGAAACACGAGCAGCAACACTCATAGCTGCAACTCGCCGTGGCTGAGTACATCCAATCTGAACCCATCAAGGATACCATCAATCATCCCACTAATATTTGTTTTCCATGTGTGCAACAGAAAAGAAGACTATCCACCCCCAAAGCTTAGTCAGACTATTTATAATTATTAATAATAAGTAGTGAGATATTACCTTTCCGCGCTTGGTATACCCAGCTTCATGAAGATATTGGGGTATTTGGGTGGTTTTTCCTGAACCTGTTTCTCCAACAATGACAAGAACCTAAACAAAAACAAACAAGCCAGGATTACTACATAGTACATGGCATATTGCACATTAAAAATTCGTAACAATCAGCAAAAATAAAAGACCTGATGATCATGAACTGCTTGGAGCAATTCTTCCCGATATGGAAACACCGGTAAAGTTTTCCTGTCTGCCTGAATGGACAAAAGGCAAATAGATAAGCATATAAGAATCAATAGTTTTTCATTTTAATATATGAAACTGAAGCAGGTGATCTGGACACAGATCTCCCGATCCTAGATGAATTGGCATTGACGAGAAAATAGGCAGCATAACCACGGTGATTATTGCATTCCTCTCGCATAAACTAAGAGATGATACTCATCAAATAGTACATCATTGAGGGGTTAAATGTGAACAATAGCCATCATCATCATGGTTACAAATAAAATGTTTTCTTCTTGCTCCAAAGTTGCTTTTATTTAGTATAATAAAATACTGAATGTCCAACTCTCAATTTGTGAGTATGAGAGATCTAACATTTAAATTCCTCACAAATTATATTTGAGTAACTTATTTTAATTCTTCACTCAAAATTTTCAATATATTTTCCCGTTCATATTACATGGTTTATTGTCTTCACAACCATAACAATTACTGTCCACGTTGACCATATATACTCTATGATTTTTACTGACAGTAAATTAAATTTTATTTTATGAAAAGGAGAAAAACTTAATTGCCAGAGAAACTAAAAGGGATTTGAAATGCACACCTGAAGCTTCTCGAACGCTGATTTCGCCTCAGATTCATCATGTGCCTCAGTGGATAGCATATCATCATACTACACATAAGAAAGTAAAACCAAATGAGATTTCAGAATGAAACAAATCAGAACCTCTAGGGGTAACAAATCAAAAGGCATACATTGTCACCATCCATCACTGATGCCTTGATAAAATCAATCTGGTCCTCGAACACAAACCTAGACAAAGTAATTTGAGAAGTTAATTATTTGATCCTACGTGCATAAACAATGACGTTCAAAATAAGAATATTATAGCTACAACATTTAACTTCAATATTAAATTCAAGCAAAAATGGTTGGTTGTAGATTCTATATGCAAGTGAAAGGAGTTAATAAGGAAGCCCTTGGTTGGAAACCATAGACTTACTGATAGTCCTCAGATGTTTGTTTTTTATTTTTTGAACCATATTTCATCGTGGCCTTCCCTGAAAAGTAACCATTTCAAAATTAAAACACAGAAAACCAACTAGAATATTCCTAGAGAAACTAAAGTAACAAATACTCTTAACAGTAGGAAGAAGTAACCACTTACCAATTTGATGCTCCTCCCAAGCCTCTTGTTCAGCAAATGGGTTCATTTTATCCCCAGCACCAGAGTCCCTATAAGTTGCAGAAGAAAATAATTAGTATAATAGGCCAAAGCAAGATCTGTTACCAGATCATGCGAATTTATTTAAATGATAAATCAGGTAAACGGAGGTAGAGAAGAAAAAAGGTTAATAAAGGGTCCATGGGAGTGCTTAGTGAATTGATTTGTACGATGCTTGCAGAAACCAACCTATAACGCTGCAAAGCTACATCAAATCTCTTTTCCTGGTTCACACCACCGTCAACATCATAAGCCTCTGGCATCCTATACTGCATTTCAGAGAGAATGAAAGAGTGGATTAACTAGAAACTACATCGGTAAAATACAGATAAGTACATGTCAGAGAACAACTATCTGACTTCTTTAGATATCTACAGAAAACATACCCAAAATAACCACAACACAATAACCCAAATAGGTGCAAAAAAGACTAACATAGTGTCATAAAAACCAATCCATTATGCCCACTTCTATCTTCTAAACTTAAGTCGGTCACCTATTTCTAAACTGGAGGGTTTTCAGCACTATTAGCATTTCCCTGAGGAAATTTACATGATAGCATCAAATTGAAAGCAATATGATTTATCGTCCTAGTATCTGTTT
This sequence comes from Erodium maritimum, assembly GCA_963921825.1. Classification (NCBI taxonomy): domain Eukaryota; kingdom Viridiplantae; phylum Streptophyta; class Magnoliopsida; order Geraniales; family Geraniaceae; genus Erodium; species Erodium maritimum. The sequence goes on along the minus strand of OY997588.1, from coordinate 144,358,017 downwards.
GAAGTGACCTACAGATGCTTTGCACATCAATAATAATTCTATACAATATGCTGTTTTTCAAAATGAAATTCAGAGTGGTCACACATAACAGTAACATTGATTCTTTGTATAGACTATCCAAACAAGGCTGTCAAATTGAGAATATGTATAGTAGATGCATAGATGAACATGAACATGAACCTCTATGTATCCAACCTTTAAAAGTAACACAAAGTAAAAACTACCTCGTTAATATCATCATTATCTTCTGATCGCTTCTTTGCAAGTTCATATATTTCCTTCTTGTATCTGCAGAATATAGACCCATGAAAAACTCAACCATTGCAAGAAAAGAAAGAAAATACTTTATCCTCATACCCAACAAGGTACAAATCGAATTGGTAGATATAAGAGGAAAGAAAAGACTAAGAAAGCCCCAAGCGCATTTCCTAGATAAAATATCATGTTCCACCAGTAATAGCACTACACAAGTAGCATCATGGCAAAGACCTCACAAGTCCCAAAACAAAGGCAATTTAAAAGTACATACGGAGAGTCAGTAGTCTGATCAGACACATAAAATGTGAAGCATCAGTATTGCACAAAACTGAAGTATAACTCTGATAAAACATGGAAAATAACTATATTCTGATGAATACATTCATTAAGAGTGAAATGTGGTGATTGTCTTGATAATTATTTTAAGGGATCTAAAAAAGGAATATAGTTGTCATCACAAAGTAAATAAGTATAAGCAGGTATTCTTTCCCTTCGTGCTTTGCTTTGCGCATTTTCAGTATGCAAGACATATCCCCTCACTGAACTTCCCTACCCATATAAGTTATAACCATATCGGATATACTCCCAGAAAATATCAATCATAAATTAAAGAGCCAAAAGCATAGCTTAACATAATCACATTAACATTTGTATATGCCTTCGGAGGTAATAAGGAAAAAATAAAACAAACAAAAAGATGAAAATGTGTAAATTCATATACACTAGGTTTTAATTACAGAAAAAAATACTTTACTGCACAGCTAACGAAATAATTACCTTAACTCACGATGCTCTGCTTCAGTAAGTTTGACACCATCAAAAAGATATTGTTCATCTTCTATATCATCCCTGAAATAAATAATACATAGTAGAGAGGTCAGATAGCATAATGGATCCACTACAGATTCCTCTTGGCAGCTAAAGACTATCCCTAAGGACAGCATTGAATTCAGGTTGGCATAAATGTTTTACATTACCTGATCTCTTCCAATTTCTTCTGCTCCCTCTTCTTTAGATACTCTTGTCTTGAAACTTTCCTGGACCAGAGACACAAAATTGAAATGAGTCCCTCCAAATGAATAAAGATAAAAGGAATATAGTGATAAAGACAATTCACTGCATGCATATACTTCTGTTATTTTCTATAATCATATGACAGTTGACATAATAGAAGTTGAAGGAAAAAATATTCAGATAGCGGTATATTCATTTGAACACAAATAAATGACAAGCATAAAACAGAGAACAGTGGAAAGGATCCATAAAGCTGGTAATAGGTACGCAAATGCATCCCTAGCACAGGGAAAACAATACCAGAGTTCTGATTGGATTAAGATGATTTCGAGACTAGAAATTAAGATCATCACTCTTTAAGCCTACTTGATCCACTAATCCCATTACTCTAGTATGTGTGCACAATCGAGCAAGCAGCTGTATTATTCAATCTAAATGTTCAGCAGTATTATATTATGTTTGGAAAATTCGCCTTCCAAAAGCAAGGATTTCTTGGACCACTCCAAATCACCTCCTCCATTCAGCATTTACATGTTCTTTTATCAGTGATAGCACCACCCACAAGGTTTGAACCCTGGCCTTTGGGCCAAAGACCCAAGCACTTAACCACTTGGCCAAGTAGACATTGGTTTAAGATTTTCATGTTAGTAGGACATGTATGCTTAACAAGGCAGAGTACTAATGATTTTTAATTTCTAGCTAGGTAATAATAATTGACCAATCAGAGTTGTAAAATTCTGAAATATTATTGATGATACTTGTTTTCTTTGGCTTTCAATACAATGAGAGCATTCCTTTATATAGGAATATACTCTATACTAAATAGGAAATACTAATACTAAACAACATAGGAAATACTTGTAACTGGAAATAAACTAAACTCTAACACTCCCCTCACGCGCAAGTCGGATAACGAGTCTTGCACAGACGAAAAATAAATTTCAACTTCATGTTGTTGCTTCACCACTGTGTTGTTGTTGCCGAAGAATTGAACTTTTTTTCAACACTCCCCCTAACGTGTAGGACCAAACATCTATACGTGTACCATAGCAGGAATAGACGTCTGCATATGGGCCATAGCAGAATGTACGTCTGCTTATGGGCTTAAAAATTAATATAGGGTGGAGGTGACAAATGGGACGATACCCAATAACGGCTTTTTACCCAACCAAGCTCTGATACTATATTCTGAAATATTATTGATGATACTTGTTTTCTTGTCTTTCAATACATTGAGAGCATCCCTTTATATAGGGATTAACTCTATACTAAATAGTAAATGCTAATACTAAACAACATAGGAAATCAAACTAAACTAGGAATAGGAAATATTTGTAACTGGAAATCAACTAAACTCAAACAAGAGTCATCAAATGTTACACAATTAGAAGATTAGATAAACCTTAAAGCATCGAGGTCATCTTGCTCCAGGGCATTTGATCTTCGGATGATTTCTTCTGTTGTACACAATGCCCGTGAGAACACCATAAAAAAGTATAAATGTGTATGAACGTAAACAAATGTGTAGCAAGCAGCAGTATTTAAATATGAGCTAAGGATGGCATACCTTCCTCCTTACGTGATAATTTTGGATCTACAAGCTGTTGAATAGGAAGGGGGAAATAATGTTAAATTGCATAAGAAAATACAAGTACGTAATAATAAACATATGCAGCAAAAAGTTAAACATAAATGCATGTCTACTACTAACTGTTGAAGTATGTGTTGAAAGTGTATGGTTTAAGTTTAACTCATACCAATTGGTATGGTCATACATACCTTCCTTGTTGATGCTGCGTCCCTCTCTTTTAATTTCTGCTCTAACTCCTCCCTCTCTTTTTGATCACGCAATCTTTCCTCCTCAGACTGCACATGGAAAAAACAATATGAAAGTCATATTGTATATTCAGGAAAAGGAAAACAGCTTAATGTTAAATTTCAGAGAAGCGGATGGAAAAAAAACTTTTCCTACTAATTCAAACCAAGACAAATAATTCAACGACTTCAACACTCAGCCTGATAGCATAGATGATGGCATCATTTTCTAGCAATATTCGTGTAAAACTAGGCAGCACTGGCTCAAAATGAATGTCTAGAGAAGTCACAAACTAAACAAGGATTCTGATACCTAAAATCATTAAGTTTTTTATATGCTCATCACATCATATTCAAATGGTTGATTGAACAATAAACTGTAAACGAAGGCTTTTTTTTTTCTTCTTAAGAAGGGATGCATTCCAAACTTAAGCACCCGCATTCCAATACCTCTGAACCATCATCTTCATCCTGGGAAGTTCGTCTCTTAACACGTCTTTTGTCTTCCACTTGAACAACCTCCTGCAATGTTTAACCAAACAAAGAGCAACCAACCGTTAGAAAATGCACTAATTGACAAGCTTACCATATGAAACAAAAACTAATTCTATAATCAGTAAGAATATAAACACTACACCTCTTCGTCTTCATCATTTTGACTCTCAGTCTTCTTTCTGAAACGTTTCTTCTTAGACTCGGCATACCTAGATTCTGGCAGATCCACGACAACACTAGCACTGGCAGCCTCAGCCTCATCGTCGTCATCCACATCCAAAAGGGCATATGTTTTCTGCTTCCTAGCCAACAATGCAGCTTCCTTTTCTTGTTTCTGGTATAGCTGACATAAACAAAAGTACGACAAAGATAAAGATACACAACACAACTATTTGAAAATTACCCACTAAAATTCAAAACTTCTATAGATCATATCCTTATAGCTTGCAGGATTAAAACCACTCACGCTCATGCCTGCCGCTTTCCGAGGAACTTTGGCGAAGACATCCTCTGCAAAATCCCTAGTCTGGCTTGACGAAGACAAACCAAGCTCGAGTAGCTTGCTAGCCACATCTCCTGGCGATGAAGCTTGTTTAGCTGCAAAAATCAAAACATCATAATCATTCCTCAATAATCACAATGTGTTACATGAAAAACAAAGCAAGAGTCAACAAAAGCAGACCTAGTCCAATGACATACTGAATGACTGTTGGTTGTGAATAACCTAACAGTTCAATGAGTTTATCAGACACCCAACTCCTCAAATTGTTGTCGGAGGCCATTATTGCTCTGCCAAGAACAATAGCAAGGATTAGGGCAAGCAATTGAGAGATTCAAGGACAACCAGAATAAAAAACTATGGAAGAAGTGAGTTGAATTAAGCAGGAGAGAGCAATAGGTACCTCTAATGCGATACGTCAAGGATGAAATAGGTCGAGAAATCGATTGCAGTGCAGAAGTTACTGAGACGGAGCGAGGAAGTGGGGAAGAAGATCGAATGCTGGTTTGTAAAAAGCGGTCCAGGCGCCCGCCTGGGCGGCGCCTAGATGCCGGAATCTGCTTTAACATTCTGATTTACCACAGTCGGGTGAAACGAGGCGGCATGGCGATATTTGCCTGCTTAGTCACGACAAGGTGGGCTAGGCGCTACAAGCTGGCCGAGGTGTGTCGTTGCAATAGAGAGCTCACTGGTGGAAAAATCGCTAGCTATATCTACTGATCGAGAGTCCCAAACCAAATCTAAAATATGAATATGAAACAGAGGTGGAACCAAGAATTTGTATCAGGGGTAGTCATCGACAATTAATAAATGTAAAGAAAAAATAAATGATACAAAATATATGACTATTACATAATCAAATATACTGATATTTTAAATTACAATTCAAATGTAAGTATCACATTCTAGTCCAAATGTAATTGCATTCTTCTCCTATTCGTACCTTGAAAACGCCTACTAATATCTAAATCAACGATTGAGCTAAACACTTCTTTCTCTACGATAGAAGCATTTGGCTCCTTGAATCTCGGCTTGGTCGCAAAATACTTTAATATCCTACCACTTTTATGAATTTGATTAAATTTGAGAAATTCCTATTAACTAAACAGTGCATAATGACTTGAATTAAACAAAACTCAGGATTTAGTACACAATCCATCAATTGAAATAATTTATATTAAATATTAAATTAAAATTTATATTGAATACCGAAATATAGATAAATATAGATGAAGCAGAGAGATAAGTGAGTCAGCCATTGATATGAGAATATGGTGCTCATAAATTGTACAAGGACTAATTGGATCAAGACACCACAGTTCATACTTCCTAGGCTGCCCAAACTCAACTCCCACGTTTCAAGAAATCAAATGGGCAGCTGCCTAATTTAAGATCATATTGTAGATGAAAGACATGTTTTTGTTCAACTACTACACAAGACCTAACATGTCTTCTTCGTACTGCCAAATGCCAACTAAGTAATTAACTATTACTACACAAGTGATGACCTTAGTCACTTGGTTCAAAGGAATTTAAGGTTGTGTTTTATTTCTCTTGTATTCTTATTTTGATAACTTCATGTCTAGAGGGTAATACACTAGTGCTCAAGCAAACCGATTAACCTAGCAATTGATTGATATGATCTCTTTACCTTGTTCAACCAACCTCCTTAGTCATGAACTACACAATTTAAAAACCCTAATTCAATTTCCTAGATTTCTAGTTTCAAGCGTACAAAAAAAAACAAACCAAACCCACATACGAATCAGAGGCAATTAATTACGAAGAACCCACGAAAAAGCTACCACATTTGGAGAAACTAAGCCATGATCACAACACAGCACACGGAAACACATGGATTGATACAAATATCTACACAAAACCATATTAAAGAGTTTTTCCGGTTTCAAAAATCAGCTACAGTAGTTGATTTCTGGGTTTTCGAAAAAGAGAAATAAATTCGCAATCAACACGGGCCAGATGCCGATAAGAAGAGTAAGGGGTCGAAGGATTCACCTCTGTAACAATGGTGAGAGGACCGTTGGGGTTGTGGACTCGCGGACAAAAAGATGGAGAGAGAATAAACCTCTGTTGCGGACCTGCTGTACAAGGAGGGAGTGTCCGCAGCAAATATTTAGGATTTGAAATTGTGCTCGTGGGTTTTACAATTTCGAGCTCAAATGTAGCTGCTTATAAGACCTCCAGCAGTGGAATTAGACTGAATAAACTCTAAACCGATCTTGAATAGAATTAATAGTAGAGTCTAATTTTTTTATTTTCATAGGGGTAATTAGACCGAGATTGGCTCTGAATAGATGATATATAACATTTTAATTGTTTTTATTAAAATGTTAACTGTTTGTTTGTTTAATACAGATGGTCGGCTACAAATGTTCGACTTGAATGTAAATTAAAAGTACGAAAAACTATTGAAAGTTCTGTTAAGTTCTCTTTCGTTTTCCTAATTTAGTCGTTATTTGGTGGTACAAATCTGATACAATGTACAAATCTGATACAATGTTGCACGTGATGGTGTATTGCTCTGGAAGAATATTGTTACCGTTGTGCGATAGAAGATAAACCTTTCCAACATCCTAAAACACAATTAATGTAGATTAATATTTAAAGGGTCGGTACAAAGAGCACATTTTGGTATTATCAAAAACAACTTAACAACATCTCAGGCCAATCATAACATCCTCTTGGCCATGTCATGAAGAAAAAACCGATGGGTAGCTAAATCCTCTGGGTTATTGTTGGAGGTATCCTAATCCTATAGTAAGCGGAACTCCCACATAAGAGACTCATGGGCCAATAGTTGCACCGACTGCTCATGCTCGATGGCCTTCAAGCTATCGGCCAATACGGTGTGGTCTGGATCAACGGTCATCTCCTTGCCCTTCCCCTTCCAAGCCTTCGCGACATTCCGACCAATAGGTTGGCGACCGCAGGCTGGTCTTAGCCAAGGACCATCGGCATCGTCAGCAAAAATTGCTAGCATGTCCATCAGAGACATTGGGTTGCTCAGTTCGGGAGTTGTTGGTGTGCGTCGTTGCTAGTCACGATGAAATCGCCTTTTGTCGTCGAGAACTCATTCTCTAAACGATGTTGCCAGCATGGCTTCTCTCGCACGAGCTGTCACTAGTATTTCCAAGCGAAGACGTGGTCGTATCTCTCCACGTAGTCTTACTCCGCATTCGTCGTGATCTGGTCATCAGATCTACCGGATTGGTAGATATGTTTGAATTTAGACCAACAACCTTTTAACATCTTAACCTTGTGGTTCGTTACGCTCCAATGATGCTTGCACTTCTTCCCTGTCTGATCATGTCCATGTGTGTGGCTCGTCGCTTGGATAAACTCACGATGGATGACGTCCCAAAATGATTGAGACGAATAATTAACCTCATTCATCGAGTTATCGGAGTTGTACAACCATGCTTTGACCAAAACAGTCTCATCCACTCGTGTCCATTTCTGGTACCCACAAGAAGGAGACCGTATGTCGGCCTCCGTCTCAACTAGAGGAGGTGGTGGTACGCGAAACCGGTACGTTGGTCGAGGACGCTCTACTATATGGACAGTCGTCCTGGTATAGCTCGTGTGCGGCTCGTTAGTACCCGACCCCGTTCTCGTTTCCCAAGTCGTTGGGCCCTTGTACGTCATTCCATTGAGGAATGGCGAGGATGAACCGAAGGTGTCAAGAATGCAATTCGGAACAGGGGTTGTCAGTAATGTCCGTTGCTCCGGCGGGGAAGGGATGTATGCCTCCGGATCTTGGGCCCAATGCCTCTCCTCCTCATCGTTGTAGTAATGTTGTGAATCGGGCACAAATTCACACGACCGATGCATAGATTTCGTCGAGGGTTGCTCCTTCTTTGAGGTGTTTCCGGTATTCCTCATCGAACATCTTGCACTTTTTGCTAATATGAAGGAAATGGTCCTTCATCTGCTTCTCCGACTGGCACGACCATTGTAGATTACAGTAGTTGATGTAATCGGTGCAGAACTTCGACTAGTACTTCCCCCTACCTCGGCTATGATGACCTAGATCAACACTAGGTGCATCTCTTCATCGTTGGACCGAAGGGGATCTGTTGCCTAACAAGACGACGCCATTACAAATACGAGAGGAAGTAGAGAATTTGAGAGAGAGTTGGAGAGATTTTGAGAGGTATGATTTTTTGAGTGAGGGGTGGGTGATATTTATAAGGAGGGATGGAGGGATTTTGTCGTGGCTGCGACGATGCGACACACACTAATCCTCGAATAGTGTGTGCACGAAAACCTGAGTACCGTGAATTCGATAAAAAAATTGAAAAAACAAAAAAAAAACTTCAACGAATTTTATTGTTCATATTAAAAACCTGGTTACTTGTAGGCTACATCAGATAGACATCAAGCGTTTCCCGACGCTTTCCATGACTGAGGCACGAGAGTCCCGTTCCTCCGTGGTTATCTGTGAGGTGTCTTGGCTCTGCAATGCCATCAACATTTGCATGATTTCTCATTGCATCCTTTCTTTGCTCGCAGTGATTTGGACTTGGTTCATATGTTGGGTCTCGAGGTAGGGTTGGAGATGAACCAACTCGCAGCGGAAAATCAATGAAAACCAAGAGACAATTAAAACCATGAAACAACTAACAAAGAATGGATTAACAAGAGAAAAATTCAGCACTAGTTCTTACCAAAACAAGAACACCGGTTAACGAATGATTGGCTTGAGTCTCCAAGACGCCTACGTATCCACATGGGAATCAAAGCCACGTAGTTCTTCTCTTTGAGGACTCAAGAACACAAACATGGAGGTGGAAACTAGCCAAACCCGAAATGGTCATGGAAGAGGGAGAGAAAATGTGTTTCCTATTCTTGTCTTGTGTTTGTTATGTTGGAAAAAGATGACTTAAACATAACAAAAACCCATACTTGTCCAACTAAAGGCATGGGACAAGTATGGTGTCAAGTAAGGTGTAAATAGGACAAAGTATGGCAAGACAAGATTGGGTTAAGTGGTGAATCACCAACACCTTAATCCTTGTCTTGCTTACTTAGTACTAATTAATCAAGACTTGATTAATTAGTTCCATGGGCCTTGGTTGCATGGGCCTTTCATGGGCCTCTTGGAACATGGCCCGTGGCCATTTCTAACGAGGTCCCGTGATTCGCTCATCGCCTCCATGCCTTCCATACCGGAAATGTCCAACATTATCCGACGCGATCAATCCCAAGACTCCAAGCCTTGTCTCGATCCGTAAAGTCCTATTCACTTACGGGCACAGGACCCAAAACCCAGTTTTGGTCATGTCCCGAGACAACTCCCTTTTGGCCATTCTCCATAAATGTGTCAATGAGTTTCATCCTCCGGTGTGACCCTTAGGTTTATGCATGTCAATAGATCAACGTAAAATCCCATTTTACTTGATCCTATTTAAGTGGCAACTAACGAGACTTTAGTATTGCCTGACACTACATAACGAATTGACCCTGTCGATTCTAACCTTTCCGTCGTCCCTGTCATTATCCTTTTATCTCCGATATCCTGATTGAGATAAGGCATAGAGCCGTCATCCTTATTATTCTCAATCACCGTTCCTTGATATGTGAGATGACTGAAGATATGATACCCAGTATCATGTGCATGGCCATGCTATTCTTCCAGTCACTCTCGATCAAGTGGCCGAGAACCGATATCTTTCCCATACCTTAGTATGAGGGATAAATCCCTTAGCCGTCTTTCGTGTCACTCATGTAGCCCGTCCCCAAGCCAATCCTGGCCGTTATGGAAGCCCTATTACGGACAACGTTAGGCTCAGGTCAAACTCAGTTGTTGACTACATAGCGATCACAAAGACTCCTTGGTCTAAGGATACATGACAAGCTACAACACTGAATATGTTCATGACTTAATCTATGGCACATATTCAGGGCGGGTCGTCCAATATCATGTCCCACATGATATCTATGATCAGACTCCGGAATCCCATTCCAATGACTAACAGAACGTAAGCCATAAAGAGTCATCTTTCATACTAGTCGCTTCTAGTGAAGCTTTGTTGACTAGGGACCCATCGAGTGTGATCTATCTCGATCTATGGTTCTATTCGCATGGTGGGCATAGATCAGAGCACACATCGATATATTACTCCAACACATAAGTAATATAAAGCCGCTTTAATTTTATTGCTAACGATGATATATACATTTGGACATTTAGGATTGAACTACGGGCACTAAGACTAACATCATAGTCATTACAACTTGACGGTCTCCAAAGACTTGAAGGAATTGAACTGTTTTGTGTGCAACGACTGAATCCGCCTCCACTTGTTTCCCTTTGCCTTTAGCCTTAGCCTTGCCTTTTTTCTGGCCGGTTGGATGCTCCTCCCGTGGAAGTGATGTCAACTCGTGATCGTGCCCGCCTCCCGATGTGTAGTTGCAATTGTCGTCCAATCTTGTACGCTTGCTTGGTTCACTTGCAGCGTCTAGGTCAATGTCAACGTCACATTGCGGCGTCTTGAAGTTCTTCCACTTTGGTTGCCCCCTCATGATCCTCCAAACATGCTTCCAATCAAACTCGTGGTTCTCCTCCTCCTTGTACGCCCTTTCAGCTTATGCCATGATGTTAGTGTCGCATCTCCCAGTAACGACTGTGTCATTAAATCCTGAATATTTCTCCTGGATTTTTTTTCTTCTGTTGATCGGATGCCAGTGGTCCTTGCAATTCTTTTAGGACCGGTATAACTCGGTTTCTTTCCTCGTCGCCTCAAACTCATCTCTGACTTTTTCCAGTACATGTCGTTCTTCTAATTCTTCCCTGTGATGATATCTAGAGAATGGTTGAGCCACGAACTCGCCAACCGTTCCTCCTCCTCGATACTCTATTTCACCCGCGACCCTGAAATCGGTGGAGGTGCAGGCTTCTTCCCCTTCCCTTTCGGTTGATTGGTCGGAGCAGGTTGGGAAGGTTGCTCGTTGGGGCTTTGCGATGGAGGCCATTGGGAATGTTGGAGCAGGTTGAATTGTGAGGGCATGGATTGGGTCGGTTGGAGGAGGGAGTAGTAGGATTCGGTGTGACACGTGAGATCTTCTTCCGTGTTCACCGAGTCCTCGAGGTTGAAGTCATCCAAGATGAACTCGATGTTGGAGGGGTCGGCCATTTGGGAAACAATGTGGAAAAAAATAGAGCAACAGGAGAGAAGAATAGAAAAGGTATGTGTATAAGAAATGTGTGAATTTGGGGTGGGGTGGTTGTGTATTTATACGAAAAATTTAAGGTTTTTTTGAGTTATCGCGTCGCCACGTGTCAGCGTGGGACAGACCCGTCGACTAGCCGTTGGGTCATCGACGGCACATCGTGTCGCTGCAGGATTCTGAGGCGACAACCTGCGACGGCTGTCCAAACCACGACTCCAACAACGACTGGACGTGACAGCGAACTGTGACATGGCCTGCGACAGCACGCAAACCACATCACAACGACGATCGTGGGAGATGCTCTAAGTTTGAAACCAGGAGAAAGTCCAATTAACGAAGAAGAAGCCATAACCTTAGAAAGCACATTAGGGTCGGTTCATGTATTACTTCTTCTCTCTTGGAGCATGCATACATGAATTCATATCAACCTTAGAAAACACATGAGGGTCGGTTCACGTATCACTTCATTTCTCTTGTAACTTGGATATTATGTCCACTAATATCATGTAATTGTAGGGACCTGGTAAGAAAATCATGAAACTTGATTAGTTCCCAATTAGAAGAGAAGTGTTTTTGATTAGTTGACTTTGCATGACTTGGAATGAAAGGAAACAGTAAATTGTTTCTAGTACACCAAAATGAATTCTTAAATGACTTCATGCCAATATATCAACCGTATATTGACTAACTAATGGAAACAATTTTCAAAATTAAAAGACTAAATTGAACAAATATATAGTCACATAGTGATACGCTTGAAATCAGTACATAGGAACTAAATTAAAAACATACTTTTGATTTGAAGTCTCCTCTACATGTACAGTAGAGAGAGAAACAATGTTCACCAAGTCATGTATGAAACCAGTACATTATTGAGGTTCGTAGTATGGACACTGATAAAACTAGAAGCCGGAACCGCATATGGCCTAATTCTTCCGAAAGAAATATTCAAGGATGTAATATTTTAGATGAATAGATAAATAAATAATGAAGGTCAACAAACCCTTGTCCGCCAATGTACTTCATACTCCAACTTCCTCTACGAACCATCCATACCTACCTATCTACGCGGTGCATTGACGGGTTCCTTCAAATATTAATCTCAAGTCTCCTAATTAATTACACAAATTAAACCAAGGTTCACAGAACGTTCGTTTCAAGGTTGACATATGTGGGCATCAACACAAAACCTATATACAAGAAATCTTATTACTATTTCTCCATCTTCTCCCACATATATATAAAAAACTATGAGTCCACGGGGGAGTCCCCAGCTCGGCCAAAACAACAGGGGAAGTTCCCCTCAACGCGGTACAGCTTCAAGGGGAACTTCCCCCGAAGGGAATCATGTCCATCCGAATGAGGATAATGATAACGCCAAGGAAATGGAAGAGATGGTGAAAGAAATGATAGTGAAGCTGGATAAGAGTGTCGACGGTCGACTCAAACGAGGGTTTGTGATAGTGAACTTGTACTATTACTTCCAAGGAGTGATTCTGACGACCGTGGCCAAAGTTTCGTCGCCTCAGTGCCACCAATGGTACATATTTTCTGCACTGTCCCTCATACCTTTTCTTCTCCACGTGGTTCCGTTGATCATGACCGTTTTCGGTTATTTTGAAGACAAGAAGAAGCTGGAGGATCTCACGTTAGAGTTCGAGGTCAGCAGACCTACCACACCCGGTGCGCCCAAGAAGGAGAAAAATGGAAACCATAGGGAGTATATGAATTATGTTTTAGCAGCTTGTTCTGGATTGTTGCTCTTTGTCTTCAATGCCTTGATCATGTATGCTTGTTACTCCTTGCTTTGTGGATCCTGATTAGGCTGTTAATTATGTTATGTGATCGTGTTTTGGATTTTCTTTTTGAGTTATATATGTAAACATTGTTTTATTGGAAGTGGCTCATTTAGAAGCATGCATGAATGTATAGTTATTTCTTTCCTCTGATCTCCCAGCTGTGGATGAAATTGCTCCCCAAATATGGGTTTCAACTTTCAACAAATATAAAATAGAATATCAGATGACCATTTTCATTCATGGGTGTATATGCTTAATGAATGATTGATTATATTTTATGATTTCTCAACCACTGAGACAAATCATAGTTTTGCAATTTATTGACTTAGGGTTCTCAGTTTATTCGGCCACTTTAGCTTTATTTTATGTACAGTCCTACGTTATAAGCTTAACATATAATAGCTTGATCCATTCTAGATATTCAATTAAGAGTTTGGTGTTTGATTGATTTTAAACATGTATCTTAAACTATATGCACAAGATTTTTCAAAAAAGCTCTCCACACACCTCACTGAGGTCTCTCTCTTATCCTACTTAGGGTTGTCGTCGCCGTACACTCACCACCACCTCCGATCATCTTCTACCCCTCTCGCCATCACCACCACCCGCCCAAGCCCTCCTCTCTCCACTGCGTCATCACCGCCAACCACACAGTCGCTCCTTCTCAGTACTGCCTCTCTTCCCCGAGGTCGTCGCCACAGCCGCCGATACCTGTAGCACCGTCGCCGGCCTTCCTCCATCGCAAAAGGCCATTTATGCCCGAACGATGCCGGATCTCCCCTCCCCCAGTCCCCACGGACCGGAAATGGCCCCCCCGATCAGATCTGATCCCATGCAGAGGTTGTCCCCCGCCTCGATGTCTCCGCCCAGCGAGACGATGGTCACGACGCCGTCCCTCTGCCACTGACTGAGCCGGACCCTGTTCTCCCGGTGCACCATCCTCGGTTGTCGCCGCGGCCGTTGGATCTGAAAGACAGGCCGGGCGCGGCTCTGGCTTTGGGCGTGCCCCCGTCGTCATCGGCGCCGCTTCCAACCTACGCAAGACACAACTTCACGGCGAGGGAGATCCACAGGGATCTGATATCCCTTCCCCGGTGGTGACTTGTTATCTCCCGCCGTCGGAGCGTATACCGGTCCCGAGGCTTGACGGTCCGGTCGTCGGAAGCTCGTCGGGGTCGTCATCTGGGCCCCAACCAAATCGTATATCCCCGATCCCGGACTGTGAGGACGAGGATGAAGAGGTAGTGGTGTCGGAGGAGGGTGTCCCACTATTCACATCTGGTTCGTACCAGTTCTTTCTTGCAGCGAAGGTCGCAGGGGATCGGACCTACAACCAGCACATTGTCTGTGCGATGATGTTGCGTAAATGGAAGGTCACGGGGATTAAAGTGGAGTTTATGTCTCCGGAGGTCACGGGGTACCACTTCCCGTCCGCCAAGGAAATGGAAGACATCTGTCACAGGGGTCCCTGGAGCTTCAAGGGATTCCCCCTCCTCCTCGAACCGCTTAGGCAGTTTGACCGGGCAGACGAGATTAGCTTTGACCATGTGGAGCTGGGGGTCCGGGCACTGAATATCCCGGGAGGAGCCCGGGATCACTACATCCGCGGCCTCATTGCAGACAACATGGGCACCCAGGTCATGTCGGCCCCGATCCCCACGGCCCGACGGGAGGACATGCATCTTTGGCTAAGGGTCCGGATGGAGCTGATTCGACCACTACGGCACAGAATTCGCCTCCGGTTCCCAGGTACTGATACCCATGTTGTGATTGATCTACAATATGAGAGAGTGGTATTTCACGCCCCAAATCTGGTATTGACCAGACTCGAGACGTGACTTAAAGATAAAACCAATATAACAACAAAAAGTCTCAAATCCAATATAACTCTCCAAGTTTAGTTCAACCAAAATATCTCAAGTAAAAACCTCAACGTAAACCCTTTACACATAAGGTTTATAACTCAAAAGTAAAACCAAATACGTCTCTAAGACTAAGTGCGCTCGGACCCACAGAAGCTCCCGAGCCTCGAGTCCACTACTCATCACGCAAGTTTGTAAAAACAGTAAATAAACAAATAGGGGCGAGCTTACGCTCAGTAGGGAAAATAGATAACAATGACAACCTTTTAGTTTAATAAATAGAAATTCACAAGTTCGTTCAGGTCTCAATAAGATGAAGAACTAAGAAGATGTTGAAGTACGGGAATAAAACGGGTATTTAACGCTTTCCAAGAGCCAGTAATAATCATAGAAAATAAGGTAAACAATGCATTTATAAACAATCAATAGAGGATAGAGCATTTAAGTAATGTCGTGGGACATGAAGTCACCACCCTCCGATCCACAATACTCTTTGTTTCATATCGGATTTTCCCTCGGCCCAGATGAGACACATACATCGGATTACCGGGAGTATCCCTCGAAGGGTACATGACGTCGGAATCTCCGGAAATGTCACCAAAAGACCATGTCATAGGGAAAAAGTAGAATAATTTTCCCTCGATCCAGAGGAGGCACATACATCGGATTACCGGTAACAATCCATGAGGGACGCTTATCGTCGGGATTCTCGGAAATGCCCCCAAATGACCATATGTCATCGGGAACCAAGGTAATGCTCCCGCAGGACGCATACACTCGGGTGAATCAAAAAGTAACCATTCCCCACATGGTAAACCATCCAACTGCCCCACAGGGTCCAACAACCAATGCCCCGCAGGGTCCAATAATCAACGCCCCGCCGGGTCCAATAATCAATGCCCCGTAGGGTCCAATAATCAATGCCCCGCAGGGTCCAATAATCAATACCATGCAGGGTCTAGTAATCAATGCCCCGCAGGGTCCAATCCAATGCCCCGTAGGGTCCAATCCACCGGCTGTGATACTACCCCACACCAGTATTCCCCTTGGTGTGGGTACCATACCGGATCGCAAGTCATCGGCTTAGGTACTACCCCACACCAGTATTCCCTTTGGTGTAGGTACCTTACAAGCACTACCCCACACCGCAGTGTGGGTGCCATACCGATATATAACCCAACTCAAAGATCCACAAGAGGATAACATACCAATCAGTCATGTATCAACCAAAGCTTAACAAACTACAATTCCATCACAACACACAAAAGGAATCCATATACCTTTACACTTACCGTTAAACTTACCAATCGCGATCCATCGGTCTACCATTCACCCGATCGTACAATTTGGCACAATCAATTACACTCAAACATCCATTCATCCAAGCATCCATTCAGTCATTCAATCTTTCACGCACTCATTCAAATAACCAATCAATCATTCATAATTCAACATTCGAAACAGCTAGTTGTATTAGACTCTTATCTTATCCGAAGCTAGGAAATCAAGCATGTGAGGCAAACACAAACAATCCTAGGGCTCATCTCGGCCTTTCTACCAGTAAATCAATTCCCAAGTATTGAAAGCGAGTTACACTAGTTATTCACATCTTAATCATGCATACTAGACACATCCGGTTATTAGTAATTGAAAGACGATTATTCTAGTTATTCGCATCCTATATGCAATTCTAGGACCTTTCCGATTTTATTAACCTAATAGGCATACTAGGTATTGAAATGCACGAGGAGTTAGTACTTTCCCTACCTTGTGGTCTTCCTCTAATAATCCTTCTTGTTGCCGGAGTCCAAGCGAGCTTCTTCTCCGTTCTTCACACGGGTCCCCAAGTAGTCTTCGTCTCTCGAGCTCGGTTCCAAGGTCTTGGATCACAAATAAACTCTAATTAAAGACTAAACACAATGCAAACACCTAAGCACAAAGACTCCACCCGATGTTTCAAAACACCCACTAGAAGTAAACAAAAGAAGGTCGAAAAGGGTTCAAAGGAACAAAACTGGTCTGCCACGGATCCGTGGGCTGCGCCGTCACGGTTCTCCTCACGGAGCCGTGTCTGACGTCGTCACGGCCTCCCTCACGGAGCCGTGACACCCTCCGTGACGGTTCCTATCACGGAGCCGTAACGCCCTCCGTGACGGTTCTTGTCACGGAGCCGTGACGCCTGGTACTGTTCATCCGCCTGCTTCCTCCAGCTTCGGGTTTTCACGATTTTAACCCCCCAAAACCTCCATGGATGACCTTCTAAAGCTCCAAAAACAGTTCCTGAACGTCTCTACTTCAAAACCCACCATGGGTGTTCATCAAAACTCCAAAAATACGAATTAAATCCATCATCTAACATCAAAACCTTCAACACTTCATCATCCAAACTCCCAACTCCAAACCCATCCATTGTTCATCAAGTTTCTCCAAAAACCATGAACTAAAATCCATAGAAACGAAAATAGGGGAGGGATTTACCTTGAGGATGAAGAGTAGATGAAGAATCAAGAGTTTTTTTAGAGGTCTTGGGTAGAAAGTGGCTTCAAGCTTCCATTTTTCCTCCATTCTTCTTCTTCAAGCCTTCAAAACCAATTTCCTTCTCTCTCTCTCTCTCTCTCTCTCTCCCAAATTCGGCTGCCTTGGTATTTGTGCTGAAATGGGCATCAAATGGGGCTTAAAACCTAGATGAGATAGTGCCCAAAATACCCTTAAGCTTTACTCTTCCCCCAAAACCACTAATGAGGGTATAAGGGTCATAACACACCCAAGTCTCATATTCCAAGCAAGCATTGACACATGTCCATGTGGGGACCACTCCAAGGCTTAAATAAATCCCAGCACACAATTTTATCGTATTTTGTTCTAAATCGAACCATGTTTGACCGATAAAAGTCTCGGGTTGACTTTTTCCAACATTACAGTCAACGGAAAGGAAACGGCCCAACTAAGCTGACCGTGAGGGCGGCTAATCTTTTTGGGCCCCGGAAAGGTCCCGAATGACATCCGGAGTCATCGGTTGACTTTTTCGGGCAAAAGTCAAACTTCATCCAAAGTTCACCGGTTCGACCGGGATTGACCGTGGGCGGTCCTTACATGGTAGATTTTTGTCGCAGGTGCGGCATGCTGACACACATGATCTCGGGCTGCTCGACTCTCCTGCCTAGAATTGGCCGGGAGGAGATCCGGTATGACCACTCTATTCTGGTCCCAAGGGTTCTGGATGTGGACCGGTTACTGCGGACGGTTTGGAATGCACCCCCTTCGGCGTCACATCCGACGGTCACTTATCTTCTGAGTGATCTCTCACTGAACCCTCTGATTCGGTCCAAGGAGATCACTATGGGCGCAGACTCATCCGATGCAGGCATCCCGAAGCCTGACTACCTGGCTAAGGTTAACCGAGTAGGGTTAACCAATACACTGCAGGGGGTGGCCATGGAGTACCCACACCGCCACCCAAGTCCACAGAGCCTGACTACCTGGCTAACGTCCACCTTGCAGCGACGTGGTACGAGAAGGAGAAAGATACCCTAGAACAGCAGGGAGACACCCAGGAGGGCTTAGGGAAAGATGACCACCCTGAAGACTAGAAGTGGTTCGTTGTATGCACGCCCGTCGGAGACAAAGAAGCAGAGGGGAGATCCAACTTCTCAACAGCAGCCCTGGTATCCGCCCTTCTAGGGGGGGAGCAGATGAAGCGGAGGCACAGATGCCTCCGATGGAGGAATGATCTGCCCCAGCAGGGGTGGGTGGAGTCGGCCCCAGACTATACCTACAGACCTGGGACAGCCACTGCTGGGCGGTCTCGGGCAACCTGCATCTTCAGCATCTATCTTTTACTTATTATGCTTTTGTTTGTGTTTCTGTTGGGATACTTTATTTTCTGCGGATTTTGGAACTTGGTATTTTTTGGCTCGTTATGTTGGAACGATGGTAGGGAGTTGTCTTGAGTTTGTGCCCACGATTTCAAGTGGGCACAAACTCAAGAGTTGTCTGGAACCCGAGGCGGTCACGCGTCATCCTGTTCGATTACCTTTTGGTATTAATGAAAGTCTCCGGTTACCCGTTTCAAAAAAAACATGTATCTTATACCATTTGAAAATTTGAACTTCTTGTGTGGTATAAAGAGTATTTTAGTTGGTGAAACTAGTTTGTCGGTAACGACTTACAAATTAGATAACGAGGAATGTAATGTAGAAAAAATAGAAAACCTCAGCCGTATGCTCTCCTCTTTGTCGTCTCGTCGTCGCGCAAATTTAAGCCACCACACACGATCATCGTGTGTTCCATGGTCTGCTTTTTTTTTTAATCAGAGAAGTTTTATAAGCCTTATTCTCAAAATGAGATATAGGCAGCCTGCACGAGGACAGACTATTTACCACGAACTACAAAAACCAACAGTATCAAAGGTGGATATACCATCCAACTACAATACAAACTGAAAACACTAACCGAAAAAACAGAAAAGAAAACATAACCACCAGCCTAGATAACCCAACCAACACAACTTAGAACCAAAGGACTCCTACAGCTCAGAAGCGAGAGCTCTTGCGCCAAATCAAAGAAAGCTAAAAGAAACAAGACGTAGACAACTCAGAATTTTACCCCGCCATGGACCCCATCAAAGTACCAAAGATCAACCCACCTCCTTGCTCATCCGTGGGTCGTCCAGAGTAGTCTCCGAGTCAGACAAGTCGCACTCTGGACCAGAGGGACACAATTCTGCATCTAACATATCAAGTTCCTTCCTGAACTGTTCGGCGTAGTCTTGGATTTGAAACCCATTTTGCTACAATAATCCTAAGCCTTGGTCGCTAAATGTTGTTCGCTCAAGTCTATAGTAGACCCGGGCCCGTATGTATCAGCCGCCAAAGTCTGATCCGATAGGGTACCTGAATTACCGCAGATTTCCTTACCCTTAAGCGTGCGCTTCTTCTTGCGGAAAAGGAAATTGCTCGACACTGTTCTCTCTGAATCACATGTCCCTGCTGGAGATTTAGTGTAAGGCACAATCATGTTTGTATGTACCTGTACTGAGTCTATCCCTACTCCCCCAGTGTACGTGGGAGAAGGTGTCACGCTCTCGAGCTCCCTATCTTGGACTTGCGGACTAGGAAACATGTTTCCTATGAATGTCTTCCCGGATTCGCTTGAAAACTGAAAGTATCACCGACACCATATCAACAGGCTCCCTGGGGTGAGAATCTGAGTGGCTATCCTTAACGGAATCCTTATAATCTTCGCCCTCACCCCGCCGAGACCCTTCTGCAACATACACATCAGGCACAGAAGCAGCTTCAGCGATCAAAGGCAACACCGAGACAACCCTGTCACCTAACTGCACCTCCATAATCTGCAAAGTTAGGCAATGCTCCATATGGATCAATACCAAATACTCGGAAAAACTCAGCCCATGTAACGAATCTGGATGAACCATGACGATCGTACCCAAACTCTAAGCCAGGGACTCCAGATTCGCACGACTCCATCTATGGTATGGAACCCCAGCAAACTTGACCCAATTGAACACACCTCCCTTACTAAGCAGAGCCTCCTTGTCGAGACCCATGACAACCCATTGAGACAGCCAGGCCCATCTTGTGAGAACCATTCGCTCTTCTATCGATTTGTTCAAACAGGGGATCAAGACGACTATGTTCCCCAAAGCCGTAATCTTAACGGAAGTCTCTCCCTGTCAAACAAACTGTCAAGCCCCAAATCCGGTTTTGACCGGACTCGAGACGTGACCAGAGTTAAAAGTAGAGAATAATAACAATTTATAAATCCTTCAGAAATTTAAATAAACTTCAACAAGTTCTCATAGTAAATAATCCAAAATCTCGAGTAAGAGTCACATCTCAACATAAAGTGTAAGATAGATAGTGTTTAGTACAAAAGACCAACACAACTCTATAATAATCCCCAAGACAAACTGAAGCTCCCAAGCCTCGAACTCTCTAGACATCAGGTACGCCTGTAAAACAGTAAGAGAAACAAAGGGGTGAGCTTGCGCTCAGTAGGGAAATCGTAATTAAGTTTAACCTTCAGTTTAGTAATATAACTGTCTTAAAGTGGTAACGCAATTACAATTAAACCTTATCAACAAGGAAATACTAGGAAGTAGTGTACATAAGAGTAGTATCGTATTCTCAAAGATAAATGCAACTCTAAAAGATTGTATGAAATGTGTCAATAATACGTTACAACTATTAAAATGGGAATAAGTAATGTCACACCAACCACTTGCTTTCTCAAGCCTCTGATCCATGAATAGATTCTGGTGTCACCTCGGTTCCCATATTCCGATCCACCAGAGTATTCATATCATATCAGATTTTCCCTCGGTCTAGAGGTGGCACATACATCGGGGCTACTGGAAACCATCCCCGTGGGACGCTCATCGTCGGGATTCCCAGAAATGCCCCCAAAGGACCATAGGTCATAGGGAACCAAGGTAGTGCTCCCGTGGGACGCATACACTTGGTTGAAACCACAGTAACCATTTCTCACAGAGTAACCCATCCAACTGCCCCATAGGGTCCAATAACCAATGCCCTCAGGCTCCAATAATCAATCCCCGTAGTATCCAATAACTGATGCCATCAGGCTCCAATAATCAATCCCTATAGTATCCAATAACCAATGCCCTCAGGCTCCAATAATCAAGCAATCTCCCGCAGATGTTGCCAATCACCAACGACCATAACACCACCGGATTACCCCCCCCCCCCCCCACGTGTAGTACCGAATCGAACAACCAAAACATTTCAAGAATAAGAATAAGGGAAACGCACTATAATTTATCCGTCAATCAACACTTATCGAATCACACTTTCATCACACCAAAGACAACCAATAGTACTCCACACTTACCGTATACTTACCTGTCCCGAACCATCGGTACATCGATCACCTGATTGTACCATTTGGCACAACCAGTCATACTCGATCATCCGTTCAATCAACCAATTATTTCAACACGCAATCACTCAACCAATCAAGTAAATATTCAATCAATCAATCATGTAAACTTTCAACCAAGCATTCAATCATGCGATTTTACTAGTTTCATTAGACTCTTAACTTATCCTAAACTAGGCACACAAGCATGTGAACCTAACACAACAACTAATCTGAGGGCTCATCACAGCCTCTCTACCAGTAAAACAATTCCCAAGTATTAAAAGCGAATTACACTAGTTATTCTCATCCTAAGCATGCATACTAGACACATCCATTTATTAGTAATTGAAAGATGATTATTCTAGTTATTCGCATCCTATATGCAATTCTAGGACCTTTCCGATTTTATTAACCTATTAGGCATACTAGTAATTGAAATACTCGAGTAGTTAGACTTTCCCTACCTTGTGGTCTTCCTCTAACAATTCTCTGCTGTAACGCTCGCTTCACCTCCCCTCCGTTCTTCACACGGGTTCCGGAAAGGCCTTCGATCCTCGAGCTCGAAACCAAGGTCTTAGGGACACAAGTAAACACCAATCAAGATCTAACTAAGAAGTAAATAAAGACCCAAAACCCACCCCAAAAGACCAGTTCAAAACAAGGATCGAAAATGACGAAAAACACCCCAAAAGGACCTAAAACTGGTCTGCCACGGAAGAGGTCACGGAGCAGTGACATCACCCGTCACGGATGACCTCACGGAACCGTGACGTGTGCCATCACGGACTCCCTCACGGAGCTGTGACGCCTCCCGTCACGGTATCCGTTACGGATCCGTGGCACGTCTGGGCAGACTCGCCCCCCTTCAACCCTCAGCTCTTTTTTCCCGAAAATTACCATCCAAACTCCATTTTCAGTCATCTCCAACACCCAAAACAGTGAAATACCTCCAAAACTCCTTTACCCATGGTAGGAATCAACAAATAAACAAGTTTCCAAGGATTCTCCAAACCACAATCAAATCAAAAACTCCATGAAACCCAAGGATTTCAATCAAAAATCCACCAAAGCTTCTTAACAACATCATCTAACACTATCCCAAACAAACCCAACAACTTCTAGCAAAACCAAGCCAAAACCCAAGAAATGAAATGAAGGGGAAAGAGATTTAGATAGTTCCATTACCTCTAGGAGAGTGATATGAAGAAGATGGTGAGAATTTGGAGAAGGAAGAGGTAGAAAATGGCCCCAAGTTGCCTCTTTTCCTTTGCTTCTTCTTCAAGACTCCATGGGAGCTCCTTTCTCTCTCTCTTTCCTCTAAATTTCGACTACAACAAGCAATTTTGCTGAATTGTGATGCTCCAATTTCTTTAATAGACCTAGTTGTACAAAGACTAAAAGCCCCTCTTGATATTTTCCCCTTTAAAGGTCCTTGGGAGGGTAACATGGTCCAACACCACTCATTTCCTCTCCTCTAATACTTTATGGACAAGTGTCCAAGTAGGGTCCATTAGTCTCCAATTTAAAATCCAGCATAAAAATTAACTAGGTCTTAGTGGATAAAAAGTCCAATTTTGACCACAGTTGACTTTCCCCAATATTATACTCAAACGAAAGGAAACGGCCCAATTAAGCCAACCGCGATGACGGCTAAGCTGTTTGGGCCCCGGAAAAGCCCCGAGTTACCTCCTGAGTCATCGGTTGACTTTTCCGGCTGAAAGTCAAACTTGTCTTAGAAGTCACCGGTTTGACCAAGATCGATCGGGAGCGGTTCTTACACAAACTCATCCTGCAGATCGGCTGGGAATACATTCTCTCAAAGCACCCCCAACCAGCCCTCGTCGACCTCTGAAGCCCGAGCATTATTAACCTACAAAACTAATGGCGTCCTTCCACCCCGAGCACTCTGCTCCTTTTTTTTGTTGATGGAGTCTCGTAAATCCCTGACAGGCCTTTGTTCCCAAGCTTGAGCAACAAATAACTTATGAGAGCCCAACGTGGATCCCTGAACCTTTCTCACCATCTGATCAAGGTCAGTCCCAACCCGAAAGGATACAAAACCGAAGAATTTATCTACCCGATTTGGATTCGTTGGAATGTGAATATGGGTAACATCTACAACCGGTGCCAAAGATCGCTTTCAAACCTTCAGTTTTCGTCCCTTCCGACAAATTATACACGAAGAACTTGTGATCGGAGAGGGAACCCGGAGCAGCAACTCTCGTCCGATGAGCACCATCCATGTACTCATCCTTTCCTCTAGACCTTTCCTTGGCAGAATCAACGGCCAGCCCTTTGCCTTTCTCTTTCTCCCTCGTCGCTGCAACTTGATCGGTAGACAACACAACAGATCTGATCACCATAAGTTAACGGGTCCGGACGCGAGATCAGTCGAGGTGCAGGAAGCTTGTCACGCCTCTTTCAAGCACACACGTTGATCTCAACAGAAGCTTGTCACACCTCTGTCACACAGAAACACGTTGATCACAATTCACCTACACAGCCAGCAAACCAGTCGAACTCGACGCCGGCATCACAAACGGAGGTGGACTCACGCGAGGGGGAAAATGCGATCCCGAAGGTCACGATTTGCAGCAGAGATCCCGAAGGTCAGGTCACGAGTTGCAGAGGAGACCCACAGGCGCGTGACTCAGCCTAACCTGGAGGACTACGACAGCCTGATCGCGAGACGGAGAGGATACTGGGCGGCGGCGGCAATGGACGCGAGACGGTGAGGCTATATAGCGGCACCGTCGACGGACGTGGTTGGGGTAGGCGCGTGTACACGCGTTCCACTAGGGTTTCTTCAGTTTAGTACTGCCAAATAATTCCTCTACATGAATACATTCTTTTGGTCAGCTTCTTAGGAGAAGTCATGCTTTTCTTCTTCGCGCCTCCAAATCTCAGTGTTGTTGTACTCGAAAGACGGGGTATTTGATGCAGGTGCATTTTAACACGTAAAAGGGCCACATTATATCGAGTTATACAGGCTTTTGGTCCTGATTTTCTATCATATATTTAGATTTAGCATGAATAATTGTGTTTCTCTGTTTTTTCGGTGTTTCAACGGAAAACCGATGTATTTTGGGTGTTTCGTGCTTGTGGACCGTCAAGAGGGTCGATTTTGTTTGCTTCGAAATATATTCATGATTGGTCTTGTTTTGTAGGTCTTCAAAAGAGGAATTTTTTGGCGCAAGAACGAGATCGATCGGAGTTCAAACGAAGCCGGAGCGAGCAAAATAGCGAAAAAGGATGAAAAATAGAACCACAAACCAGGAGCTGAAACGTGTCCCAGGCCAGCCGCCGCCCACCCCAGCTCGCGCCACGTGGCGCTGTCCCCCAGCCGCCAAGGCCCACTCTCGTGCGCGTGGCGCGTCTGTAGCTCGCCACGTGTCCTTCGCAGCCGCCACTTCCCCTCTGCGCGTCACGTGTCCTTCTCCAGCTGCCACACGCCCCGCAAGCCGACACCTGTCCCAGCGGCTCCACCTTTCCCAGCACAGCACCTGTCCCCTCCTGGTTGGCTGAATTTCTAGGGTAGCACTCATTTTTTTATGCTCAGCCGCAACACAAAAAAAGGGGACTTCATCTTCTTCTTTTCATTTTATACACAGAGGCCAGAGCACGAACACGAACGACAAAAAATATTTTGTATAGTTTTATTTTATTTTATTTTATTTTGAATTGAGGAGAGAGTTTATTATTTTGAATTTGATTGTTGAGGATCTATATTTTGTGAGTAGAGCATCATTTTGAGATTTATTTGAGTGTTTATTTTTGGAGACAAACTCCATTGTTGGCTACACAAGTGAATTTCTTTTGGTGGATCTTCAAGAGCTTCAAGGGGAGGGATCGAAGAAGAGGAAGAGCAAGATTATACGACTAATTTGGTGATTGTATCTCAACTTTTATCTTGATTATGAATTTAATTGTTTGCTTCTTTTCATCTTTGCATTTTCTCACCATGAACAACTAAACCCCCAATTTCTAGGGTTATGGGGGATTAGAGTAGTGATTTCTATAAATTGGATGCTTCGATTGTGGTGATTGATGATTTGTATTAGTGTCTATGATTGATTTGTGCTTAATGCTTTACCTCCCGTGTAGGCTTGGTAATTGTTTCGAATTAGGATTCGTCGCTCGAAAGAGGAGGATTCTAATTAAGTCAAAAATCGATCATAGGTTGTATTTAAATCCTAGCTAGAACTAGCGGGGTTAATACAATTTCAATAGCTATAGACTTGGTTGGTCGAAAGTTAGAAGTTGGCATAGAGCTTAACGCTTTGGGTCTTCCTACATCGTGATTCGAAAGAACTCGGTGGTTAGATTCCATTAGGGTCCGAATCGTTCGAAAGAAGTTAGGACTAGAGTTGAGACAACTCGTTGCCTCTAAAATAAATCGACATCGCTACAATCGAACGTGTTCAATTTTATGGAATGAACTCGATGAACCCATGCCTTTGATCTCTCTTCACTTGATTTAAGATAAGAAAACTCTCTGTTAAATTCTGTATTTTCTTTTTAGTCGTTATAGGTTTATTTTAAAAACATAAAAACTCGATTTTTACTGAAATAGCTTAGCTGCAAACTTTAAATAGTAAGTGATTGTCTATTGCTCCTTTGGGCTCGATATTCCGGACTTCAAATATGATTACTACTTGACGGCCGGTGCACATGTCGTGCTCAAGTTTGCGTTTAAACCCGCAGGGCGTCAGTATCTCCAGAGGCGATCTAAGGTTACCTGCTGCGGTGGTTTTCTCCCCTACGCCGCTGAGTCTTAGCGTCGTTGTATTTGAAGGATGAGACATCTCCAAAGGCGATCCGCGACTACATATTGCAGTGGTTCTCTTCTCCACGCCTCCGTGTCTCAACACCGTTCTTCTTGAAGGTTGGGACGGTCTTTAAAGGTGGCCCGTGTCTACCTGCTGTAGTGGCTATCTTCCCAATCGGGCTTTCATGCATCATCACAACCATAGTCATAGTTAGACCACGAATTATTATCATCGAGGACGATCGAGGTTTGGTATCATGTGTCTTTGTTGGCCCACACAATTAGGAAATGTCTGTTACACAACCTCGCCAAATACAATGAGGCACCAACATGTAAGCGGGACGTCGGGGAGGAGAAACGTCCCGCCCCCATCATGATTGGTTGTTGCTGATCGTCCTCCTTCACCAATCCTAAAGCTCCTTAACCAAATCGCGCACTTTATCTAGTTATTTCATGATTTTTGATTGAGGTTCAAGCTGCAAACAAACACCCATGGGCTTGAGGTCGAGCCGGGAATGACTTCTCAACTTTGTTAGTGCAATAAACATCTCAAAGAACTCAGTTCAACATAGCAAGACAAAGCACATTGACATCATACATCATTTTATTATGGATCTAGTAGAGAACAAGACAATTCAACTTGAATATGTCCATACTGAGAGACAATTGACACACATCTTCACAAAGGCTATCGATGTTGCTTATTTTGAAAAGTTGAGGTCCGCTTTAGGACTTTTCACCATTGAGCAGTGAAATGTCTTGGTTGACAAGGGAGGTATGTGATTTCGATTCACTTAATAATTCCTTAATCCATTGTCAGCGCACATGTACGATTGTTTGAGAATTCTGAAGCCAAGTGTCATTAATTTTGCATCAAGAAGTTCTCCATGGTGTTGGAAAAGATGTTAGTCCTACAGATGCAGATGTCTCAGTGTTGCGTGTGACATTTCCTAAGACATGTCTATCACCTAGAAGAATGCAAATGTACATAGTGAAAAAGAGGTCAATTGTTTAGACCTCAAGTGTGTTGGGAAGGAGGAACGAAAGAGAACTCCCTGAAGAAGATAAAAGCATCGAGCTAGTAATGAATACCCTGCAAGATGTCAAACAGCTCGACATTATCATGGATATTGGTGTTAGTCTTAGTGCCCATAGTTCAATCCTAAATGTCCAAATGTATATATCATCGTTAGCAATAAAATTAAAGCGGCTTTATATTACTTATGTGTTGGAGTAATATATCGATGTGTGCTCTGATCTATGCCCACCATGCGAATAGAACCATAGATCGAGATAGATCACACTCGATGGGTCCCTAGTCAACAAAGCTTCACTAGAAGCGACTAGTATGAAAGATGGCTCTTTATGGCTTACGTTCTGTTAGTCATTGGAATGAGATTCCGGAGTCTGATCATAGATATCATGTGGGACATGATATTGGACGACCCGCCCTGAATATGTGCCATAGATAAGTCATGAACATATTCAGTGTTGTAGCTTGTCATGTATCCTTAGACCAAGGAGTCTTTGTGATCGCTATGTAGTCAACAACTGAGTTTGACCTGAGCCTAACGTTGTCCGTAACAGGGCTTCCATAACAGCCAGGATTGGCTTGGGGACGGGCTACATGAGTGACACGAAAGACGGCTAAGGGATTTATCCCTCATACTAAGGTATGGGAAAGATATCGGTTCTCGGCCACTTGATCGAGAGTGACTGGAAGAATAGCATGGCCATGCACATGATACTGGGTATCATATCTTCAGTCATCTCACATATCAAGGAACGGTGATTGAGAATAATAAGGATGACGGCTCTATGCCTTATCTCAATCAGGATATCGGAGATAAAAGGATAATGACAGGGACGACGGAAAGGTTAGAATCGACAGGGTCAATTCGTTATGTAGTGTCAGGCAATACTAAAGTCTCGTTAGTTGCCACTTAAATAGGATCAAGTAAAATGGGATTTTACGTTGATCTATTGACATGCATAAACCTAAGGGTCACACCGGAGGATGAAACTCATTGACACATTTATGGAGAATGGCCAAAACGGAGTTGTCTCGGGACATGACCAAAACTGGGTTTTGGGTCATGTGCCCGTAAGTGAATAGGACTTTACGGATCGAGACAAGGCTTGGAGTCTTGGGATTGATCGCGTCGGATAATGTTGGACATTTCCGGTATGGAAGGCATGGAGGCGATGAGCGAATCACGGGACCTCGTTGGAAATGGCCACGGGCCATGTTCCAAGAGGCCCATGAA
Organism: Erodium maritimum; assembly: GCA_963921825.1. Lineage (NCBI taxonomy): Eukaryota > Viridiplantae > Streptophyta > Magnoliopsida > Geraniales > Geraniaceae > Erodium > Erodium maritimum. The sequence continues at coordinate 144,329,143 of OY997588.1, read as the reverse complement.
ATGCCCATGCAACCAAGGCCCATGGAACTAATTAATCAAGTCTTGATTAATTAGTACTAAGTAAGCAAGACAAGGATTAAGGTGTTGGTGATTCACCACCTAACCCAATCTTGTCTTGCCATACTTTGTCCTATTTACACCTTACTTGACACCATACTTGTCCCATGCCTTTAGTTGGACAAGTATGGGTTTTGTTATGTTTAAGTCATCTTTTTTCAACATAACAAACACAAGACAAGAATAGGAAACACATTTTCTCTCCCTCTTCCATGGCCATTTCGGGTTTGGCTAGTTTCCACCTCCATGTTTGTGTTCTTGAGTCCTCAAAGAGAAGAACTACGTGGCTTTGATTCCCATGTGGATACGTAGGCGTCTTGGAGACTCAAGCCAATCATTCGTTAACCGGTGTTCTTGTTTTGGTAAGAACTAGTGCTGAAATTTTTCTCTTGTTAATCCATTCTTTGTTAGTTGTTTCATGGTTCTAATTGTCTCTTGGTTTTCATTGATTTTCCGCTGCGAGTTGGTTCATCTCCAACCCTACCTAGAGACCCAACAGTGGTATCAGAGCCGTGCTACCTTCGGGATTCACAAGACGGTGTTCAAAGTTTCGGTTTTGCTTGAAAGTTTCGTTTTTGGCATGTTGTTTTGCTAAATTGTTTGATAACATGTTTTAAATTATTGTTTATGGATTTAATGCATGTAAAATGAATTTTTGAAAATTATTTCAAATCTGGAAATTTTGAAAAAAATTTGATTTTTCGGGTCTCGGGAGCGGGACTCTCGGGGAGCCGAAACCGGGACCGAACGGGGCTCCGTTGGACGGAGCTAGGCCAAGCATGACCATTGGATGGTTGATATGCCAAGGCTAAACCGTTTTGTTAGTTATGACGAGTTTGGAACCGTCATGATGAACTCGAAGATCAAATGTTCAAAAGTTTCATTTTTGAACGGTTTCGATAAACCGAGCATCAAAAAATTTCGAAACTTGGCTATTAATTAAAACCGGAAAATCACATGATGTTTGATAACACGATGTGTGATGTGATGTTGGCATGGTGTACATAATAGCCCCGAGCTCGATTTAATTATTTATCGCTTTTCACGGCCTGCGAGCCGTTAGAGTTAACGTGTAATTATTCTTTCAAGGTGTGGTCGTCGAACCACTTGTTTGTAATATTTATTTATTCCCGACCTGCGAGTCGTGTATTAAATTGTAATATTTTACTCAAGACGAAGAAAGGGCGAAAAGGTCATTTGGTGGTTTTTCGGGTGTTGGCATTGGCTTGGAGTCGGTGGAGCTCAAGAAGCTAGTGGGAGTTAGTTTAGGGGGCTATTATGTGCACATTTATCGCTTTATGCTTGGTTTAGTTGATGCATGATTAATTCTATGTGTTTTAGAATTGCATGCTTAACTTTATTTACCGAGCATATCACCTCACATACAAAGATAAAATTGGAATTTTAATCCTTGTGTGTGAACCCTTAGAACCGTCATTGCATTGGATGTAGTTGACGGGTTCAAAGGAAGAATTACATTGGATGTAATTTGAGGCATCATTGCATTTGGAATGTAGTTGATGTGCTCATCGCATCTAGGATGTGCCAAAGTTTTGAACACAACTGGACAAGTAAAAGCGGGTCATGTCCGATACCTCCCAATCATCAACACCTTACTACCTCCCCGTCCTATGGGTGTCGTGCGCATTAGCGGAGCATCCATAGGGAAGCGGGGTAGTAGGTTTGGACGACATATGTGGGTGTCGTGCGCATTAGTGGAGCACCTACATAGTGACGAGCCATAGTTGAAAATTGGTGGACCCGACTACGATTCTCGGCCTGAGGTTGAGCTAGGGTAACAGGTAGGGTAAGTCGTGTACATAAGTACATACCCTAGCCAGGAGTCACATTGGATGTGATTGGATGGAGTCCTACCTACATAGCTCGATTAAGTGGTGAGCATTAGTTCAGCTTAATCGAGTGAATCAAGGATCTTGGTTTCAGATTCTAAAGGTTTAGAATCGATTGTTGGTGTTTAAGCTTGATCTTCATAAAATTTATTCAGTTTACTGATTGAATTTTATCTGTTGTAGATCAAATGGCAAATTCAGCGAACATTAATAGTTTGTCATTAAAAACCATTCTTGACAGGGTCAAGCTAAATGGGACAAACTATTTGGACTGGTACAGAATTTTGAGGATAGTCCTCAAGTCTGAACGCAAAGAATACGTCCATGACAAGGCTGTCTCTAAGACCATATCAGAGTTACATGAAGTGTCATTAATTGCTGAGAAGAATATATCAGGGATCTGGGATCCAAGGATATTCTGATGATCAACAAGGGAATTGGAAGTGGCAAGGGCGGGGCCCATGCGCACTTGGCAAGAAAGATGAGACACATGAGAATGTCTACTTCTACTGCCAACAGCCTGGTCATTGGAACCGGGATTACAGGAAGTTCACGGCTGATCTGAAGAAGGGCAGTGGGACTGCGCCTTCATCAAATAGCCTGGATGATCTGAAGAAGGGCAGTAGGACTGCGCCTTCATCAGGAAACCTGGATGATCTAAGGAAGGGCGGTGGGACCGTGCCTTCATCCGGTATTAACTCTATAGAGCTACATCTCTCTACTTCCAAATATTCATGGGTATTAGATACCAGGACTGAATCTCACACATGCACTTATATATGGTGGCTGAAAGTAGGAGAGGTTTGGAAAGCACGAAGTGGACCTCAGAGTTGTGGCAACTGCTGTAGGATCCATGAGTCTTGCTTTGCCAAGAGGGCTTGTCTTAGTACTGTATAATGTATATTGCATACCTACTTTTAGTAGGAATATTATATTTGTATCCGTGTTTGACAAGGAAGGATATAATGTTAATATTGGAAATGGAGTTTTCAATGTTCTATGCAATGATATGTTTTATACCAGTACTGACTTGGTTGGAGGATTGTACATATTAGATATGGGTAACAATGCCTCAAGTTCTATATATTCCGTTAATACCAAGAGGTTTTAAATCCAACGATTTAAACCTAACTCTGTTAAGGCACTATCATTTAGGTCGCATAAACAAGAAGCACCTATCAGCACTTCAGAAGTGCGGACTTTCAGGTTCATTCGAATTCCATTCGATCGATAGGTGCAAGGTTTGTTTGATGGGCAAAATGACTAAAGTTCCCTTTTATCGATCTCGATGAAAGGGCGGGTGAATTATTGGGGCTGATACACTCGAATGTGTGTAGACCAATAACTTCACTTGCCAGGAGGTGTTTTAGCTACTTTACCACATTTATTGATGATTACAGTAAATATGGTTATGTCTATTCGGTGAGACATAAGTCTGAAGCTTTTGATAAATTCAAAGAGTTTAAGACTAAAGTAGAAAACCAGCTCGACAAAGGTATTAAGGCACTTCGATTGGATCGAGGTGGAAAATACTTGACCACAGAGTTATTAGATCATCTAAAAGAGAATGGGATCCTTTTAGAATGGACTCCTCCTGGGACACTATAGTTGAAAGGTGTAGCCAAACGGAGAAATCAGACATTGTTAGACAATGGTCCGTTCCATGATTAGTTGGACTGATCTCCCAATCTCTTTCTGGGATTATGCTCTAGAGACGACCACATTCATAGTGAATCGGGCTTCGACGAAGGGTGTGGAAGGGATACTATTTTTAAATGGTACGGGATGATGCCCGCTTTGTCCTTCCTAAAGATTTGTGGTTGCGAGGCTTATGTGAAACATTTGGTTTCGACTAAGCTCGAACCAAGATCTGAGATATGCACCTTCGTGTGGTATACCAAAGCAACAAGGGGATACTACTTCTACAATCCCAGTGAGAACATGGTGTTCGTCGCATGGGGTGGGGTCTTTATGGAAAAGGAGTTTTGTTTCCAAAGACGTCATTGGGAGGACTGTGCATCTCGAAGAAATTCAGGATGGTACAGATCTGTCTAAACCAATTGGCAACCCAGTAGAAAGGAGCCAGAGATTGTCGTAGAGTAAGAACCAATTCCTGTTACAATTCCGGAAGGTCCAAGGCGATTTGAAAGGATCAATCTTCCACCTCCAAGATATGGTATCCGGAGGTGACAATGAAGTCATGGTGGATCACGATGATCCAGCCACCTTTTAGGAAGTCGTGGATGGGCCCAACTCCGAGTTATGGCTGGGAGACATGAGGGAGGAAATGCAATACATGTCGGAAAACCGAGTCTGGGAACCGGTTGATCCCATCAATGGTGAGAGGACCATAGGATGCAAATGGATCTTCAAGGTGAAGATGGACATGGACGGCAACCCTCTGACCTACAAAGCTCAACTGGTGGCGAAAGGTTATAGGCAGATCCAATGGATTGACTATGAGGAAACCTTCTCCTTAGTGGCTATGGTCAAAATCGATCCAAATTCTTCTTGACATAACTGCGTATCATAATTACGAGATATGGCAAGTGGATGTCAAAACCGCTTTCCTAAATGGAAATTTGACTGAGTACGTTTGTATGTCTCGGCCCAAAGGTTTTGACGATCCGAAGAATAAAGGAAAGATTTATAAGTTGTTGAAATCCATTTATGGATTGAAACGAACTTCTTGGAGTTGGATCCTTCGTTTTGATGAAGCTGTAATTGGATTTGGCTTAATCAAGAACGAGGATGAATCTTGCGTTTATAAGAAGGCTAGTGGGAGCAATATTACCTTTCTGGTTCTCATTGAAAACGACATCCCAACCTTGCACGAGACTAAAGCTTGGTTGAGGAAGTGTTTTTCAATAAAGGACTTAGGCGATGCTTCTCATATCTTAAGGATTAAGATATGTAGAGATCGCACCAAGAGGGTCTTGGATTTAAGTCAGGGAACCTATGTGAACAAGGCATTGAGTAGGTTCTTAATGCTCGATTCAAAGAAAGGACTCTTACCCACTAGTCATGGCATTCATCTCAGCAAGACTCAGTGTCCTAAGACACCTGATGAGCTGAAAAGGATGATGAGAATCCTATGCGCCTGGGGGCAGAATCGATCATATATGCCATGACATGTATGAGACCAGACGTCTCGTAAGCCTTATGTTGTACCAATAGACATCATTCTAACCCGGGGGAAAGATGATGCTGAACTAGTCGTCGAAGGATGAGTAGACGCTAGTTTTCCAAGACAAATCTAGATGACCTTAGAAGTCAATCAGGATATGTGTTTACGCTGAATGGCAGAGCTTTAGCTGGGAAAGCGTAAAGCAAGATACCATTGCCGAATCTACGACAGAGGCCAAGTACATGGATGCTGCAGAGGCAGCTAAGGAGGCTATGTGGATTTGGAAATTCATGGAAGGGCTGGGTGTAATTAAAAACCCATCCAACCCGGTGAATCCATTTTGCGACAACACAAGGGCCATTGCGCAAGCTAAAAGCCCAGATCGCATAACAAATCCAAACATGTACTACGGCGTATCCATCTAATCAGAGAAATACTGAATTGAGGTGAAGTGAAGATAACCTATATTGCAACAGATGATAACATAGCCAACCCTTTGACTAAGGCGGTGTCGCTGCCTGAACATGTTAGACATGTAAAGTCGATGGGGACATATTGGATTTTAGATTGGAACTAGGGCAAGTGGGAGATTCGTTATGTAGTGTCAGGCAATACTAAAGTCTCGTTAGTTGCCACTTAAATAGGATCAAGTAAAATGGGATTTTACGTTGATCTATTGACATGCATAAACCTAAGGGTCACACCGGAGGATGAAACTCATTGACACATTTATGGAGAATGGCCAAAACGGAGTTGTCTCGGGACATGACCAAAACTGGGTTTTGGGTCATGTGCCCGTAAGTGAATAAGACTTTACGGATCGAGACAAGGCTTGGAGTCTTGGGATTGATCGCGTCGGATAATGTTGGACATTTCCGGTATGGAAGGCATGGAGGCGATGAGCGAATCACGGGACCTCGTTGGAAATGGCCACGGGCCATGTTCCAAGAGGCCCATGAAAGGCCCATGGAACTAATTAATCAAGTCTTGATTAATTAGTACTAAGTAAGCAAGACAAGGATTAAGGTGTTGGTGATTCACCATCTAACCCAATCTTGTCTTGCCATACTTTGTCCTATTTACACCTTACTTGACACCATACTTGTCCCATGCCTTTAGTTGGACAAGTATGGGTTTTGTTATGTTTAAGTCATCTTTTTTCAACATAACAAACACAAGACAAGAATAGGAAACACATTTTCTCTCCCTCTTCCATGGCCATTTCGGGTTTGGCTAGTTTCCACCTCCATGTTTGTGTTCTTGAGTCCTCAAAGAGAAGAACTACGTGGCTTTGATTCCCATGTGGATACGTAGGCGTCTTGGAGACTCAAGCCAATCATTCGTTAACCGGTGTTCTTGTTTTGGTAAGAACTAGTGCTGAAAATTTTCTCTTGTTAATCCATTCTTTGTTAGTTGTTTCATGGTTCTAATTGTCTCTTGGTTTTCATTGATTTTCCGCTGCGAGTTGGTTCATCTCCAACCCTACCTAGAGACCCAACAATTGGTCCATTATATCCTCATCTGATAAGGAGGAAATTTTCTTTTATAAGGCATTAAACTATTGTCAAGTACACAAACTTTCTCAGCGAAATGTTGTGATTCTTCACATGAATCTAACATCATTCAAGAATTTAGCTAGACTCTCCTATGCTTTAGGTTTGTCTACTTCCTTAATTTTTGGTGTATTTGTTATTGAAGTTTTTACTATGCCCGCAAGATATCTTGCTTCCAAGCTTCTAATCAGCTTCACATCCCTGCTTGATGAAGGATTATGATATGAGAAGGAAGAAATTGGTTCTACTAACATTCAGCAAGAAGCACTGCAAAGGTCCAAATATCAGTACAAATGTCAAGACCTCTAACAAGGAGCCTAAGGATGGAGGTAGCAGCTTGAGGGATACAAATGATTTAAATAAATAATATCCATGAAAAAGCTCAAGCAGATACTTAAGGGACCTCTCCAGGATCTGATGGTTGATGTTAGTCCAAATGTTGTTTCTGCTGGAAAAGAAGGTCTCCAAGATGTTGAGACATATGTTCAACAAGAAGCTAAAGTTCAAACTGAAGAAGAGGACAACCTTGTACACCTCGAATCTGTGGAGAAGAAAAAGGGAGAAGAAAAAAAGGGGCAAAGGTGTTGCCCCCATTGCAAGGAGAGAGTCCAAAGGACTCAAAGTCCCAAGTGTCTATAGAAGAAGAAGAAGGGTTGGTTGCTCCCATTAGTAGTCTAAATAGGAAGACACCTAGCAAGAATGCGTCTAGAACCTCTACTTCAAAGAAGTTTGCCAAGCCCACAATTCAACTTATTGATGAATCCTCCTTTGAGAAAGATAAAGCAAAAAAAAAAGATGCCCTAGTGCCTATGTCTCAAGGAAAGAAGAGTGTAAGTGCAAAGAGAACTCTAGAAGGAGCCCTAAAGGCACCAATGGCCAGTGTATCATTTCACCATGAAGGAGTAGCATAGAAACTAAGGTATGTATATCAAAGGACCATCCATCCAGAAATGGAGTTATTTCAAGAGGTCACGGGGTTAGAGCAAGTCTACAAGGTTCTCTAACATGCACATTTAATGAAGACTGTTAAGGACATTGGTCCTTTTTATCCTCACTTGGTTAGAGAATTCATCGTGAACCTTACCCATGTTTTTGATGACCCACATGATCAAGATTATCATATTGTAGTGGTACGAGGAAAGAATATAAATGTCAGCGAAGATGCATTCAACATCTACTTCGGCAGGCCTGTAATCATGTCATGATTTTATATGTTTGGGCTTGATACTATAGCTAAGGAGATCACTAGGAACACTAAGAAGAAATGACCCTCTAATGGAAAGCTTGCTTCCTCCGAGCTTACCCCCAAAGAAGGGTGCTTGTCAGGATTGCTTTTCTTGCAAGCAAGTCCAGTCCTTGCATTTGAAGAAGAATGACGAAGCGCGCCGTTTCACCTAGAGTTGAGTTAGTTACTGCGACCGTTAGCTCGCCATGCGTCTTAATGACATTTGACGACATGTTCTTGTTGCTCCACGTCATCTTTCTTCCTCAGGTGGTCCTACAAACTGAGAACGACGTGCTGGCTCTGCAAATCCTTTCTTCCCTCCTAATTCCTCGCAGGGCTCCACTATAAGAGGATAGTGATTTCTAGGGTTCAGTGTCGAAATTGTTCTCAGTGTAATCTGTAGCTAATTTGTAGAAAGATGAGCAGATAGAGCTTGTCTCCTATGTATTTGGTCCTTTAATCAATATAAAGCTTCCTCTTTTCTGCATTTCCCGTGTTTAATTCGAGCTCAGCGTATTAGCTACGCATCAATCTGAAGTTCCATTGAGAGACAAAATTCACCATCTCTCCCGTTTCTTCGTCTTTATATCTCTCACCCTCATCGTTACTTTTCTTCCTACCTTTTTTTTTCTTCTGAAAAGTGAACAATCAAATGGATGGAAAGTTGCACGGAAAAGGACAAATCGGTATACGTGAAAATATACAAGTATGTATCAGTTAAAAAATATGAGGGTACGTATCAGACAAATCATGACAAATTACGGGTATGTAATTGTAGATTTCCCTAAATTTTATTATAAATTATTTCAAGTTTATATAAAGGGATATCTATAGATACTTATACACGTTTTTCATATGACTACACTAACTTTGATATAAAAAAAACAACGTTAAATTTTTCAGCGAACTCTATTAGGTTCTTACTTTTTTTTTTTTTATCAGAGAGAAATACAAGAAAATCCTACTTTAGCCTAATCTAACTCACCACCCACCAATGCTCTCAAACAAGTGTACCCACTAGGAATTGAACTTTACTATCAAAAAGGTTTTTATTGTTCATGTAGTTAAAAGGGTTAAATATATTATGGTACTCATATGTTCGGTCCACAGACCTTTTGGTACCTATATGATATTTTAATACATTTTGGTACCCCAATGTTCGGTCCACGGACATTTTGAGGCATTTCGTTAGAAAACTAACGGAATATTACAAATAAGTTAGTCATGTGACCCCATGTGCAGTTAAGTGTGGTGTGAAATGACGATTTTACCCCTATCCATTTTAACCTTATGAATTTTAAAAGAGAAAAATACCATACTACCCTCCTTTAATAAAAAATCTGAAATAATAAATATAAAATTAAAAATATTAATAATCAAAAAAATAATTAAAACCAAACATTTTAATCTAATATAATCTACTTTAATACTAATCTAACTTAACAATCTTATCTAACTTATAACACTAATCTAACTTAACCATCTAATCTAACTTATAACATTAATCTAGCTTAACAATAACTTATGATCTAATCTAACATCGCGTTCGTCTCTACGCTCGGTTCATTTTCATCACCTTCCTCTCTACGCCCAACTCGGTTCATCTTCCTCTCCTCGCCGAACATCAGATTCGTCTCCAAAGTCCAAGGTGAATACACAGAGCTCGCGCCACCGGCCATAAGTTTCCTCTGGTTATCTCTATCCTTTCTCTGGTGGTCCTGCTCCAACCTCTGGTCTAAGCGCGAGCACGAAGGCATCACTGCTCCTCGCCCCTGAATTAGTGCACGGAAATCTAACTAGAGAATTTAGGGTTTTTGGGTCCTGATATCTATTCCTCGTCTCGGTTCCGGCCTGTAGTAAAGATAGGATTTCAATGAAAAAATTAAGGGAACCGAGGCTCATAGGGTCACGCCGCCATGTTCATCGGTCTTGGTTCCATTCCTTCTCCGGCGATGTCACGCCCCAATTTCAGTAAACCGAACTCGGGACGCGAACATTTAAAATCATAAAACATTTGAAACCTGTTTTGAATAAACACTTTAAAATCTCCATTTAGTTAATCAAAATAATATTTACAACTCAAAAACGTCCCAACAAATGGACAAGGTACAAGGTATCCGTCACTAGACTCAAAAGATAAAACCCGGACTCCGCTCCTAGCTCCACAAGCCTCGAGAGCTCACTTAGTCCGTCCTGTGATCAGTACCTGTAGGAAAAGCAGCTAGGGGTGAGCGTTCGCTCACCACCACGGATAACAGACTGACTACGGCATAATTAGCAGACAATGCCGGTAACACCAACAACAAACTCAACACCGGGGATCGCTATCCCCAACTCAAGTACTCCGACTTACACACACCCACAGTTACTTTCCTCAACCGACTCAACACTCGAACACGTAAAGTAGACCCGACTCAACGATTGACGACCTCCTCCAAAGACACGACAACAACCACGCAACACCCAAGATCACAAAGGATCGCACACCAAACAAGAACACAAAGGATCGCACGCCAGCTGCTCAGTAACCTCCCTCACTCACGCGCTTTGCCGAACCACTCAGGCCAGGCGGTCGACCTGTCTCAGTAACCTCCCTCACTTACGCGCTTAGCCGAACCACTCAGGCCAGGCGGTCGACCTGTCTCAGTAACCTCCCTCACTCACGCGCTTTGCCGAACCACTCAGGCCAGGCGGTCGACCTGTCTCAGTAACCTCTCTCACTCACGCGCTTCCCCGACACAAAGTCGGGCCAGGCGGTCGACCTGTCTCAGTAACCTCTCTCACTCAGGTAACCACAATCACAATCACAAGCAAGTTCAACAAACAACAACAACACAGGTTCAACACTCCACAGGCACTCATGGCCACACAAGACACCAATAGTAAAACACGAACTCAACGACCCCACGGGCACTCACGGCCTCCCAAGACACACCAACAGTAACTCACGGGCTCAACAACCCCACAGGCACTCACGGCCTCCCAAGACACACCAACAGTAACTCACGGGCTCAACAACCCCACAGGCACTCACGGCCTCCCAAGACACACCAACAGTAACTCACGGGCTCAACAACCCCACAGGCACTCACGGCCTCCCAAGACACACCAACTAGTAAAGACACGGGTTCAACAACCCCACGGGCACTCATGGCCACCCAAGACACACCAACAGTAAAGACACGGGTTCAACAACCCCACGGGCACTCATGGCCACCCAAGACACCAACAGTAAAACACGGGCTCTCCTGGCCACCCAAGACACAAAAATACACAATCAACTTCCGGCATAACCAATGCCTCCAACAGTCCTAATATCAACAGTTTCACAATCAACCTCCGGGCATGGTCATATGCCTCCAGTAATTCTAACATCGATAAGTTCTCTGCTCCTACGACACTACTAAGCGTCACATGCTTTTCTAATATTCGCTACGTTCTCGTATCATGCCTTTCTAATATTCGATAAACCTACTTAACCCACGACACCCCGGTGTCACATGCAATTCTACTGTTAACTTTCCCTAGTTAGGGCCGAGATCCGGCTACTTTTCCCTACCTCGTGCGTGTTCTCCAAAAGCTAACCAACAAGCCCCGGCGTGATCTCGGTCACTCGCCTAGCTTTCTTTTCCCTCGGTCTGCAGCACGATCTAAAAGAACACAATTTTAAGGCACTTTTAAACTCGCAGGAAAAAACTGAAATTCAATAAACTCGACACCCGAATGTAACCCCGACAATGTCGATCACTCCCAAACTTCCCAATTACTCGACATTGTCGATGTTGGACCCGGAAAGGCCCGATTCGCCCGACATGGAGAATCTGCCCGGGTTTTGGAAACGCCCTTCCGGGGCTCCGAAAATTCCCGTTTTTGTTTCTACGGTCTTAGAATAATTCAAGGGTTCCTAGGCACTCGACGGAATCGAATTCCGACTTCCGAGTCATTTAATTAGCGTTTAAAGTTTCTAAACCCGTTAATTACAACTTTCACAATTTAATTCCAAATTTCAATCCGGTTGTAGATTAATTACTTGGGGAACGTTCTAAACCACCCGAACACGAAAACCCGATACCCGAGCATGTGGGACCCACACGGCCACAATAGGAAAATTTCCTTTTCGCCCCAAAACGTTCCTAACGAACCTCAAACCTCAACCATTCATCTTTAAACCAATCTTAAACAAAACTCAACCTTAATCAAACCGTTTAAACTCAAACCCTAAATTTAAAACGTACTAAAACGAAAATCGGTTAGATGCTCACCGTAGAGAATGACGGTGTGAACTCGATTCTTCTATCTTTGAGACGATTCAACGGCTAGATGAACGAGAAACATCACAACTTCCCCAACCTCTTCTCTTTTTCTCTCTTCCTTCTCTCTTCTTTTCTCTCTCTAAAAACACCCCTTTTTGACTTTTTTGATTGAAATGGCCGAACACCCCTTATTGCTTCCCTTTTGTTTTGTTTCAAAAAGTAATAAAATAATACTTAAAATGCAAACTAACCCTCAAGTAGTCATGTCTTGTTTTGTCCAACAAATCTAACACCACCACATTGGTGACATGTGGCAAGTGGGTCCCATCCCTTTTTGGTAAATATCTTCTAGATATTTTCCAATCAGATTCGCGAAATTCGGACGTTTCGGGCCCCGAACGGGCACTTTTTCCAAGAAATTACGAAACTTCACGGGCTACAAGGAAACGGCTCAACTAAGACCGTTGTTACGACGGATAAGCTTTTTGGATCCCAAACGGTCCTCGAATGGACCAAAACGTCGCTCGGTTGACTTTTCCAGCGAAAAGTCAACATTTTCCAAATTGATCAGAAAGTTGCCCTGAGTCCCCCGGAACTCACTTTGGTCAATATCGGAGTCAACTTAAGTCCGGTATGACCCTCGGGGTCAAATTTAGGTTCAATCAAGTGTATGCTAAATTTTTTTAAATTTTCCTGTTTTTCGCAGATTTGACTAGCGTTGACCGGGAGTGGTTATTACAGGCGACCTAGGGTGAGGCGAGGCGAGATGGATCTGGCTGGCCGAACTTCGATTTCACCGTTGCTCACAAATATGTTCACGGAGGAACCCTCGACGATAAGATGAGATAGAGAAGACCATGAGACTACCGAAAAAGACGTCGACCATGCCGATGAAATTGCCTCACCACACTAGAGAAGACGTTGCACCATACCGGAGAAAATGAAAAACCATAATATACACTAAATCCTCAAACCATATACAATAAATCCGCAAACCATATACACTAAATCCGCAAACCATATACACTACATTTGCAAAACACATCACACTTTTCGCACTCATATTCACACATCCACACACGTATTCAAAAACACATCAAAATATATACAATCCACTACTTGTTAGAAAGCTCTTGAAAAAATAAGAATATTGGCGCAAGAAAAAATGAAATCGGAGTTGAAACGAAATGAGAAAAATCGAATTAATAAACTTGATTATAAAAAAAATGGGGGCATTTTCTGAGCACGACACATGGCGCAATCTGGTTGAGTTCGCAGGTTCACACCATAACTCATGGTTCGCACCTGATTGCTCTATATAGGATCACTATCAGGTACAAACCTTACAAATTGGGCAGAACGTAGAACTAATCTCATCCTTTGAAATATTTTATTGGATGGGTGAGATTTGTTTTCCAATTTTAACTACACGCGCATAAAAGTATGCTGAAATTGGTTTTAATTTCGAATTTGAGGGTAATTTTGACTTTTTTTTTCACCAAGTTTACTATTTTGATCTTTCCCGCTTCGTTTCAACTCCGATTTAATTTTTTCTTGCGCCAATAATTTTATTTTTCCAAGACCTATCTATCAAGTAGCATATTGAATACGTTTTGAAGCGATAAAAAAACGATTTACTCAAACAAAAAAAAGGAAACGAAATGAATGTATGTTTTGTAATTTTCAGCTGTATGTGTACGCTAAACTTAATGTATGTTTATGTTGTAAAGTGAAAAGTTATGGGTAGTATACATACAAATGCATTTGCAAAAACATACATTAAGGTTAACTTACACATACATATGAAAATGGTAAAAACATACATTCAGTTCAGCTTACACATACAAATGAAAATGGGAATAACATACATTAAATTTAGTTTACACATGCAATTGCGAAAACATAAAAACATACATTAAGTTTAGCCTACACATACAAATGAAAATGGCAAGAACATACATTGAGTTTAGCTCCTATAAACATACATTAGGTTTAGCGTACACATACAACTGAAAATTACAAAACATACATTAATTTCGTTTATTTTTTTTTTGTTTGAGTAAATCGTTTTTTTATTGCTTCAAAACATATTCAATATGCTACTTGATAGATAGGTTTTGGAAAAAGAAAATTATTGGCGCAAGAAAAAATTAAATCGGAGTTGAAACGAAGCGGGAAAGATCAAAATAGTAAATTTGGTGGAAAAAAAACGAAAATAGCAGCCAATTTCGATTTCCCACTTGTATTTTACGATTTCCAACTATTTTTTTCCCGAAAATACCCACAAACAATGCGCGTGAACCTATTTTGGAATCAGAATTTATCAAAAATCTTAACCCTTGATTTGTTATACTGAATGGTGTAGATTAGTTCTATGTTCTGATCTAAGGAAGGGTTTGTACTTGATATCCCCAATATATATATATATATATATATAGGTACACTTTCAAGTGTTACTCATACCTTAATTTGTTAATTGTTACATGATTTTAGACCATAGGATCTCAAGATCCAATGGTTGTAAAACTGATGGCATATATCCGTAATTAATAACAACTTTATATTTAGTTTTGTAATTTTACATGAACCAAGGGCAAAAATGTAATTACATATTTTATATATATCAAAACCCTAACTATTGATGTCTCTTCCCGTGGCCTCTCTCTACCATCTGCAGCTCCAGCCGCTCCCGCAGTCGCGCAGCAGAGTGCAGACATCGCGAACCAGCGCAGGTCGCCGCCGCCGCATGAATCGGGTTCTCCACCTTCAGCCGCCGCACGGGTTCCGTTCGTACGCCGATGTGCCTTCGTCCCGAGTTCTCTCCCAGCCGCAATCCACATCTGACCCGAGCAGCCACACCCCACCTCCGTACCGAGCAGCCGCCGGCGCCATCGGGATGTCGCCCCTTGTTCCGTCCAGTCCCGGCCATGCTCGTTCTCGCCATCGTGCTCCTCGCGAAAAAGGTCCTCGCAAGCTGGGTTTCAACCACCACACAGAGCCGACCACATACAGATCCCCCGTTCCGTCTCCTCTACCTTCGTTCGTCGTCCATCGGCGCCGTCGTTGTAGATCCAGTCGTGAAGCTCGGCCGGAGTTGCTCCCGAGGCCCACGTCCGAGCTCTTGCCCTTGGTCGGATCTGTATCACCGTGGAAGGCTCTTGGTTCAAATATTTTCTGCAGATTTGTCTCAGTCGCTGGCCACCAGACGTTGATTCCGGCCACCAGACGTTATACACAAATGTAATTTTTTTTTGTATTTTTTATTTATTTTCCAGTAATTTTCTGTATTTTTCTATAATTTGTTTTTATTTTTTCTGTATTTTTCCGTAATATTGTTGTTTTTTCTGTAATGTTGTTTGTTATTTTCTGTAATTTTGTTTTAATTTTCTATATTTTTTTTGTAATTACGATGTAATTTCCTTTAATTTTGATGTATATGGTTATGCTTTTTTCTGGTATTTTTAAATGTTCAATAACAAAAATAGAAATTTAAAAAGGTGTAATATAGGATGTAAAATTTGTCTATCATTTTTGTAATATCGATTTTCATTTTTGAACATCGATTCTAAGTCCAAAGAACTAATATAAATTTTCTGTAACATTTTACATAATTGTTTGTATTATCGAATACAATACTCTGTAACATGATTTACGAAATATGGAAAAACATTTGAAATTAAATATTAAAATAAAATTAAAAATCAGATTTATACAGAAAAAAATTCTGCAGCAAAAAAAAAGGTAAGGAGATGGAGTTACAAAATTACCCTGTTATTAAATTTTCTATTTATTTTTCGGATAATTGAGGGGAAAAATTTACAACCATTAGATTTTAAAATTGGATGGTTTAGATTTGATTAACATGTAACATTTTAAGCATGGGTAACACTTGAAAGTGCCCCTATATATATATATATATCATATTTTAATACTTATAAAATCTGATTTATATTATTATTTTTGTTAAATACTCTATAGGTAATATAAAATTTTGTTTATTTTTTATTTCTAATTTATTCATATAAATATAATTATTTTTTATCGTATGTTTTATAATTTTTTTGCATGTATTTTAAACACATCTTTTTCTCAAATCTCGATTTCCAATGTTTTAACTAACATTGGGAAAACAATCGTTTCATAGGGTTCTCTCAAATCTCCATTGTTTCCGCCGCTTGCATCCTCGCGTCTCCAACGCTACTGCTCGACCCCTCAGTTGTCCTCGAAAAACTCTGCCGCCTCACTCACTGTCAACCTTGTTGGTAACCAACTTCCTCCATGGATTCCGCACAAGATCAACTCACTGCCTTCATGGTGTTGAACACAAATAAGGTATATCCTCTTCCAACCAATCCCCCCGTTGGCCAAACGCCAATTACGGCTAGCGAACCCGACTATATGCCACCGACCCCGAGTATTGACCAGATTAAACCCCTTAGATATCAAAAAAATACTTATATTCTGACTCCAACACCTCCCCGACCCATACCCCCGATGACATTGAACCCACTGTCCGGTATGACACTGAATCAATCACAAGCACTCTGACCGGTCACGACCTCTGGTGTTGTTTCAGGAACGAGCATGATCAATCCTCCATGGTCGGCACGCCGCCCTAATCGGTTCCCATGAACACCACACGTTTAGGAAAGTTTTTGTTGGAACTACTTCACCAATACCCCTCCCATACACAGCACAAGATGTGGTATTCGGACGCGTCCCTATTATCGCCTCCACAAGACCTCCTACAGGGAGCCTCTTTGGATCTGCTCTGGAAAACCCCTTGGTTACCACAACGAGGGACGAGAGTGCGAATTGAGGAAGGTACCTCAAATGGGAGGTACCAATCGAAGGAATCATCGTCCAGGAAGCCAATTGATGGCACCCGCCTCCAACCGGACTTAGGTAAGTCCTCCATGGAGACAATTATGTCTTTTCAAAAAGCTTTGATACTCTCCAAATGGAAGAGGAAGAGGATGAGAATATCATCCTTCCTAAAGGCCTTGAGACTGCTCGATTCCAAGACCAAACCAAATTTGTCTTGGCTGGTCGTTTATTCACTTTATAGGAGTGTGACCAGAAAATAAATGAAGGAGTCATGAATAAAGTCTAGAATCATAAGGGCTTGGTGATTAGGGATTTGTGATGGGGAATCTTGAGGTTATACTTCACATCCCAAGAAGAAAAGGATCGCATTCGTCGCTTAGAACCGTGGTTTATAAAGAACATTCTACTTATTCTCAAAGATTTCATACCAGGGGTGAATCCGACTACATTCCAGTTCTCAAGACTCTAATTGTGGGCGGTGATATCAGATCTTCCGTGAGACCCTGACTCAAACAACGAGATGGAGAATAGGCGATGCACTTGGAGGTTGTGTTGATGTCCGAACGGATACCTAATGAATGGGTAGTGGAGGGGGTACTCCGAGTGATATTTTGAAAGAACCTGGCCACCCCACTTCGACGAACAATCAAGGTAGTCGTATACGAGCACAAGACACCACTTCGGGTTCGTATCCAATATGTCTGATTACCAATCTATTGCTTCCATTGTGGATGTATTGGACATTAAGTGAGCGACTACAAACGGAGGGACCCTCTTCTACCGCTGGGACCGTCAAATTTTGATCTGTCTCTTATGGCCCCGGAGATCCCTCACATCAAGATAAGTATCCGAAGGACTTGGACAGACCCTATTCTGAAAAAACATACCGCCAACAAGGATTGGCTTATGCAACCCAAACACAATTAAAGGATGTTATTATGTTAATGGTACCAAGATCCCTTATTCCTCCAAGTTTCACCCCCTTGGCCCTACAGGAACCGCCATCGATACCGAACCCCTTACCAAAACAAGTACCACACACTTGGACCCGAGTAAGTGGACCCTGCACACCCAACCCACCCATACCACCCCCGGGGTACTGATCGACCTGTGGTTGGAAGACTACACCAAATCATTCCAAAATTAGAAAGGACCAAGAAGAAAATAAAGATCCATCCAACCAGAGCACTCCATATGAGGCCCCGATTACCCGCCACGCCAAGAAAGGCACAACGGAATTTATCTTTAAGGATGAGAGAATGATTTCCAGGCCCCAAGCCCCCAAGAAGAGGATATTGGATGAGCCAATCCCGGATACGAGGCATGTTATAATGGAGAAGGATGAGGCAAGGTCTAACAAGCAACCTCACCGATGCCAATAAGTGTCGCCCATTGCATTGGAATATGCATGGGGATACATACTCCGCCCTGTCCTACTCGGTTGAATTCCGAGATATCAATCTCCCCTTCTTCTGGTGTTCTCCCAGATAGTCTGGACCTTTTCCAACTACAAATCCATGTCCAAGGATGTCAGGTTGAGTCAGAAGAAGTGCCACCTTTCTACCTCTCCTCCAGTTATTGGATGAAATGCCTCAATAAATAGTTCCATGGTACACTCCGAGAATTAACCCTCAGAATGGCACGACAAGCGTATCGGTCGTCAAGTAGTAATCAGGGTTTAGTCCGAATAACCTTACCTAAGGGAGCAATTTAGCAAGCACTTTAGTTAATTAATTCGCTGGTCAAGCTATTCCTATAACGATGTTTGGTTTGTTTCAGAAAATATTAAATTCATGCAAGTAAGAAACAATGTAAATGATCTGTGAATTAAGCACAACGTCACAAGTGATTTGTATACCAGAGATAAAAGGTGATCTAGGACAATAGCGGGGTTCGAATGTGATGAATTACTTAACGAGATTCGGTATACATTTGCAACTAATATTATTCTAAGGGCAACGGGAATTCTCTAAGTATAGTCCTAACCATCTCTCGATCGTATTAGGACCCTAACATACTTGGTCCACCTAATTATCTCTAATCTAGGTGTAGAGCGGTATATAGCATTATATTCTATGAATTCCTCTAACTTTAGGGTTTTACTCATATAGTTATTACACTCGTGTCAGTCTAACCATATTCTGGCTTAGATTAAAACCCGAGCTATCTAATTACTTTTTCCTCCTACTAACCTCATTTCTCAATTGTTGGTTAACAAGATTTAATCAATTATCACGTGATCAAGGCGACAAAGCAATACGAACAGAATTAGATAGTCAAAATCCTAATACTAGTTTGACAAACGTATAACCGAACCAAGCTAAGTCAATTCAACGCATCGTCCCCTTAGCCCTAGATCAATAGGTTTTTAATTCATATCAATGGAATGAGAACACAAAATATGGATTGAAACAATGACAATCATATTAATTTTAAAAGCAATACAAATATCCAATCTTAATCCAAACTACAAAGAACCTTCGATGTAGTTATCGTGTCTCTCCTTTGATCTTCTATAAAATCCTTCTCCAAGTATCCAAGTATGCTCCTTTCTCTCCCAAAACGTGTTCTCCTTGTAATTTCGTGATCCCCCTTCTAAACCTAACTTTTGATTTAAATAGGGTTGAAAAAACGAGTCTGAAACGAAGTGGAAAAAGGCCCAGTCGCGCGGCGAGGGCCTGGCCCGCGGTCTGCGGGCGAGGCTTTAGCAGAACAGAGAATCAGGAGGGCCTGGCTCGCGGTCTGGTGGGCTAGACTGTTGCGGCCTGGAGGGTGGTCTGGTGGGCGAGACTTTAGCAGACCAGAGCAATCCGAAGGCCTGGAGGGTGGTTTGGTGGGCGAGGCTTTATCATTTTGACTTTTGGCATTTTTGCTCCAATTCCGTCCCGAATGTCCCAATTCCTCTGGAGATTGATCAACTGCACAAACCAAGAGAAATACTCATCAAAGTTCACCATCCCGGGACTGAAAAGGTCAAGAATGTGGGCTAAAAACATCTCAAATAGATGTATTTTATGTTCACATTAGTATCGTGTGTGTTACTATAGGGCCGAGAGTCCAAGTCTCATGGGCCAGGACGTTTCCTCCCCTTGTTTTTATTTCCAGTATTTATTGTCAGGATGTCGATGTAAGATTACTTGTGTATTTTTGCTGCCACGTCTAACAAAAATTAGTCTTACTTGTTAAAAAACACATCTATATGGAATTAAACCATTAGATATTTTAATCATAGTCCTTATTTTTTTTCTATTTGCGGAGTGGCGGCTAGGTTTTGAGACCTAGCGCCGGCCACCGAGGACAATTATTCCCGGAGTGCTTTGTGTGCGTTAGGAGGAGTTTTGGTGATCCTTCTCGCGCAACACTCAAGAAAATCTGGAACAGTATGGTTTGGAGAGAGATGAAGTTCTCTCTAGAAGCTCTAGCCGACCCTAGTGCACCAGCAGCTGCGTTGCAACCCGATCCCGCAACGCTATCATGCAACCTACCCTCGACGGTGATCGACCTTATTGGTACCGTTGTCGTATCTGTCGGGCTTCGTCCCATCTTTCCGTCCAAACGGGTCTCTTGACATTAGTGCGTATCTCTTCCCCAGTGTCGTCTCCAACACCCCCAGCTGTCATCCCCAAAGTCGTCGCCCCTAACATCACCAGCGTCACTGCCCTCCCCCATCATCGCTCACAATCTAGCACCACCACCTCCGCTACTGCCACTAAAGTCGCCTCCTCCTATGCCTCCAGAGACGCCACTACCACCACATCTTCTGCCACCGAGACGTCGTCATCTCATGTTCTACGTGCATGCTTACTACATCTCTATTATGGATCTATTGAGATCCTATATCCCCTCAACCGCCTGCCGATCATCTACGTTCATCGAAAACCCGGCCCTGGATTTAGGATATGACTATGGCGCACCTGATCTATCGGGGACTACTTGAAGGGACGCTTCATCCCATTCGTTGGATTATGACCTTGACACCCTCTCTCAGATTTAGGGAGAATGGAATCCACAATTGATCCTATCAGAAAAAGAGAGTGATCTCGGTGCTCCAACCCCATCTGCTGAATCAGGAGCCTCCTGCTTTCCTGATGTGGTCCCTAGATGACCAATATTCCCCCACTTGTCTCGAAAAAGTCTCCACCGAGAGACCAATGTGTTTCTCAAACACCACAGACATTTTCTAGTCGAGTCAAGAACTGTGTGAAGTACGCTATGGTCATGCGTCTATCGTCATAAGAATCTATCTCATCAATTGTCACTTGGATTAGTCAGATATTTCATTTTAAGGTTAGTGCCTAAAATATGTTGTTAAACTATATCTCTCCTTTTTTTTTTCAATTCTTTCAATTATCTCTACAATATGTTACTCATCCGAGTTCTTTATTAATAAGTTCTATTATATGCTGAAGAAACATATCTCTATGTATACATGAAAATCAAAGTCTCGGCAAAAAATAGAAGTAATTCATGTTAGTTGGATAACATCTTTTAACCATTGAGATGTGTTCAAACTTATTAGATTTCTACGTTTTATATTTTAGTTTCCAATCATTGATTTTTGCCTCGTTATTCCTTTTCTTAAAGAAGTGTCTAAGTCCTCATACATGCTAGCCCTTTCTTAACAAGTCTCTTACATTGAGTTTTCTCTCTCCATACTCAAAACCTTACTTTTGTCCAAGCTGCTGCCTCCCTTCCTTGTTCCCATTACCGGTGACGGTTGTGGGCTCCGACCTAAGGCGTAGTCGGAGATGGTCTCCTTCCCTCTCTTTCTCTCTTTGTTATCCTCTCCTCCTTCTCTTTTCCCCTTTCCTTTTGTTTTGCTTCAGAGCTTCGATCTGGTTCCTTGGCTCACCGGAGCAGTTCATCCCGATGCTGTGGGTCACAACCTTCACCTTCTATTGAGGTCCCGACCTGGTGACGGAGTACGGAAGCTATTTCACCGTGCCTCATTCACTCCTTCAACGCCTAGGTCTGGTTCGTCGGTGTGAGTTCTCACTAGAGCTCTGAACGTCCAGGTTGTGGAGGTCACGAGTTGTCGTGATGGTTGGCTCAGCCAGCGTGTTGCGGTTGTGGAAGTGTCTGCCCGGCCGGCGGTTGCTTGTTGGTCGTCACCGGTGTCAGATCTTTCTCGTGTCCTCAATGTTGGTTTATGGGGTTTCGGGCCTCGGCTCCTTTGGTGTAGTAGCTCATTGGTGCGTGTGGAACAGAAGGTAGCAGGAGGGCGTCCACGTCGGACAAGTCGGTCCGGTGCTTTTCTCGGCGGTGCTTTTTCAAGCTGCAGCTCGTTATCTCTGTGGGGGAATTCAGATCTGACCTTTTTCAGGAAGATCCTGGACTTCTTAACCTTACCATCGCGAGGTGTGTTCACTTCCGGAGTGCTCGACCATCCCATCCTTCTTTGTCATCGAAGAAGTGGTTATAGTTCTTCCGTGGGAAGTGTTTTCGTCAAGGATTCACTGCGGATCTGGTCTGGGTGGAGGTTCTCAATAAGTGCGTTATTCAGTAATGGTCGTTTCTCGGCCGGTGTTCGTGATCCTCTTTGAGAGGGTGGGATACTTGTGGAGCGGCTAAGTGGAGTGTATGCACTTTGACGCTGAGTTGGTTATGATCCCCGTTTTTGGTATTGGCCATCGGGGTAACTGCTCTTTGGTGTCACTTACGGGGTCTGGTTTGTCACGCCCCAAATCCGGTATTGACCGGACCCGAGACGTAAACCGGGAATTATAGAGAAAATAATTTAAAATGCATAATTAAATCCAAGACTGTTGATAAATATAATAATAGTCAATGCTGAAAATCTGAGTCCTACGCTCAATCATATGCGATAGTTGAAAATAACAGTACGTCTCTAAGAACATAAAGTAAAGATAACTCCCGGACCCTCGCTAGCCTCATGCTACGCGATGTCCTCTAATCCAAATCATAGGTAACACCTGTAGAAAACATAGTAAGGGGTGAGCTTGACGCTCAGTAGGAAAATACCAAAACACTTGCCCAATTAAGTGGTATTAATACGTTCTGAACCAAAACCCTAACAATTCTCAGCAGAAAGGCAACAATGGGAAAAATGACCCCAAGATAACCAAACCTCTAGTTACTCCACTACAATCCGTCCCGGAAGGTTCCGCCCAAAACACTTTCACGACTGACTCACAGATAAACCAGAAACAACACCTTCAATTTCATGGAAAACCACACACAGGAAAACCATCAACAGGCAAACACAATCCAGTCATTCACAATAACACACAACTCGTAACCATCGCACGATCTCGGGAGCAACCCGCTCGGCCCGGCATAGTCGCACGCAACTTTTCCCTAACACACAGTCAGGAGAGGCGGTCGACCTCATCGCGGCACACAGCGTTTTACCGATTGACGGAAGACAGGGAAATCGCCTCTTCGCGGCATGGTCCCTCACGGAACACAACACAACGTTTTACCGAGTGCTAGTCAGAAGGTAAGGAAACCACATCTTCTCGGGACACAGCGTTTTACCGACTCTAGGTCGGAAGGTAGGTAACCACATTTCTCATGTAACCACAATACCACAATCACAATCACAATCACATTCTCAATTTACTCCCGTAACCGTCACGCACTTACCATCACTTACCGACACCACACTCAACGTGGTAACCCCACCGGCTCAACCGGTATCCATTCCCCAATGCCCACATTTCAACATATCATAAAAACGGGAAATAACCACTCAAGTCACTAATATGCATCACTAGTTCAACTCTACTCGTTTTCAGGTTTATTATTTATTAACCGATCAAACAACACAGAGTACACAATCAAACACAATCATCAACCAATCCTACAGGCGCGACATGGCCTGATTCTACCAGCACGGCATACCAACACCTACAGCACGACATGGCTCGTAGGTGGTTCGCAGTTTATAAGGCTACTCTAGTTAATCACATCCTATATGCATATCAGTTATTTATCCGATTATTAAGGTTTCCCTATATGCGTTCTAGTACGTCCGTAATAAAGTAAGGTTCCGAGGTATTTCCCTACCTCTCAGTCTCTATCTGGATCGCCTAGCTGCTGACGTCCGGACCTACCTCCGGTCTTCTCCACGATCGAGGTAAAAGCCTGGTTTTAACAAATAAGGACGGTAATCAGTCCCGGTCCAGTCCGTAACAGTCCTCTAAATTATCAAATAAGTCCTTTAATTTATCGGTTAAGTCCTTTAATTTATCTGATTTAAGTCCTTTAATTCAATTGATTTAAGTCCTTTAATTTAATTAATTTATTAAAACCACAGATCTATCTTGGGATGCGTTTCTCCATCCTCATGGGTATTGATCGTTGCAGACCTGGTTCGGTCGCGTTGGGTAGCTTGGTGTGGTGTTTGGTTTGTCACTTCTCTTTGCTCCTAGCCGGCCGTCACTTGCTTTAGATCTGGTCATGGAACACGTTTCTTCATTCTCCCAAGTGTTGGTCGTCGTGGATTTTGTCACGCCCCAAATCCGGTTTTGATCGGACTCGAGACGTGAACCAAAAAAATAATAAATTTAAAGGAAAGTAAAGCCAAAAGAGTCTCAAATAGTAGTTTAAAACTTTAAACAACGTCACGAGTCACAGCTCGGTAAAAACAACGGTAAAATACTTCAACAATTAACAGTACGTCTCTAGACAATCTAGCCTAGGACCCTCGCAAGCTCCCAAGCATAGAGCATCCAGCTAGTACACAACCCGCTTAGAACCTGAAAAACAACAAGGTAAGGGGTGAGCTTTCGCTCAGTAGGAAAAGTAGTTAAGGTTATAAGCAAGCACTCACCACCACGGGTGTCCACAACCCGACTCTATCATATCGTATCGGAACACACAACGTCGGCCTAGATATCTTCCCGGTAAACACACGGGGCACAATCTCAATACGTCGTACCGGAATCTCCATCGGCCTAGATATCTTCCCGGCACTCCTTCGGGGAACGAACAGACAACACATCTTTCCCGGCACTCCTTCGGGTAAAGCACTGATCACGTAACCGTCGGCCTAGATATCCAACATCGGACTACCCCCTCGATGTAGGTATCGTACCGGAACCACTACCCGGGGGACCGCGCATACGTGGGACCACACCATCGGCCTAGGTACTACCCTACACCGGCGTACCCCCTCGGTCGTAGGTACCATACCGGAAACAACTCCTCGGAACACACATCAAGATAATATCACACATCACAATGCCATTATTAAACACGGCTTACCAAGCCCAACAATCGTACCACAACACGTCACGTCGGTCTATCACTCACCCGACCACATCACACCCAAGGGTTCACATCATAACAAACACGACACACTCGCCCACACATAGCAACAACATGCTCAGCGGATGTACTAATTCTTGACTCTTAATCTTGTCGACACTAGGTCACACAGCACGCATCTCAAAATATAACAGGCAATTCAATCAGCACACAACCTACGGCTCGACATGGCCGATCTACCAGCACGACAATTTCCCAAGTATTGAAAGCGGTTACACTAGTGAATCACATCCTACATGTTACTAAGACTCGTCCGATTATTATCTGATATAAACGACCGTTCCAGTTTTATTATTTCCTAGCATGCATACTAGTAACTTTCCGCACTTAAACCGGTATCCGCTACATTCCCTACCTCAACAGAAGAAAAACAGCTACGTCTCCTAGCTGCTGACGCCCTGGCTCGCTACCTCCGGTCTTCTCTTCGGTCGAAGTCGGACTCTAACTTTACACAGAAAGCCACAATTAAAACGGGTTCCAAAGTTAAATTAAAAGTTACGACGGGTTCGATTTAAGTTCAACCGTTGTCTTTTAAACTCGAGCGGGCTAAAAGCGGAATTATACGACGAATCGGGTTCGAATACTCGAGTACCGAGCACGGAATCCGGTGCACGCTTTCTGAGACACAGTTCCTAATGAACGGATCCCGAGGCACGAATCTCGAGGCACGATTTTCGATGCACGATTCTCAAGGTATGGGTTTCGAGGCACGAATCCCGAGGCGTCCGATTCAGCATTCCACTTTTATACCCGTTCTAAGTCCGATTGAACCGTTCAGTTTAAACGTTACACGATCAACAGATTTGTTCAAGGTTCCAAAAATTGATATCGATCCTAGTCCAGTTAAAAACCCTCTTAACTCAGATCTGATTTTGTTTTCCTTTTTGATTTAAATCTTTTTTTTAATTTAAAAACTGATTTTCGTTTTAACAACTTTTCCCTTAATCTCAGTTAATTTCTTTAATTTCTGAAACAAACTCATCCAAATCGAAGTGATTTCTGTTTCCAGATCCAAGACGTTCGAGACAAGAAGAAAGAGGGAAGAAGAGAGAAAACTCGGTTTGAACTCCGACCGACGACCGACGGCGCCGTTTCCGGCCGAGGCTCCACTGTTCGTGAACTCACCGTAGGGGAAAAGGGACGGCAACGGGGATGGGTCGAGGTTGCAGCTTGGCGGAGCACGGCGACCTCTTTTCTCGCCTTAGATTTGGACGAGCTCGGCGTCCCGTCCCGGATCTGATGAGCTCGTCGGCGAAGGCGGAAACTCGGGCCACGCTCCGTGAAGAGAACGCGACGGAGAAGAAAAGAAGGGAAGAAGACGGGTGAGAGCGAGGGGAAGCTCGGGACGAGAGGAGAGGGAGAGAGAGGCGAGGATGCAGCGACGTTCGAGAGCTCAACGGAGAGGAGGTCGGCGAGGACTGAGTTGGACGGAGAGGAGAGGGGTAGAGAGAGTAGGGAGGTGAGGGAGAGAGAAGGTGAGGCGGCCGAGCGAGGGAGAGGGAGCAAAATGGGTTAAAACCCTGAAGACGCGACTGGGCTTGGGCCCAGAACCAAGCCGGGCTAAGCGGGCTTCTGACGGGACTTTGGGCCGCACGACCCAAGCGAGGGGAAGAGGGTCTAGGTCGGGGCGGGCCTGCTCGGGCCGGTTCTGCTGGTCGAAGTTTCTTTTCCCTATTTTTTTCAAAAACTCTCAAACTTCGATCCGTTTTCCCACCACGGCGTTACCGAAAACCGACCCGTTTTCAACCTCGAAGTTCCAATCGAACGGAAAATAAAATTTAAGCCTTTTTAACTGGAGCGGTTTTTACAAATTTGGTCCTTTGTCGTGTTGATGGGTGTCGTGCTGCTCTTGTGGAGATGAGGCTTTCGTGTGGCGTTGCGCTTCTACGTTGGCTTTGGTGTCAGATTGGTTCGATTTTTGATTAGCTTGTGCTCGGTATAACTACAGGTCTTCCCCTTCGGGTCCTCGCTTGGTGTTAGTCGGTGAGGGGTTACCGGTTTCGGTTTCGAAACGTTCAACTCGAGTTCTAATATCGGATTTCCGGATCATGATGACTTGTTGCTGCCTATTTGGAGCCCTGAGCTCGTTCTCGGTAGAAATATTGGTCCTCCCCTTTTTGTCCTTTTCTCGGTGTTGTCCAAAATTGGCTTACGGAAGACTGAGTTCGAGCTTCAATGTCTGCGGATGTACTCTTTCAAACTAAGTCCGTCTCTCGGGTCATTGGAGGTGTCTAGTTTCAGCTTTGGTTGTGGGACACGCTTTTTCATCCTACCCGGTGTGGATTGTTGCGGAGCTGCTCTACCTGCTTTTGGTGGTCCGTGTGGTTCCTCCTGTGCTTAAAGGTTGGAAAATCAGAGATTTAGACCTTTTTTTGTGCGCTTTATGGTAGCAAAATCCAGGTGTTATACTTTCTCCTTTTACTTGTTTTGCGCTTCATGTTTGTAATATCTGGTTATTTAGACCTTCTTTGTATAGTTTTCTCCCATATTGGGTGCCGAGGTTCTTTGTATAGGAATGCTCATTAATGTTTCAGGTTTATCCCTTTGTTGGGACCGTCATGAGATTGAGCTATCAAGCTAACGCTCAATTTATTCATAGGTCTGTAGCTAAACCATCATCATCCCGTAGTCACTTTCATTCTCATTCTTTATTTCAAAAAATAGGTTATTTATAATATGGTTTTGCCGATAAAAAAAATCTCTTACATTAAACAACAAATACTCTAATGCCATATCAAACAGTGGAGGAGAAATCAATTGAGAACCACTCTTAACATAGGAACCGTGAGAACCAATCCTAGCCATTATCACATATGATCCAATACTCATCAAAATGTCACATCATCACCCAAATCCAACCCACATACACGCCTATTTCATCCATTCTCACACAAGCAAGGGCATAATTGTAATAGCATGGTGCCATATGGACAAGTGTCCATTTTTTCTTCACCAATTCACTAATTTAATATTTTCCGTTTCGTTTGAACTCCGATTAACTTCAAACTTGCGCCAATATTTTTCTTTTTTCAAGAGCTTTAAATCAAGATCAGTCATGAATATATTTTGAAGCACGAAAATAAAAATTTATATCAAGGTGATAAAAATAATGGTGAGCGTTGATAAATCTTCACTAATAAATGTTTTATATCGGAGTACCAAACTAGTGCTAAATGTTGATAAAAAAAACATGTAATGACCTGATAAGAAACAAATAATGAGGTGATAAAAACTATTTTCAATTTTGATAATAAGTGTGATACACTAGAGTTTAACGTTGATAAAAAAAACTTGTGATGGGGTGATAAAAACACGTAATTCAATGATAAATCTAGTGTTTAGTGTTGATAAAACTGGTGTTCATATAAAACCCGTGATGAGATGATAAAAATCATGATCAGTTTTGGAGAATGAGGTGATAAAACCATTGTAAAATGTTGATAAAAACAGGGTAAAGTGTTGATAAACCTAGAGCAAAGTGTTGATAAAAATTACCCATATATAATTTCTTTAAAAACCAACCCCGAAATAAATAAAAAATTCGTGCTTCAAAAAACATGTGATGTGGGTGATAAAACACAAGTAATTTGAATGATAAACCTAGTGTTAAGTGTTGATAAAACTAGTGTTCATAAAAAGCACGCGATGAGGTGATAAAATCATGATCAGTTTTGGAAAATGAGGTGATAAAATCAGTGTAAAGTGTTGATAAAACCAATGTAAAAGTGTTGATAAATCCAGAGCAACGTGTTGATAAAAATTACCCAGATTTTTTTTAAAAAAAAATCAACCCCGAAATAATTTTTTTTCTTGCTTCAAAATATATTCATGACTGATCTTGATTGAAAGCCTTTAAAAAAACAAAACTAATGGCGCAAGTTTGAAGTCAATCGGAGTTCAAACGAAGCGGGAAAAATTAAATTAGTGAAGTGGTTAAAAAAAGTAATATGATAGTTTTACTAAAAAACCCTTACCACTTACTAAAAAATGTTGTTTTTTTGCAGTCAACAAGTCATCTACTCAATTGCATCTCATCCATCCATTCTTAAAATGGATGAATTAAATTGGTTCTCGCGGTTCCTACGTTAAAACATGGTTCTCACCAGATTTCTCCTCTCAAACAGTGATGCCAATTTATTGCCACAACAGTGAGGTTTACCTAATACGATTAATTAAAATTATTGTTGAGGTTTGCTTCAACAGTGAGTTAGATGCAATCACGAAGACAAGAAAACAAGTAAATATGATAAAATATGTCTACATGTTGGTCAGTCCCCGATTATAAGAAGAAATTTGTTGTGGACAAAGTCATACAATCTCATAACTACCTCTATAATAGATGAGTTTAAGAGTAGTCATACGATCTCACGACTACATCTATAATATATGAGCTTAAGAGAAGTTGTATGGACTATGGAGGGTTGTTATCTTTATAATAGGTGAGAACAAGAATAATTGTTTTAGTGTTGTAATCAGAGTAAATAGTATTTTCTCTCTTTAATTTTTTTTTTGTGCCACGCTTTTGGTCGATGTTGGATCCTGAGGAGACGGACTGCATCGGCATGGTTAGAGGAAACTCCTATCGGCACGCCGTTACACGGGCTGCGACGGCACCTAAACAACGGTTCCAAACCGACCATTAAAGGTACTCAGAAGTTACGAAGATTGGGACGAAAGCAAATAGAATTTCTTTTGAATGATCGGCTATTAAATAAAAAAAAGTAGGTACTAATTTTCTATTTTTTTGTACAAAAAGAAATAAACTTTCATCTTAAGATACATTTAATAAAGGGATAATTCCATTTTAGTACCCTAAAACTTTCGGATTTTGTTTTTAGTACCCTAAATGTTTTTGTGCTACTTCAGTATTCTAAATCTTTGTTTATTCCAGTTTAGTACCCACCGTTAATTTTCCATCCATTTTTTTAACAGAATTTTGTCATGTGCAATGCACATGACCCCAATTTTTTTAAATTCCAAAATTACCCCTTTAACTTTCTAATCTATATAATAATTAAAACTTAAAATTTGTATAAAAAACCTAAACTAATCTACATCAATCTACTTACACCTGTACATGACTTATACTAATCTACATCCAACTCTCACGAATCTCTGTCTCACACTCTCACCAAACCTCATCTATCAACAAGAACACGAGTCATCTTCTCCGATCTCTGACCACGCCGCTTTCATCTTCTCTGATCTCCGATTCGGAGGCGAGGAGCTCGAGCTCACGGCGGCAGAGCTCGTCTCTCTGAGGCTCTCTGAGCTTCATAGCCTCCAACGGTTCATCCCGTCTCAGTTCATCTTATCCATTAAGGGTTCGAGTTCATCAGATCTGTCGGAGCGTTTTCTCAAGCCTAAGCAACATCTGTGGAAGTTTCAACCACAAGACGAACTGGGAATGGCGAGCTAGGGGCAGCGACTTCGACAAGATCTGAGATCCGATTTAGGGGTTTGAGTTCGTTTGATGGCTTGAGGTAGATCTGGTTCTGGCCTTGTGACCTAGCTTCTTCTCTCGCTCTCCACATCCAAGTCTCTCAAGTTCTAATCCTACCGCCGTCGGAACTCCGGATTGAAATGGGAAGCTGAAAAACATCTAATTCTTCTTCTTCGTAGATATTGTGTTCAATTTTTTTGTGAAATAAATTGAAATTGTGTTATGAAACTGAGTTTCGATTTAGGAGTTTGGGTGCATCTGTTCGTGTTCATGTGTTGAATGAGTTCGTGTGGTTTCTGAAACTAAATCGAATTCGTGTGTCATTTGTTTCTGAAATCAGTTATTCGTGTTGTTTGATTACTAAACTGATAATTGGGGTGTTAATAATAAATGGTATTTTGGACAATGGTAATTTTTTGAAAATTTGATGTAACACGAGGGGTATTTTGGACATTTTATGTTCATTGGATGGAAAGTTAACAACATTGGATGGAAAATCGGACGTTGCGTACTAAACTGGAATAAACAAATATTTAGGGTACTGAAGTGGCACAAAAAACATTTAGGGTACTAAAAATGAAATCCTGAAAGTCTTAGTGTACTACAATGGAATTATCCTTTTAATAAATTATTGTTTCTTTCTCTAGGATTTGTAGCAGATTTGAAAATGACGTCTCCCTCAACAACAACTCACCAACAGCGACGACAGCTCATGGTCGTACGTCTCCTCCGGATAGGCCGACGATGGTTTTCTTGATCAGGACAACAACCTTGTCCTCCTCGTCTCCGTTGCGGAGGGCAATGCATCAGGGTTTCGCCACGTTGGGCGATACAGTTCTCTTGTAGGGTCTCGCCATGGTTTATAGTTGCATCGCACGACGACGACTGATCCTCGGTCTAGGGCGGTTCGTGTGGGTCGAACGATAATGGCGCTACAAGTTCTCCCATTGGATCTCGGAACCACGGCCATGTGGACTCGTGGCTAAGGGAGGAGACCATGTATGGGTTTCTCGAAGACTTGGGAAAGATTCCGAGGACATCAGGAAGCAGTCACACGGGTGGCCAGAAACACGACTACGAGGTTCCTCCGCTGAGGAAAGTCATTGGCTCGGGCATGCAAGGAATCCGAGCGAGTTTGGTAGGGGTGTTTAAGATATCGTTTGGGGCTTCGTCGAGTACCTAGCGGATGAGGCAAGCTTCTCTTATTTGCAAGGCCCAGATGGGATCCAGGCATGGCTTGTCGGCGGGGAACCATGGTAATCATCATGAGATGTCGTCCTCGAGTGGTACTTTTTCTCGGGAGAGCGAGTCTGGAAAATCGAGGATACGGTCCTCGGGTATGGTCGTATGGAGGATTTGGGCAGTCGGATTGGTAGCCTTGCTATCCGAGAGGTCGTGGTACCACTTGCGCCGATCTACGAGAAAGGGTTGAACTTTGCCTACGTGGTTGTAACAAGGATATTGGCTAATCGGACGCTCTTCTTGCAGTTTCTTGTTGATTGTTTGGCCAAGCTATGGAGGAAGCCAGATTCATGGCCCACCCACTAGAAGATGAAGTCATGGGGGTTCTTATTCCTCCCGGATAAGGAAAGAGCCAGGGTGTTAGCAGGGGAGCATTGAGCTTTATGCTGCTCATATAATTCCGGGTATGAGTTAGGGGGCCGTCTCGCACCCAGTGCACAAGGGAGTCATTTCATCCCCCGAGTTTAACCTCCCCACCTCGGTCACATGGATCGCAAGGGAAAGGTAGTAGAGGGGGCCGTTGGCCTGTCATCTCAAGGTAGGATATATTCCGTTAGAAGAGAGAGCAACTCTCCATTTTCTTCATCACACAAGATGACATCTCCCGTTACCGGTCCTTACCCAGTTATGATAGGTGGAGGTGGCAGGAAAAAGAGGGGTCCTATGCAGCTTTCATTCTCATCTTGAGGCCCGTCCTAGACCTTTTCGGACAGAAGGGTTAAGGAGCGGCCCCTAAGGTTTCCAAGAGCGACTACGGGGCCTCTTTCAGGTTAGGAAAAACGACCAGTTGACAACTTTCTGAGAGGAGAGTTTGAGGGATCGTGAGACTCTGATGGAGAATCCAGGACATCGGCGGGGGTGGAAAGCACCCTCGCCTTTCCCAATGAGAGACAACAGAACCGGTGAGAAATTTGCAGGTATCTCCACCTCACTGGTTGTAGGGTGGCAGAGATTCCACCAAGCACCAACACGGTACCCCCTACCTTCTCGAGATGGCTCTTCGCGTTTTTTTGAGCCCTCATCTATCATCTGAGGGAGGACAACGCCAACTGCAACCCCGAGGGAGTACTCAGTCCGCACTGGCGCCAATTCTATATCGTCAATGGGCACGCTCAGTCTTAACTCTCTGTCATCAGCAGTTGTACCGATGGTCTCGACCACTATCGCATCATCATCCTGACGACAACTATTGGTTCGATAAATGAGTATCTTTTTCATTTTCCAGTCAGTCTTGTAATGTTTGGATTTTTTTTACATGTTTTACTGCTTGTGTTTTAATTGGATTCTATTTTTTCTCGTTAATTTTTTCGTGGCCGAGACATTTGAGCATCTTTTATTTATTATATGTAATCTATATCCGGTAAGGGGTATACTCGATTCTAGTTTCCGCCAGTCTGGATTCACTGTATCGGTGTCGCCGGACGCTACCGCAGTCTCACCTTTCAGGCGCCTTCAGGAAATAGTCGGAACATTGAGCTCTTTATTAGCCTATCTGAGTATCTCTTTCGTGAGAACTCGTATCATTTCAGTTTGTTGTATCCAATTGTTTTCAGTGTTTTAGTGTTTTCCTGCTCCGTAAACACTCGTTATTATTAATATAGCCAATCGTTCATCTCAAAAAAAAAATATAAGCTCAAAGTTCAAAAAAAAAAATCTTCTCTCCGTCAATGATGTCATGTTATGTGCGTTCAAATATATAATTTTCTTAAAATAAAGACTAGTGGAGTTATTAATTCGTGATTTTAAGTCAGGCTGTGTTTAAAATTATGCACTTGTTTAAGACATGATTAAACAATTGTTTCTCGATGGGTTGAGATTTCACATCGTCATATTTTTACAATGGATTTTTTTTTTTTTAACAATGATGTGTATATATTATTAATAAAGGGAAGTCAGTACATAATACAGGGCATCATAGTTCCTTGTTTAACAAACCCTATAGTAATCGATAGAAAATATCGGGTTTTAAGAAAAAGTATATAGAAAGTATATATTAAAGTCAAGTTGGAGAGAATCATTCAAGATGGTATTTAAACGTAACTTGATATGATAGGGAGAATTCTTTTCACTATGAAGAATATGATCGAACTTGAATTCAACAGTAAATATTTGAGGATAAATGTGATTTAGGGATCCCTCCCGATAAAAATGTCTGAAACCCTACTCATTCATTGATCTTGACAAGGCTGCATAGCAGATCTCGCCTGAGTCGTCTGGTTTTTTCCGACTATATTGTAGGTCGTGTACCAGCTCGAGACGTGGGAGGCTAACACGGAGAACACAAGCACCACCACAATAGAGAGCCGATGATTGTCGCTGATACATCATCCCGCCGATTCAACAACGTAGGAGTGTGGATGCGCATAAGAGATCAATACCAAGATTGGAGATAAAAAGAGACTCACGAACAATCTCTTGGTGGTTGGATGCTTGCGCGGTGTTTGCTTGGTTATTTTCCCATGAAGGGGTTCCCACTTTCTCTTTTCTTGTTGACAAATGAGTTTCGATTCCGATTGGGCGTTGGATGTGCTTGTTTGTGGTTCTGGGGGAGAAGATTCTGGTCACCTCTTTTTTTCTTGTCCTTGGTCGTGGAGATTATGGACGCTGGTTCTGGGTTGGTGGGAAGTTGTGGGCGCTTTACCTTTGGTTCCGTCCATGTTTCTTGAAGCTTGGGCTTCTCTGTCTGGCCGGAGGAGGCTCCAGTCCCATTGGATGGTTATTGGGTTTTTTTTGTCTCTAACATATCTGGCTCGAGCGCAATAGGCGTGTCTTCTCAAGATCCGCTCCTATAGAGCCGAGTGGTTTGCTGGCTCGGGTGCAGCATGGTCCCTTCTCCAGCATGAGGGCGTCTGGCCGCCACTTTAGCATCCTCGAGTGGCTCAGGTCTCCGGTGGCTTCGTTGAGTAGTCTCTCACGAGGTCCTCTTTTTTGTGTGAGGTTGTAGGCTCCTAACCTCCCCGGTCTTTGGTGATGCCTTCTTCAGCCATGTGTGTGCTAGTCTCTCTGAGGTCGTCCTTCTCTTCAGTTGGGCTTGGTGGATTCCCGTTAGGGGTCACAATTTGGGGTTGATCCACTCGTTTTCGACGGGTGGGGGCATGGATTACTTAGCCTTCCTGAGGCCAGAGGATCCACCCGTGCGGTCCCCTGAGTTTCCTTTTTCCTAGTCCAGTTGTCGAGGTTTTGGTCGATCCCTCTTGGCTCGTTAGTCTGGTTGGTCGGTTTCGACGAAGACCGGTGCAATCCTTTGTTTTCTTTCCCCGCTTTTCGCTTTTGTTCTTGGATCTCTTGTTAGGCTTTAGTTTGATGTTTTGTGCCTCCTATTCCAAGACAAGTATTTCCGTTTTTTGATGCATTTATTTTTCACTGATAAAAGAAAATAATAAAGTCTTGTAGCTAGATTAATCCATTGGTTTTATAGGTCAAGGCCGGCTTTACTACTTATTTATCATGACTGATTGACAATAGCTGCTTGGGTTGTCATTACTATTGGCAACGTTACTGAATGACAAACCGATCTCGAGTTTGATTGTTTTGATTAGATTTGCGTTTTGTGTTTTATTTGTTCAGCTTTGAGTAGATTTTATGTGTTTGAATGCTCTTATAGTTAATTGTAGGGATAACTTTGTTTCCTAACATTTACAAACGTTTCATCATTAGACCCTAACCCAGGCCAATGTTTGGTCTCAATTCCTAACATAATATGTTTGGAATTTCTCAGAAACTATAAAAAGCCGTCTAAACTCACGATTCCGTCAACTCATCCAAGCTTTGTCGTTGTTGGCGTACATTACCCATAGTGCCTTCCTCGACGTTGAACTTATCCTCGTTCTCAAGCAACCGAACCTAATGCTCGACGAGTTGACGGAATCGTGAGTTTGGACGGCTTTTTATAGTTTTTTGAGAAATTCCAAACCTATTATGTTAGGAATTGAGACCAAACGTTGGCCTGGGTTATGATCTGATAATGAAACGTTTGTAAAGGATAGGAAACAGAGTTTTCCCTTAATTGTATATGTTATCACGATACTTACTATATATGTACTTCTCTCATCCTGTAGTTCTCTGTTTGATGGTATTGCGTGGAAGGCAACGGTTGCCATCATATACAAGAACGTATATACCAACCAACTCAAATAATTGATTATTTAGTTCAAATTCAAGATCTTACACACATAAACTTGAGTCTTAATAGTTAGGTGTTGCTTGAGGTCCAAATAATTGGTTACACCAACATATAAGAAAAGTTCAACAACAATATATTATATTTAATCCTTCTAAAAAACATATATTTAAAAAACATAGTGATTTGAACATCTGTTAAACATTTTATTTTTATTTTTAGGGAGAAATGGTCATACTTTAATTAAAAAATCACTAATATAAAACCATTATTATGCCTCATTTTTCCGGCAATACTATCAACTTATTGAGGCTGATTTGGTCATTGTTTAATATCTTATCAAAGTCAATAAATACTTATAAATGCGTGGCAGGTTTGTCATTCTCATTGCTAGTTGTTTTACATATATATTTTCTACAACCATTAATTATCAAACATCACTTATTTAAATGATTAATTGCTTCTTATTTATATCATATAATCTCACCTTCGAAACTACAATTTTCTGGGCTTCACGATGTGATTAAAGTGTCAGCTGCTGATCTCCATTCCCTACCTCTCAAGACTTCTCTATCCCCAAAATATATTTACAAAAGGTGCACAAATTTGTTCATATATATATAGTTGGTGTTAACTTACTCATTATTTCAGACATGTATATGTTTTAAATATGTGATTATTACAGTTGCAATTACCTTAACTGCATCAAAGTATAACTTGGTTGATTTTTTTCTTCATTCTTCAGACTAAGATATGTTGAAATCGACTACACGAATCCGCAATGAAACAAGAGATGCTGTCGTGTTAGAGTGCGTAGCAAATAACATACGCATGACATGGTTGACAAGAACAATTAAGCCGTACGGACACATAGATGTGTCGTCCAAGGAAGGGTTTTTACGGACATGGGATTGGGGAGCCACAACTAGCTTCACGTACAAGGTCCATCGGAAGGGAGATAATTCCACCGGAGACTTGTTGATTATGCCCGTTACCGTATATGATTGTGATGAAATATCCATAATACCTAACAATGAAAACGAAAAGGGTTCGGAGAAAATGGAACTCAAATACAAGCTCGCTCATGGAAGTGATTTCGACAGGCTAGGGTTTGTTAATTTTCTTTCGTTATGTTGTGTTTGATTTTGAGGTTAGATTGGGAATTGGGTATATGAAAATATGTCCACCTTTTTCTTTTTTTTGCAGGATCGTGCGACGTATGAGGGACTTGTTTCATACCAAACAAGGTACAGATGAACCTATTTCTCACCAATTTTATGACACGAAATCATTTATAAGGGTAAATACTAATATGTATTAAATAAATAAATACACGAGAAAAATCTACAACACATGGATTGTTCTAACAATATGATAGGGATATGATGAGCTGATTGAATATTTTGAGATTCAAAACAGAGTTGGCATATATCATTGTGATTAAATGATTATA
This sequence comes from Erodium maritimum, assembly GCA_963921825.1. Lineage (NCBI taxonomy): Eukaryota > Viridiplantae > Streptophyta > Magnoliopsida > Geraniales > Geraniaceae > Erodium > Erodium maritimum. The sequence goes on along the minus strand of OY997588.1, from coordinate 144,291,701 downwards.
TGTCATCACAATCATATTCTATATATAATAATTTAAATATGTTCTAATGGATCTTGACAATAATAGTGATTCCTCGTACTATGCTTGACCGGAGCAAAAGAAAGTCCTAACGACAATGATCAAGACGAGACTAATTCATAGCAAACAAACAGATGATCATTGGTCTAGCTACTTCTCACTCATTTGTTTCTTGGATATTATTTTGAATGGAACATTAAAGATTTCACCCCAACATGAATATTATGTCTTATTAAAACTAAATTATCTAATGAAATTTTCATTCTACTTAAATAATTTAACATGTTTTTATCATTATAAATTTATAGAAATAACTAGACAAAAAGAGCATATATAGCATATCATGCATCTTCTCACTTTAATTTAGATAATATTTAGGAATAAGTCTTTAGAGGTATTCAATTTCATCCTTGAAAATTAAATTTAAAAAATACAAGTAAAAAATAAAAAAATTACATCCTTCAAATTTCATGCTCTTTGTAGTACGAAAAAACGAAAACAAAAATTAAGATATGAAGATTTGAATGTTTAAAAGTAAAATCTTAGTTATAAAATACAGCGAAAATACAATTCCTATATATATATTTTTTATTATTATAAAGAAGAGGACTACAAAATATAAAAATTGAGTATATATATAGATTTTTTTTTGTAATTATCAGTAACATTTAATCCTCTTTGTTATCTCAAATATCTTTTTATGTATAATATACATTAAAGTTTCTGTCCTTGTTTCTCTAATTTCTCCCTTGTTTCCACAATATATAGATGAGGATAAGAAGAAGACTACAGAACTTCCAATCATCCAAACTCATCCTAAGAGACTTCCCAGAAAGGATGGAACTAACAACAATGCAACATGTGAATGTCGTGTTTACGCACGTGATGCAAATCTGTAGTAGGTTTCTGTCGTGGATGATTCACATGTTCCTGGTTTTCTATACCCGTGAAACACGGGGCCGTGTTCAAGCGTATAAGTTAGGTAACATTGTGGACATGTAATAAGATTCGGTATGTAGTGTATGCTTCTTTTCGTTTACCTCCTTCTTTGGGTACTGTTGTAAAATTAATGAAACAAATATGAGGATGAAACCGAAAGGGCTCTCCAACTACAAATTCTTTATCAATGAAAAATCAATATTACATTGTCACGAAACAAGGATCAAGAGAGGCTTAGCTTAGCTTCTCCATTTCTAAAGCACATGCATGCACTTAAACACACTAAGTCAGTATGCTTCACTGATTCTTTCGGGCACAAGAAATGGAGCGTGAAGCATATTTTATAAGCAAAATGCCTGCACCCATGAACCAAGTGTAAAATACATCGCATGTATCTTGGTAGGATCCGTACTGTTGTTTTTTTAGGACACTCTCCCTTCGGTTGTATCACTTACAAATGATTATATTTTATTTTTCAAAAGAAACTCGTAAATAGTGGCTTTGTTTTTTAAGTTGTTGCGTTTAAAATATTATCAAAAAAATTAGGGGGACAAAAGCTGAACAAAGAAAAAGAATACAACGCCCAATTCTTGATCCTATTGATGATTGACAAAAAAAGATACCGTTGGAAAAATAATTTCTTCTATTCAATCAATTCCGATAAGTAGACGTGCATTTGAGTTGTTTCATTAACAATTTCTTTCAACAAATCCGTATAGGACAAACTTGAATAAAGGAGAAAAAGTACAACGCATAAATTTTGCTATCTTAATGCTTTGGCACAGGAAAAATATAATTGAATAGAGTGTTTCTTCCATTCAATCACTTTTGATGTGTTGGACCGGCATAAAACTATTTCATTAACATGACTATACAACTGAAACTTTTTCTTTCGTCTCCTTCCCCCCTTTTTTGAAACCCTAGCCGCCTCAGCTATTTTCCCTTCCCCGTCGACGGCGCCCGGTCTTGGACGTCGCCGGTTGGGTCATTCTCGTCTCCCTTTCTTCCTCCCCTTTCCCCTCTCTCTTCTATGCTCGTCGGAAGTTCGTTTGGCTGCAAGTCCGGGTTTGTGGTTGGCGTCATCTGCGGCTCCGGTTAGGTTCGCGGTTTTGGTCTGGTTCTCCGACCACGGGATCGTGCTCTTTTCCCCTGGTGCACTGGGTGAGGAGTCGTTGTGATTCGTGGCCATCGGAAGTCGCCAGATCTACCGGAATCTGTTGACGAGTGGCCTGCTCGGCCTCGGGATGGTGGCTTCTGACCTACACGCCGGAGGTACTTGAGTTGTGTGGGTTGCAGCTGCACGGGGTCGTTGGAGTTCAGGGTCGCCGGAGTTCTGCAAGTCTGTCCTCGGATGCGTTTGTTCCAGTAGGTTACGAGCCGGAGCGTCTTTAGGAATGGCCTTTTTGGGCCGGGTTTTTGCGGTTCGGGCTGGCCCGGGTAGGTCGGTTGTGGGTCGGCTGAAGCCAAGTTGGTTGGATCCGGGTCGGTTTGACCAAGGTGGGCTGAATTCGGGTCCCCTTGAACCGGGTCGGTTTGACCCGTGTGGGCTGGATTCGGGTCGACCTGAACTGGGTCGACTGGATCTGGGTCGGCGGTTTTGGGCAGTTCGGGTGGTTTTCTCCTACTTCCTCGCCAGTGCTTTGCGGTTCGTCGGACTAGCTCTCCTGTTTCTCGGGCCCTTAGTTTGGGAGACACCATCCTCGCTCGCCGGTTTGATTAACGGTCAGTTTTGGATTTGGTCTCTTTTTGAGTTTGGTGTTTTGCTCGGGCTCGGTATTATTACAGGCTTTCTCCTTCGGGTCCTCGTTTGGTGTGGGCGGACGAGGGGTTATCGACTTCGATTTCGGAACGCTTAGCTCGAGCTCCAGTCTCGGTTCCCTAGTTCGTGGAGTGCTAGTTTTTGGCTGGTGGTGTGGTGGTGGAAGCAAGGTTGTTGTGCTTTTTCGGATCCTGTCCTGATGATTCTTAGGCGGCTTGCTTCAGATTTTCAGTGGGAAGCGTTTAATGATCTTTTGGATCTTTGATTCGTTGAGAATCTTGTCTCGTTCCTCATCGTCGCGGATGGTCGGAAGCTCGGTGGTGGTGTTCTGCTTCCCTGCAGGCTTTAGTGTCAATTCTTTATGGGTATAGTCTGGATCATGCTCGGTATAACTACAGGTTTTCCCCTTCGGGTCCTCGCTTGGTGTTGGCCGGCGAGGGATTACCGGTCTCGGTATCGGAACGCTCAGCTCGAGTCTAGCTCTGATTCCCGAAAGTATTGATTTCCTACTGCTTGCTTGTTGGAGCCTTTGGTTGTATGCTCGGTCGTGGCGTTGCGTTTCGTGATTGGCTTTGGTTTCAGATATGTGCAGGTTGGTTCATGTTCGGTATAACTACATGCCTTCCCCTTTGGGTCCTCGCTTGGAGTTGGCTGGCGAGGGGTTACCGTCAAGCGGTTTCGGAATGCTCGGCTCGAATCCAACTCTGGATCCTCGGTAGAGATGTCTTGCCGCTGCCTTTTCAGAAGTTTGTGCTCGTTCTCGGTAGAAATATCGGTCCTCGCTCTTTGGGTCTTTTCTCGGTGTAGGCCGGAATTGGTTATGGAGGACTGAGTTTGAGCTCCTTCGTCCGCAATTGAGCTGAACTTTAGATGTTGTCGATGCCCGGATTTTCCTCGGTCCTGCTGCATCTTGGATCGTCGTGTTCTTAGCTCTTCATGGTTGGAATATCTAGGTACTAAGACCTTTTCTTTTATCATTCTGAGATTCATGGTTGGAAAATTAGGGTTTTAGACCTATCTTACCGGTTTTTCATGTTCTTCAAGTTTGTAAAATCTGGTTCTTAGACCCTTTTTTTTTTCTTGTTTGCACCCATGTTGGGTTGCTTTCTGTAGTTGTTGGATTGCCTTCTTGTTTAGGTCGTTGTTGTTGCGTTCCCTTAAAAGACGACTTTGAGCGTCTTGGGGTTCCTTTTTGTAGGTTTGTAGCTAAACCTTGTTTTCCTCTTTCTCCTCAAAAGAGGGTTTTAAAACTTTCAATATGCTTTGCCGATAAAAAAAACTATTTCATTAACAATGCTTTTAGAAAAATCAATAGAACATTAACCTGAATAAGGAAAAAAGAGTGTGATGCACGAATAACCTGCTCACCGCTCTTGATAAATGATTGAGTAATTTTGTTTCCTTGTAGAGTCTTCTCATACCATTTTTTACATTGGGTGTCTTAAAAGCTGATGTTACCAAAATTTCAGTTAACAAAATTACATGTTTATCACTAGATAATTTTGATTGATGTTTTTTTTATAAGCGCTAAAAATTTTATTCGATGGTCATTCTCCAAGAAGGAGAAGCCAAAAAAACACGCAATCACGATTACAAAAATCTCCATAAGAGAAAACAGGGAACAATCCCTTAACAAAAAACGACCAGAATCATCCAGTCAGAAACAGCTTCCTCTAATCTTCCTCATACCATTCCCTATCTGAGGACGGAACGTTGGACGCCTTCTGATTGAGGGCTCGGGTCTTAGACTTGTAATATGAGGACGAGGTACCAAACCGGACTTAGGTCGTCCCTTACGGGCCTTATCCGCAATGACTTCCTCCACCCACCCATCGATCGATTGCAGTACTTTTTGGGACACGTTCTCAATGGGTGGAAGCTTCACGCCAAACACCTTATAATCCAAAAGATATGGAGGAGCCCGTGTCAAGCGTTTCGGGGACTTAAGGAGGACATCCTTCCATGGACTGGATTGATCCCCGGACGAAATGCCCTTCTCTGTATCCATACTACCTGAGACGGGTTCTGATCCTAAAGGAGAATTATGGACTTGGGTTACTTGACCCACAAGTGACCCAACACCCTCTTGACTTTTCCTCTGAGCCATATCCACCTTCAGACCCTTGGATGAAACAGGAACCAAACATTGGCCCTGCACAGAACCCACAAGGGAATTGATACCAACCAAATTAGCATCAACGCCATCTTCACCCACAACCAGTTGTGCTGATACAGCAGCTGCGTCAGGCTCAAAAATAGGCCCGTTTTGCTTCACAGCCGGTCCATCACTTACAACCAAAACCTGTTCGGTAGATCCAGCATCTGCGATGGGAGAAGGCAACACCTGAATTACAGGAACCTGTTCGTCATATACGGGTTGACTCACGCGGTTGGAGGGTTGAATCGTTGGATTCAAATTCAAAACTGAGATTTCGCAATCTGGTTTCGAAAAGGAAATCGAAAAACTGCCCGTGAAATTCTCCAATGAGATACGAGGGGGTTCTGAACAGCCCATCGCCGGCTTCCGGCGATAAACTCCTGCTCTCGATCTCTCTGTTGGGACAGACAATGATGAAGCCAATGGATTGGTGTTCGTATTCTTCTCCGGCCTAGCAATAGCGACCAGTAGGATATGTCCGTTCAGCTTAAACCCGTTCATAGACTGAACTGCTTGTTGAGCTTCCGCCGGCGATGAATATCCAATAAATCCGAAATAACGACCTCTAAGATTCGGACGTTTCATCACCTGAACTAAGACGATTGATCCGAAAGGGCTGAAAACGTTTTTTACCCATGTGTCAGAGGATTCATATGGAAGATTTGAGATGAACACCTTCGCCCCAATTACGTTCCGACCCTGCGAACAGAGTGGATCTTGTTCAGCCGGAGAGTCGTTCACAACCTGTGGAAGACCAGTTGGAACCGGTTGTGTCAACTACGATGTCGGAGCTACCTTCTTCCCAACTACAGGAGTTTTCGAAGCACCATGAGAAGCCAAAATACCCTTGGACCCATGATTACTTCTGCCTAGAACCTTTGATGCCGGAGGAACCCTTGCTTCCAGCGACAACTTCTCCATCGGAACCTTCTTCCCACGCTTCTTCCCGGCCCGATCCTTCTTCCCACGTGAATAACTCGCGCCCGTAACCGAGGTCTTTGTGTGCAGAACATTCACGCGGTTCAACACCTTCAATACATCTCCTAAAACCACCAAAACTTCCGAGATCACCTCGCTGGACGGAGTGGTTTTGGACCTCCGTCGGCGACGAGCGATTGGGAGAGACATATTAATAAAAATATGATGTATGAGGATCTTAATTTTGATTGATGTTAATCTCATGACTCATTCGGAGTTCATGATTATAAAAGAATTTTCAAACAAACTGATGTATTGCAACAAAAACACTCAACATTAAGAGTTATCATCTCAAAGTATAATGTTTTAGGAGTGCACATTATGATATTTTATTCCAATTTAGAGTCGGTTAGTTGCTTCTGAGCCGAATCTGGCTAGTGCATTTACTGTAAATTTTCAATCACGCCTTTGTACATTATAACGTCTTAAATTTATATATGGCACTTCAAGACCAAATATCTTTTCATTTATTTGTTTGAAACGAATGAGATTATCTTTACAATCGAAAGATCGATCGATCATTTGAGTACTAAGTTGAAAACACTTCAGACGTTTCTTAACATATGCATTTTTATGGATCCATCAAAATATGCTTGATTTGTAAGTGGAAACAATGCTTCATCATTAAAACTTTCATTTGAACGTCTTTCTTTAAACATTCTACAATTCCAAGAGTCTATATCAAATTCATATCATCGATGTACACTGGTATAATGACAAAGTATGTTTATCAGTATTGATTGATATGAAAGTTAGATAATACAATGACCGATGTAATTGAGTATATGGTTTCTCATACCATTTTTCATTGCATCATACAAATTAAACCATTCAGAGAGTCATTGTTACATATAATTTTATTTCCTTGAGGAATGACATTGCTTCAGACAATTTTTTTTTAGGATCGACTTCAGTTAAATTGCATTCTGTATCGGTCACGTCTTGGGGGTTAGGTAGGAGACTGATATCGACACAACCAGATTTTGTATGGTAACGATACAATTGTATCCTTAGGGGTGTGTGGCTGAGTTAATACTCCTCAATCACCATGTCCAGGGTGGTGCCGACATTGTTAGGGTGTTAAAATATCACTATTTTTAAAATAAAATCAGTTTTTTTTTATAAAATCAGTTTTTATTTATGAAAATTATTTTTATTTTCAAAAAATCAGTTTTTTTAATAAAAATAGATTTTATTTCAAAAAAAATTAAAAATCAAATTTTTATATAATTAAAAAAAATCAGTTTTGTTTCAAAAAATATTATCAAAAATTATATTTTTATATAATTAAAAAAATCAGATATATATTTTTTTAATTCTTTTTCATTATCTTTTACCATTTTTATTAATTCATATTTTATTAAATTAGTGTTTTTGTTTCAATTTACTAATCTAACCTATTACCCTAATCTCTAACAAACATTAAGCCATCCCAGTACACATTATCGCCTCTGTTCTTCATATCATCTGAACACCACATCAGAGAAGCTTCAACTTCAACCAGGGCGGCGGCTTCGTCCAGATCCGGCTTCAAGAGATCGATGAGAGGAAGGTGACGAAGAAGAGGGGGCAGATCTTGAGTCCGAGCCCTAAATCGTGGCAATCGCATAGAGAGACCGAGACCAGATCTACGCCTAGATGGCCCTCGAATGGTTGTTCCCGGCTACGCCGCGGCGGCGGAAGCCGTGATGGTGCTCCTCCTGACCTTTCCGGGGCTCGACGCCCTCCGCAAGGGGCTCGGGGTCGTCACACGCAACCTCCTAACGAGGTGTCGGCGTTCTGGACACCGGAGAACACCAGATCTCTCAACAAAGCCCCGCCATCGCCCGCTCCGCAAATCTTCGACTCCTTTTCAACTTCTTCCTCATTTTTTTTCTGAACCCTGCACCCAAAATACCCAAAATTATAGATCTATGAAATTTGAAATCAAGTGAAAATATTCGCATTCAATTGTGATTGAATGCTTACTGTGAAGTTTTAAGTCAATTAAATGGGTTTAATGGTGATTAAATGCTTGTTGTAGATTTTAATGGTGATTGAATGTTTCCCGGTGTAAATCTGATACTAATTTGGGGTATCATTAATGCATTTGGTACAATGAAAATGATTGGTCATTTTTATGTATTTTTTAAATTAAAATATAAATTTTTGAATAATTTTCATAAATAAAAACAGAATTTTTGAAAATAAAAATAATTTTTATAAATGAAAACTGAATTATAAAAAATAATCTGAATTTTCGAAAAATAAAAATAATTTTCATAAATAAAAACTGATTTTTATGTATTTTTTAAATTAAAATATGAATTTTATAAAATAAAAACTGAATTTATAAAAAAAAAACTGATTTTATTTTAAAAATAGTGATATTTTCAGTTTAACACCCTAAACAATGAAGGATATTATTGTCTTTTCACTTATTTTCAAATTCTGAACCAGTGGCATGAGTTTGAAAATTTGAGTAATAGTTAGGAGTATTTTGGACATTTTACCCGGTTGGGTATGAAAGTGAAATTAAAAGTTTGGTTAGGGTATAAATGTAATAAAAATTTATGCCAGGGTATTAAACTGAAATTAAATGTTTGCCAAGGTGGTAAAATGAAAATTTCCCTATTTTTTTTATGGATTTTCCATGTAGTTTTTTTTATTTAAACTTAATGTAACCCTCGAAAAACTTATTATTAATAATACTACTTTTTCCTTTTAAAAATAGTGGTCAAAAGCAATGTTGTAAAAATCCCCGCCTAGGCGCTGAAATGGGTTATGCCGACCCGATTTATCCTCCTAGGGCGCTTCAGGCCGTTTGGGCGGAATATGACCGATTAATCTCCGATTCGGCCGATTAATCACCGCCTGGACGATTAATTGAGCGGGTCGGTCAGGCGTCGGGTCGGATTTGTAGTTGAAAAAAAGTTTCTAACCTTGTACAAACCAAGTGAAACCATAAAATTATGCTAGTTGATAGTCATACTTATTGATATTATTTTAAGAATTGTATGATACTTTTAGTTTAGTAGAATATTTATGTTTTTATTATATTTAATGTTCGATATTATTAATATATTTTATATAGTATAATATAAATTTTGATAATATATAATAAATATAATAAAATAATAATCCGATTAATCCCCGATTAATCTCTGATTAATCCCCGCCTAGCGCCTAGGACCCCTTCCTGCCCGACTAGTGCCTAACGTTTTTTACAACCTTGGTCAAAAGAAAAGCTTACAAATTCCATTCCTAAGAGCAACTCCAACGGAGCATTGCAGCAACACCACAGTAGGAATCATTTTTTGTTTCCTACCACTAGGTCCTACAGTGATAGTACTAGTTTGTGGTAGTTTCAAGAGAAAATTAGCATTTTCTCTCTCTAATTCTCAAACAACCTCTTCCTACCACCCTTCCTACATCGTTGCAGGATTTAACCACTAGTTACACTCTCTCCTCATCCCTTATTATTTATTTATTTCCTCTCTTCTCAAAATCCCTACAACTCCTCTCTATCGCGTTGCTGCAACCCTCTATTGGAACTGCTCCAAGACCATCCACAATGGGATTAGACTGAATCGATCTAATCTCGATTCAATTGAAGTGTTTTGTTGGGAAATAGTGTGAATTAGACCTTGATTAGACCCATGCTCTGAGTTTAATCTTTTTAGCGTTATAGTGACGATTAGAACCAGATTAGATCGCGAATATGATTTTTCTTGTTTTTATTTAAAGAACGACATTGTAAATTACATTTGACAGGTATAACCCGAGTTGATGTTGCAACGGTTGAACTTGGGGGATGCCGATGACGGACTAAGTAAAATGGTGGTGTCACCATTTACCCTAATATATTTATTTTTTAAACATTTCTATACTTTGAGAGTTGCACCAATCTCTTTATTATCTCACTTGATTGTTTCAATTTCAAAATCACGGTAAATACTAAATAGTGTTCTATGTGTGACTTTTCAACTTTCTCTCTTTTAATTCATTGCCTTCTTTGATGATAGAATCCTAAAAATAAAATGTTACAAAAACAAATCATTTGAACCGCTTACTTTAAGTTTCCAATATGGGAACGAGAAAACAAATATTTGCATAAGAACTTCTGCATATAACAAAATCAAAGATGAGCAGAATAAAGAAAGAGATAGAGCACCAACTAAGAATCAATTAGATATGAAACAAGAACAATTTAACAACTCTGGTACCAGTCTATTTCTCGGTATACTCTTTCTCGGACCAATTATTGAGAATTATAGGAAGAAAAAAAAACTATTTTAAATTTTGATTTCTTAAGAAGAAACTTTGTTCATTAAGGCAACTCTAGTCATTAATTCTTTAGAGACGAATGTTAATCGTTTCATTTCAGTTCATTGCAAACTCTTCTCATCAGCATATCGAGTTTGTTCAATTAACGAGAACACTACTATCAACGACATAATTGAAAACGTTACACGTTCGACTTCCACACACCACCAACCCATTCCAACCACTACAGTCTATTCCAGTAGGGCTTTTCCCGCACGAGGATCTACCAGTGCTTCCATACGAAGTTGAACTTGTATTTCTCAACATATTCCTTCTTTGCATCGTCCATGACCTCAGCTTCAGAACGACCAAGTTGGTAAATACGCTTCAAAGTAGACTAGCCCTGATGGAAATTCTTCACCTTCCGATTGGTGACAGTCCAATGGTATCGACAGTTTTTAGCGGACCGCTGAGGTATGGCGGGTCACGTGGGCGAGCTCCGCACAAATGCTTTCTCAAAAGTCTTGGCCGGTTTGTTCCGCGCTATCGTCCGCCAATTTGAGCCATGCACACACATCATTGCAACCTCCTTGGGACGACTCCACTTCCGATACATATGTATCATCCTTTGGCGGAGGTGGATTAAGTTGGACATATAACACCATCGATGAAATTTGCTTCTCGGTTCAAGAAGTTCGTGATAGGCCGACGTTAAGCTTGATCCCGGGGCCGTGGACAATCCATCGATTCGGGAGTTCTCGTTGTTGGCCATTAATGGGGAAACGGCGGTGGTGAGATTATGGATGGTTGGAGAAACGACGGTGGTGAGAGGTGGCTGGGAGGAGAAACACTGGTGGTGAGAAAGTCGTGGTTGGGTGGAGAAACGACGATTGTGAGAGGTGGTTGGGAGGAGAAACATCGGTGGTTGGCTAGGGAAACGACAGTGGTGAGAATGTCGTGGCTAGATGAAATGTCGGCGTCAGCTGTAGAGGAATCGACAATTCGTGAAGAAGACAAAGAGTTGGCGCCGAAATTTAAACCTGAAACTCTCACCACGCGTTGGCGCGCGATTCGTTGGGTCTGAATTCAGCTGAGCCCGAATCCGTCGAATGGATCGACGTCAAGGCCCACAGATTCCTCGACGTAGATTATGTGACTTTAAAGATTCAAAGCCGATCCAACTCTACCATGCATATTCAATACAGAAAATCTATAAAACATACAAATTGATAGAACGACCACACTACTGTGGATTGTTCAGAAACATGTTGCTAGGACATAGGAAATTGGAATTTTCTTCTGTTGGAAGGGAGACTACCAAATAGTCCAGTTCATATTGGGCTGGTTCCATCCAAGGCCCATTGATAGAAAACAACCAAACATAACAGTTTTTCACATCCATCAGTAAACAGTGTCCGGTTGATTCTCAACTATCGCGATTTGATGCACACCACCCGTTCGAAGAAAAGCCCGTTATATACTAACCGTCAATTATGGTTCCGCCGCCGCTTCGTAAGGTGGTTACTGGCGCCGGAATCATAATCGGTGGCTTGGCGGCTCTCAATTTCGTTTCCTCCGTCGCCGCCGGAGCTTTCCGTTACGCCGACGAAGTTAAGCGGGTAAACAGCAAAACCTTATCTCTAAGTCTCTCTGGATTCAATTTTTTTGCTTGTGGAATTGATGTTGGTGTCCTCCGCAGAAAAAGGTTTCTCAGCCCTGCGGAGTCTGCAAAGGGAAGAAATTCTACACCTGCAGGCTCTGCAAAGGTGAGGCTCACATACAGTGGCCGCCTCTCAACCTTTGTCTTTGCCCCACTTGTGATGGGAACAGGTTTCTGCTCTCTATTTTTGTTCAGAAAATTCATTTTGGGGACGATATTAAGTTAATTTTTTATTTTATTTTATTTCCCTAACTTATGAATTGGTTTGATGGAATCTCTTGGAATTACAGAATTCAACTCTGTCTGAACTGCATAGGAAAGGGCTATTACAATTGAATATGTTATATCAGATTCTGCATTTCATCTTGTAAGTAATTTTAAGTGCCAAAGTTCCTGTTATTTCCATTTTTCTGTATCGATTTTCATTGCATTTTGACCTTCTCTTGATTACTGGCTCTTTGCAAGTGTATTTGTCATTGTCAATATTGATGTAAATAATGTGCTTAATCCTTTTCCAAATGAGTATTCTCTTTAATTTAGGGCAGAAGTTAAGGATCAATAGAGTTTGTGGTTCGCTTTCCCATCACGTCCTTCTGCTCCATCTTCATAATAGATACACTCAAATAGTAATACCCAACTCATTCAAGGGCATAACTCACTTAGAAGGAAACCCAGACACCGAAGTTGGGAATGTATGGCACTTATTTTGGATCGAGTGGGGGAGTATGTTATTTGTTGATGCAATCTTTGATGTATAACTAGAAAAGTTTAACAAAAGAATCACCTCAGCTTCAGTGATTCTTATCCCATCATATGTTGCTATGAGTTAAATAATGATAATGTTACCGTGTTTGGCCTGAATGTCACTTGGCTGTACTTCTAAGTGTTCGTTTTGGTAGCTCAGTTCTGCTTGATCATATATCTCGCAGTTTTCCACAAGATTGAACACTTGTAGTCGAGTCATAGTATTATTTGATTTAGTCTTGTGTGCCTTATAACTCGGGTCGTGACAACATCATGTAATGATCTTATACGCATATATGTACTACAGCAGATGATGAGTTTTTTCAAACTCATTGATGTCTAAATGGGTGTTACCAAGATCACAAGTCTCGTAATGAAGCATGGCAACATCATATATATTATAACATGGTAAATTGCTTGTGTTGGAATTTATTATCATGCAGATACTAAACATCCTGTTTCTTGTGCCTTGTGCTGTAATTGCTTGCAGGCTGTGATCCAGGTCTCAACAATCATAGAACAGCAAGTTACGCGGCAAACAACTTGTAAAAAATCCCGAATTACTGCACAGTTACCGGTCAACAGCTCTTGACTTCTTGCTAGTCAATGTTGTACTCATTGTAAGAATAGAAGTAAAACAAATTTGAACAGAAGTATCTTTCTGCATTAGATCTCATTGTGTCTTTTACCAAAAATATGCATGTGGATTATTTCCAGACTCTGCAGTATGAAGGTTATTATTACGATTAACATGCACAGCTTTGATCCCTCTGTTAATTTTCCTAGATTAAGAACCCCAACTCCTTAAATTGATTGTGTGATTAGCATTTCATTTTAATTTCAAATCCACGTAGACTCAACAGTCTGGTCAACTGAATATTTTTTTTCAGGGACAATAACAAGGTTAGGTTAGCACCTAGTCACTTTCCTCAGCGTGTGGGGACAACTTATTTAACTCTGCTGCTTCCAACAAATAACAAAGAAAAACATATGAGATGACTATCAATCTTCTCCGAATTTGCACTGCAATTTCTGTCAGATCGTGCTCTCTGTATATAACTCAGTGCAACTCAACAAGAACCCAAAATTCTCATGGGATCTTCATCTTCCTCAATTTCAGCCACAAAAAACATTATGCGCGTTTCAGACCAAGCACACGATCAGGGGGGCAGAGATACAGAGATGCAAAACCTAGGGGAGGATCCAGAGCTCCAGAAGAATCAGAATAAGGATCAACAACTCCAGAAAATGCTGAAAGAACTGGAGCAGAGCCTCCACGGTCTGAGGAAACACGCGTTTGTGCTGGTAAACCTGTACTACTTCTTCCAAGGGGCCATACTGACGGCAGTGTCGCAAGTCTCGTCGCCCAAGTGTCACCAATGGCACTTCTTCTCCGTCCTCTCCTCCATATCCTTCTTGCTCAACGGAGTTCCTCTGATATACACAATGCATAAGTACGTGGAGACTAAAAACGAATGTGATATGTACAAGTTGTTACGGGAACGGGAACGAGTATCGGGTAGTGGTGATGGACCCATTAGAGATGGGTATCGAGGGACTATACGCTATACTGGCGTTGTAGTTGTTGCTCTGTTTCTGGTTGGGTTCAATGCGGCTATTCTCTTTGGCTGCCGCTCCTTACTCTGCGAACATACCGACACTATGGATCGTTTGGTTACCTATGATTGTTTTAGCCTCTGCCATTCCGAGAACAAGTGCCTCCAAATTTGCACTAGTTAACCTTCACCATACATAGTCCTAACTTTATTAATTTCAACCTACTAGGTACCTAGTCCTCAACATCTGGCCAGTTCTTCAAATGGAAAGGATGAGAAGCACATGATGACATATTTGATATTAGTTAGTCTCGTCAAAATTGTCTTGGAAACACCTTTAGGCTGAACATCCGTATCATCTTCATGAGAAGTTAAGCATAGTACATATCATGTGTTTAATATTGATGTTAATTTTTCTGTACTATCGTAATTATCGAATATTGTACATAAACCCATCTAGCTAATTATAAGTCCTTAAACTTTATTTATGTTAATTTGGGAAGTGTAAATCAGAAATGAAACTTCTATTGATAGTTGTTGTGCTTGATACATGCTTACAATACATGAGTATTTATACATATGAGTGAACTATATAGTCAAAGAAGACGGAGAGGTTTGTGGGCTAAGTTTGAGCTATGGGTCGGTGGTCTTTGGTGAGCTAAAGTTAGAGGAGGTGGAAAGTTTGGGTGCAAAGTCAAGAAAGGTGGCTCCATGTTTTCTAACACGCCCCCTCAAACTTGATATGGTGACGAACCAAAATTGAGTTTGAATCGATATGGAACTGGAAGTGGGTTCTGAAACCAGGCTTGACTTTGAACTTCACTTGATTCTTGATAAACGGATATAGAGCTCGCCCGAATGATGCAGTTGACGGAATTGAATGTCTACGAATTGGTCTTTCTTGAGGTCTTCTTGCTAAACACTGAAAATATCTCGATGGCCTTAGGGACGATTAGAAACTCTGCACGTACGGAGCATATGGAACTGCTCGAAGGACGGAACCTTCTAAAATGGTCACACATAGACTGACGGGACAGTATGTTGACGACGAATACCCTTCCGATCGGAGCGGAACGGAAATATCTTGTTGATCGACACACGAACACAACAAGGACAAATGATACTGCAGAGATCACAACGGTTACCCAAGGCATGAGGATCGAACAATCATTTAGAAGAGACGACAACATTATGTAGGTTGAGCGGCATCTGAGGACTGAAGGATTGCAATGGAAATGGTGTACTACGGAGACTCTCCGGTCTGAACGGAGCAGCAATACAAACTTGGAACGCGGTCTGAACTGTGGGAATGCTCTCTGGTCGGAACAGAGCTGCAACACATGATCAGCTGGTCGAAACGGTTCGGATCTCCGATCGAGTCGGAGTAGTAACAAGAACTTAAAAATGGCCGGTCAGAACGGCTCAAATAGCTCTTTGGCCGGAACAGTGCAGCAACACAAGAACAGCCGGTTGAAACGGCTCGAATCTTTGGTCGAAACGACGACAAATAGCTCTCCGATCGGAACGGTTCAAGTAGATCCCCAATCAGAACGAAGTAGCAACACAAGAATAGCCGGTCGGGACGACTCAAATAGATCTCTGTTGGACGGAGCAACAACACGAAAATAGTCGGTCGGAACGACTCAAATAGCTCTCTGGTCGAAACAGAGCAGCAACACGATCTTGGAACGTCGATCAGAACGACGATAATGGCTCTCCGGTCGGGACGGAGCAGAAACACAAACTTTGAACCGCCGGTCAGAACTGCGGGAAAGCTATCTGGTCGGAACAGAGTAGCAACACATGAATAGCCGGTCGGAATGACTTGGATCTCTGGTCGGAACAGAGCAGCTACACGACTTGGAATGCCGGTCGGAACGACGACAATGACTCTCCAGTTGGAACGGAGAAACAACACGACTTTGGAACTACCGGTCAGAACTGCGGGAAGGCTATCTGGTCGGAACAGAGTAGCAACACATGAACAGCCGGTCGGAACGACGACAATGGCTCTCCGGATGGAACGGAGCAGCTACACGACTTGGAACGCCGGTCGGAACGACGACAATGACTCTCCGGTCGGGACGGAGCAGCAATACGACTTTGGAACGCCGGTCGGAACGGCGGCAATGGCTCTCTGGTCGGGACGAAGCAACTACACGACTTTGGAACGCCGGTCAGAACGGCGATAATGGCTCTCTCCGGCCGGAACGAAGCAGCTACACGAACTTGGAACGCCGGTCAGAACCGCGGGAATGCTCTATGGTCAGAACAGAGCTGCAACACATGAACAACCGTTCGGAACGACGACAATGGCTCTCCGATCGGAACGGATCAGCTACACGACTTCGGAACAGCGACAATGACTCTCCGGTGGAGATAGAGCAGCTACACGAACTTGGAACGCCGGTCGGAACGGCTCCCAATAAACTTTGATCGAAAACCTCTTTTTTTTTAATGAAATATGGATTGAAGGCCCGTGTGCCACACGCGTGCATGGCTGGAATTAATGCTGCTGGCGCGATCTTTCCACGCGCGAGTGGATATAATTGGACTTGGACACACGTGCTGTGAATGAGCCACTGGTGAAGCTGGTCCTGGATAATTTATGGAAGCACAGTGATGGGTCATATCACAGCATACATGTTGCGTGTTGACTTGTTTCTTGAAATGGCTTCTTGAAAACAAATATGTCTGCAACAAAAATATTGTGCGGATCACAAACTTTTCTTCTCTCTAGAATTGAACTCCCACCAAATACCATAACTTCGTAATTTATGTTGCTTTTCTCCCTTTCTTCATCCTCCATCTCTTTACAAGATATGTCTTCTCCAACAACAAGTTTTGCAGACTTCTCTCCACACAAATATGGTTTTATCTGAAAACCACGGGAGGGAATAGAATGGAATGAGAAAACAACACGAAGGCAGCAACTTCCAGTTGTGTGTTCTCTGATCGAGACAGAGCAACACAAGAAACACCTGGGGCACGCGGAGCTGGCAGCAGGAGCGAGACGATGAGGACCTCCCATGGGTCTTTAGTCGGAATGAATCTCCAACAACACAGAGATAGCAGCGGATGTCGGGTCTCCGGTGGTGTGACGCGTTGGAGTAGGTGGACAAAAACGATTGCTGGAGCGGAGGACAACTACATTGGCCGGTGTGGTTCAATTACCACCATGCGGAAGCAAGGTAAATCGGAAATGGTTTCTATCTTCTTTCTTCTTGATGCCTTGCCCACCCGCTACTAAAATAACGAGTGGGCAAAACTACGGAAATTTTCAGTAGCTTACCAAAACTCTGATACCATGTTAATTTGGGAAGTGTAAATCAGAAATGAAACTTCTATTGATAATTGTTGTGCTTGATACATGCTTACAATACATGAGTATTTATACATATGAGTGAACTATATAATCAAAATAGACGGAGAGGTTTGTGGGCTAAGTTTGAGCTATGGGTCGGTGGTCTTTGATGAGCTAAGGTTAGAGGAGGTGGAAAGTTTGGATGCAAAGTCAAGAAAGATGGGTCCATGTTTTCTAACAATTTTCAATATTAATTTCTATATCCATCACTAGAATAAAAGGTACGAGTAGTTTAAAACTTAGATGGCAAGAGATTGAAATGGAAAATCCCAAATTGGTGTTTTACATTTGCTGAAAAGTAGTTTGTTGAGATGGTGTTAATTTTTATATACGTTTGTCTGTTGATGGAGAAGATGCCAAGAAAAAAAGTAGAAGGTACAGGACACACATATATGAATGATATCCATGAAAATTTAAACATAGTTTTATAATAAGAACCTATTGATTTTTTTGTAGACAATGAAGGAAAAGTCATAGAATTGAATTGGTGAAGGCACATCAATTATTGTACCTTCTATTACTATTTCAAAGAGACCGTGTGCTAAACATGTCACGCGGTAGGGTTCACCAGACATACAATACAAGTGCTTTAATTGTCTGAATGGGTATCAGAAGACCGTACAACTACAAGTCAAGAGGGTAATAGTTTCAGGTGAAAAGAGTGGCCAAAAAGAAATAACAAATATTAGGCAAGAGCCAGTTATATTCTTAGAGTCATATTTTTAAAAAGCCACAGATCTATTTATCATTTGATATTATATTTTAAAAAAATTATATACAAATTTAAATTTGTAGGTGAATCATATTTTTATCAAATACCAGATTTAGTATTTTATCTAAATGTATTATCATTTGTTAAAAGACTAATTTCTTGTTACATGTGTTTGGAGGCTTTCAGGACCCGAAAGTATTGGAAGCATTGGCGTTGAAGGCGGCGTTGCAAGAGCTTGTAGTCAGAGATCTTGACAATGGGATGATAGAATCGGATTGTTTGGGCTTAGTTTTGTCCATTAAGAGCAATTCGGTTCTGGTTACTCCATTGGGGGCTATTGTTATGGACTGTAAGCAGATTCTTTCTTGTTTGGTTGATGTAACTGTAGTCCATGTTAAGAGGACTGCAACCAGGGTAGCTCATGAGCTAGCTCGAAATGCCCGAGAGTGGGCATCTATGATGTGAGATTATTCATCTTTGCCAGAACCCATTTATAGGTTACTAGCGTCTGATTCTCATTAATAAATCCATAACTTTCGTAAAAAAAGAAGAACACAATATGATTATGTTTAATATTTGGTAAGTATTTTGGACTTTATTTTTTATTTAAATTTTTAGATACATTGAGTTTTAATATGATATCAAAATTTAGATTGTATCTAGGTATCCCTTCTTTGGTTTATGCCAAACGTGAGCTTTTAAGTGATTTAATGTCAAGATAATAAGTCCATTTAGAATGGTAAGAAAACCTACCTTCCTTGTATCGTATGCCCTCCATTTTGTCACACTATTATTTTGGTAAAGTTGCAACATTCAAAAAGAGAACAAGAAACTATACCGTGGGAAGACCGAAGATGAGCCTGTTTTTGTTGGACTGGGTCATACTAACCCACTTCGTTTTTAATGGGCCTGGTAGGTCTACTCTAAAAATGCGAACCCATACGGAAGCCCAAATAAGAAGCGGTACACCATTAGCTAGTTGGGCCAGGGGCTGCCCTACGGGGCCTTGACAGCCCATTCTCCACGAAACCGACCATGATAAAAGTAACGTGAATAGTGGGTGTAAACAAGAAAGACGCGTGAAGGAGGTCGGTAAATGATCCAAACCGGCCGATTCATCGCCGACGTACTTTGTCAAAACTTAAATATCTCCGCACGTGTCCCAGGCGGCACCGACATACCTGCCTTAAACAATTGAGTCTACACAAATAACGATATTAATAAAGAGCATGATAAATAAGGAACTATATAGCACATAGCAACATGTGTTACGCTATGTATCATTTCTAGCGCCAGAGTAGGTGATCGATCAATAATCACATGGAAGCTCCAAGAGTCGAGGACGAGGTAAAGCAGCACCAAAACATGTATGGAGAGTTGAAATCCATGAAGCGGAAGCAAGAGGAAAGGGCGCGACGTTACGGGAGCGAGGCTCTGTACCAAATCGCCTTTTACTTGATCTTCGAGGCCCTGGTTCTGCTCTGCGCCTGCATCGTCCCCTGCCATTCCTGGTGGATACCTTTGTGCCTCTCGCTCCTCACTTCCTTCTTATTCGCCCTCACTTTCACCAACACCATCGTTACTTACGTTCGCTCTCGACTCGAAGTCGACCTCAACGTCTTGCAGTTGGAAGGGATAAGGAGACGAATCTCGATGGCCGAATCGGGATCGGGCTCGGGTGGGAACGAACCGATGATGATTAAACCGGATAAGTTTAGGATGTACAAGCTGTACGCGTGGACCTACTCTATGGTGCTCGCTCTGCTTGCGTTCGCGGTTATACAACTGTATGCGTGTCGCTACATTCCGTGCAAGGCAAGCAATGAGTTGGGGTTTGATACAGATTAGCATGGATTGGTAATGTTCAACAACTTGGTAGGTTTAGTTTTCTTTGGAGTATCAATAGTTCTGTATTCAATAGACTTAATTTATAGATGTTGTTGTAAGGATTTGTTGTTACTTCAGTTTTGCTATATCGAATAAAATGTTTCCGATTTGATAGTATGAACATTCTTAGCTTTGTGCAAATCGTTGATTGCATTGTCACTGTTGAGTACAAAGTCATGTATAGTTGACAATTGTCACCACGACAACAAAAGTTATTAGGAACACAACGTTACTGTTGAAACGGCAACTTGGTCCTCTAAGAAAGAAGACCAAGCCCAGAGTTAACAGCTAAAGTTAAAAATTACCAGAGTAATGGTTGCAACTTACAGAGCTAAGGAGAGAGTAATTACAAGTCTGCAATGACATCGTGGGTAACATGTACAGGATCAGACTGATTTTCTCTGGGTTTTCCGTTGGATATATAGTCACGATCTCTTCTCCATGAATGCAGCTCAAAAACTGGATTCTTCCATTGATGGTCGCCTCAAGAAATATCGCAAACTGTTAGCAAGGACCTGCAAGATACAGTGATTAATCATGGATTTTTTGATCTTAGAGTTCATGTGAATTTGTTTTACAGCAACTGCAGATACAAGGTTGCAAGAGCGGGTGCTTTAGCCTTTAGGCATAGAACCTGAATGGTGAGGAGGCTTTTAATTAGCCTCCTATATAGGAGGAACAAATACAAACTGTAAACAGATGTTACCTGTTGGAGAGGTTTGATGAGGGCTTTCCCGCGGTAGCTAACATGGAACTTTGCCTTGGCCAACATACCCTATACAAGAACATACACAAAAACTATTCTTTCAGGCCATTTCGAAGCTCAAGAAAATGGTAGATATATGAAGATAATGAAATCGATACCTCTGTGTCAAACTCTCCTGATTGAACTGCAATATTGATGTCAGTAATGGCCTTTACAAGATCAACAAGTAAGCCAGGGCGATCAGCTGTCTCCACGTAGAGCAAGCTGCAATAAATATACATAAGCAAAGACCCTTATTTGTTTGAGAAAACAGCATGACACAGGTTAGGTTACCTTAGGTCAGGCCCGTCATCTTTGACATTTACATGAGTGGCTACATCTACATCAACCTGAGGACGCACATCGCAACAAATAGAGAGCTTAACAAACACACACGATAGTCATAAATAACCAAATTATAAGATCATGAGGCAAGTCCAGAATCTTCAGAGTGAATCTATGAGGGACATGATGAATATGATCCACATTTCTATATGAAAAATCACGGTCTGTCCCAAACTTTTCATGGTTCATAAAATTGGAAATGAAAATGAAAATGAAGACAAGTTATGAAACCTGCTGTTTTGGTGGCGTGGCACCAAAGGCTACGCCCATTGCTAACTGGCCACTTGACTCCTGGAACCCCAATTAGATCATTACAGAAGATTATAAGGGCAATTAGTGACAAGCGTTCCACCTATGCATAGTAGTATTTCAACTAAGAAATTGAAACAATCTCATACAGGATGATATTCAATCAGATTGTTTATGATTGTCAAACGGATTGCCTCGAGCAACTCTGGGTCATCAACCTTCCTACCAGTGTCACTGCAAATTATCACCATAATCAAATTAACCAGAATTGCAACAAGCTAACATAAATGTTCTTCAAATGCTTGAATATATAATTAACAAATAAAAAGTTTGTAAGTATAAATTTACGCTTTAGTGATGGCAAACATGTTGTGCTTCCCAGAGGAATCCAGATATACATTTGCCTTGACAACATTCAGCCCAAGGTTTTTAAGCGAATTCATCTGCAAACCATCCACTAATACTTAGACTACAATGCAAGATTTTCTAACAAAAAAACATTTAAGATGAATCAAAGAAGCTACAGATATGGATAGACATGATTACCATGCAAGATTTTCCAATAAAAAAACATTTGAGATGAATCAGGGAAGCTACAAATATAGATAGATATGAACATGATTCAGAGATAAACGTAGATGTATAAAACAGCAAGTTGACAGTGTAGTACAGTATCAAGAAGAGCTCCAAGGCGATCCCCAAAGGTTATCTCCACCACAGTAGCGTCTGGATCCGAGTCCTGGTCAATTATAACTTTGGGGGTTGGAGTTGCATCAGAGTCACCACTACTTCCATTCTGTTTCCCACAGGCAATCCAACACAAATCAATGATGAATTCAGCTTACAGAAATGAAATAATGACTTTTTGATGAAAATGAAGAAACAAACTATAGTTGATATGTTGAGTACCTCCATTGCTGTTGTTGACGATGCACGTGGAGTCGTTATAGCCGCTGAGTACGAAAATCTAACAAAAATCACAAACAATTAAAGCCACTTTCAACTCTGAAAAGTTTGATACAAACGCCACATACTTGTAGAAATAAGCATACACATCAATCTCTATCGAAGTCACAAGAAGGGCACTTGTGCAGCCCCAAAAATATGATCAACGAGGTTCGTTATTTGTATATGAGCAAAAGTAACCCCCCTTGGAATCAAACAGTGACAAACTTAAGGGATTTACACAAAGCACATAACAGAACTATAAAAAGGAAGACATAATTTCTAGAAGCATTCCATCGTAACCCAAACTCATAACCAATCAAGCCACTAAATGAGCAAAACTAAAATGACCCATAATGAAGTCAATCAACAAAGCTCCAATTACAGCTCACCTTGTCTTCTGCACGGTGCAGAATCGTCTGACACCCAGTTCAGCAGGTAAGGAGCAGTGAAGAAGCTTAAAAGCAGAGCTTCTGAAGCGAGGAGCAAGAGTAGCAGCAGCCATGGAAACAGCCATTTGGATGAAAAAGGAAGAAGAACCCAAGAGCAAGGGAATTTCAAGGGACTAAAGAGAAGGGACAAAATTGATAGAACCCAGATCCGAAAACATGACGAAATTCAAAACTGAAAGAGGGAGGGGAAACAATAGAGAATGGGTTATGGTTGGCGGGTTGGGGGAGAAGTCTAGTTTAATCCGCCATGGGATAGAAATAGAGATAGAGCGAAACGCGAGAGTGTGTTGTGTATGCATGTGCGTGCGAGGGAAAGAGCACACACGAACGAGCGAGCAAATTGCAAATTATCACCAACAATCGTTCGTTTATCTAATCTGAAAGATCCTCTCTGTATATTTTGGGTGCTGCTTTTTTTCTGGTTTTGTATTTAGTGTAAAAGCGACACCTTTGGTCATCATTGTCTCGTCCTCGTCTCTGAAATCGAAATCTTTCCTTGTGTGGAGGGTGGGTGATGCACTAAATGGTAAAAAGGAACTAAAAAAACTCTAAAAATTATCTTATACAATTTACTAATTTTACAAATTTATAACCCGTTTAGTCTATTGTTTTTGGCTTGAGATTCATTTAAAATTTGATGTTATTTTTTGAGTAAAAACGATACTTCTCATTACTTTCTTAAAGAGCTGATACATGTTTAGGGTCCTGACGGGACAAACACACTAACTCTGATAACCAATAACGTCAAAGACGTTTTGAAGACTACCCTTAAACTTAACTAGAATAATATTGAAAAACTAACCAAACTCTAAGAACGACTGGCGAACACTACTCAAGGTAGGGTCTGAATACCGCTGGGTCACCCGAGGGCGACACTCTTCTTCTGATGTAAAACCGAACCTATGGTCGTCAGTGATGAAGGAAAAACGGGCCATACTTATGTGGTCTGGCGGGGCTGTTTCCTAGCCCTCGCCTGAACTGAGACTCGCTCCTGGCCAACCCATTCCTTTGTTGTTGCCCTCTTCAGTGCTCCAACCTGCATGCGCCTCCCATATCCCTCAGTGGTGGACACTGGAACTTCAACAAGACGTGCTTCCAGATTCGCACGCCATCTTCCACCAAACCTTCCGGAGTAGCTCCCTGAGGTCGCAGCAATCGACTCAGCAGAGAGCTGATCCCATCCTGGTCCACCAAGAATCTTTCTGTGTACAAAAATCGGGGAGCTCGAATTCAAGCACCCAGGGAGACCTCTTGTACACAAGGGGTCGGTTGGCCGGGGGAAACAACGTGGTCCCTGGTTAGGTAACGGATCCATGGACACAGTATTTCACAACCCCCGAGACAACCCGACCTTAGGTAACGGAATCATGGACATCAGGGACGGGTGGTCCTCCTCCAAGCCCCGCCTTTCTACAAGCCCCGCCTTTCTACAAGCCCATCCCTGTTGTGAGCCCACGAAGGAGGCAACCCCAACTGAGCCACCAACTCCGACCGCCGTAGACGGGGTCGAGGTCCCTGTGCCGGCGACCTCCATAGCAATCCCCTACGGACCACAAGGAAGTCATCCTGCGAGTACCGACTCCGAATCCCCGGTGTAGCTTCCCTCCGGGTGCATGCAGGGGTAAGGGCATCCCTCCTAGCCCTTGATAGAGAACGACGGCCGAAGTCGATATTAGGGTTACCCCTGACGGTCGCTCGGCGCACCCCACCAAAATACCACGCCCAGCCATGACAGAAAACGGTGGAAGAGGAAACCACTGATTTAGTTAGAAGTCCCCACCCACGAGGAAAATTTGGCGAGTCCGATCCATCGTAGTGGTTGACGAGGAGACCCAACGTGTAGCCCTAGTCGTCCTTAGTCCCGAGCCTCGAGGGAAAACCCAGGTCGAGGGAGATGGAGGCGAGGCCCAAGATGGAAGCCGATGTCCTGCAATTCTCGCGCCGCCTGTTAGAGAAACCAGAGAAAGGTCATGGGTCAAACGACGTTGAGGATGAGGGAAGACGGCGTGGCTTGGTGGAGAAGCAACCCAAGGTCTTCCCTCCACCGAAACCCATCTCGAAGAGAAGGGCGACTGAGACCACGTCGATCCTCGGGAGAGAGAGGACACGTCCGCCGGACGCATCATACGACGTCTTAGTGACGCAGACCGAGAAGAAGGAGAGAACGATGGTTTTCTCGGCCCCCATCGCTGAACTTGAACCCCAACACTTGACGCAGTCCGCGAGGACAAGACAGGTCAGGGAGGCATGCACCGATAGTGACAGCGGCTCCAAGCGAGGCCAGGGGCGTGTCGACGGTGGAGTCAGAGGCTAGCATCGTAGCTGCGGCAAAGCTAGGGCTAATTATTCTTCATTTAAAATTTGATGTAATTACAATTATATATATGTGTTATGTTTTAAAATAAAAAATAATCATATTCAAAATTTAAAAAAATGAAAAAGTGTTTAGAAAATAATATTTTTAAGTTAGAATAATATTTATAAAGATATTCTTAAATTAGAATATTAATTCCTCTCAAAAAATTAGAATATTAATTTGAAAAATAATTGAAATTAACGGTTGAAAAATATGATAATGAAATGATGAATAGTTTAACAAAATTAAAAGCTTGAGAAATGAAATTAAAAATCGAAAAATTGTTTTAGGCTTTTACTTCTTTTCATACGGCGTCTTAGTGACGCCAACCAGCATCCGACGAGTTGAGTTATCATGATCTTTTTCTTCATCCAGTTTCCATGACAAATAGACTAAATCTAGTTTCATGCACACCGGAGTCAAATCAACTTCATGATGGAGGAAGCTATCTTGATCTCCATTCGGTAAACTGGTTTATGAATCTCGATCATTCAAAAATGGAGTCGAACAATTCATTAAATTTGCTCTACTTTCCACAAATGTTAGAAATTAATTTGAAGGGTATTTTATGGACAGTAAGTTTGTCAAATTAGTGTATACCATATATTTTTACAAAAGAAGGAGAATATTACCCGCAACCCCTCTCTCTCTCTCTCTCTCGACGCCCTAGGGTTCTAGAGTGGTTTTGCGATTTTTTTCCCATGTTCCACAACGTAGCGATGGCCTCAACTGAAGATCTGGATGGAGGAGAAGCGAGTTTTGATGCCGAGCTCTTCCGAGAGCCGAGCAACCCGGAACCGATGTTGAAGGGGACGGAGGTAGACGAAGACGAGGGTTTGTCGCTGCCAGCCGTTTCCATGGAGGGGGGTTCTCTCACGCCGGCAGAGTCTTTGACGCCACGAAGCGGGCGAGAGGCTCCGGTGACCTTTTCGGCACAGAGGGTAGAGGACGAAGGTTGGGTGACGGCGGGGATGGAGCGTCGTTTCCATGTGGCGTCACGGGGTATCATACGCTGAACTCCGGCGAAGGGACCGCAGCCGAAGAAGGATAGCAGGAGTACACCGGCGGTACCGAGGGAGATTGGGGCGGGGTTTCACTGGAACTCGACCCCGGGGGCAGAGATAGACAACACGGAGGACACAATACGGGAGGGGGATAACCTTCTACCGATTGTGGTCTCGTCTGACAGCGTTTCAGCGCCAGAGGAATCACCGGAGGCGGTGGCGTGGCGACGAAGGAAGGGGAAGGCGGTGGCGCGCGAAACTGCTACGAATTTTGAAAATGGGCCGGGTTGAGACCGAGCAGACACGGGCCTGGGCTGGGGCTTCCTCGCGGATGCCCATCGGGCCTGGCAGGATGGGCCGACTTGGATGCCCCGGGCCGAGACAGGGCCTGGTCAGCGCGAGTCACGGGCTGTCCAGCCCGCAACTGAAACGGGGTGGAACCGGGTTGGGCCGGGCGACGTCGGGGCATGGATCGCCAGGTACGGGTTGGGTGGTCCTGAGTAGGGTCGGGTCACTCACCCACAGGTCAACCCAGTTGGATCGGGCAATCAGGCTGGTTCAAATCCGATTGTGGACCGAGTTTGACTAGGGAGGGAGTCTCGTAGTTATGGGGAGCAAATTGGGGACTTGAGATCGAGGTTAACCTCAATGCAAATCAAGGAGGTGATCGTTCCGCCGAAGGAAGTTTCTGGGCGAGGCCCACACTATCAATTTGCTATAGCCGTCAAGGTTCTGACATCACGAAAATTCTTCTGGAAGTACTTGGTAGCTCGGATGGAGGACCTTTGGGCTATGAAGGTGGAGGCAAAGCCACTGGAAGGGGGATTAATGGCCTTTTTCTTCAAGACGACTAAGGAGAGATCAAGGGTTCTTATGGGAGAGCCCTGGGCTTTCTGGGGCTCCCTGGTGCTATTCACAGACTTGCGAGCTCATATGCAAGCAGGGGATCTATGCTTTCATCATTTCTCAGTCTGGGCTAAAGTTTCAAATCTACCGGTGGGGGCTTGGAACAAGGAGGTTGGCTTCCGTGTGGGGAACACACTAGGAGTGTGTCAGGCGGTGGATGTGGATAAGGCAGGTCTCTGTTGGGGGGATTTCATGAAGATTAGGATCAAAGCTGACATCCGGATTCCATTACAGAGCCATCTTTGGTTCTGCCTCTCGTAATCACATGTACGTACACTCCTCCATGTGTCGTATGAGTACCTCCCGGATCATTGTTTTGGTTGTAGCTGTGCGGGGCATCTCTTTTCGGCTTGCCCGGTTTCGGGGGGAGTTAGAGGACCATCGCCGAGGGCCCCGGCAGACCCGAGAACAACCTTGGAAAAGGATAAACATGGGAAGGCTGTCCCGTGACGAATTGGACATATCTGGGAGGGGCTTCTGGAGTGGCAGCTCGAACTTTTAGCCCAGTGACACCACGGCGGAGCCAGGAAAAGGTGGGGGGGGGGGGGGGGGGGCACAGAGGTCAGGAGGACCATCATGAAAATGTCCCAGTTGGATGGCTTCCTAGGGAGCCTACCACAATGGCCTAGAGATGAAAAAGGAGCCTGAGGAATCAGAGGGTTCGACGACATCCGATGGGGCGTCATACACAACAGCAGCGGGGGGCCACAAACACCCCCGCCTCCAGGAATGAGTCCCTGGGGGTCCAGGGAGGGGTCGGTCAGCTGCACCACCTCTCTGGCAACAGTCGACAAGATTCTCCCCTACCAGTTCGGGGTCAGCACACCCGCGTTTAGGAGCCCTACCAGTATCAGTCAAGGGAGGACGACGCACGCTGACTTCCTGGGGGAGGTATCGGTCCACCACTGCAAAATCTACACTTGGTCTGCTCGATCAGTGCCTTTTGGTTGGATTATGCTGTATCGGTGTCTATGGATGCTACCGCAGTTTTCCCCTCCGACTGCCCCTATGTCTAAGAGCAAAATTTACATTTTAGCTATTGTCTTTCAATTCTAATGTAGTTTACTTTGGTTTTCCGGTATTAGCAGTTTTGCAAACACCTTATTTCTACTAAAAAAATATATATTTCTACAACTATCCGTTATACAAATCAATATAATTTTCTTCATTGTCATATACTTTTTTTTGAGGATATGTTTTGGTTTTATTAAAGGTAAATTTAAGAAATTATGATCCATAATAGTAAAAATTTGTTTTATATATTAATATATCAGGAATTGAGAATATGCCTTTTATTTTTTTAAGGGAATAATTCCACCTCAAGATCCTTAATCTTTCATATTTTATTTAGAGTACCCTAAATTTTTTTTGTGTCACTTCAGTACCCTAAACTTTTATTAATTCATTTAGAGTACCCTAAATCTTTTTTGTGTCACCTCGGTACCCTAAACTTTCATTAATTCCATTTCAGTACCCACCGTTAACTTTACATATGATTTTCCATCCAAAGTAGGTAAAATGACCATACTACCCCTCACCAACAACCAAAATTATGGTAAAGTTAACGGTGAGTACTAAAATGAGATTAATGAAAGTTTAGGGTACTAAAATGGAATTAATAAAAGTTTAGGGTACTGAGGTGACACAAAAAAAAGATTTATGGTACTCTAAATGAAATATGAAAGATTTAGGGTATTAAGATGAGACAAAAAAGATTTAGGGTACTCTAAATAGAATATAAAAGATTTAGGATACTGAAGTAGAATTAACTCTTTTTTAAGACATAAATACTTTTGTTCTAATTTTTTTTTAAAAAAAAAACTCTTTTACACATCCTCTCTATTTATCATATTCTTTTCTATTTTTTGAAAATAAATTCATAGTTAATTAATTTTAAAAGTATATTTTTTCAAAATAAATATTAAGACTTTCTATAAAAAAAATATATTCATTAATAATTATTAAAATCATATTTTAATTTTTTAAAATCATACTATTTTGAGAAATATTTTTAGAAGATAATGGTGATTTTTCAAAAATAATTTATATGTATAAAAGTATATATTATTAAATTTATCTCATCATGTTAAATTATTTCCACTCTTGTATGGTCTTTACGACCTAGTTATTTTCATATTAATAAAATTCGTCTGTATGCTAAAAAAAATATTAAATATGAATTACATTAAAAAAATTAGGGAATAACACGAGAAATAGAAAGACATGAATTAAGAATTTTATTGAATTTAGAATGAGAATATTTTTGTCTAAAAAATTATGAGAAACATATATTTTCAATTCTATATTATATTAACAGAAAAACATCATATTTGGAGCTTATTTTTTCAAATTTTCTTTACTAAAATAGTCTATGGTATAGTCCATGACGGAAAATTTATCCGGATGCTTGTTAACTTAAGCAAAAAATTTAACAGGACGACCTTTGATGTATCCATAGTGGCTATTACATTCGCTTCATTTGCTACAATTTTTCTTTCTTTTTTGTAGACTTCTGACCCAACGAATGCACTTGTTATGCTGGGATAAGGTGTTAGACCTTCCTCGTTCTAGTCTTAGTTTCAGGGAACCACTCCGGTTGAGACTCATATGCGAGAGGTGCATCATCATCATCAGCTGAATGAGGTTTCTAAGATCTGTAAGACCCAAACTATTCAAACTTTACCGCTGCTCTTCAATCGTGTCTTCTTCCGTAAATAATTTCTTCATTACAGTTCTTCCCACTAATTGTGGTGCTTAAATTTTTAAGAGATTCCTCTTGTGCATACATGTCCATTGGATTAGATGCTGATTGAATTTCCTAACTCGAAGTGCAATCTTATTCCAATGGTTTTTCATTGTAGTTACGACTTCGCCGGGAAAATATTACCCTAATTGTACTCCTTGGAAACGTGCTACCAAAAGGTCTCTCCCGTCCGTGTGTTACCCTTGACTACGTCTTTGGATGTGACTAGGCGAGAAAATATGAGCCTCTTGTCCTACGGTTTCGACCATAGTTTTCTATTGCCTCGATATTTTGATGGGCTTGTGGAGGACGAATGGGAAGCCATACGGGTTCCGCTGTTTTCATATTGGGATTCTTGCATGAACCCGTAATATTGGGGTTTGAGGTTAGGGGCCATGAATGGTTGTATGTAAGGGTTGGGGGTCAGGTTTTTTACATGTAAGGGTTGGGGACCATGGGTGGTCGTATGTACGGGTTGGGGAACATGGGTTGATTGATGTTCAACATACGTTGAAAGCCTCCGGGCCGCTCAATATTGAACTCGGGTAGGGAAGAAGAATTCTCTATACCAATCATAACTTCTCTCCAATGTTTCGGACCCTAATGGAATCTAACCACCTATTCTCCCGAATGTAGATGTAGGAAGACCCAAAACACTAAGTTCTCTGACAGTTTCTAGCTTTCAGTGCGAAACCTATAGCTATTGCAATTGTGTTAATCTAGCTATCCCTAGTCAAGATTTAAATCCAATTTATATTTAATTTTATGCCAATTGCAATCCTCATCTCATGAGTGTTGGATTCCAATTCTTACCAACTATCAAGCCTACAAGAGAGATAGAGCATTAAGTACGAATCAAACATAAACCATAACCTAGATTCAAGCTTCACAACATTCATGACATTCAACACAAATACATTCAAATCTCTAATCCCCCATAACCTTAGATTATGGGGTTTAGTTGTTCATGAAAAAGGAAGAAGAAGACATGGAGAAGAAAACACAAATATTCATAACATTGATAAATTGTAGAATTACAAATACCAAATTAAGCATATATGGATGTTCTTCAAGCTTCAATCCACTTTTCTCCAAGCTCTCAACTCTCCTACTCTCTTAGATTCTCCCAAATACCACTTCTCTCTCCCAACTCGTGCTCATGTATTTATAAGACTTCAAGACCTCTTTTCCTCCAAATCAAACTTGAGAAGAGGAAACCTTCCCTTTTTTTTATGCAGAAAACGAAGCTACAAGGCGGAAAGTTTGTACAGGCCTGAGCAAGGGTCGGAACATGCTTGATTTAGGACCGGAATGGGGGCTGGACTGGGCTAGATTTGAGCCCAAAATGGGGCCCGGATTGGGCTTGATTCCGGCCCAGAAATATGGGCGGAAAGGCTTTGAAACCGGACCGAAAAGAGGGCCGTAACCAGCTCTAGTGGATAGAACGCCAAATTCCCTTCGATTTGATATCTTACGGGAAAAAATCGGAGTTCGGATGAGGGAGTTATGCCCTTCACAAGATCAGCCAGTCTTCAGGATTCTTTAGTCCGATTTTGCTTCCTTTTTAATCATTTTTTCGACCAAAGAACCTATAAAACCCAATGAGAGACAAAGTACGAGTAACGAGAGAAAAGTGGATTAAGTCACTCAACCCAGGGACTAAAAATCTTAAGAATATGGTCTAAAAACATCCAAAACTGATGCATTTTATGTCCACAACACTTCTTACTATCTCTTAGAGTTTCGATGAACCCAAAATGGGAGACCGATCAAAGGCTGACTCAATGGTTATTGAAGCCTTAAGCGAGAATTTGGTCGATGCATTTAAAAAAAACAATATAATAGGAAAATAAATAATGTTGATCATATGTACAAATTATACTAGATGATATTGAGAAAATTTACTTCAACGTCTATTTATAAACCTCAAAAAACTAAAATGTATGATGAAGATTAATTTCTAACAAGACACAAAATTTAAGAAATATCGTTACTCTAGGGTTTAGCGCCTCCTCTTCCCTTCTCTGTCTTTCATCGCTTCGTTGCCCATTCTCTGTGTTGATCGTCTTATGGATCCAACCGCTCGCCATCCTAGGCAATACTGATTCGACCTAACCAGCGCCACCCTCGTGCACCGAATGCCATGCCGAGTCCTGACGATCTCCCAACCATCACCATCAATGTTGCGCCGCTCCTAACCCACGTGCTACCTTACACTACATGTTTCATGTTGCCGGCCCTACCTCAAGGGTTTATAAATTAGTCTGACCGAAGAAGAAGAGACACCACCCACCTCTTCCCTAGCCTTGTTCATGAACAAATTCCCCCGTGGATAATCCTCCTCCCTCTACTCCACCGGTATCATCCATGAGTACTCCCATCGTACTATTATTAAGCACGGTTGAACGGGTATCCACGATCCCTATCGTTATTGCATTTGAGCCGCATCGGGCCGATGCCACGGGATACCCTGGTTCCTCCGGGACTCCTCCCCAAGATATAGTACCTATATCCCTCCCTCCACAACTGATCCAACCGACCATACCCACCGTTGATGCAACTAAACATGGCTTGCCTTATCCCTTTCAACGGGGAGGAAGCACCGAAACATCATTCCTAGCGCTTGATATGATGACGATGGATCCATCATAGAGGTGCTCAGCCTGGCCACCATAAAGGGTCAACCGACTTGCTAGCCGAGGATGCCCACCCAAGGCTCCCACAGAGACGCTCTCACCGGTAGGACGACATGGGATCGAAGACACCTCTCTTCTAAACCAAGTCGGGAATGTCTGAAGAATGCCATTGTAAAACCCGCTTCGATTAAAAGTGTAGTAAAGTGCGAGCGGAAACGTGAGGGTAGAAGTTTGCAACGAGTTGTATTTTTGAAAGAGAAAAATCAAAAAAAAAGGAAAAGAAGTTATTTGGACTGTTCTGGGATGTTGGGCCAGTTTAGGCCCAACCAGCTAAGTGCGGCCCAAACCCACGCAGCACCGAAACCCTAGCCCAGCTACGCGTCCTCTTCTTCTTGTGTTTGGCACGCTTCTCGAGACAGTGCAGCCTCTCTCGATCCTCAGCTCCCTCTTCTCTCTCGCCGACCCTCTCTCTCGCTCGACAACCTGCCGGAGTTCAACGCCGCTCATCTTCACCGGCTCTTCTCCTTCGCCCACAAGTCTCCATCGTTGGACGCCGCAACCCCAGCCCTACGTTGTGCCGGAGCATCTCGCTCTGGTTCGATTTCCCGAACTCGAGCGACGCCGGCGACAGCAAATCAGCACGGGCTCGTGCTGTATCTCGTCACGAGAGGCATCCCCGACCTCGATGGGCTCGGATATTTCCCCGGCTAAGCTCGATTTGGACGAGAGCTGACGGAAAAATGACGGCGAGCTCTAGCCCTCCTCAGATCTGGATGGAGGAGCCGTTGGGCGTGCTCCAGCCACCGTCTCTTCCCTGCCATCGCCATGCCGGAGCTCGACGCTTCTCACCGGACGTTTTTTCCCCTGTTCCCGAGCTTCCCTCGGTACCGTAGTTGACGGACGGAAACTCATGGCCTCGCCGGAGGCAGACCAAACCGGAGCTCGTACCGAGCAGGCCTTGGGCCGGATGGCTCGTGGGCCTTGTCACAGGCCATTGGGCCAGGTCGGTATCGGGCTGGACAGGACAGAACGGGCCCTGGGCCCGGGTCAAGGCTGGAGTTGGACTCGGATCTGGGAACTGGATCAGGGTCAACCCGGTTCTCAATTAAAACACTTTAATTATCAGATTGATTAAGTTAATTAATCTGATTTTATTAATTAAAGGTGAGAATTTAAGGATTAATTTAATAATCAGAGGACCTTTGGACCTTTATTAGTTCTGATTGGGTTTTGTCTTTGTCAAATCTAGACGGGACTTCGCCCGAGATCAAGGGCTTGGACCCGAGCTAGAGAATCGAGGATCACGCCAGAACCCGTGTGAAGAACGGAGCTGTGGCAACCAAGCTTGACAACAGAGTATTAGAGGAAGACCTCGAGGTAGGGAAAGCCTTAACCTCTCGTTTATGATGCTTAGTATGCATGCTAGGTTAATAAAATTGGAAAGGTCCTAGAAATGCCTATAGGATGCGAATAACTAGCATAATCGTCTTTCTTTTACTAATAACCGGAAGTGTCTAGTGGTGACCGATTAGGATGCCAATCACTAGTATAATTCGCTTTCAATACTTGGGAATTGATTGTCTGGTAGAGGAGCCTTGGCAAAGCCCTCGGATTAGTTGCGTGTTAGGATCACATGCTTGGTTGTTGGTTGCTTAGTGGATAGGCTAAAGAGTCTAACGGAACTAGTTGACTTGCATGTGCGAATGCTCTTTTGAAAGTTTATATGATTAGTTGATTGCACTCGTACTTGTTCGTTGATTGTATTCGAATGATTACTTGATTTACTTAAATGGTTGTTTGGAGCATCGAGTATGACTGGTTGTACCGAGCGGTGCAATCATGTGATCGATGCCCCGGTGGTTCGAAACTGGTAAGTGAACGGTAAGTTGGGATTGTGTGATTGGTGTGATATGATTTAGTGATTCGTGTGCTGTGTGCTATGGTGAATCAGTGATGTGTGAGCTGTGTGTTAGTGGATTGGTGGTGGTTGGATTGGATTGCGTCGTGTTTCAGTTGAGTGCGTTACCAAGTTGTTATCTGATTATGGTTGAGACGGTATGGTACCTACACCGTTGAGGAGTCCGGTGTAGGGTGAGATAGTGATTATTGTTGATACGGTTTGGTACCTACACCGTTGAGGAGTCCGGTGTAGGATGATATAATGGTTATTTAGTGAATTGCCCAAGTGTATGCTTCCTATGGGAGTAATACCTTGGTTCCCGATGACATAAAATCCTTTGGAGACGTTTCTGAGAATCCCGATGATAAGCGCCCCGAAGGGTTGTTTCCGGTCGCCTCAATGTTATGCGTCTCCTCTGGATTTGAGGGAAAATCCGAGAGGACACATCATATGTGGATCGGAGGGTGGAGACTTCATGTGCCACGGCATTGAACTGAGTTATCTATTATCCGTATTCGTTAAGATCTATATTATTGAATTGCTGTTGACTTATTTTGAGTTTAAGGTCCACCTTGTTATGGGTTTTCTCTACTGAGCGCACGCTCACCCCTGTGAGTTTACTGTTGTGTTTACAGGCTTGATTGAGGAGTAGAGGCTCGGGAGCTCTCGGTGTGGGTGTCCTTAGCGACTTCGTTTATTCTATTTTTGTTCGGAACAGTTGTTGTAGAGAATTATTATTACACCCCTGGAGGGTTATTTACGTTTCAAACTAAATTTGGTGGATTCGAGTTATTTATTGGAGTTTTCTGGAACTTTTTGTGAATTGTTATCTCTTTTATTCATGTTTTACTAGTCATGCCTCGAGTCCGGGCAAGAACCGGATTTTGGGGCGTGACAATTTGGTATCAGAGCCTGGTTTCATTTGAAACAGGTGTCTTATGAACTGATTTTCAAACCTCGGACCGAAGTCAATTAGGTGGGTAGAGTTAGGGAGTTTGAGTCTTGAGTTGCTTTAAGGGTTGTCCTAAATGGAATCTTGCACTACAATGTTGGCATTACTTGATTGGTATCCTCTCCCTAGTGATTGGTGAAGCCGAATGGTTGAGATCGGAATTGGATTAACGGTCAATGACCGACCCGCTATGCATTCATGGTAGGGTGAGCCAACGGTTGGTGGTGTTGCCCTTTGGCGTATTACTTCGAAAATTTTCAAGTTGTAGTTTGGTCCTGTTCAAGTTTTGACTTGTGATCGACTGTTGGTCTGGAGCATGAGCACTCCATGTATGCTGTTATTGAGTGTTTTGGTTGGGGCGCGAGAACCCCGTATTCCGTTGTGTGAGAACTTTGTTTTGGGACATGAGTATCCCGTATGCCCGCTGAGGTGGCGAGATTGGGACACAAGTATCCCGTATGCCCGCTGAGGTGGCGAGATTGGGACACGAGAATCCCGTATGCCCGTGTAGGTGGCGAGTTTAGGGCACGAGTACCCCGTGGTATTTGACTGGCCTACGAGCGAGAGTCTCGGGAGGTTGCGAGCATACTTTGACTGGCCTACGAGTGAGAGTCTCGGAAGGTTGCGAGCATTCCTTGGCTGGCCTACGAGGTTGCGAGCATTTGTTGGCTGGCTTACGAGTTAGGGTCTCGGTAAGTTGCGAGCGAGTGTTATTGTTGAGTTTTGGGTCACGAGAACTCCGTTTATGGACTGTGTGGTGTCTTTGGCCGAGCATGAGAACTCTGCGTACTTTTGTCTTATGGATTTGTGTCGGTAATTGTCCCGCTTAAGCGGAGGGTTAAGGGAAAATACGAATGGGTCATGCCGAAAATTTGGTAGAACTAAAGTGTTTGTACTATCACGGGGCGACTCAGGGGCGCCACTGTAGTCGAGCGTGATGGTTTGATGTCAAGTTGTTACAATGAGGTTCGGGGACGCCTGAATCAGGTTGTAACAACATGAGATCGACATAAAAAGGTTTAGGTAAAAGTTAAGAAATGGGGATCCATGGAAAGGAAAGAAAGGTTAAGGGTGATTATTGAATTGAATTGCGTTAAGTACTAAACCCCTCTTTGTGAAAGGATACCCGAGCAAGGGGTATGCTGTTGATTTGTGCTTTGTGTGGTGTGCTTGAGATTGAACCCTCATATGGGAGTTGGTGGTTGATTGCTTAAATCGCTGATTGTTGTTGTGAGACGCATAGAGATGCGAACTTGTGTACTATTATATATACCTACTAAGCTTAAGAGCTGTAAAACCTTGGGAGACTTGTGAGACGCGCGTGGACGTCCTTGTACTTGATCGAACCTTTATTTTCTGTGTGAGACGCACGAGGTGCATGTATCTTGTCTACGTAAGTGTTACTTTTGACTTTACGACTTACTTTTGATCCAAGCGGGATCTGGTGGAGACGCACGAGAACGTCATGTTTTTGGTGAATCGAACCGATTGGGTTAAACCGAGATTTGAACCTACAGCTACTAAGGGCAGTAAGCTGGCGAGATGTCACGTGTTTATACCCTGGAGAGTACCAATAGCCGTCCAGTTGTGGGGCAGAGCCAGACACCAGCTGTTGTTCTGGCAGGGGCAGTGAGCGCCCAGGGAGCTACTTCCGTGGAGCACCAGAGTTTTGGGGATAGACCGGTAGGGTCAACACCTAGAGTTCCTCCAGTCGCAGAGCCGACTCAAGCGGCCCGATTGATGAGGTGGTTCGCGCAATGTTAGATGCGCTCAGCTTGAGACTACAACACCGACACAAGAGTCTGTGCCTACCGCCGATGCGGTCACTACCGAGGTGTCAGGCCAGGTGGACGGTTACACGGCCCAGGCACTCAGGAGTTTTCATGAGTTGAGTACACCAGTTTAATCCGGGAATTCAGACCCCGAGGCAGTTGTATTATAGTTGGAGTGGATTACCCACAACCTTAATACGTTTAGAGTATTCGGATATTCGTTGGAGAATGTCTTCCACGACCCCCCAGCCGAGGGAGAAGCACGATACTGGAAGCAACGTGTGCAAACCAGATTTGGGAATGACTTCCAACCGTTCAGCGGACTGTCCTTG
Organism: Erodium maritimum; assembly: GCA_963921825.1. Lineage (NCBI taxonomy): Eukaryota > Viridiplantae > Streptophyta > Magnoliopsida > Geraniales > Geraniaceae > Erodium > Erodium maritimum. The sequence goes on along the minus strand of OY997588.1, from coordinate 144,254,344 downwards.
GGACAGTGTTTCCTTTGATCTATTCGAGATGACCGAAGCTAGCAGTTTGATCTGCGATAGAAAGGGGTGACCGTCTATGGGTATTAGGCGAGGTTCATGTCCTCGTATCGCTTCGCACCCGGGATGGTGCCGACCGAGAAGAGCCGTCGTAGGCATTTGAGAAGGGACTCAGTTCTCTTGGCACAGATTGAGTCATTGCTTCAGAACCATGGACGGTTCAGCACTAGTGGAGCAAACACTAGCGTTAGAGAGACATGTTGGGAAACCGCCAAGGCGCGGAAGACCAGGCCGAGGCCGAGAGGCTTCTTGAGGCCGTCAGAGAGTCGCAATCTGTGGAGGCAGGGGACCTTAGGGTTCTTCCATTCACAGGCCCAGTCTGGTGAGACACGATTGGTTGGAGAAGTAGCATCCGTTGGACCTGCCTCGGTGGCATGGTTTGCCCCTACGCAAACAGTTGGAACGTCTAGACCGAGAATGCCAGTTGAGCGATGGATCTACGAACCGTTCCACAGGTCGACCTACGAGAGTTGACAAGAGAATATGCTGCCGTAGCAGTGAATTCTTTCATCCCATCGAGAGGAGGACCTCCGATGTGGCGGGGTCGAGCCCGAGTGAGGACTTGATACCGATCTTGAGATCGAGTGGAGTACTTGTTACCATCTGCATTTTGGATTTCGTGTCAGCTGACACTTGAGCATTACACTGGGTGTATTGGTTCGTGATGACGTATTGATCGAGCGAGTTTTAACACTGTTAAGCCCACCGATACTTTCAACACATCGACTAAAGGTATGGTAGTACCGACTAACGTCAGTGGGAATTGGAAAGTGGAGTAACAAACTTAGTCAGATTGAAGGTCCTTTTCTTCTCCGATAGTGCGGATCGAATTTTAAGAACCGAGTGCTGAAACAGCAAGCGTTCATCGAGCGCCATCAGCGACGAATGCTGAACAGTAAAAGGTCGCAGCCTTGACCAGTAAACGGTCCGACCGGTCACCGGAGATGACTGAGCAACGATAAGATCAGAGTAGCGCAGCGGAAGCGTGGTGGGCCCATACCCACCGTAGTCGTAATCTACAGTTTCTTCTAACCCCGCTACAAGACTTAAGTTCAAAGATTCGAACCGTTGAGGCGTTGTTGTTCAAAATCTTTGTTAACAAGCGAAGGTTGCTCGAGTGTGTGTCGTACGTGAGCAACTAAATCAAGGTGTGTTCCTTACGTTCTTTCCAGAAGGACCAAGCGGCTTACAACCAGTTCGCACGGAACAAACGGATTACATCAAAAGTTAACCAAACGACCTTCTCAGCAGGAGAAGAACGAACGCTAATGTCCCACGAGGACTAGGCATAACCACGAGATTATGTCCTAGAAGCGAGAGCACCTCGCGTTGAAATCCAGCTACAGATAGCTGAGGATGACTCCCACAAGCTTTCAGGCCAGTAACAAGATGGCACCGAACGAGGAATTGTATGGTAGGTCAGATTTTGTGCCACGCGTGAGCACAGGAAAGATTAAGAGCTAACCGTTATGGGTTTTATTTTGTCAAGTAGCGAATGACGGAACCGCGCGAGTTTCTGAACTGTTCAAGATTTTCAAGATCTCGGTACGTGTTGTTTACCCCTGAAAGGGTGACTTGGGTGGACTTGACTATAAGTTGGTTGATTGATAGCTCGTGAACGGTATCAAGGATACCGCCGGTTGGGATGACCGTTGGCAACCGATCGGGGATCGTGTTTCGCAGTCGAGTGTAATTATCGTACGTTCAATTGTGGTGTCTTGAAGGACGCCTACTTTCGACCAAGTACCAGTAAGGGGTTCTATTGGTCCGTGTTGTTGTACGTCGTTCATCCGACTAGGTGTCGGTAGAGTTCATGGTAGTACTGAACCATGCATCGGTTTTGAGAACCTTTGCCTCGTGTTTTGATGATTTGGGTAAGATGCCTTATGAGGTGGTTTGTTTAGTGCTGAGAACTGGTACCGATGTCAAGAGAACTATCGCGAGTGGGATAATCTCCTCGGTTGATCATAGTGAGATGTGGATGGCTTTCAGCGAGTTAAGTTTGTGTTACTTGATGTGTGACTGACCCGTAGCAGGTTGAGCTTTGGGATAAGGTTTAACCATTGCGACAGATGTGCTTGCCGTTGGCTTGGTACGGGACGCGTACGTGCCTTACTGTTTACCCTGTGTTTGATGACCTGTTTATTGATGTGGTTGCAGTTGGTGTTAATTCGTTTGTTTATGCTTCATGAGTGTGGTGGGGTCTTGAATTGAGGAGTTTGGTTACGAGTTCCGTTGGAAATTAGTTGTGTGAGGCACTTGTATGCCAGGCTTAGTATGACAGGAGGTTTGAGTAGGTCGTGTTTGAGGCATGCCGCGTTTCGACTATACCAGTATGTTGTACCATTTACTTGATCGAGGTACGTCTATCTTTCCACGAAAGGGATGAAACGAACAGTTGTTCCAAAACACGCAGTGGCTATGAGAACCTTTGATTGGACGATGTCATTTGGGTGTCGCTTGCTTGACCCGTGTGTGTTGCTTGCTCGTCTGAGTGTGTTTTGTTTGGCGTTTTAGTGTGAACTATTCGGGAGACGGTTACTAAAGAGAATTGAGGAGTTACACCTTCGGATGGCTCCGTCCTTGTCCGATTTTCGGAATTTTCCGATAAGACACCCATACCGAAGAAAGATCTCGATATGGCATGTCAGAACCGAAGTCGTTCTATCCGGTGTGATACCGGTACCGTTGAGGATTCTGATGAGAGGCATCAGCATCGAGGTTGTTGGTGACAGTTCACCGTCTACGCTAACGTTGGAGTTTGATAGAAGTTGCCTGGATCGTTATCTGGCATTCCTCCGTACCTGAGGTGGGTACGATCACCCTTTTCGAGTTGCGCCTATTAGTCCACCGGAAGTGGTAAACCGAATGATTGTTCTGAATCGCGCAATGATCATGAGATCCTTTGTCTTGAGGTAGTGGTTGTTACGTTTTACTTGATCGGGTAATCATTCGTAATTGATCTTAGCAGGGCGAATATTGGATTTCTGGGTAAGTTGTCCCTGTAAAAAAAAAGTTACTAAGAAGGAAACTGAGTGGTTATGTTTACGTGTAAATTCCTACTTCAGTTCGCCTTACGAGGTGTTTCGACGCGATATCTGTGACCGACGGGAGATTCCGGTATAGAATATCCAGACCGATATAGAGTACCTCAGTACGACGTCTATACCGAGGTAGGATTCCGGTATAGGATGTTTTATACCGTCATCCGGTATTCCTTAACATTTTGAGTGTTCTTTGACGTGTTGGGTACATCAGTGGTTCTTGAGTTATGGTTGCACATCAACTACGAACTGTGGAGAAGGGCTATGGTTCGCCGCCAAGTACGAATTTTTGAGTAACTAGCGTGACCTAGTGAGGCACGATTAGGTAAAGGTCGTGTGATTGTGGAAACGGTTAAAGACCGAGTGAAGCCGACAGAAGAGTTACGCAGATAAAAAGCTCAAGTCTCTTGTTTTTCTATTGGTGATACCGTAGTTCAGAGGGTGAACCTAAGAAGGACTCCTAGCGGTTCGACCGCGTCGGAGGCAAGTTAGCCACGTAGCTTATCGAACATTCCCTGAGATAAGGACAAGAGGTGAATGCTCATTGTAATTTCAAGGACGAAATTTCTTTAAGGGGGGTAGATTGTAAAACCCGCTTCGATTAAAAGTGTAGTAAAGTGCAAGCGGAAACGTGAGGGTAGAAGTTTGCAACGAGTTGTATTTTTGAAAGAGAAAAATCAAAAAAAAAAAAAGGAAAAGAAGTTATTTGGACTGTTCTGGGATGTTGGGCCAGTTTAGGCCCAACCAGCTAAGTGCGGCCCAAACCCACGCAGCACCGAAACCCTAGCCCAGCTACGCGTCCTCTTCTTCTTGTGTTTGGCACGCTTCTCGAGACAGTGCAGCCTCTCTCGATCCTCAGCTCCCTCTTCTCTCTCGCCGACCCTCTCTCTCGCTCGACAACCTGCCGGAGTTCAACGCCGCTCATCTTCACCGGCTCTTCTCCTTCGCCCACAAGTCTCCATCGTTGGACGCCGCAACCCCAGCCCTACGTTGTGCCGGAGCATCTCGCTCTGGTTCGATTTCCCGAACTCGAGCGACGCCGGCGACAGCAAATCAGCACGGGCTCGTGCTGTATCTCGTCACGAGAGGCATCCCCGACCTCGATGGGCTCGGATATTTCCCCGGCTAAGCTCGATTTGGACGAGAGCTGACGGAAAAATGACGGCGAGCTCTAGCCCTCCTCAGATCTGGATGGAGGAGCCGTTGGGCGTGCTCCAGCCACCGTCTCTTCCCTGCCATCGCCATGCCGGAGCTCGACGCTTCTCACCGGACGTTTTTTCCCCTGTTCCCGAGCTTCCCTCGGTACCGTAGTTGACGGACGGAAACTCATGGCCTCGCCGGAGGCAGACCAAACCGGAGCTCGTACCGAGCAGGCCTTGGGCCGGATGGCTCGTGGGCCTTGTCACAGGCCATTGGGCCAGGTCGGTATCGGGCTGGACAGGACAGAACGGGCCCTGGGCCCGGGTCAAGGCTGGAGTTGGACTCGGATCTGGGAACTGGATCAGGGTCAACCCGGTTCTCAATTAAAACACTTTAATTATCAGATTGATTAAGTTAATTAATCTGATTTTATTAATTAAAGGTGAGAATTTAAGGATTAATTTAATAATCAGAGGACCTTTGGACCTTTATTAGTTCTGATTGGGTTTTGTCTTTGTCAAATCTAGACGGGACTTCGCCCGAGATCAAGGGCTTGGACCCGAGCTAGAGAATCGAGGATCACGCCAGAACCCGTGTGAAGAACGGAGCTGTGGCAACCAAGCTTGACAACAGAGTATTAGAGGAAGACCTCGAGGTAGGGAAAGCCTTAACCTCTCGTTTATGATGCTTAGTATGCATGCTAGGTTAATAAAATTGGAAAGGTCCTAGAAATGCCTATAGGATGCGAATAACTAGCATAATCGTCTTTCTTTTACTAATAACCGGAAGTGTCTAGTGGTGACCGATTAGGATGCCAATCACTAGTATAATTCGCTTTCAATACTTGGGAATTGATTGTCTGGTAGAGGAGCCTTGGCAAAGCCCTCGGATTAGTTGCGTGTTAGGATCACATGCTTGGTTGTTGGTTGCTTAGTGGATAGGCTAAAGAGTCTAACGGAACTAGTTGACTTGCATGTGCGAATGCTCTTTTGAAAGTTTATATGATTAGTTGATTGCACTCGTACTTGTTCGTTGATTGTATTCGAATGATTACTTGATTTACTTAAATGGTTGTTTGGAGCATCGAGTATGACTGGTTGTACCGAGCGGTGCAATCATGTGATCGATGCCCCGGTGGTTCGAAACTGGTAAGTGAACGGTAAGTTGGGATTGTGTGATTGGTGTGATATGATTTAGTGATTCGTGTGCTGTGTGCTATGGTGAATCAGTGATGTGTGAGCTGTGTGTTAGTGGATTGGTGGTGGTTGGATTGGATTGCGTCGTGTTTCAGTTGAGTGCGTTACCAAGTTGTTATCTGATTATGGTTGAGACGGTATGGTACCTACACCGTTGAGGAGTCCGGTGTAGGGTGAGATAGTGATTATTGTTGATACGGTTTGGTACCTACACCGTTGAGGAGTCCGGTGTAGGATGATATAATGGTTATTTAGTGAATTGCCCAAGTGTATGCTTCCTATGGGAGTAATACCTTGGTTCCCGATGACATAAAATCCTTTGGAGACGTTTCTGAGAATCCCGATGATAAGCGCCCCGAAGGGTTGTTTCCGGTCGCCTCAATGTTATGCGTCTCCTCTGGATTTGAGGGAAAATCCGAGAGGACACATCATATGTGGATCGGAGGGTGGAGACTTCATGTGCCACGGCATTGAACTGAGTTATCTATTATCCGTATTCGTTAAGATCTATATTATTGAATTGCTGTTGACTTATTTTGAGTTTAAGGTCCACCTTGTTATGGGTTTTCTCTACTGAGCGCACGCTCACCCCTGTGAGTTTACTGTTGTGTTTACAGGCTTGATTGAGGAGTAGAGGCTCGGGAGCTCTCGGTGTGGGTGTCCTTAGCGACTTCGTTTATTCTATTTTTGTTCGGAACAGTTGTTGTAGAGAATTATTATTACACCCCTGGAGGGTTATTTACGTTTCAAACTAAATTTGGTGGATTCGAGTTATTTATTGGAGTTTTCTGGAACTTTTTGTGAATTGTTATCTCTTTTATTCATGTTTTACTAGTCATGCCTCGAGTCCGGGCAAGAACCGGATTTTGGGGCGTGACAACCATCTCCACTGATACATCTTGATCCTGATAGGGAAGAAATGCCGAGGACCTCCCGGCTACTTTCTTGGACGACCAAGCTATTGCTTTCCACACCGATGGGTCGGAGAATCGGGATCACAACCCAAGATCTTCTATCTACCAGGTCAGCATATCTGCGGTGTTTGAAACACATGTGCCATTGCTCGATACCATCTCCTCGAACCTCGGAAGTCATATCACCAAGTGAAGATAGTGTAACATAATATCTCCTACCTAACTAGAAGGAGTTTCTCACGTGCTCCGGACACCTATTAGTGCCAAGGGATAGGGGGCCCCTTCTCCCGACTAGGGCATCGACTTACCAAGGGATTTCCTAGGCGAGGACTGTAGAGCAGCCTCACCCAAGACAATGAGTGGGAAATTGATAACCGAGGTGTGTATAAGGATGCACGCCTCGCCCTGCCAACGATGGTGGAAGTCCGACAACCCCTTCCCCCCATTATTTGGTGTTCTCCCTAGATGCATGTTATCCCCTAAAACGGTCCAGATAATTCGTTATGGACATTTTTATGTTGAATTAGATAATGAGTGTTATACGCTACAGTTGATGTAAGAACCGCCCCGGTCGATCTCGGTCGAACTAGTGATTTTTGGTGAAAGTTGACTTTCCGTCGGAAAAGTCAACCGATGACTCCGGGAGTCATTCGGGACCTTTTCGGGACCCAAAAATCTTAGATGTCGTTACGGTTAGCTTAGTTGGGTCATTTCCTTTCAAATGACACCTTTTGTGAAAAAGTCAAACCCGGGTCAAACTATGTCGATTTTGGAGTATTAACGAATAAAAATATTATGAGCTGAGATATTTTGGGTAAGAGTAGTCCCCACATGGACACATGTCCATGTTAGCTGGGAGGGGAAGAAAAGTGGGAGAAAATACCAATTGGTTCCCACTTAAGGACAAAGGAGAGAGAGAGGGACTAAAGGACGAAATTGACATTTCCACCTTGAGGATAAGACCACATGGGGCAAAAAATTTCAGCATTTCCTACACCTTGGCCGAACACCCCCTTGCTAGAGAGAGAAAGTGAAAACTCCATTGAAGCTCCATTGCTTGAAGAAGAAGAAAGGGAGGAAAGGGAGCTCTTTTGGGTGATATCCAACACTTTTTCTTCTCCAAAAGACCATTTTCCTCTTCCTTTCTCCATTTCTAAGGTAAATCTTCAAACCAAATTCATGTTTATGAAGTTTGGGTTTATGGGTTTTCTAGAAAAGGCATGAAATTAACTTAGTTCTTAGAGATTTAAGGTTCTAAGTGTTCAGTTAGATGAGTTATGGAGAAAGTAGAGATTAATGATGAAGTTTCATGGGTTTTGGTAGTTTTTGATGAAACCCACCTTGGGTCTTGAAACTTTGGAGTGTTTGAAGGGAAATTTGAAGTTTTAGAGCTTAAAAATGGTGTTGTGGAGAAACTAGAACTAGTTAGGAACTTATTGGGAGAATGAAGTATTTTCCGACGATCGGAGGTTCGTCGGAGCTCCGGTCGGTCGCCGGAATCCGGCCATCGAAGGAGGGGAGGACCGGCCATAGGACCGGCCATAGTCGGCCACCTTTGGACCATGACCAGCCCGGTCCAGTCCGGCCACCCACGGCCATGTGTGGCCGTGGGGCCCAAATGGCCGGGACTTGGTGGTTTCGTACTTGGACGGTCTTGGGTGAAGCCCGATACGTTAATTTCACACCCGGAACGAATTACGGATGTAATTCGTGAAATTTCAGGAAAAACGATTAGAAACTTTAATATCTAATTTAGAGTGCTCGGACCTCGGAATTTAATTCCGTCAAGTGAGTTGGAACAAGTAAATTTAATTATGAACGATAGAAATGAAAAGGGAAATTTTCGGAGTCCCGAGGGACGTTTTCTCGATTCCGGGAAAATTGGGACTTCCGGGCCCATTTTGACAAGTTGAGCAATTGGGGTTAGTTTGGGTATTTCTCTCTTTAATCCACACTTGAATTAGCATTAATTCTAGTATTGCTTGTGACCTTAGACTTCGTTCCCGAGCACGAGAGAGGAGACTTCTAGGCGGCTTTCGGGTGACTAAGCGTTTGGAAAGCACTTGAGGTAGGGAAGAGTAATAATTACCGCTTTTAATTAAAGAATGTTAATAGTATGCATATAGGACATTAATAACCGGTGAAGTCTTAGCTTGCATATAGGATGTGATTAACTAGAATAACCGCTTTCAATTATGGGAATTGTCGTGCTGTAGAATCACATGTGGCCATGTCGGGACTTAGGATTGTGTGTTGGTTGTGTTGATTGTGGTTAATAGTCCTTAAATGGCGATAAAGATTTTATTCGTTGGTTAATTTAAGAATCATAGTATGCTATATGAATTATGATGAATGTGATATGAATGGTTGTCTCGTAATATGATTGGTTGAATGAATGTGATGAGTGTGATATGGAATGTTATCTCGTGATATGGTTGAATGATTGAATGTGATGAATGTGATATGAATGGTTGTCTGGTGATATGATCGGGTGAATGATAGACCGATGTGGTGTGATTGGTAAGTTATGACGGTAAGTTTTGACGGTATGATAAGTTCGGCGTGACACGTTTGGTATGGTATTGTGTGGTGTGACTTGTACCCCATGCTATGGGAAGATACCCGACCGAGGTGTGTGTCGGTCCGGTATGTTGTTTATGTGATTTACCCCGATGTGCGTTTCTGGGAAGACCGATGTGCGTTTTCGGTATGATATATTGTTTACCCCGATGTGCGTTTCCGGGAAGGCCGATGTGCGTTTCCGGTATATTGTTTACCCCGATGTGCGTTTCTGGGAAGACCGATGTGTATTCCGGTACGATGTGGTTGAGCCGTGCCGTGTGATCCGGCGTATTATTGGACACTTGTTGTGTGTATGGTTATTAATGATTGATTGTGTGTGTTGATTAGTTTGGTACGCTGTAGTTGCTTATGCCTGTTAAGTGATTCTTGTGTGACTTAAGTGTAACGTTATGGGTGTTCGACAACGAACTGTACGATGTAATTGTTGAGTTGTGCCCGGTGATCGGATTGTCATGGATACTTATTTTATGTTGTGAGATATCGTATCTGAGTAACGTTCGTAATGATCTTAGCAGTATAGTGTCCCAGGGTTGGGTGTTGAGAACCGTCTGGTGTCCTTTCTTATGTCCGTATGATGTCGGGTTTGGGTGACGTGTGTAGTCGAAGTCGTAGAAGAATGTCCTACTGTTTATATGGTTCTTTATCTTGGATCTATTATTGATAGTGTTGTGTTCCTGTTGGCTTTCTATTCGTGTTTTCGGTTATTAGTTTATATTTCTTGGCTTAGTAATTATGGTGATAGAGCGGAAGACCATTCCCGTTACTATTTTTTCCTACTGAGCGAAAGCTCACCCCCTCTGTTTTCACTGTTTTACAAGTTTTGATCGTGAGTCGGTGTAGGACGTCTCAGAGCTCGGGAGCTCACTAAGAGTCTGGGGTGTTTCTGTAGTAGTGACATACTTTCTGTTTATGTACTAAACATTGTTTTTCTTATTTGAATTCGAGCGTTTGACTTGCGGATTTTTTTTTGAGATTTGGAACTAAAATTCGAAGTTATATTTCTTTAATTTCCTTTTATTATTATTATTATTATTATTATTATTATTATTATTATTATTATTTTATTGTTACTTAGTTCACGTCTCGAGTCTGGCCAAAGCCGGATTTGGGGCGTGACAGTTGAGTAGCCGTCCGTGTGGAGACTATCCACCACTAGTTTGTCCCTAGATTAGCCGGATATCTTGTTATAGGGTTAGCGTCTGGCACCTACGAGTCAGAACTCCACTCTCACTTTTTTACTTCGTTCTTTCATGCTGCATTTTATTTCAATTTTCTGTTTTCTTCTGGTTTTTACGCATGCAGTTCTCAGTTATAATCAATAAAATTTACCATATTCTAAATAAATAAAAATCTAACAAGACATCCCCAATGGATAAGATTTATCATCTATAATTGTACACAAAAATACAAATATCCAACGTTTCACATTTATCCACAAATAAGATATATTGATGTCAAGTTTATATATGATTGTCGATGTGACATTGGTGAAAGTTCTTGTTTCTCAAGTTGTGCGTAATTTGTCAAGCAATTTGCAACATCTTAAAGTTAGTGTGAAGGAGATAAGTGGAGACCAGTCATTGACTCGCCAAATTGGAGTCTCACAAGTTCTTGTTACTATTTCAAAGAATTTTCATTTCATCATTAGAATGTGTGGACCATGTTTAAAACTTCTTATAGTCGATGCAATTCATCTTCTTGAGGATTATGTGGTCGAAAGTATTGTTGCCAACACAATGAGGCGGGTTGAAACTATTAGGTTGATGGGTTTGTCAGCTACCCTCCCACTTAAGTGTGGTTATGTATAATTTTCCCAATTATATATTATGTATAATATTAGTTATAAAACTTTACAATTTAACAGTGCAAGGGCATGATCTGGAAGATTTTTTGTATTTTGAGACCTTAATACACAATAATGCTACGCTTTTAGTTGTCCAAGAGTTGCCGTTTTTTTTAATAGGAAATGATATGAACATTGTGTGGTTACTAAAATGAGGCATGTTATGAGCTTCAGTATGAGAATAACGAGGTAGTGCTAGATTCGGCTCAATGATTATTGGGACTCTAAGCGAGAATTTGATCGATGTCTTTTTTTCTTATAAAAGAATATAATAGGGAAGTAATCATATAGATAGACTATATTAGATGATATTGAGAAAATGAGTTTCAGCATCTATTTATAGTACTAAAAAAATATAAAATGTATGATGGAGATTCATTTCTAATAAGACACCCTTGATGGATAATATTAATTGTCTAGAGTTCTACACAAAAATCCAAGTATCCAAGGGTTCATATTTATCCATAAATAAGATATATTCATGTTAAGTTTAGATGTGATAGGTTCAAGATAATTCTAGACAATTATATCAAATTATGCTAGTTTGCATGTGATGTCGTGTATGACTAGCTATTATCATCAATTTATGAAATTTTCACACTTTAAAATCATTCTTAAATACTAAATATAGGCCCTATTAAGATCGATCAAATATAACCGAAAATAAGAAAACCTTCAAACCTGATATTAATGGAGTAAGGCAGTATATAAGTGATAATTTTCATAAACTAAGGGCATTCGGTACTAAAACCCACCAGTTAACCGACAGAAACCAAATAAGACAAACATAATACATTTTCCTAATTACCTTGAGATATATGCCCAACTTTATTTAACTGTTGTTGCTCTCTAAAGATTAAGGAAGCTAATAAACAAGCTCATGATTATTGGACCTTTTGATTTGTGACTAAGAAATCGTAAACAAATAATCATTCATGCTCATGGTTTCTGATCTTTCCTCTCCATTCAACATCTTCATGTCAACGATTGGGAAACATCTTCATCTCTTATGAGTGAATCATTTCTCTAGAATTTATACAATTCAACTTCATGTGATAGGTATATAAAGTCAACTCTACTTATTGTCTTATTTAATCATGAAATGAAACTTTTGTAATAATTCTTCTTATTGAAATAATTTTAGAAGAGTTTCTCTATCTTTGGTCAAGTTAGTATTGATTTGTTACCCAACCTTTATAGTGTATATTAGTACTTGAGTTCCAATACTATCAAACCTGATCATGCTTCGAGTCCATAAAATGGATTATTTATTGATAAATGATCTTATTTTTTACCAAACATTCTAGTACAAAGCAAGACATTTAGCACCATTTATTAATATACGTCATGTTTTTCTTACAATAAGACAATACTAATATTTTTTAAGATTCATCTTTAGATGTATAATTTCATTGCCTAAGAAATTGGTTTATAAAATATTAAAAGAAAGTAAGAGATTTCAAATCAACACTTACTGAATTTTTCATATATGTGCTTCGTTTTTTTTTTTGCTCTAATCAAATATCTGCATTCAACATTTGATTTGTTTTCTTCAGTTTTGACAACTTATTTACCCATATTATTTTGGTTTGAGCCTTTTCGTAATGAAGTTGATAAATTACTTGGCGTTCCTCAAACAAATAATATATTGTGTATTCTAAATATTCACATTTCTTTTCTTTGGTTTGTTTCGTTCTTTTGTTTAAGCATCTTTTTAGTTCATTAATCACTAGTAAGTTGAACTTGTATGTTTTTTTCGTTAATGATAGTTTTTCACTGCCAAGTATAGATCCATAGAATTGTTAGTGTTCAGCAATCAAGAAAAAAAATATTTTATTTAATCACTAATAAATTGAACTTGTATGTTTTGTTTCGTTTATGATAATTTTTCACTACTAAATATAGATCCATAGAGTTTTTGTTTTTTTAGCACAATAAAGGACATTTTATTGATGTAGAACCAAATGCTTACAATTAACGGAACTGAAAAATGAGAGAGTAACGCAAAGGTCTAGTCCGCAGACAACGACCATTAACTCTATGACCAAATGTCCAATTATACCAAGATGGTTAAAAAGGGAGGAAAATGTCTCGAGGGATTGAGTGGATGGTAGGCCATCGACCGTGAACACTCCTTGTCTCGACCTGTAGATGCATGAGGCTATGGATCCGAGGCACTTGATGGGACATCAAACATCTAGGGAGTAACCCAGGGAGTGGGGAAAGTAGGAGTTTGGTTGTGATCCGAACTTGGCAGGGCGAGGTGTGTTTCCCAGGATACACCTCGTTGTTGGGGAGGTCCCTCATGAGCTTGGACGAGACTACTGAGAGGGTCTCATCTTGATCAATCTTGGGATCCTCGGGATTGTATTGTCTTGTCCCGAAAGGTCCGATCTTGTAGCTCTAAGGGGGACCTTGGAAGCTTCTAAGGATGTTGTGACGACCATTCTTATTTTCGGGTTAGGCAAGAGTACCTATGTCGCCTCTGCCTCTTCAAGTCCCGAGGTTCGATCCTTCTCAATAGGTCGAATGGGCTGATCGGACACAATGTGGTATGTCCCCCTTGATGGTGGTATATTAGGAAAGAGATCCTGGATCGTGTGTGGAGTCTGAATGGCCCGATTGTCCTGGTCCAACGATGGTAAAGCGGTGACAGTGGGGGTACCTTCGGTACATGCGAACTCTCCACCCAAGCATATGGGAGAGTCGTCCACGATAATAAATGCGACGGTGTGTCCGTATATCCGACATCCTCATTAGGTCCCCTTAGGATGGGTGGAGTCGAGATCTTTTTCGTACTCCCAGGTGAGCCAACCATGTGCTCCTCGCTAGTTGAAGTTGGTCTCCATATCCTAGACAGCTTGTGGGGTGCAGGGTCTGTTCATGCATGGCAGAGCTGGTTGGGGGTACCTTCCCTCTCCCTCGAGAGAGGGGGATGGGTAGCTTCGGGGAGGCTTTCTTGGTTGCGGCCTTGTTATGGATCTGGAAGTGGTGGAAGGGTGGAGGCCTTCGAGGCCAAAACAGAGGAGGGTTTAAAGCGAGTGACGAGGGATGGATGTGCGGTACACAAAGTTCTGCATATGCACTCCGGCTTTATGAACTCTCGCGTGGGTACCAGTGGCATGATATGAGGCGATGAGACAAGACGTGAGTCAGTCTCGAGCCCACTAATCGTCGCCTTGGTACCCAATGTGGGTACATGTATTCTAGGTGATCTAGTTTTCACGAGGGGTGTTAGATCCATGAAGACCATTGGTTGGAACAATGGTGTCGTAGGGGCGGTTCGTAAGCAGAGAACAACAGTGACGACAGTTTGTTGAAAGGGGATTGAGAGAGATAGAGAACCTTATTGGAATGATTTTAGTTTTACGAATATCCACATAGTTTTTAGAGTGTTCAACAATCAAGAAGAAAATATATTTCTTTTGGATGAGAATTTTTTTTTCTTAAAAAAAAAATTTGAGTCCAGATCGAAATTGGGCAAAACTAGTATTAATATTTAATTTTAAAATTATAAGTCCAATATTTTGGTTTAATTAGGTTTGATCAAACATTAACGAATATTTAATTTTATGGAACCTTTTTCGATTCAGGGCCTTAAGTGGGACCCTTTTCGATATGAGGCATTAAGCGGTTCCTTAAGTCACTTAAAACTTGAACCGCTATGCATTATGCAATTAAGAAGATGGATGAGTCCCTATTAAAACCCGTTTTTGACCATAAAGAGGCAAGACCTCCAAGTGTGTGGTATGAATGGGAGGTGAAGCAAGACCCAATATTGTGGAGGGTGGCGTCATGGTTAGTAGAGGAGCACAAGATCGATAGGAAGAAGAGTTGAAACCCTACCACGATAGGGATATATATATATTTTTTTCATTTCTCCTGCCTACGCTTCCGAAGTGAATGTCGGACCAAGCATATCCCGAGGGACCTTGAAGAATACCCCCACATCAATCCACGACATATATCAATCCCCTGAGGCAGCGTCGCTCTCATACCAGGCCAAAACCGACCCCTCTCCTTCCGTTACCAACTATTCTCTCCAACTTGTCGCTGCCAACGGTGTTGCCTGACTGGGGGATCTTGATCCTCTATCTATCATCGCTGCGATTGGTCCAGCTTCGCACGGGTCGTCGTCAAGAACTCTCCTTTCACTAGAGGTCTTCTGGGCGATGCATGCGATTTTTGACTCCCTCACGGTAGATGCCGAGGAAGAATGGATAGTCGTTGTCTCGAGGACGGTTAAGGATGACATCTGGGCTGCCCAAACAAAGTTTGTACTCGCCACCCGGTTATACACCGACAAGACTTTCCGGTTGTCAATCCTGGAAGGTATCATGGTCTAGGCATGAGGTGACCGAGCCTTTGTTGTTCAGGATCTCGGGTGGAGGATTATGGGCTTTTATTTCTCCTCCCATTCGGTAAAGGACATAGTTCATCGGGGCGATCCATGATGCTTTGACCAGGATCCCTCCTCTTGGAGGACATCACGACTTACACCAATTCCATCACGTTTTCGTTCTCTCGGATGCAAACATGAGCCAAGACGTTCGACGTCTTGCCGGGGGGTTTCACATTAGCCATGGCCTTCACCATTGACAAAGCTCTTGGGGATTTTGTGGACATGGAAGCACATCGACGAGGACATGACCGCGGAGGCTACACTCGAATCCGGTTCTAGAAGGAGTTGGTGACCCCTCTCGGGCGGGTGGTCTGCCTGAGTATTCCCGGGATCCCGTACTCGATCCAGCTAGCCTACAATACGAACGCCTACCGGTATTCTGCTTCATTTGTGACTGTATTGGCCACATTGTTGCGAAGTGCCTTTGGGATCCACGACTTACCACCTCCTTTCCGGATTTCGACCTCTCACGCATGGCGGAGGAGCAACATCACATTGGGCACAACATACAGAGCAACTCGTCGAATTCGATCCCACCATGGTTCGATCAACAGCAGGCCACACTACCCCGTTCGAATTCCCCAACTCGTCCCCTAAGGTTCGGGTTGCGCCCTCTAGCCCTCGCACTAGTGACCTTGGACTTTCTAACTACGAAAAAAAAGCATACCTATGTAGCGGGACATTTGGGCACCTTAGCAATTATGGAGCCCCATGGAGTAATGACGACCCTTCGGGATAACACATGACTTCCAGACTAACTTGGAGCGGGAACCAGAGGTCCAAAGGCCTTGCATCCCCCCCACCCCCACCCCTCCTCGAACGAGGAAGAAATCTCTAAGGGACATGAAGCGAGGTTCGCAAAGCAGTCTCGCCAGCTACAATGAACCCCCAGGGGAATTCTAGGGTACTATAGAGGAACCGTATCCCAATCTGGATACCTCCTCGGGTACCTGGCGCTCTTAATCCTATGGGGTCTCCATAGTGTGTCCGGCGAGCATACGAGGAACAACAGGATCATTCAGTCAAGCTGAGGGAAGAGAGACGCACTACCGTCAGAGAATAGGGATAAATCCTTTAGGGTGTTAACCAGTGTTTCTTGTCAAAGGATTAGCGTTCTGATCATGTCTGGAACTATATCTCGTCCTCTATTTATTTTCTATTAATAATATTTTCATAATTATTATGCTAAAAATGATCTTAAATTCAATTTTATTTCATTTTGGTGGATGAAATTCATTAAATATTTGAATTATATTTTTTACAGTCAATTTCTTAAAAAAAAATCTCCTTGAGAGCTCATTTTATATGCTCGTGGCATTCAATTGATAGAAAATCAATTCAAATTAAGATAAATAATTAACATATATTAAAATCTGTTTGCATAAATATGAATCTCATATTAAATTTCAATCTTTTATTATCAGCAAAGAAATTTTATAAAACTTATTTTTCAATGGATAAAAGATGAGGAACAAGGGCATAGCCCGTACAGACTTGATGATTGAACTAGTTTCGGTCAAAACCGGAAGACCAAAAAACTGAAGAAGGAAGACCAAATGACTGAACAAGTCTCAACCTCAATACAAATGACGGATCCTAAAGGAACGAATCAATATAAACAAAGAGCATTCCTATGTAAGGAACATCAATCAAGGTCTAATAACCAGATTTTACAACCATTAAGCACAAAAACAATTAAATATAAAAAGGTCTGGAACCTAGATTAGCAACCATAAAGCACACAAAAAAGAAGAGGCCTAAAACTCTATTTTTCCAACCATAAAGCCCTAAATAGAAAAGGTCTAAAACCCTTTTTTTCCAACCATGAAACTCAGGAAAAAAAAACAGCTGACCTCCAAACAGAACACCTTAAACCTTACCCATACTTGTAGAGAACATTGTTTCATCGGAGCCACCCACTCAAAGAAAGGAATAGACACCCGCATAACGGTAGAAATAGATCGGTAGCCATAACCATCAAAGCTCTCAACACAAAGAAACAGAATTCTCTCGATTTCTAAAAGAGGCCTAAGACCAATAAAATCCGTCGGAGGCCAACACCTAAAGAGACCAACGAGCCCCCATCAACAAAATGACGAGAAGACAAGGAAAATCGAAACGAGACTAAACCAAGGGTCTGAGTAACGTCTCCCCAATGAACAAAATATGGATCTGAAATGAATTGAGAACCTTACTAATTGGGATGACGAGGGAGCTACCAGTAGACATAGACGCTAGGAACCGGACCATGGCTACTCAACAACACCAATAAGCCCACCAGAACTAGCAGCACAACCACCATCGAATCACCAGGGAAGCTCAACCTAGATCTACACCGATGTACGACCAGGAAGGTCGAGAAACAACGTCCCACAGCCCAGATCTAGAACGAGAAACCAAGGACGAAGATGAATGTTGTCGAACAAGACCACCACGAGAGCTAGAGCCCGAAACAGAGCCAATACACCTTGAGATGAGCAGGAGTGCGAAGGTGAGCACACCACAACACCACCACGGAACCCATCCTCGACTTGCAACCACACTATAATCCACATACCAACGAGGCCAAAGCCATGTCCGACAAGTCCTTCGGCGCACAAGTAAAGACAACTCACCAACGAGGCAAGCACCATTCCCCGAGACACCAATGCCGGAAGCGAGGAGCGAAGACTCCGAAAATCAAACGGACCAGGCGAAGAACAAAAGCTCGCATCCAGAGTGTGTCCGCCGGCGAATAGCAAGTACAAGGACCCACGAACACCAAAACCACCATCTGACGAATAAATCTGGAGGTTTGATGGAGCATCGGTGACCCAAACAGAACCACGGGCTCACGAACCCCGAGTGAACGTGGAAAGGAAGGTCCAAGCTTCGGTAACCCCAACCGCATACGAGGGTGATGCACAAAGAAGCTCGAACGACCAAGAGAGAGGAGGACGAAATAGAAAGAAGCGGGGGAAGAATAAGAAGAAGAGGGAAGGATGAGGAAGGTCCCCACCAGCGACCTCCATGGTCAGTGACCATGGTGTCACCGGTGAGGAAGGGGTGAAAACAGGTGGCAGGTAGGGTTTCTTAGAGAATAGAGCAGTTGAGAGAAAAAAAAAATACATTACATTGATTACAATACCAGCGTGCTTCTGTCCACAACCTTACTGCTTAATTTTCGATCTTAGATTCACACAAACTCTTCCAGCACTGAAGTGAGCAACAAACATTTCACGTGTCTTGGACGGATCATCTGCGAACTTTTGCAAACTACTTGAGCCATTTTCGAACACACAAATCTATCACACGACCAAAATGCATCCCATAGAAACAAATTTCAAGAATATTGAACAAACTTATTTTGCTTGATTGCTAGTACTTTTGGTTCAAGTTATTCACACTTCTTTGTAAAGCAAAAACACAATTAACAAGTTAATGTGATCACTCTTCCACAAATTAACAAAAGGAAGCCTGGTGAGGTGATAATGGATCTTTCCAAGACAAGGATAACTGCATCATGTTTGCCTCTTAACACTACACAATCTCGAATGCATCTTAATAGCCTTTGTTCCCGCGAATCCTAGCTCTCATGTCAACCTGTGAGAACATTAGGAAGCATTTTAACAAGTATTAGAATCTTAATAGCATCATTCATATATATAATACATTGCACTTAAATTACTACTCTCATTGCAAAGTATGTGGTATCATCAAGATTCTGTTGGAAACATAATAGCAACTTTACTTAATGCTTTCAGAAATATATTTGTCAACTAGTACATGCACTCAACTTTTAAATCAATGGTAAAACCAAACTTACCATACAAAGATACTAACTAATGTCTATGATTGATTGCAGAGGAAAAGATGAGATTATGTTACATGCCTGACCCCTCTTGCAATTGAAATATGTTTCCCTTAGTCCCACACATTCACTCGGTATGCATGGACTCTTCTCCGCTGCACACTCCCTGTACGATCGCTTCTCAACCTTGAATCAAGAATACCAACAATAAAGCACAAACAAGTATCTATGCTTTAGATCACAATCGGACAACATACACAGAAATGCTTACCTTAACACAATCAGATTCACTGAGACACTTGACAAGTTCCATTGCAAGGCCTTTGCAAGACTTGGACATTGTGTCTTGTTTTCTCCCCTTGAATTTGTGAGGTCTGCATCATTTAAGCAATGCTTGGTTAGAAGTCAAACTTGTCTGCATTCCATGAGCAAATTAGTTTATTATTGACAGAACAAAATGTAGGTCAAAGAAGGAAAGGGAGAAAAAAAATGATAAAAGAACATTTGTCGGATCAAGTGACTTTATACCAGAACTATGTGCACCTTATATCAATATCTAGTTTACTTTCCGTATGAAACAATCCAGAGTATAGTGGTATTCATATTTTGCAGGATAAGAATGAGACAGATAGACATTAGAACTATAAGCAAGAGCTAACGAGGCTAGATTAACTATAGGTTAGGTCGAAATTTGGCTGTAGTCAATTCTAAGTACTATTTCAACAAATTTTCTTGACATAGACAAAAAACACATGGTTTTGTTCTTCCTCACACACCAATCATTGTTGGCTTAAGAGTAGAACAAATCAATGTGCTCGAAGAAGTCTTAGAAACTGAATAGGGACATTATCCTTCGTTCAATTTCGTAATGGTACCACTACATATTACATCAATCTACTGCTGTGTATATGATCACTGACGAAGCATGTACCTCACTCTTCAGCTCAACCAAACTACATCTAGGATCCTTAATAATTACTTGACATGTCAATCCCCTTCTCCTCACTCTTTCTACAACCTTATCCATGGCCAGGTCCATAGCCATATTTACCACAAAACATGGGGATATGATTCTCACAAAGCCTAACTCCATTATCATTGCCCTTGCATGGGTTCTCTCTCAATATATAATTATGGTTATGGCTACAGATATTGAATTATATCGCCATAAATACATATCATAATCAACCGTCACAAAATACTCTTAATATATATCAGAAAAAGCCTAACCATGTTCCTTGTCGCCTAACACTCAAAGCGCATAATCTACGCTCCCATATTTTGCATGCACGGTAACTAGAAAAGCCCCACTTTTAGTTGCAAAAAGAAACTACCCCATCACTACTAATACACATTCCAGGGTATAGCACCAGTGATCACAAACTCTTCTCTTCTTGTTTACATGTGAACTCAAAAGGCCTCAGACCATCAAAACCATGCTGATAAGCATGCCCAGAAATGGCAGAAAACCAAAATCGACATTGGCATTCTATCAAACACCTTATGGGCATCCAAAAGGAGACCCACCTTGAAAAGCACACAAAATACATGTCACAGCAAAAAAGCTTACTCCTTCACGGACCACAGTAAAACAAACCGAACTTGGAAGCAAAGCAACTACATCGAAGGACTGATTTATAATGCTCGATAACCTCCGATTTCAATTTCTCACAGCGAATACTAGCTTAATAATAATTTGTATAAAATGGATTAAAAATGTAAACATAATTGAACACTAGTGCGCAAATATAAGTTTAGACGAACACGGTTATCAGAGAAAAAATGAGAGGGAGATGAAAACGATTACCGGTGCGTTTTATGAAGCAAATAACCGGGAAAGAACGAGAGAGCGCGTGCGTTGACACAGATCGAATTCCACAAAACGAGAAAGAAGTATAGTTAGTGAGACAGGTCGGTTGGACTGGATATACCCGCTCAGGCCCAATACAAATATCATGGGCTTGTTAAGGAGTTAGGCCCAACAACACTAAAAAATGTATGTAGAAACTGTTAAACAAAACAAAATTCTAATAGGTATAACAACATCAACAGCTTTAACATAGAACTTATATAGTTCAGCATCTCCATGATATATGTAGTACGTCAAAATTATATCACACAACACTAGGCAAAGCCTAAAATATCAACCGTTGATAAAAACTTTAACAAGTTTATCAGCAACTAACTATTTAAAGGAACATCGTATGTATTTTTGTTGTTCCCTTTGCATTTACACTTATGTAACACCGTATTTATGACCCTGGGCCTGGCCTTTCAGAAATTGAAATATATATATATATATATATATGATGATCATGGTCTTGGAGCAACAGCCCAGCAGATCGGGCAAGGTGGATTTCCAGACTGAGGTATTGGAGCGATGGCATGTAAGCGAAGGTGGGCCCGTAAGCAGTCCTCGTGAAAGAGGTGGCCACACGACATAAGAACAAGTGGAGTTGGCAGAGCGCGAGGATGATAACTAAGGCCCTGAGGAGCGGATGTCAGGTACCTGTTGCACCAGAAGCACCGCACTCCCTCCACTGCATATGTATATATATATTCATTCAGACAATATACTTATACGTTATTGTTGTTGAAACACACAGACATACCTTGGATTTGTTGGGGTGGTGGATAGGCATAGGCCGGCTGTTGTTGTTGCATACGCCATGGGCTGACAGTTGAATTTGCAGTTTGGGTCATTGGTGGAGGAAGATAGGCTACGGCTGCAAATCCAATCGGAGGCAATGCGTAAGTCAGATATACAGATGATGAGTCCTGAATGAAAGAGGCATTGGGTAAAGTTGGATTGGTAGGTGCTTGAATTGTTCTTTGCCTCTTAGGCTCAACCTCAGCCCTACTCCTACCAGTACCAGTACCAGATGGAGGTTGAGGTTGCCTTTGCGCTGCAGGAAAAGGTCAAGTTAATGATCACCAAATTAAACATATATAATATATGTACTAACTACTAACTAGTAACTAGTAGGAGTGATTGATTCTGACCTGTTCCTGCTAGAGGAGCATTCCTTGACGACTCACCTGGTTGTGGATTAAATGAAGCAGCTATGCCTCTTGCTGGATGAACATGCCTACAATTCCTCGACTTCCCACTTACTCCAGAATTTGCCAAACCTGCTTCTCTATTGGCTGCACACTGAGGATTTACATTCCTGGAACATCCTACCCCAAGATTAGCATCACTTAGCAATTCTCTTGGAATCTGAGGGTTGGAGCTCTGTTGTGGAATGTCATTCATGTCCATTGACCCAAGGTTGGGGTTAGGATTCTCCTCCTGCCGCCGCTTTCTTGGATTCAAATCATCACTTGCCATTTACAACTGCGCACCCACAAACAAACCCAGAAACAGATTGATCTAAATACCCAAGAAAACACTGATTCCAAATCAAGATACACAAGGAAGAGACTAGATTCTTCAAAGAACACAACACCCGATCATTGGGCTGCAAGAATGGTAATCCAAGCAATGTTGAAGCCACAGACAAATCTGGTTCGGTATACAAATTGAAGGAAGAGTATAGCAAAATCAATATGAAAATGAACCCATTTCGTTTCACAATTTACAAGGCTTGGTTTGGGATTTCAAGTGTGCTTCTGTGACTTACCAGCGAAGAATGGCCTCAAATTGCAGCGACAGAGACTCGAGAGCTCCAACAGGAAGAGATTGTATATTCAGAGGAGAGCGAGAGCGAGAGGGGAGGGATGTATATGCAACCGTTGCTGCATACACCTCTTGCGTTTCGACCTTTTAAAGGGTTCGGGCCGGGGACCACAACTGAATCTACAGAATATTCCTGCCAATCATTATCCACCACGTGTACAAATGCATGATATGTAGTATGATTTGTTATACATCACAACTTATATCTTTCAAGTGTTATGGGTTGTGTTTTTTTACATATGTATATTGTTATTTTCTTTTTACAAGAATAGGTACTATTATAACTGGAAACAGAAATAGGATGATGAACACATAATTGTGCTCATCCTACAATAAAGAAACCAACTACAGAACGTAAACGTAAAGTAATAACATAAATCTAAAAGTTGTTCAATGTATAGGGGCGGTTGAAGGGGGAATCTGCGGTAGCATTCAGGCAATCCATGAACACCGATACAGCATATTTCTACCAATTGGCATTGGGCGAGCAAGTCGAGTGAAAGGGGAATACTGGTGGACTGCCATCTCCCCCGGTGAGTCAGCGTGCGTCATCCTCCCTTGACTGATAATGTTAGGGCTCCTGAACGCGGGATTGTTGACACCAGACTGGTAGGGGAGACAAATATCGACTGTCGATGGTACCCTAGCCATCTACTCGCCAGGAAGGGGTCACAGTCGACCACCCCCTTCCTGGGCCTCCACGGACTCATTCCTGGAGGCGGGGGTGCTTGTGGCCCCCGCCGCTGCTACCTGTGATCCCCCATCAGACGTCGTTGATCCCTCCGACTCTTCTGGCTCCTCCTCTCTCTCCAGACGTTTCTTTCCAGACAGCGTCGGTCCAGCCTCCTTAGCCAGCCACTCCGAGGGAATGTCCTCCATCCCTGTCTCATATGACGGCTCCCGCGCCAGATCGTGGCGTTTTCCGAGCAGGTGGTGTGCCTGGGTCCCTGTTACGTCCCTTCCCCCTACCTCCAGTATAGCTCCAGTTCGTCCCTGGCACCGCCTTCCCATGTTTCGCCTTCTCTAGGACCGATCTCAAATCTCCAGGGGGTCGTAGAGAATGGCCCTTGACTCCCCCCGCGACCGGACATGACGGGAACAGATGTCCCGCGCAGCTACACCCATAGCAATGGTCTGGTAAGTGCTCGTACGAGACCTGAAGAAGAGTACGTACCTGCGATTCCGATAAACGGAACCATATTTGACTCTGCAGGGGAATGTGTATATCAGCCCGGATCTGAATCCTCATTAAGTCACCCCAGCAGCCCCTCGAGTTGTCCACATCAACCGCCAGACAGACCCCCAAACCATTCCACATCCGGAATCCCACCTCCTTATTCCAAGCCCCCACAGGGAGGTTAGAGACTCGAGCCCATACCGAGAAGTGATGGAAGCTAAGATCTCCCACCTGCATATGAGCCCTAAGGTCCGTGAAAAGCACTAGAGATTCCCAGAACGCCCACGGCTCTCCAGCCAGTACCCGCGCCCTTTCCTTAGCATTGGGGAAAAAGAAAGCCACCAGGCCCCCTTCTAGAGGCCGTGCCTCCACTTTCATGCCCCACAAGTCCTCCATTCTGTCCACCAAAGACTTCTAGAAAAATCGCTTAGAAGTCAGCACCTTCGCAGCTAGTGCGAGTTGAAACCGACCCCCCGCGTTGGCAATAACACATGTTGGGATCACTACTTCCTTGATACACATCGACGAGAGGCGAGACCCAAGGTTCCCTACTCCCTCCCCCTCGTCCTGCAGCCCCGCCCGACCCGGCACCAGCTCGTCCTGTAGCCTCGGCCGATCTGGGTCCACCACAACATGCGGTTTAACCCGCGATTGTGGTACCCCCGTCCCGGCCCGAGCCTCCCTACCATCCATACCCACCCGGGTGGGCGGTCCGATCCCCGCCCGACTCGCACCCGAACCATAACGGCCTGCCTAGGCCGCAATGTCTCCCGGCCCATCCGGCCCACGACCCTGTCCACCCCGACCAGCTCGCGCATCCCAACCACCACGATCCAGGCCCACTCGGGGTTCCTTACGGGAATCCTGCATGAACCCACTAGCCCGACCCGACCCATTCACCTGCCAATCCAGGCCCGGATCCGGCCCGCTAGGGTTCTCCCCCGCTACTGCCTTGCCTTTGCTTCTTCGCCAAGCTAGTGCCGCCGGCGACTCCTCCACCGTGCCAGCCGTGTCCGATGACACCACCACCGGCTCCATTGGGGACCCTGCCGCCACAACACCCGCATCCACCAGCTTCCGTGCTCCAGTCAAGTCACCCCGTGCCAGTCCCGACCCCAACTCCCGCGCCACCCTTGGTCGCGGCCCTCTAGCCGACATTCGTCGGATTCCGCGCCCCGCCGTGTGCTGCCAGTCCTCACCCAACGACGACCCCGCGCTGCCCCCTCATAGCCGAGAAACGCATCGGAGATGCTGAACCTTCACGCGGCGTTAAGGGCTCCGGATCGGTGAAGGAAGCCTCCTCCCCGCCGTCCCTTCCATGACTACCGGCGAGAGCAGCCCGAGCTCCACGCCCAGACCCTCCCCCGTCTCGACCCCCACAGACGGGTCCACAGTCGGCCCGGCGACTTGCACGCCGTCCACCACACTCGCGTCCTCGACGCCCACAACCATCACGCCGTCACTCCCCCCCCCCCCCCACGCCGTCCTGCGTCGGCTCGTCCTACCACACCGAAGGATCACCGGAGATACTGGATAATCTAACCGCTGAATACGCCATGGATGTTCTGAGAAATCACTAAACCCTAACCCTCGCAGAGAGAGAGTTGTGAACTATACAGAGAATGTATATAGTAATATAGGGGTACAATCCATTATAAATAAGTCCTTATAATATAAATTTTAAATAAATTTTAACCATAAAATTAGTGTAAATCTAAGGTTTAGATTTTTTCAGCATCTTTAATGGCATATGTGTAATTCTTCTTAACTATTTTTATTTTTGTCTTTTTATACTGATATAAGGATAATATAGTCTTTTAACAAACCTTTTTATCCTAACCCCAAGTACAGATTATCCCCCAAGTTCTCATCTCACGTTCTCATCCCCCTCTCGTAAACCTTGATGCGATACTCGCCGACTACAGCTCCATCCATCTACCGGAGGTCCGGCCTGCAACGTCTGTGGCTCGTCGGTCAGAAATCAGATTAGTCGTCACTAGTCGGAGCTCTTTCTCGCAGCCACCACCAGCCGTCGCGAGGCTTTATGCCGCCAACCAGTTCATCCCCGTCCGCCGTTCTATGCCGCCGTGAGAGAGGTGCATCCTCGTCGTTTTGGTCTTGTTTAAGATCTCTTTCGTGCTTCGCAGATCGTGCGCCAAGTACTCCGCCCAAGCCACAATCGCTCGCCGCTCGAGTTCATCGTCCAGTTCACACCGGGGACGTCTGCAAATCCCTGAGGTTTCGTTTCTTTTCTCACTTTTTTTATTATTGAGTTGCTGATTTTCTAACTTCAGCTAACAAATTCGTGTATGTGCAGATTCAAACTCGCGTGCTGGTCACTTCTTTGATCTTTAGCTAGGCTATCACTGAGGCATGTACATGCCTTATTACCCAAATGGCCTTTTAGAAGGAAAGTATAATTAAAATAGTCTCCACCTTCAATGCTCTCACCTACCTAGCCTCCTCATTAATGACTCTTTCCAACTATCAACATTACCCTCATAGATGATCCATGTCAGCACCCAACTCTTTTCTCACTCTTGTTCCACGTCAGCTTTCGTTTGCCCTGTTGGCGCCAAATCCACGTCAGCAGTCGGTAGTTAATTCGCGCCAAATCCAGCTGAATTGGGGAAATCGAATTTTGCCCCATTCTCGTTCGCTTCTCCTTCATCCTCGTTTTTCTTCTTCAATTGCTGTTGTCCCGTGCATTGTTTGTCCTCCTACCCGTTGTTTCTTCTTCAATTTGTCGTGAGAGCTGCTCAATTGATTGTTCCACTGTCATTGAAGGCTGCCCAGAAAAACCCTAGCTCGAGGTAAGTAATTGGAAAGACCTAATTTGTAGATTTTGAGCAATATGTATGTTTAAACGCACTTAATGTTATCATGGAATGGTTTTGAAACATATTTCGAGCTAGTATTGCTTCATTCGGACCTCCAATTCGTGTGATGATGTGGTTCGAGTTTGTACCATGCCGATGATAATAGTTCAGATCGACACGTTCTGGTATGAGCTGTTACCAGGTCGGTTTGCCGTTCTGGTTTCATGTAAACTAGAACGGGTGTCCATCCGGTATTTTACGTATCAGAATGTAGTATCAATCTGTTATTAAATCATGTATATTTAAGTCTTTACCCCTTTTGGGTTTTGTTTGAAAATAGTTTTACAAGTCCTTTATGTACAAACAAAGGCCTTTTTGTTTGAAATTGTTTTAAAATCGAGTTGTAAATATTTATAGATGTTTGTTATGGTAAATTGTAGCTTTATATTGATATGTTCCTAATTGTTGTAGGAATGGTTGGAGTGCTAGTACATGCTTCTTATGGTGGGCAATATTTGAACGAGAACGGGAAATATAGTTGGATACCATCCAATTCAAAGTCTATGAATATCCTTCTTAATGATGAAGATACATCATTGAAGAAGAGGTTATGGGATAAATTGTATGAGAAGACCGGAGTGGACAAAAATGAAAATGAATTGAAAGTGAGCTACTTAGTACCGGACTTGCCTGACGATGTTGGAGGAATGGATCCGGTTATTTTAGAAGACGATGAAACTGTTCTTGGTTTTGTTGTGGAATATGGACTTGGGACCCGAAACAACATACTGCGTGTGGAGGTGATTAACAAACATACCGGTGGTAGGGAAATGGAAATGAATCCTCCTGCTGCCCCCGTTGTACGTGATGAGTACTTTGGCAGGGACATGTGTAGTCCAATAAATACGGGGGATTCCATTGATTTTATGAGTGTTAACAACGGTGGGCAACGCGTGCATCTCCCACGTCGAGCTGGTAGTAGGGGTAGAACCGATGTAGAAGCAGTAGCGACTCCAGCGGGGTCAAATCCTACTCCCGCACAGTTAAGTGTTGAAGATGATTATGTTGATGATGATTATATTTATGATAGGCAAGGCGGGGTAGAAGAGATTCTAGAACAGTTTAGTTCTGATAATGATGATGATGATGATGATGATGATGATGATGATGATGATGATGATGATGATGATGATGATGATGATGATGATGATGATGATGATGATGATGATGATGATGATGATGATATGGAAGAGGTGGAAGCGGGTGTGGAAGTTGATGAGGAAGAAGTGGCAGTGGATGAGGATGTGGGATTGGAAGATATGGAAAACGAACAAGAGTATCCAGAACAAGAACAATCCAGATCAAGTTTTGATCCTGCAGACCACTTTTATCCGACGGAAGTGCTTGATGTCGAAGCAAACTCGATCGGTTTCCAAGATGGGTCAGGTTTAGCAGTTGGTGATACATTTGAGACGAAAGAAGAGTTTCAGACATTTTTGTCACATATTGATGTGAATGACGAGTTCGATTATCGTGCTGAAAAATCTAACAAGACGGTGTTTGTGGCAAAATGTGCTAACCAACCTTGTGGATGGAGAGTGCGGACCGCCAAAATTGGAACTACAAGGCAGTTCTTCGTCAGAACATATTACAATACTCACCATTGCTCTGCCAATGCGACGAAGCTCCACCGCCGGCAAGCAACTACTAAATATGTTGCTGAATACGTGAGGCAAAAATGTGCGGGTCAAAAGACGACACCGTGTCCAAGACTAATTCAAATATTTATGAAAAATGACACTGAGTCAAGCACCAAGATACCATACTGGCAAGCTTGGAAGGCCAGACGACTTGCCAACTTTTATCTTAGAGGGGATCCCGAGAAAAGTTATGCACTCCTTCCATTAAGCTGCCCATTACTTACCAGCAAAGATCGGAAGATCGCCCCTAACGTATTCCATTAAGCGATCTGATACTTGGGGGTTCTCACTTTGACTCCATGCCATGTGCCCTTCCTTAACAGCATCTGCAAATTCTGCGTCCACCACCACAACATTCTGTGCATAGTGCTTCTTACAACGCCCCTGCCGCTTTCTAATTCCAAACAGGCAATCATTTATGTGCTGCATACATGGAAGTAATTTTTTAAATTTAAATTAAATTGAAAAAAATGCAAATAATTAAGGTTCCACCTTACCCTTTCATTCAACTTTTCGTTTGACCCGCTCAGAGTTGTGTAGTAAGACAAGCTGACCTCTCCGTAAGGTGTTTTTGGGATTTCCTCTAAGGGTATCTTCTTCCTCTTCAGTTTTGCGATCACATCCTTATACACCTGGTTTGTGGATTGATCAAGCATAAGAAGAGGGTTCAACTTCTCTAAGTTCCCTTTAAGTCTCCTCTTCTTCTCCTTCGTTGCTTCGCTGTCCCGCTCGTGTATAACAGGAGCCGAGACTTTCGTCGAGCTTGATTCTTCTCTCTTCCGCTTGCTTGTGCCAGGATTCTTTGTGGCAGCCCCCCTCCTCTTTGTGGCCCTTGTGGCAGGCTTCTTTGTGTTAGACTTCACCTTTTTTGCAAGACGCTTACTTCTAGTAACTCTATCTGGAATTTCCTTGGCCTTTTCAACAGCAGCCGGCTCATGGACCTCTTGGTTCACCTCAACTACTTCCTTCTCCACAGACCGTTCCTTTTCATTCACATCTTCCCCTTCATTGCCTTCCTCTTCATTAACTTCTTCATTCACTTCTTCATTAACTTCTTCATTCACATTTCCTTGTTTGTTCACTTCAACTACAGCGGGCATACCTTCTTGTCCAGTGGCCACTCCTTCTTCTTCTTCTTGTTTGTTCACTTCCTCTTCAACGGCTACTCCAATTTTTAAAACATCAACTTCCTCTTCATCCTCTCCACCATTGGGAACTCCCACTTCTTGTTGGTTCTCATCCATTTCCTCCTCGGGCACTTCTTCTCCTTGGTTCACTTCAACTCCAGTGGCCACACCTTCTTGGTTCAACTCCTTCTCACCAACATCCCCCGTCACATTATCGAACATGTCCATGTCATCTTCTTGGTTCTTCTGTTTGTCCTGCCCAGGAAATGATGCTTCAGAACCTGCTCCGAAGTGGTTTGATGGACTGTCTTCATGTTTTCGGGCTGACAGAGCTCCCATGATCGCCTCAAATTGTGTCTTCTGCACTTCCAACACACTTTTCACATCAGCCTGCACTGACGGGACCTGGCTCTTTAACAGCTCAATTTTCTCCATGACAGCCTTGTAAAGTCCATCATCGGACTGTGGGTGTGACGTAGGAACCTGAACCTCCTCTGGTGCTGCTGGTGGAGTTGGCGGTGCCACATGGACGGTCTGATCTTCTGGAAATGAAACAACATAGCCTTGCTCCATCTTTTCCACCATGTTGTCCAACAACGGATTCGGATGTTCTTCTTCTTGGTTCACGAATTCTTCCATCCAAGGCTGCTTCTTTTCTTCCTCAGTGGGGACCAACAGACTTACGATTTCCTGAGCACAAAAACGAATAAAATTTAATACGTGGACAATTTATATGAAAACGCATATATTATATGAAAATTAAATTTCGAACCTCCGGTGAGCTTTTTAAGAGTGCTTCCCTAACAGCACTGTAAGACGGATTTCTACTCCACGTTGTCTTCCATTTTAAAATTCTAGGCAAGTCTACGTCGAAGTCTTCACGAATTGTTGCGTACTTCGTTGCTAATGATGGTATGCATTCAAATGCAAGTACCTACGACAAAAGATACAAATCATAAGAGCCATCATGTACACTACGATATTAAAAAAATATTTCTGTAAAACCCGCTTCAAAAAAAAAAAAAAACTTTGGGTCGGACCAGACCCGACCAGCAACCTGGCCAGGCCAGACCCGACTGCCTCCCCTCGCTTGAGCCGTGCGGCCCGGTACTGGTCAGAGCCCATTTTCTGGGCCCAAGCCCAGTATGAACTCTGGGTATAAAAAGCCGAACCCTAGGGTTTACACCCATTCTTTTCTCTTCCCATTTGCGCAGCCTCTCTCCCGACTCTGCTTCTTCTTCGTCGAACCCTCCCTCCTCCACGCCTCCTTCTTCGTTCGTCTCCCTCACCGGATCCGACCGCCGTCGATCCCCTCCACCGGCCGTCTCTCTCCGTCCTCACCCAGTCCCGAGCCCGTCTTCCTTCTTCTCCGGTTCAAACCCCGACCTTCCTCGCCACCATACTCGGCCACCACCACACCGCCGCCCTCGCCATCTCACCTCGCCGGAAACCGTCCTCTCCGACCTCCCCTTCGCCGCCGTCACCTCCTCCGTCCGACCACGAAAGCCACGCCCGACCTCCATCTCCGGCCGTCCCAAGCCCGAGCTCGGCCACCACCGTCCCTCTCGATTCCGGCCATCCCGAGCCCGAGCTCGGCCACCACCACTCTCCACCGCCCGCCACCGTCCTCTATTTCCCTTCGGTGAGAGATCTCACCACGGAGTTTGGTCGCCGGCGATGGCTTCGCCGGTGGCCGGATCCGTTTAAATAACGTCTTCCCGCTTTATACTCTATCCCGTATTTACCCTAAATCTTATCGGTTTCGTCCTGTTCGTTTCGAGTAATTTTGGATCGGTTGAAAACGATTAATATCTGTTAAACCTGTTAATAAAATCGATTAATATTTGGTCAAACCTGATAAATGAAATCGATTAATTTAGAATCGGATTTGAAGTTAAAAAGGGAAGTAAAACAAAAACAAAATCAGTTTTTGGATCTGGACAAACTGTTGAAGCATAAAACTAACGAAAATTTATCGGTTAAAAGGGATAGTAATTAAAAACGACTTAGACCCGTTAAATGATAAAACTAGATCTGGTTAAATCAAACGGGTTTTTAAAACGAAAGTCGGTTAAGTTTAAAACTTGAGTTAAGTTAAGTCGAAAAGGAAAACGAACTCATATCAGATCGGATTTAGAAAGGCTTGGACCAAAATATCGAGTTTGGCAAAGAACAGGAAAGAATCGTTCTATTTTAAAATCAAAATCGGAATTAGGTAAAACAAAGGAGTTTCAAAGACGGCTTGAGTTAAAATTGGTTTTAACTGGGTTTTGGATCAACCTGAGTTCGGTGCGCGGGTGCTCGAACTCGATCCGTTGTAATCCCGCTTTTATCCCGCTCGAGTTTAAGGGACAACTGTCGGATTTAAACTGGAGTAATCATGACCGTTAAATTAACCTTTAACTTAACGGCGGAACCGTTATTAATCTATGGCTTTCGTGTTTCCTTTAGCGTCCGGCTTCGATCGAAGTGAAGCTCGGAGGTAGCGAGCCAGAACGTCAGCAGCTAGGAAGCGTAGCGGTTGCTCTTCAGTTGAGGTAGGGAAAAGTAGCCGGATCTCGGCCCTGACTAGGGAAAGTTAACTGTAGAATTGCATGTGACACCGGGGTGTCGTGGGTTATTTAGGTTATCGAATATTAGAAATGCATGTTACGGGAACTTAGCGATTATTGGAAATGCATGTGACACTTAGTAGTGTCGTAGGAGCAGAGAACTTAGCGGTAATTGTTTTACTGGAGGCATATGACCATGCCCGGAGGTTGTTTGTGAACTTGTTGACATTAGGAGTACTGGAGGCATATGACCATGCTTGGAGGTTGTTTGTGAAACTAGCGATCTTAGGACTGTTGGAGGCATCGTTTATGCCGGAGGTTGTTGTGTGTTATTTTACGGTTGAGTCTTGGGTAGCCTTGAGAGCCCGTGTTATTTATTGCTGAGTCTTGGGTGGCCATGAAAGCCCGTGTTGTCGTTTCGGTGTTTTGGGGTGGCCGTGAGTGCCGTGGGGTGTTGAACCCGAGTCTTGATCGTTGGTGTGTCTTGAGTGGTAGTGAGTGCCCGTGGGGTTGTTGGACCCGAGTCTTGATTGTTGAGATGACTTGAGTGGCCTTGAGTGTCTGTGTTGTCGAACTTGCTTGTGTTTATGTTGGTGATTGTGACTGTGATTGTGGTTGCCTGAGTGAGAGAGGTGAGTGAGACAGGTCGACAGCCTGGCCTGAGTGGTTCGGCAAAGTGCGTGAGTGAGACAGGTCGACCGCCTGGCCTGAGTGGTTCGGCAAAGCGCATGAGTGAGAGAGGTTACTGAGCAGCTGGTTTGCGATCCTTTGTGGTCTTGTTTGGTGTGCAATCCTGTGTGATCTTGTCTGGTGTTGCGTAGTTCCTTTGAGTCCTTGGAAGAGGTCGTGATCGTTGTGTCGTGTCTACTTACATGTTTGAGTGTTGAGTCGTTCGAGGAAGGTCACCGTGGGTGTTGTCAATCAGAGTACTTGGGTTGGGGACAGTGATCCCTGGGGGTTGAGTTGTTGTAGGTGTTACCGGCATTGTCTGCTAATTATGCCGTAGTCAGTCTGTTATCCGTGGTGGTGAGCGAACGCTCACCCCTAGCTGCTTTTCCTACAGGTACTGTTCGTGGGACGGACTAGGTGAGCTCTCGAAGCTTGTGGAGCTAGGAGCGGAGTCCGGGTTTTTACTTTTAGTCTAGCGACGGATACCTCGCCTTTTTGTCCGCTTGTGGGACGTTTATTTTGAATTGTAATTATCCTTTTGTTGAACTAAACTGGTATTTTAAAGTGTTTTAATGGAAATGTTTTCAAAGTGCTTTCTTATTTTAAACGTTCGCGTCCCGAGTTCGGTTTACTGAAATTGGGGCGCGACAATTTGTGTGAAGGATTAGTTACTTACTGTGAGAGGAAGGAAGAAGCTGGCATATGTCATACTACTCTCATTTCTTGGGTTCTTCTGAGCCACCAACATTTTATTTCTCAACTTCTTTGCTTTTATCTGTTTTAGTAGATAACTGAAGGACAGATTACCCCAAGGGTATGCGTAGAACATCTTCAAGTTATCCACTAAATCCAAATACTTGCGATCCAGCTTATGGAAGCGTCTGTCCAATGGCATCAATACTCCCCCGATGATCAACAGCAAGCAAACCCTAATAATATCCCAATTAGGCTTCGTAGAAGGCTTAACCTCCATTTGTTCGCCAACCAACTGCGTCAATTTCTTCTCTAAGGTCAACATACTAGCATCTAGTGTCGGGAAGTGTTTCGAGGACAAAACTTTGGACTTCATTTGTTTTTAAAAAAGTTTATCATCGGGAAAAGCTCCACACTTCAGCCCCGATATTAAACAGAATTCCTTTAAAGAAAATCTGACCGGTCTTCCTTGGACCAAGAACCAGATTTCGGACAACCGGTCCAAGTCAATTTGTCGAACTAACAGAGACCAAGGAATTTAACAAGAATTGTCACCAGTCGGTTGGATGTCCATCAAATGACCAAATTGAGCTTTTTTGAGGGTACGAAGGTGGATTTCATCATCACTTAACCTCTCAAGTTCTCCTTTGATGAACTTAAAAGTTCCCCTACATGACTCTTCACTGATATCTTGCAATCGAAATGTTCATTCTAGGCCAAAATAGGTTTAAACTCCGGCAGCTCAATTTGGACTAATCGTGCATTATCTAGGCTTGCACTTGAACTTTCACCCTCATCATAACTTGGAATTTCTCCGTCGAAGGAAGTTGACCTAGAACTTTCATTTTCTTCACCATTTGAGTTTTTCCTACTCTTTAGGGATGATAAACTTGCCTGGTAGGGTGCAAACAAGTAATTACAATAACAGAAAACAATTCATTTCAAATTGAACTGCAAAACTATAAACACACTTCATTTCAAATTGAACTTTAATTCCCAGATTGCCAACCATAACCGCCATAAATTTACTGACCTAACAATCCATTCTAGAATATCAACTCCCAGATTGCGAGCCAGAACAACCCCTGATTTTACGACCTACAAATCCCCTAAACCGTATCTAAGCATAACGAATAAACCCCATAAATTTCTACATTCAAACAGGAATTCAACGTAGCTACACGACAATTAAACACAATTTCACCCAAATTTCAGCCTATCTAAGCACAAGCAGGGAATGGAAACCGAGAACAGTTAGGGCTTACTTACCATCTCAGCTCCGACAATACTTGTAGCTCGTGGACAATGGCCGGAAACTGGAACTCGATCCTTCGACCTTGCTGGAGAAGAACGGAGACGATTCCTTGCTGGAGATCAGTTGGGTCGAAGGTTTCTGGGTTTTGGGGGGGTTTTGGTTTGAGTCGAAGAAGAAGAAGAAGAAAATAGAATTGAAGGAGGGAAAAACGACACAGCTTAACTTAAGTTGTTTCAATTTGAAGTTGAAGCTGACTAGGATAATTTGAAGAGATGACAAGGATAGTTCGAAGATGACAAGGGAATTTTGTTGAAGTGCAAAAAGGGCACAACTGTAATCTCATGCATTTTATTGATAAAAAGAAAATCAAAAATAAAAGAAATAACTTCAGCTAAATTACGGGGTCTGCCACCGTAAGACTTTGCTAGAAAAAGGCCATTTGGGTAATATGGCCGGCATGTACATGTATATCGTTACATGATTGAAGTTTCATCTCTACTTGATTCTGTTAACGTGATGTTTTAGAGTCTTACCTAAGAAAATAACATCAATGTAAAATTATGTTTACATAATTTGTGGGGTT
The DNA here is from genome assembly GCA_963921825.1 of Erodium maritimum. Taxonomy (NCBI): domain Eukaryota; kingdom Viridiplantae; phylum Streptophyta; class Magnoliopsida; order Geraniales; family Geraniaceae; genus Erodium; species Erodium maritimum. Next base: position 144,219,121 of record OY997588.1, on the reverse strand, counting down.
TAAAATTGAATATTGCAGGGTTGTAAATTTTCTTGAATATGCTACATGTTCGTATTGCAGATAAATAGATTATACATGGTACTTAAATTGGGTGGAAACTGTGTTCAAATTGGGTAGTAGTACTATAATATGTGAGGTTGCCAGCAAGGATATGTATCGGTTTGGATTATTCGGTGATTAGATTTGATCTGTAATATCGTTTGGATTCTTCGGTAACATCATCTGGATTCTTTTGTAACATCGTTTCGATTCTTTTGTAACATCGTTTGGATTATTTTGTAATATCGATCGGATTCAACTGTAACGTTGTTCAGATTATTCTGTTACCCTATTAGGATTATTCTGTAATATATTTTGTATTATTGTTTGGATTCTTCTGTAACATCGTTTGGATTATGTTGTAATAGTACTCACAAGTTACTGAAATATTGACTGTAAATTTTTGTAACATTATTTACAAATTACTGTAATATTGACTATAAATTACTATAATATTGATTACAAGTTATTGTAATATTAACTATAAATTACCGTAATAAATTATTGTGATATTAACTACAAATTACTGTAATATTGGATATAAGTTGCTGTAATATTAGCTATAAATTCCGTAACAGTAGTTATAACACTCTGTAACAGTAGTATTAATCATAAAATTATAGAAAAAAAGCTAAATATTTTTTTTAAAAAATTGTGCCAAAAATAAAATATTAAAAAAATGATATTTTCTAATTTATTAAAAAAAATTAGATTTTTTAACCGTAAAAAAATCAAATTACAGTAATAAAATCAAATTTACCCATTCCATATAAAATTTCTTTAATAGATTTAAAGTTTCATATATTTACATTTATGCCATTAATGATTATTTTAATCTCATCCTTCCATCTAATCTAATCCAATTATTACAATCTGTTTACATTTTACAACATAAGCTTCATTTACAACGGATTGTACCCATATATATATATATATATATATATATATGTATGTATATTGTTCTACTTTTAGTTAATATATTTTAAAGTGATGATTTTGAATTAAAAAATATCAATTTTTAAATTTTACGATCATAATTATTAACCTAATCGAATTTAAAAATTATTTTGGTTTGATTCCGTTATTAATAAATTTACTAAAAATACTAAACATAATCAATTTGTATATGAGATATGGATACAAAATACACAATATTTTGTTTCATGTTCACTAAACGCTTTAAAATTGAGTAACGGAATATAAACGATTAAGATAATAAATTTTGCTAATCGATAACTTTGATTATATTACAAAAGTCATTAAGTCAGTCGATTGATCGAACACACCCTTATATATATAGAGAGGAAGGAAATTAAGGATAAAAACCTTGCATTTTTTTGTTTCTTACTTTTATTTTTTAAATTGTTAAATATTAAAACTTACTTTTAAGTACTAGTCACGAACACTACATTATTCAACGTTTCAAAATGAAAAATACACTACCTTAAATATTGGGTACGCGATGGAACAATTCTGTTAGTCATATGACCTCAAATGTCATATAATAGATGGTAAAATGACAGTTTTTCCCTTTAAGTTTTTGACCTCTATACATTTTATAAGAAACAATGATGATGGAACAATTCTAATGTTCCTTATAAAATGTATAGAGGTCAAATAATTTAGGGAAACACCATTTTATCATCCATTATATGACACTTGAGGTCATATGACTAACGGAATGGAATATTCCGTCAATTCTTACTAACAAAATCACGTGATCAATACTTAAGGTAGTGCATTTGTCATTTTGAAATGTTGGGTAGAGTAGTGTTCATGACTCATACTTAGAGCATCTCCAATGGTTTGTCATGACTAGTGTCAAGAAGGCATGGTAGGAGGTGTTTTTTGGTTTCCTCTCTCCTCACTACCATGACTTCCTGCCATGGCCTTTCCGATGGTCTGTCATGACTAGTGTCAAGAGCCGTGATAGCACACTTTCAATAATTTAAAAAGCACCCCAAATATAACTAATACTTTTATTTAAACCCACAAACACAACATACATATTAATTAACCTAGTTCATATTCGATAATTAAAAATACAATAATTAAAAAAAGATAATTAAACTAATTTTTAACAGCTCCAATGTGTAAACGCCACCCATCGTCTTTGAGCATCTCCCACACGACACATTTTGTCCATAGCCCGTGTTGGCTTTCATAATCACTCACGGTCGCAGCATAGATTTCCTCCTCGGTTGCGCTTTTCTTAGGGTCGTTGAGACGTCCCTGGTAAATATTATCGAAAGTCTTGCACTTTTTGCTCATCTTTTGGAAATGATCCTTAACTTGCTTCTCCGTCCGCTTTGGCCACACTTCATCTTCCGTTTGAACGAAAGCAAGGTAGAGCTCATCCCAGTATTTGCCCCCGATCTCGACATAGGTGAGCCAATTCAACACCAAATGCATCTCCTCCTCCGAGGACTATATAGGACCGGTTGCCCAAGAAAACGATGCACACGACACTGCAAATAGGAAGAATGAATTGAGAGAGTTTGAGAGAGAGAGATATGGAGAAAGGTGTGAGAATTTGAGGGAGGAATGAGTATTATTTATAGGAAGGGAGGGGAAGGGGGTCGGCGTGGCAGCCATGACCCACACGTTACTATTCCCAAATAGTAGCTGTGCATGAAGACAGAGCACCAAGAATCCGATAAAAAAACATTTTTAATTTTTTTTTATTAAGTAGATGAAAAACCAAACTAGAGCGACTCCCTAAATCGACTCCAAACGTCTCCCCAGGCTTTTAATGAGAGCACACAAGTCGTCTTATCCTCCTCGGACATATCGGTGGTGTCTTGGCTAACCACTTTGTCCAACATCTCCATGACTCGCTCTTGTATCTTCATTCTGGTATCTGCGATATTTTGTTTCTTCGTAACAACCATTGCTTCCCGCTCAACATACTCGTTCAGAAACTACATTTGCTCAGGTGGTATAGTTGCCGGCTGGGCTGGGGGTCCATTTGTTTGCCTTTGCCTCGAGCCTTGGCCTTGGCTCTTTTCTGGCTGATCGGTCGCTCCTCCCTTGCAAGCGAGTTCAACTCGTTTTCGCATCTGTCGCCCGATATGTAGTTGCGAGACTCGTCCAACCTTGTCCGCTTGCTTGCTTCACTTTCTACACCGAGGTTGAAGTCAAGGTCAATGTAGATGTCACATTGTGGAACCTTCTTATGATGTCACTTCGGTTGCGTCCCCACGATCTTCCAAACATGCTTGAGGTTAAACTTGTGGTCTTCCTCTTCCCTGTACGCCTTTTCAGCCGATGCAATGACGTCAGCCTCGCTCCTCCCGCTTTTGAGATTGTTCTCAAAGCATGTGTACTTCTCCTGGAATTTTGTGACTCTCCTGTTTCATTGATGCCAATGGTCCTTGCAAGCAGTCCACTCCTAAGGTGGGTCGTCTGCCTTGCGCGTCGATATAAACTCGGCATGTACTTATTTCCTGTACATGTCATTCCTTTGGTTCTTCCCACTGATAGGGTCCAGCAAATTGTTGAGACACGAACTCTCCAATCTTTCCTCATCCACGATGGACCACTTCAGCCGCGGAGGTGCTTTAGTCGATGTAGATGCAGCTTTCTTCCCCTTCCCCTTCCTCCTCGATTGCGTGGTCGGAACAGAATGAGAAGATTGTGTGGCCGGAACGGATTGGGAAGGTTGTGAAGGTTGCACGTTGGGAATTGCGACTCTGGCCATTGGGAGTAGTGGATAGGGTTGTATGGGGGAAGCGGCGATGAGTGGCTCGAGTTGAGGAGGTTGGTGTATGACGCGATATTGACCATGACGTCTTCTTCGGTGTGGTGAGAGTCGACGTCGTCGTTGTTCAAAGACTCGGATACGAATTGAAGGCAGCGATTCTCATCCATTGCGAATCGAAGGAAAAAAACGAAAGAATTTGGAGAATGAGAAAGGGAATTTTTTAAACAAGTGAGGGAGTGAGTTTTTGGGTTGGGGTGAATGTGTATTTATAAAAAAATTAGTTTTTTTTAAACCGGCGCCGACACATGTCGGCTTCTCACTGGCTCGCCGACTAGCCGTTGGGGCTGCCATGACGCGTCGCGTTGTTGCAAGATACTACAACGACCCCTTGACACGACGCCTTGACACGACGAGTCGTGGCAGCGCCTGCAACGACCCGCTTGCCACGACCGTTGTGAATGCTCTTAAGCGTATGTTTTGATATTTAACCTTTTTTCTAAAATTCAAAATCTAAAGAATAAATTTGTTATTTAAAAACAAGTTGGCCAATGCCTCTCCCAGTCGAGTGGCAATGTTATAATCTATTGATTCAATTGCCCTGACAGTGAACAATTTCAAATTTTCAATAGCCTGTTAGCACATATACTTCCATCCAACGATTAATACAAGTATTTCTGAACATCATGACAACATTAAGACATGCCAAAAATAAGTACTGTAATGAAACCAATCAACCCTTAATAATATGACACATCCTATTGTTTTCCTTCAAAAAATCTACAAAGAAAATTTGATCGAGAAATGTGAGTCCTTGGTTATTATAAATATCACATAAGAAACAGTTCAATGTTTGACAACATAAGGTATGCGACAGAATAAAAACTTCCTGCATGTGAATAAGTAAATACAATTGCTCTATCCGATGGCAAATTGATTTCACTGTAAAAGAAGCCATACATGAAAACAGCTTTTCAATACAAGTACCGTAAAAGATGTGCAGGCACTCCAGGGTGTTTTGTTTCGGCTGTTTGACGATGTAATCTACCGTCTGCTACAGAATCTGCAAATCTGTACAGGTCGGAGCCCGAGCCACTACCAATAACATCAGTAGAAGAGTGATTTGATAGACCTGCAAAGCCTTCAAGGGACGGTGACAGGCCATTCATACCTACAGATGTGGGATGCCCACCATAGCTTCGCACCATAGACCTCTCACCATATAGCACACTCCCAGGCCTGTGCCACATGTAAGACTGGGCGGCTTCATCAACTAAGGACTGTCTGTGAATCCCAGCATATAAACCTGGAGACCTGGCTTCATCAACTAAGGACTGTCTGTGAATCCCAGCATATAAACCTGGAGACCTGCCTCCAATTCCAACTCCAGGCAAGCTCGTTCCATCTTGTGACAATGAACTAGAGACTCCATTGTCAAGATAGTTTGATGCCATTAAACCAGCATATGAGCGAATGCTATCTGCATACAAAGCAGCCCTTTGCTCATGTGATCCAATGATGGGTTGGGCCATTTGGGGAGATTCATCGACTACGAACCGTGAGCGCTTCATTTCATGACTATTCAATCCATGTAAGGACTCATGTTCATCCATACGCCTCTTCTGTGCAGCCTTATCCGATATTTTCTTATCCAGCTCAGCAATTTCTTTCTCCAGCCCAACCATCCTTTCTTTAACTTCCCATCCGGGTACAAGCTTTGTAGGATCAACCTTGTGATCTACCAGGCACTTGGTTATCAATTTCAGTCTATCTAGCTGATTTAGCTTTGCTTCTCTCTGGTGAAATTAAGATCATCATTAGAAACTGTTAAACACTACAAAATTCTAATATATAGGGTATGCAAAATACACTGTACCAGAACGGAAAACGAAGAATCTCTTGTCTTCTTTGATACTTCTTTGAATTCTCGCAAAAACGAAGTCAAAATTGTTTGAGGAGGGTACTTATCCCCAATCCCAAAGGTAAAAACAACATCAGCGGCTTCAGCATAGAACTTATATTTCAGCATCATCTCCATGATATCTGTGGTACGCCAAAATTATATCACACAGGGCAAAAACGTCACAGTAACCAAGCAAGTTATGTGTGTCACACCTTTAAGTATACTGTATTCAGTATTGCCAATAAGTGTTAATAGTTTGAAATTATAATGTTAACTACTAATTGCAAAGGTTCAAAAACCATCGAGAGGTTTGGCATCTAGCTTAAGGTTTTCGCTTAATTCTTTGAAATATAAGAGAAATCATCTATATATATATACAGGTAGTTACTTACAAGTCAATATCCAATGAGGAAAAATTGTTACATACAAGTCAATATCCAAAGAGAGAGAAAAAGGAAATCATTTAAGAATAATAACAAGATGAAATCTATCAACCATAGTATGTTTATCTTCAGGATGCAAGAGCACAGGAAGAACAAACTTTACCAACCTTGGTCGAAAACAAGTTTTTGATTGGGTCAGTTATCAGCGGGAAATGGACCTTTTAATATTTTCCAACCGTATGATAAAGCAAGATCGGAATGTTTAATATAAACAAATTACATGCATGTCCAGAAATCGAAGGGTCATCAGACTCAAAATCATAAGGGACCGGTTCAACTCATCAAACACAGTGATATAGGAGAATAAAGCGTTCACTTGGGTTTCATCAGTAGTCAGATAAAAAGTTACAAAACTAAACCATCAGTAACTTAGATATAGACTGTCTTGGCTAAAACCTTCAATTTTTGAGCTGTACTAGTATAGATTAGTTCTCAGATAGCATGTGTATCTTTTGCTCACATATGTCATTAGGGACAACTCAAAGTAGAAAATTTTGAGTAGATACAGGTCTTTGTTGTTTATGTCACCACTCTAACAATAGACTTTCACCATGTTATATAATATTTATTTCCATCGCTAAAACAAAGTACCTAACCATCTCATGAGTGAATGAACGAAGTTGTTTGCCTTCCCCTCATTCTCTTAGCTACTATCATCTCCCTCCGAATCATACGAATTTTCTCAAATTTCCTACCACACAGGTTTTTAAAGGATTCATCTTTGGTTATGTACAATTGGGTAAATTTGTTGCCTTTCATGCATAATCAACAACAAAAATCAAAGGGAAAAGAGGGCAATATATCCTTACCTTAAATCCAATACTTACTACCTACATTACAATCATAAGTTCAGCTGCCCACATTTTGCATAATCGTTCATGATTATTTAAAAAAATCCACTCCTTGAAAACATAACTATTTATCAGCAAGTGATAGGACCTAAAACACACTATTTTTAACAATTCAACTTGAATTAAAAGTTAGAAGCTAAACAGATCAAGATAATCACAGGAAAATGAATACAGTGGCACTAACTAACATTTATCAGGTCAACAGTAAATAATGAATGTTGTATGATTATGTGTTAGAATACATATATAACACACATGTCAGAACAAATACCTGGAATCCTCTGAACAAGGACTTGAGACTGTCTGAGAGCTTCTGAGACTTCCCTTGCATTACTTAGAATAATTAAATCCATTAAATCCTCACTCCTGAATTGAGCTGGGATTCCAAAACCAGCAACTAAGAGCAGTAAACCCCGAGCATCAAATTCACAAGCCCTGCGAATTCCTCCTTCAGTAATGAGCCTTTTCCTCCATGAAAGAGCAGCAGCCTCGGCTTCTTGCTTAGTCGATGCCTCAATCTCAACCGCCTCACCGGCACGATCACCCATCATCAGGAGAAAGAACTCCAAAACCAGAACAGAGGCTTGCCTAGCAGTTATCATGGGAGAATCCTTGACATATGCCTTCTTCCCCTGAAGGAAGAACCTCCCAATGCACTCAAAAACAAGTTTTGCAGGGTTGGGGGCAAACTTCAGAGCCGCACGAACCTCTTCCCGAAGCTTGGGAATATCAGAAAGCCTAGACAAGAGATGCTTCCGAAGGCCACGGCTGCACATCGTCTGGCAGAGACGCTCGAGCATACGGTCCGGATGCTCCTTCGAAGTCTCCGGGTTCGGCTCAGAATCATCGTTCTTTGGACCTAGGTTTTCAATTGACGCAGTCTCCGGGTTCACGGTGACCACCGAAAGCCGGGTTGGCGAAGAGGACGAACCAGTGAGATCTTTGAAACGATCTTCAATCGATTTCTCGATGAAAATGAGGTGATTTTGTAATTCATCGAACCTGCACTTGAATGTTTGTATGGCAGCGGAGAGGGCACCCAATTCGCTCACCGATTTCACAATCGCCTCGGCGTTTGGGGCTGGCGGTACGGTTGGTTCGGACGGTGGCGAACGGTGCGGAGAGGCTTGTTCTTGCTTTACGAATACGGAAGTATCAGCCATTACAGAGCGTTCTGGCGAAGAAAAAACCCTAGCTAGTTGGGCTAAAACTATATAAATGTTGACTTATTCGGAGTAGGGATTGTTGGAAAGGGCCTTATCATGCCAATTTCTTTGCGGGGTAGTCTCGGTAATTTGGCATTCGAATTAAATCGAATTTTTGTTTTTCTTTTAATTGAAAACATTATGAACTGTCCAATATACCATCGCCCTTTCTTCTTCTTTGTCTCTTCGTCACTGAGTCAAAGTCAGAAAAACCAAGTCCGACGAGTTCATCTGTCCCGATCATCTCCGAGCAAGCAACGACGCCGGCGAGAGGAAATTCCTACAATTCCGACTTCATGTCGAACCAGGTACGTGCGATTTGAACTCCTGCTATTTGTGTTAGATTTAGGTCCCTTTTGCAACACCTAGGGTTTAGTTAGTGTAAATCGCTGGTGAGGCTACGACGAATGGGGGAGGCGTAGAAGGGAATAGGGTCGTTGCCGGAGAAGGAAGCAGTGTCGTCGACTGGGGTGTTGACGGCGCTGATTGGGGCTAAAACGATGGCGTTTTAGCCCACTGAGTCGTCGGCGTCGTTGACGGAGCAGGTTGGGGACACAACGACAACGTTTTGTCACCAACACGCTCCGATCGATATGCCCAGTATGAGCCGAATGAGACCCCCTAACGACGTCGTTTTGGGGCCGACCAGGTCCATGAGGTTGAACCAAACGGAGCAGGTTGGGCCCATGAGGCCCAGTCAACGGCCCAATAAGCTAGGTGAGGCCCAGTGAAGGGCCCAAAATGACACCCCTTCACCACGACGACGTCGTTTTGGCCCCAATAATTTGCCTTCCAAAGGCTCCAGACGGCGCAAATCGGTAGTAAAACGCGGCGTTTTGATCTTATGGAGCAAGGTCCAAACGGCGCCGAATGGGGTCAGGATGAGCCGGATGGGAAAGTGACCAAACTCTCTGTTGCCCGATCGGCCTAGGACAATTAGGTGAAAGGCCGTTCGGCCCATGACAGTTTTGATTACTAGTTAATGTTATTTTATAATGATAATATTACTACTACAATTAGGATTACTAGATAATGTTATGATGCATCTTATAATCATAATACAGTCAGTGGAAGAGGAAGAAGGTTCTGTTTCGATACCGAGTGCTACTCCGTCAGAAGCACCTCAACGGTTTCGAAGAATTGAAACAGAACTGCAAGATGGGGAGTACTTCAACTGTCGTGTGACAGCAAGGTGTGGGTACAAACACATGTATGAGAAGTACAATGAGCTGAAGGATGCAGACCCGCTGACAGCTGTAGCATTAAGAGCGGGTCCATTCGGGATGTTCACCCGGTTACCGGAGAAGTTCCAGCCCTCCAACAACCTGGCGTGGATGCTATTAGTCAGGAGTACCACGGTGAGAAGGGACTCCGAAATGTGGTTCGTGCTGAAAGGGAAACCGATCAGGTTGTCTCTGAAGGAATACGCACTGATGATGGGATTGAATTGCTCAAGACCCATTGTTGGAGATGATAACTTTCAGAGGAAATTGACTTCCACAGCATTCGAGAAAAGACATTTTGATTCGAACCAGCGTGGAGTGTCTCCACTAGACCTGGCAAACAAGTTGAGCGCCCTTGTGACTACCCGGTTGAAACCGAGGACCAGGAGGATCGAGCCAGATTACAATATTGTGAAGATGGCTCAGCTGTTGTTCCTCACTGATGCGTTGATACCTCACACAAAAGTGACGACACCCATTGAGCCAAAGTGGATGGGATTAGTAGAAGACCTGGACTTGTTCAACCGGTACCCGTGGGGGTATATCTCCTTCCGGCATCTGAGGGATGATTGTATTCGAGAGTTGAGAGCGAAGTTCCAAGCGATCGCCGCTGGGAGGCTGGGGGCCTCATACACCATATGCGGTCTGCTCACGTTATTTACGGTACGTAAAACATTTAATACAATTTGAATAAGAGCATTATTAGCAATTAATGTACGTATTGGTTATTAATAATTTGATTTGTGTTACAGCCTTTTGTATTTGAGTCTATGGAAGCACTGGCAAGTAAGTGGGGGACGGTGGACCCACAGTACAGTGAGGACCTACCGAGGTTTTTGAAGTGGCGGACGAAATGGGCCAAGCCCCCGTCGGCGGATGAGGTGACAACCGAATTTCAGAAAGAAGAGGTAAAACATAAAAGTGTAGACGTGTAATTGTAGATGTAGGTTGGTTATATGAATTGAATGTAATGGTTATGTGTGTGCAGGTGCAGGTGACTCGAGGTGTCCTAATACCCACAGAAAGAGAGAGGGCACTTCCGCATAATCAAAATGTGGGAGTCATACCCGACAAGGTAGCGGATAGGACGCTTGAACAGATTGGAGAAATTTTGGAGGCTGGAGGGGAGATAGAATGGGATGATGAGGGTATGGAGCAAGGAGAGCCAGTTGAAAGGGAGCCGACACCTGATCGTTAGTCCGGGGATGAGGTGATGGCTACAGAGCAGACACAGCCGGATCCGGTACGGGATGGAGCTGAGTGCTCTCGTCGCCGGGAAGAGGCCACCATCGGGGGAGGAGAGTTACCCCAGACCCCTCGTCGTCAGGGGGAACAGGCCGCAGCAGATGATCATATCAGAGGTGTCCGCGTTGAGATAGGAGAGTTGCAGGGCAAGATCCAATCCGTTGCGGACTCTATTGGAGCGGTACGGACTGAGTTTGGGGACGCCATCGGAGCGTTGCGGAGAGAGTTTGGGGGCAAACTAGATGAGATCCTTCATCTACTCCGGACCCAGGGCGCTGCCCGTGACCCGCTGCCCGGGCCTGACGACCGTGCATCTGGTGGCGACTCCCGAGGATCACATTTCCCGCCTCGGTCTCATCGGTCGCATGCAGCCGGATCGCAAAGGGATGATGAATCTCAGCCTCGTGGATCAGGTGACGCTGGAGGAAGACGGGAACAGGTTGGAGAGTCTAGCCCTGGACCCCGGGATATGGATATGGTCCATGAGGTTGAGATGAGGTGTGAGGTTGATGATCAGCAGGTGGTTGAGGAGGGACAGGTTGCGGTACAGCAGGGTGTTGAGGAGGGACAGGTTCCGGTTCAGCAGGGGGTTGAGGAGGGACATGATCCGGTTCAGCAGGGGGTTGAGGAGGGACAGGTTGCGGCACAGCAGGGTGTTGAGGAGGGACAGGATCAGGTTCCTGCACCGATCGTGGTAGTTGATTCTCAGACACGTAGTGCGGGAGGGGTACTTGGAGGAGGGGAAGAGGGGGGTAAGTCTGTGAAGGTGTCACTGTCGAGTTTTTGGGAAGGTCTGGAGGTCGAAGGGGAGGAGGAGGTCAGTCAAACTCCTGCGCGGGAACTGTCGTCTTGGGAGGAGGTACCGACTGACGATGAAGGTGCCAGGGATGAGGCACAGTCGCAGGCTCCAGGAGCACAGACTCAGGCTCCGGGTGAACCCTCGGAGCCTCGGGAGCCACCATCGGTCGTGGTTAACCTTCCACGTCACCTATTTGAACCTGATCCGCCCAGTTCCAGAAAGAGGAAGAGGACCCAGTTGCTCGGTGTCCTTGATCAGAGGCTGATCCGCAGTTGGAACCCAGCAGCGAAGATTCCCCAGCGGTTGAGGAATTACACTGGCATGGTGCGTACCGGGTTGCAGGACGGAGTCCTCTACAGAGGCCTACCCGCCAAATATTACCGGTCATTGGCAACCCCTGGCGAATGGGTCACACCGCAGGTTAGTATTTTATTTTAAGCAGCATATGAGTATATTTTTCCTGGAAATATATAATTTATATTGTTTTCAACTTTGTGCAGCATATGGACGATGCGTTGTCAGGCATACGGTGCAGACAACGACGTTTTCCGAATGTGTTCAGGCAGAGCCATGTAGTGCTGGATTGTGTGTTCCACAAGCTGTGCTGTGCAGAGTATGAGGCGAATATAGAACCGGACCTTGAGCTCATGAACTATGCTCGAGGGAAGAAGCCGGATCTCTATCCTTTCAGTTGGCTGTGTGCGCGGAAGATTTATTTTCCAGTGAACCACAAGAACAGGCACTGGATATTGTTGGTTGTGGACGTGCAAGCAAGAAAAATCCAAGTGTACGACAGCTACCGTCCCCAGATATCCGAGTTTGAGATGAAGGTGTTGATGACCCCGTATGTGCACATGCTCCCGAAGATGCTCTTCCGGGTTTTACCCGGGACACCGGAGACATTATCCGCATACAACGCGGATTTTACCTTCGAGAGGGTGGAACCCATACCGCAAGTCGTGAAGTAAGTATCTGACTTATTCATCTTACCTTAGCAGTACAGTCTTGTATGTCATACTTATAATATTGGTGTTTGTTTGTAGGATGGCCGATAATGGGATCTACACCCTAAAGTTCATCGAGGTGGGGATGGCGGAACTGGAATTCAAAGACCACATCCGACATACACGTGTGCCGCAGTTTCGCATCAAATATTGTATTCACGTGATGAATGATGACTTATATCTTCTATAGACTGTAAAAATTGTTGGATGACTGATAAACTTTTGACTGCGAACTGACGAATATATTTTTGATGGTTTGACTCATATCTCATGGATACATATCTTGAACAAAATCTGCACGTCCCTATTCAATCACTACATCCAAAAAAAGAGACATATCAATGTCTCCCATTAATATGTCTCTCCATCCAAGACACATTTATGGGTACACACCCACTCATCCACCCACTACAACCCTATTCATCCTCACCAGCCTATAAATGGGGATTAGCTACCCCATTATTTGTACTCCAACCCCTTCACTCTCAGCTTTCAAGGAATAGGTATTCGAATAATGTTCTTGAATTATAATTTTTTAGATGTGTTTGTTGTTTTAGTAGTGTAACCACGTATATGTTTCTGACAGAATGGATCCCGACCAAGCGAATTGTGCGGAGCGTGCGGAGCGTGAGGAGCGTGCGGAGCGTGAGGAGCGTGCGTAGCGTGAGGAGCGTGCGGAGCGTGCGGAGCGTAAGGAGCGTGCGTGGATAAGACGGGAGCTAGCCGGAGAATACGTCACAATGATGGCCGATGGCAGAATAGTCCGAATGCCCGAACGACTGTATCAAGCACCGGAACCAGCATGGTCGGTTGAGTACTACCGGTTACTTGAAGAAGCAGACCGGCAGCTGGACCAACTGGAGGCCCTCATGCGCGAGAAAAATTTACCATGTCCTCCACTCCCTCCTGGTGACAACCCATTTATTCAACCGCGGATGAACGAGGATGACCTTCTTCATTCTTGGGAGGAGCCTGCTTGGTTCCGGGAGTACAGACAGTGGATGGTTCGAAACCAAGAAATTACACAGAGGCTCATTAACCGTCTGCTTGCTACCTAGTGTTTGTTTTTATTTTTTGGATAATTATTTTGGTACTTGGATGAATGATGTTTATGTTTTGTATAATTAATGCAATGAATGGAAATTTTTAATGCTTTTATTTGATACATTTCCTATACAAAATATGCACGTCCCAATGCATGCACTAAAATCAACGCAGTCAACACATTAATGGCTCCATTAATGCGTTGACACACCAACTCCAACCCTCTTCATTCCTTACATGCCTATAAAACCCACTCTCCACTTGAATAGTTTTCACTCCAACCCTCATTTTGTAGGTATATTTTTTGTGACACGATGGAACCCAACCACGATCCTCGTCTTGAGCGTAGGTGGAGGCGGCGAGAGAACGCCGGAACAGTGGTCTTTGTGGCGCCACCACCATGGGCCGTTGAGTACGACCGCATACTCGATGACTCAATTCAGCGGTTGGACTGAATAGAAGAACTCGTCCAACAGAAGAATGTAGAATGTCCTCCACCTCTAGATGGTGAACACCCATTTGATTTCCCTCCTTTTGTAAACGATCGTGACCTTGTGAGGCTTCCTTACGAGGAGCCTCCATGGTTTCAACGTTTCGTAGTGTGGATGGACAGATCTAGAGAAGCTGAGGAGAGGCTCCTTAACTTTATGCTAGATGCGTAATGTAGTAATGAGGCTGTATGATTATGCTGTTTGGATGAAATAAAATAAGTTATTGGGTTTTACTTTGCTTGTTGTGGGCCGATCGGTCTTCCTATGGACCCAAACTGCGCATATTGGGATCCAATCTGCGCATATTGAGGCCTGAATCGGCGCAGTTTGGTCCTCAATATGCGCAGATTGGGTACCAAACTGCGCAGATTGGGACTCAATATGCGCAGATTGGATCCCAATCTGCGCAGTTTGGATCTCAATATGCGCAGATTGTGTCCCAAAATTCCTTCCGACGTCGATTAGATGGGACATACTTTACGGAAGGAATATATTCCTTCCGACGTTGGTTAGATGGGACATACTTTACGGAAGGAATATATTCTTTACTTACCCTTATAAACCCTAATATTCACTTCAATGAACTCATCAATAGTCTTTACTAAGTTCATCAACAATGTCTTCACCTATTTCGGGCAGCAATACACCACGGCTTGCTGAGGAAGAATGCATTGCGATATTGGACGATCTCCACCAGATCAAGGAAACTCTTCAGATGGTGCAATATAAGGCAGATCAACTCAAGCAGGAGTTGAAGGAGGCCATGGACCAGCTCGAAGGCCTATTACGTTTCGTACGGTCCTTCTATTAAGAGATCCCACTTGCTAATGTGAGTTTGCTTGTATCGGGTTACAAAGACCTCAATTTTCCAATGTAGTATGTGAGGCTTTGTGGTAATAATTAGTGTTGAATTGTACTCACAGCTTGTACGGTCTTTCACTTAGGAGACCAATTCCATTTTCCAGCTGTGAGGCTTTGTGGTATTCATTAGGGTAGTAATGTTTGTCGTTGAATGTTAATGGAATGGGACCTTCCAAATTATAAACAACAGTAATTGGTCCCCAAACGGCGCAGATTGGCTCCTCATCCGGCGCATTCTGAGAACAACCCTACACCGAACCCTAATATTGACCTCATACGGCGCCGTTTGAGTCTCCGACTGACACCATCCGGCGCAGTTTGACACATCAGCCGGCGCAGTCTGAGAACAACCATACCCTAACCCTAATACTGACATCATCCGGCGCAGTCTGACAACAACCCTACCCTAACCCTAATACTGACCTCAAACGGCGCCGTCTGGCCCCATCCCTGCACCCTAACCCTAATACTGACCTCAAACGGCGCCGTCTGGGGACATCCCTCAACCCTAACCCTAATACTGACCTCATAAGGCACCGTTTGGGGCCATTCCTCCATCAAATCAAGTCATCCCAACATCCACCTACCCCATATTAATGGAACCCACCACCCAACTCACATTTATGGACCTCACCACTCCTATAAAACCCACTCCAACCATCTTCACTCACTACTCACTCATCACTACTCTTCACTCACTTCATCCACAATGTCTTCACCTTTAAGACACACCCTTACGGCGCAGCGTGTTGAACTTGAACACAAGGAGAGGCTGGATAAGCTGCAGAAGATTAGGATAAGTCTTCTTCGGGTTTCAGTGAAGGCTAATCCACTGATGGACGAGCTGAGAATGGCAAATAGAACTGGATGGACAAAGGCGGACGAGAATAATGCTCGTATCGTGTTGGAGCAGCTCAAAGGACTGCGACACTTCGTATTGTCCTTCACTCACCAAGACGAAGGCACTACCCTTTGGTAATATGGGTTGGTT
Organism: Erodium maritimum; assembly: GCA_963921825.1. Taxonomy (NCBI): domain Eukaryota; kingdom Viridiplantae; phylum Streptophyta; class Magnoliopsida; order Geraniales; family Geraniaceae; genus Erodium; species Erodium maritimum. The sequence goes on along the minus strand of OY997588.1, from coordinate 144,203,322 downwards.
TGTATCGGACACAAAGACCTCAAATTTTCAACTCCATATGAGAGTCTTTGTGGTAATAAAATAGGGTTGTAATGTGTTTACCGTTTTCCTTGAATCAAACTACATGTGACTCGTGGTATTTGAACGATGTTTGGTTTTATATGACTTGTTAACCCAATCGGCGCCGTCTGGGACACAACCTGGACCGATCGGGCAACAGAGGAGATCTTATTTTTTCACAGTTAAGCCGTTTGGCTCACTATGTTGCCGATCGGCTTCATGCATATACACCACTATCCTATCCCAAACATAACTGCATTCCGCAAATGTAATGAAAATGGAAATGCATTCAACACATTCAATTCAAACAAAGTACACTCAACAAATAGTACCATAATCAGGAATAAATAAATACACACAGTCTGTCATAAATGGAAACATACATACCCTAAACATTAGAAGCAGATCGAAGCGAAGGACATGTTCGTCTGTTGTGACCAAAGGTAGCACAATGTCCACATTTCCTGGGACGCTTTGGAGCCGCTTGAGTCGCTCGTTGAACCTCACCTCCTGAAGGAATTCTTCTTTCCTGCAGTCTCCCGCGTTTCGCTTCATAGTCTGGAGGAAGAACATCAATAAGAACTTCACGATCAAATTCATCTATATTCCACTCTTCTGCATGGGACACTGGGTACACAGTCCTAGAATATGCTTCAGCCCATTTCTGTAGCGTGTAATAGTTCGAGCACAAGTCATACAGATATATATTGGCATGCTCACAACACGCTAGGGCATGGGCACAAGGAATTCTGTCTATGTCAAACTCCCGGCAACTGCATTGCCTCATCCCCAAATGAACCAATACGTCATTATGTTCATCCCTCACCTGATACTCGCCGTGTGTGTTCAGTGGTGTTATCTGCATCTGCTTGACTAGCTTGTTGCTTGCAGACATGATTTTCTCTACCTTTGGAGTTACAGTATGGGAGTCCGGTATCTTGTTCATCACATCCAGACGTTGCATGAAGCATTCGGTAACCCTTTCCTGCATCCTGTTCAACAACTTTATAACAGGCAGCTTTCTCGCTGCTCTTATTACATTGTTGATAGACTCAACCCCGTTCGTTGTCATTATATTGTACCGCGACCCTACGAAGTGAGATCTCGCCCATTGACAACGTTGTATGGTTGTCTCCTCTAGATATTCCGCCGCCTTCGGGTACATTTCTTTCAGTTGCTCGTACTTGTCATGGAACCTCTCCATTGTGTACGCATCAGCAACTTCTTGAAACAACTTCGATAATCTGTTTTTTTTCCTTAGCCCCTACCTTCTCTCTCACATTTTGGGTCAGATGCCACCTACAATGCCCATGTTGGGCTTCTGGGTAGACGATCTTCACTGCATTGCTGATACTTACATGTCTATCCGAAAGGATAACCAAGTCTTCCCCATCCGGGATCTCCGACCTCAACTTTTGGAAGAACCATTTCCATGATTCGTTGTTCTCCGAGTCAACTACAGCCCAAGCCACAAGATATTGGTGACCATTAGCATCCTCCCCGCTTGCAATTATCATTACCCCTTTATACCTTGTCTTCAACCACGTACCATCTACTAACATCACTTTTCTCAAGGCATAGTTAAATCCCTCAATGCATGGCCGATATGCTATGAAAACATATTTAAATCTACTCTCCGCATCCACCTCCAAATGAGTTACTACACCTGCATTCATCTTCCGAACCTGCTGCAAATAAACATGGAGTAGTCCATAACTTGAAGTTGGGTCCCCTACAAGTTTAATTATCGCCAGTGTTCTTGCCCTCCAACATTGCCAGTATTTATAAAACCCCATCTTCTGCAAATCCAAATTGTTTTGAATGGCACGTGGTTTGGGAAGATATTCTACTTCACTATTTTCTTTTACCAACCTACACGCAATCTCTTCCGTAGTCAATTTACCTTTTCGGGAGTTCCGTTCACTAACCAAACAAGTATGTAAAGACTCATACGTTCGAATGGAGAACGTTTCACGGGATCCGCGATCTTTTGCTGCACGCACTCTCCACCCACAAGTAGCACCAGCACATTTTGCAATGTATAAAGTCTTTGAAGATCTATCACGTTTTATCAGAAAATCACCCTTAATTGAAATGTCTTTCAGATAACTCATCAGTGCTCTCTTGTTCGGTAACTCTTTACCAACTACTAAACTTGACCCATCCCTAAAACCGATAGTGCTTTGTTCTGGATCCACCGAATCCGCAGGAAACTCCTCATTTCTATGAACATACTCCACCATTTCACGGTTCTCCTCGATATTGTCCAAGCTTGCCGATGGTGGCGTAGGCGATGATGCTTGTGCTTCCGTATCACATTCTCTCCGCCGAATAACTGGGTTATCTACATTATTTGGAATACCTGCAACACTACAAATACCAACTTCAAAATAAGCGTCATGCCCCCCATTGTCATGTTCATCATCCTCATATGCCACAGCTTCCGGTACATTGTTCCCCCCCTGTTCAACAGTATTATCTTCCCCACAAACTGTAACTTTCTTGCTCAGCTCTACACGTAACACGGTTCTTGTCTCTATAATTCTGTTCTCAAGTACAAAACCCCGAAGAGTGAAATCATCGTACACTTTCTCTATTGGGATAACTCCTACAAAATTGGGCATAACACTTACAAAACTAAGATTCAGTTCTATCTCCCTTTCATTCACCCCGATTTCGGAATACAGCCGGTCCTTCACTTTCTTCAGCGTTGTATTATCGTCCACAATAAGGCTAACACAACCATTGTTTGTTGTTGATATCCAATCATACTTCCCATCCACTAGCTTATATTCACCACCGTAAGTAGCACGGACTAAAATTTCACCCATTCCTGTAACAATTACAACCCCACAAGGACATATTGTACTAATCGAGTATGATTTAGTATATGCAATTAGCCGTCCCGCTCATAACCCTTCCGATCGGCCCGCCGATCGGTTTGCATATACGCCGTCCGGCTTGTATATATTCACGTGCTTCCGAGGCCGATCGGTCCCTCGTCTTCCCCATCCGACGCCGACCGGCCCTACTGGTTCCCCATTTCAGAAAATTCACAAAACCTACGACATACGAATCTATTCCACCCAATTCTACCATTTGTTTATTTCACTACGTTTACACACACATTAAACCATTTGAATTCGTTGTTACACTCCTACATTCGAAGATCTACTCAAACCTAAAACTTAAATTCAATAGCTTCAAATTTAGGATGAAATCAAGCTTACCTTACTTGGAGGATTGCTTCAATGGACGCAATGGGCTTTGGACGGTGGTGGACGGCGACGGGGAACGTGGTGGACGCCGGAATTTTTTTTGGATATTCAGGTCGTCGGCCGGCTTTTTTCTGGGTGCGAAAACGGGGGCTGCGATTTAGGTATTTTTTTCCAATATTCCAAAAGGGTAATATTGGAAAACATAAAGTGGAGGTCTTTTTACAAAACATATAACAGCTGAAGGTCTTTTTGCAATAAATTAACCTCACAAGGCCTTTTTAATAATTTGTCCTTATTCGGATGAGAACTAAATAAAATTTCAGGCTACTCAAATGCACAATTTTTTCCATTGTATATGTAATTAAAATGAAGGTTAAATAAATTTATTTTTTAACTATTGGTCACGAAGTTCTAAAACGCGAAACTCTCTCTTGGTTCTCTGTTAGGGTTGTGAGTCTCTGCCGCCGTACGCACCACCATGGTTATGGGTATAACAATTGACATAGCGTATGTCATATGTCATGATTCTTCTTCTCTCATCTATCCACCATCTCCTCAGCACATCCCATTTGAATCATGCACGAGTTTTCTTTGTTAGGGTTCCTCTCGGACCTGCGCGAGTTCTCTCTGCTAGGGTTCCTCTCGGGCCGCCGCTAGCCACCGCGTCGTGGGCCCTCCCTCACCACCACCGACGCGTCTACCGATCTTGTTCGCCCCCACTTTACAATCTCGTTGGTTTTTGTCTGGTTCACCTTGGCGTCAACCAACCTTCAAGCCGCCTGAAGTCGTCGACGCCTCTGTAGTCGCCGCCGCCCCCCCTGACGCACGCCTGATTCCGCCGCCCCGGGGGTTTACGTCTCTACAACTGTCGTCCCTGATGCTGCCGCCGCCACCCTTGAAGCCCTCGCCGTCGTCGTCGCCGTCTCGGATGCCGCCGCCATCTCTAGAGTCGCCCCTGAAGTCGTCGCCGCTGGATCTGCAGCCGCAGCTGGCGCGTCCTTCTCCCTGGCCTCCACAGCCGCAACCGCCTCAACCCCTTTCACGATTATGGATCTGGCTAATCGAAAGGGTGTTTTTTACTTTTTTATTTGAGTTTGTCTTTGTAGGATCAATGCATGTCGAACAGAGAATCGAGGATTTCTCTAGGGAGGGGAGCACTAGGGACTGGCCTTGGGAAGGGTCCCTAGACGATGTTTTGCCTCCTACTATAACCATTGTCGTCGAGGTCCCTCAAGATCTCTGGTATCCCGTTCCCCCCTCCGTCTTCTGTCTCTGCCCGTGGGAAATCAAAATACCGTATGTGACGGTTCTGCTAAGAAAAGGCTCAGTGTACCATTGTTCATTCATACTGATCTTCCATGGTCGAGGAGCTTGTTCCTCGATGCACACCAATGTAATCGATTATGAAAGTTATAATATTGCACCTTTCGCCAAAAAAAACACTATATTATCTATAATTTCAAAATCACAAATACAATACTTTTTTTTTGAAACGAGTAACTGGGGAAGTGCATTACTGCGAAACGTAAATCATACAAAGTAGAGCGTAAAAGCCCTGAGTTCCAGGTATATGTCCAAGTTGCACGTAGCCAACTCAGTGCTCACAGACCTGTAGAAATAGTCTGCTTTGGATCGCAGACAATAACGCAAACTAAACCAATTCAAACTAAAACGATAGAACTCATAAAGTAGAAAGAAGTGTAGTGCTCTGATTGCGGCTTCTCCGAGACTTCCCAGCACCGGTTGTCCCGGGTCTGTGGGTATAGGCCCATGTGGGCCCTTCCCACCCTCGCCGGGTCTCCTCATTGCTCCAAAGGAGGTTGTGACACATCCGCCTGTAGAACATGAGCCTTCTTCTCATCCCTCAGCAGATGCCCCGATGTGGTTAGGCCCGAAAGATCATGTACCTTCTTCATGCCAATAACACTGACCCTTACTCAGTTTGACACAATCATCGCCAGTGAGGTTGGAGGTGCAGCGGATAAGGCCCCGGCCTTCCTTCGGGGGTCTCGATGTAGCCGTCCCCGTTTCTGCATGTGACAATCGAAGGGCCGACCAAGCCGACGCCTGGGGATCCGCGGGGGGATGAGATCAGGAGACTGTATGCATGTACGGCGTAGACTCCGGTAACATCCCGTCCGATTATGGGAGATCCTGATTCGACGCGAGTTGCGAATTCGGAAAATCAGAAACCGGAGGGAAGTTTATGTCCGATAGGAAAAATAGAGGGGTGTGGGTCTTATCTGGTGTGGTGATGTCCGACATGGACAGAGGGGGAGAATCAATGGCTAGTTGGTGAAGAAGAAAGGGAGCCGATTACGACGACGTGAAAGGGAGAGGAAGAGGGAGGTTTTTTCAACCCTAGCAGAGACACACATGTCCTTTTCAAATGATGCAGTACCTAAAATATTAGTCACATGATTCTGTTAGCAAAAATAAACGAAATATTTCATTTTGTTAGTCATGTGACACCATGTGTCAGTTAGTAAAAAGGGAAATGTCGATTTTACCCCTAATCATTTAAACCTTATGGATTCCATATGAAAAAAATACAACCTTATCGCCATAGAGGAGGGAAGATCCCTTGTGGATGTCAATGAGAATTCTGATACGGCGAGGGCTTTCCCTCATCCAGGGACGTATTTGGATCCCTGAAGGCAAAGCGGTGGTGGCGATAGGCGCATCCACCACATACTCTTGTCGATGAATTGGTCGCCAGAGGTCCCTTTCGACTGGAGGGTGTCGGCGATCACGATGGTTCCCCAATACAGAGGTGGAGGGAAGATCCCGACTGGTGTGAGGGACCCCCGGTCCCGTGTCCAGGCCTGCCTCCGAGGACGATCATGAGGCATGGTCCATTCCGTATCAAGCCTCCGAGGGGACTGTAGTCCGAAAGGTAGTGAGGAGGCGACGGGCCAGATGGTGTGGCGTACCAACGAATCCGACAACCTCAATCTAGTTCGGAATAGTCCAAGCTTCCTTAGGGCGACGACAAAAGCTCATCGATCTGGGCTCCCGAGGGATATTCCTCGGGAATGCAGACAGGAGATTCTATGCATAGGGGTGCATGCTCAATCAGGAGGTCGGTGAACAAGGTGGAGCAAAAGAAGGACTACACCGCCAACAAGTGGAGTAGGCCATCTCCCTGTTACATCAGCCAGGGCACAGTTGATCGCGAACTGTTACAAAAACATTAGAGGAAGTGATGGAGCCTTTATTATGGAGACGGGGGAGGAGGAGGAAGTCAAAATGGAGCTCGAGATTCTAAACCATAGCAAAGGGGGAATAAATAACTTTTTATTTAAGGAGGGTAAAATGATAGTTTCATTGTACAAATGAATAAAGACAAAAATTAAAACAAAAGAATAACAAAAAAATATATTTAACCCTAAAACAGTCATTTTTTGACCCAAAGTGCATCAAAATACAAATTTAAGATCAACCCACAACGATTTGTAAATAAATGCACCAAGCCGTAAAAAGTCTATAACATACTGTACTTTTGTGACATCATCCTTAACATAATCATATTAATGACAAATTGCCAACTGAAAAAATCAAGTTCCCCATAGACTTCCATTAAAATCATTGTACCATTTTGCTAACAAAAACAACAGTTCAGTGGACAAACGACCCTTTCATGAGGCCGGAATTCAACAATCTTAATAGGAAAAGGGATCAAGTCTAACAGATTGGTTAGACAGAGAAAACATATTAATGTCCTTTGACATGTTGACCTCTACCGCGTACCAACACAAACCCAAAAGATGCAACCATACCGACCAGGTACCCAACCATGGATCCATAACTCACACATATTGGCCACTCCTGAAAGTAGAGAAAACAAACAATTCATTCCTCGGCCTAAAAACATAAGACTATACTCTGGAGATAAAAAGGTAAGAAAAACAAATAATACCTGCCATGGCCTCTCCCAGTCAAGTGGCATTGGCCAAGCCCCAAACCAAGCTCCAATAACGGCTCCATGTGCTGGCAGGCAAATCATATAATCTATTGATTCAATTGCCCTGCAAGTGAACAATTTCAATATCCTATTACCACATAACTTCATTCAATGATTAATACAAGTATTTCTCAACATCATGACAACATTAAGACATGCCAGTCAGGAAACCTACAAGTACTGTTATGACACATCCTAAACATTATGACGTGGAAAGAGAACTCACTTAGTATTCGCAAATATTCGTTGCCAGTCAGCCCATGATGAGCCAAAAACAGAAGCTGCAGGCACAAACTGCCAAAGCAAATTATATCAGTTCATATTAGAGGTTGAACCAGAAAAGAATCGAGTCAACGGATGAGCTGGAGAGAGAGAGAGAGGTGAAGAATGAAGTAAAAAGAATAAAACTGCTCTGTAAGTCTTATCATAGAACTTGAAGTTACAAAGTAACTTATATTAATCACCACTTTTTTCTTCTATTTTCCCTTCATAATCTATTAAATTTTGAAAGACGAACTCTAATAGGAGTCGAAGATGCCCCAGCACCAATTTTTTATAAAGGTAAGTGTGGAAAGATGAAATTTTGATGCTTACGGTGAACAAGGACATCATGAGAGACCAGCTAATGGTCTTCGGTAAGTACCTGTCGCAATAAGAACGATAAAAATATATTAAATGTAGGAAGACCAACAAAACATTCCATTACATCACATGGATAAAGAAATGAAAATGTATAACTCCATATCATTTAGATATGTTTCTGCCATCATATTCCTGAACAGATAACTCACAGTTAAGGTTGAACAGTGAAAGTTGAATTTTTGAGGTTGATGTCAAGGGTGAATAACTACCAAAATTGCTAAGTTGGTATTTCATTCTATTTGATAGGAAGAAAGAAAAAGTAAGTGCAAAAGGTAATTTCAAAATGGAAACTTATGTACCTGATAATAATAAAAGGTATTGTTTCATGTGAACCCCAACCCTTCCAACCTCAACTGTGAGTTTCTATGTTCAGAATTATGCCAACAGATATGATTTTAGTTTTGGTCATTTAGTTCACATACTGAATACCCACAGGCGCGCCCAAAGCAATAGCACCCAACGCATTTATAAGAGCCCCTACAGCATAATATAAATGAAAGTTACACAAGACGTCATGAATATATAGATCGTAAGTTGTAAATTGTAATAATAGTGTTTCTAACATGTCCACCTATATAACTGCTTATGATGTTTAAGGCATAGCTGACAGAAGAGATTAGTTGGATGAGCCCCCATACATATCATAGGTGTGCTTGTTCACTTTGAATACCTAAGAATTGGGATACATTCAAAAGCCATATCTTAATACCTCTAAATTCACGTTTATGTCGAATTCAGTAAAGCAATCATTCGCAAGAAAGTCTTTCCAAACAGTTATTTGGAAATGTGATGTGCCATACTTTGCCTTAATATCGTAATTTCTCCTATTTTCAAGAGCTTAGTAATATGTCAACCCAATATCTACCCCCAACTACATTGTCGTGTAAGGTGCTGGGGAGAGTAGTTAGTTGGCAGATCTTCACATAACACTCATATAGCATGATTGGACATCCTATCCATATTAACAGCATCATTCTATCATTACCATTGGCAAATGTGAATCTTATGTTAATGGTCCAAGTAATTAATAATTAGGAATACTACTATTCATAATACCAAATGTATGATGAATTTAAAACGAGAATAGGCCAATAAGCACAGACAACAAGGATAAATCTCAGACTAACCAACAGGTAGAGCTAGTATGCCTCTTCCCACGGCTTTCGAGTACTGTAAGATCATGACAGACCAAATGTCAAATTAAAATATACAAGGAAAAAGTTTAACAAAATTGAAATGAGTGCTAGTTTTGTTTGAGTTTGACCCATTTCCCACATTTTCTGGGAAACCAAACAGACAATAAACTACTCAAAGACACGAAAAAGAACTATTACCGAGCATTGATCACGATTATGCCGAAAGTAACTGTACAGAAGGATCACAATCGGGCACTCGATAGCCTAAACACATAACAAATCACCAAACACCAAAAGAGTAAGGAAATAGTATATTTATAAATTTCTCAATTTTATGGAGTAATTGGAGGATCGAGAAGTACCCAGATGAGACGGAGGGAGAGAGAAGGGTCAGAGACGAGGTCGACGGAGAAGACATTGCGGGAGACCCAGAAAGCCACCGCCAGGCCTAAAGCGCTAATCAGATGCGCCATAAACACCATTGTAGCCGATACAGATTTCAAAGCTTTACGCTTCGATGGCCGCTCAGTCGCAGCTGTTCTAGCCGCACTCTTCTTCTTCCCCGTCTTCATCATGTGTCGTTTCTTCACTTCGTTTCTTCTGCTAACGAACTGGTCTTGTATTTGGACTTTCCCTTGTCCGTCTCTTATTCAGCGAAGAACACGAAGAAATCAAGTATCCTGGGCCGGGCCCGAGTTGGCCCATTAAAACAATAATCCTATTGAATAGGCCCAGTATATGACTTCTTATGTTCAGATTCATAAATACCGCATTGAATTGTACACTTGGCTGACTATATTTAATTATTTATTAAGCACCAATCATATCATAATTTTAGCGATTTTTATTTCATTTTTCTGTATCATCTAAAGCACCGATGTCGTCTTGATGATGCTGTTTATTTAATTATTTATTAAGCACCAATCATTTGATAATTTTAGCGATTTCTATTTCATTTTTCTGTATTATCTAAAACACCGATGTCGTCTTGATGACGCTGCTTATTGAGTTTGTTTTTATTCAATCCTCGATATAAGAAATATATTTGTTATTTTTTGTTTCTTTTTAATATTCAGAATACGAACGTTTCTCACTAAAAAACAGAATAAAACGTTACTACATTGATACAGACAATCTTAAGAAAACGGGTATTGCCTTATTAGCGGAAAAAGAAAATTAAATCATAACTGTCCTTCCTTTGGAACTCCCAATAATGAAATAAACTAGGAAAATTCACGCATCATTATTCATTTGTCAACATGTTAAAACTTGGAAACAAGGTTTCTAATTTATTTCAACAAAGCAAACTCACTTCGGAATACATGGTTTCCAAGTAATGGAATTGGAATAAGATCCTAATCCAAACTTCAAAACACAGTGAAGGAGTTCATATTACAGACCAATAACTTCAAACAAACATGTCTCAGCAAAATGAAATCTAAGATAAAGATATGACTGAGTCGAGCACAGAAATGCACTAGCCTCCACTTCACATATGCTCTTTCAATTGGAACCCAGAACTGACTGAGATGGTCCATCACCAACACTGCATACCAAGCACACAAAGATCAGCAATCAACACCAAAGAAAACTCAGTAAACATTGATATTCATATGTTTGTCGATATATATGTACCTGTTGTTGTCATCCTGCCTGACAAGATCACTTGGACAAAGAAAGCTAGGCACATAATCAATCCTTGCACGATAATCAAAATTATTCAGCTTATGCTTCCTTAATCTTCCACTTTTCGGATCATAAGAAACAAAAGAAGATCGGATTCCAGAGGACTGGCTAGAGAAAGACATCAGTAACTCACCACCATTTGTAAATCTAATGGGTTTGAGCCATGACGGGGGTCTAAAACCCTTCAATGTGTCACCTTCAATAACGAACATTCTAGTCCAAGATTCCTTCACTCCATAATCAGTCATCACCCATATGTTCATTTGAGAATAGTGATCAGAAACATCAAGTACCATGAGACAATCATGAAGTACTCCCAAGCTAAAAGTAGAGAAGCTACTATAACAAGGGGGTAAAGGAGCTACCATCTGCATCTCCTCCTCAGAAATTTTGAAACAACAGATGCAAAAAAGACGGTACTGATTTACCTTAGCCTTCACCACCAGGTGAAGAGATCCATTGAGAGGGATCCACGGCGCAGCTGTCTGTCCCACAGCTAGCTCAGGGCAGTGTTGGTCGAAAGGGTTGTTCTCAATGCATCTCCATCTATCATCTCCAATCACAAGAATCTCAAAGCGAACCGCGCGATTGCGATCAGATGGAGTGGAAACTCCGGTTGTGATGATCCTTATCACCTTGTACTGATTACTCAGATTGCAAAATCCAAAACCATAGTTTGCAAACTTGGAATCAGCTGGCAAGGATTGTGTGTCTGGAGGGGGAAGCACAATCCATCCCGAACTCTTGATTGGATTGCAAATGTAAACAGTGTCTTCCATACGACACAAACAGAGCAACAACCCATTGCATGAGCACACTATATCCAAAATCTGAGGGGGAAAGTTGTGAATCTTGAACTTCCCCAGAATGGATTTCTGGTAGTAGAGGCGGCCACTTTTGATCTGTTCATCAACCATGTATATGTGTGTTCTCAAAGAAGAAAAATCAGACGGATAAGGAAACAGCAAACTTACAGATTTGGAGGATCTTGAAAGGTGTAGTTTGGCAAAGTGAGGATCTAAGACTAAATCACGCCAGGTTCTGCAAACACACATGGAGTGAGCAATGGTTTTGATGGGTAGTCTTGAAAGGATATCGCTGGTGATGGGATTAGGTAAATTGCAGATACCGGTATGAGAACGGGTAGTATTTTTTTGCCTCTTTCTTCTCATAGCCATGGTGGTGCTTCTTTGCTCTCTCTTTTGTCCTGGTATTGAAAAGCAAAACAAGATCACATGATTTATAGAAGAGTTAAGCAATTCAAATTTGAATAATTTTTGGAAATATTGACTACTTCTAATCATAAACCATACAATTGTAGAAATACTCAGATTGCATTTCCCAACGCACCTAAGATTTCCTAAACTGATAAATAGAATTAAGTGAGAGGTTAGATAATTGAAATTTCTATCAACAATCGAATAAATGTTGCTCGAATGTTTACAAAACTGGTTTAACTTTATAAGTTAAATTATATAGCCTAATAAATAGTGAATTAAATACCCAAAAAAAATTATCAGTCAACTATAAGAAACTAAAATTCATGTAAAAAAAGAACTTAGACTATAGACTTCGGAGTAAAATCTTATCATAATACATCGTCATCTAACCTTTACTATAGAGCACAGCTTTATGGAGGACAACCGATTGTTACAACTTACAAACGAGGAGAGGGGATACAAGTTATGGCCTCTATGCTAAAGAGCTCTGTAGCTCACACAAATAAGATTTGGAACTCAAAATATACACGCAGACCTAGCACATAAAGACCCATTTCGGAACACTAACTCATATTTGTGTTGCAGTATGAGAATTTGTTTTACATATTGTTCTTCCTCTCTATGATTCTTTTGTGAAATTCATTTTATTTAACCAGACAAGAACTTGATGGCTACAATTTTACATGCTCAACGGCCCAATTAACAGTTCTCAGTAGCAATACCCAAAAATCTAGCATAGATTTTTCATCTTGTTCCTAGCTCAACTCTAGCTCTCATAAATTAAACCATAAACAGTAGATTAAAATAGGGAAAACTCTGTTTCCTAACCTTTACAAACGTTTCATTATCAGATCCTAACCCAGGCCAACGTTTGGTCTCAATTCCTAACATAATAGGTTTGAAATTTCTCATAAACTATAAAAAGCCGTCCAAACTCACGATTCCGTCAACTCGTTGAGCATTGGGTTCGGTTGCTTGAGAACGAGGATAAGTTCAACGTCGAGGAAGACACCATGGGTAATGTACGCCAACAACGACAACGCTTGGATGAGTTGACGGAATCGTGAGTTTAGACGGCTTTTTATAGTTTCTGAGAAATTACAAACCTATTATGTTAGGAATTGAGATCAAACGTTGGCCTGGGTTAGGACCTGATAATGAAACGTTTGTAAAGGTTAGGAAACAAAGTTATCCCATTAAAATATTCAAACTCGCCTAAATTAAGGGAATATAATAACAAGTTACCAGGCAGTCTTCTCTAACTAATTACAGAATTAAAGTATCATAACCACAAATCGTCTAATATGAGGAAGCTAAGTAAAACACACACGCACTCTCAGGCAAAGAGCTAAGAGTGTTTTCAGTCTTCGCCCTCTGAGTTGATTCAGGGTGTATCGGTTTCAGTAATCTTCGTTTTGTTGTAGTGTTTTTTACATTCGACCTTCAATGGGCTAGGTTGAGGGTTTTGCAGAATTGCAAAATGCCTCGGTACATAACTGGGCCTGCATCTTTTGCAGACCTTCTCCTCCCTTTCATTTTGGGGTTATGGAGGTGAATACAAATCGCTGATAAAAAAAAGTAAAACACACACCTGTAAATGCAAGGCACGCCCAGAATCAAGAAAATCATTCAATTCGTACCAATCTGCATCAACTGCATAGGCAAGAAAACAACTATATGCTTCTAGATTGGGATCTGAAATGAATAATGGGATATTACAAACTGATAATGCAATTGCAAGATGTTCTGCAGCCACCAATGCCCAACTAAAGAGTAATTTCTGAGGGTTTTGAGCAGTGTTGTAAGTTCAACAGGACAATATTTAAATAAACAGGTACATATCAATATATAATTGATTTGAAGACACGTCCAATTTAATTTTTGTTCAACAACTTGCATCATCAACAATATATGGACTCCTTTATATGACTACTACATTCCTAGTTAGGAAGATAATTAAGTTTACTTGAAAATACTATCACTCATTGTTATGATTAACTACTTACATAGATGGTCCATGCAAATTGGTAAGTACTGGTACTCCTAAATGAACTATTCTTCTTATAATATCTTATCCGCAACCAAAGACACATAAAATTGAAATTTAGAAATAACATGTGATTTACTACAAGGGTACAATTATTATACACCAAATGTATGGCTTTAATTGGCAACCAAAGAGGCATTAAACTGTGATTCAGAAATTAAACTTGCAAGATTATGAGTTTTTCAACAAAACAAGCATTGCCAAATGACACATTATCAACTTATTTTCATAATCTGCTGGAACCCTTTGGAGAAATAAAGCTTGGCACATAATCAATTGTATTCAATACCTTAAAGCTTGAGTTTCCTCATTTTGCTCCTTTCAGGATGATAACAAAACATAGCAAAGCCAGTATGATCCCTTTGCCACAATAGTAGCTCTGCATCTTCTCTAAATTTTATGGGTTTAAGCCAAAGTAGCCCCCTCGAACCTTAACCCAGGTTTGCATACTTGTTCCTTAAAGAAAGCATACCCATTCCCTCCAACATAGACCCGGCCTGGAAATTCTCGGAAGTGAAGTTCTCACCATCGATTTCTCGCCGGAGAGCCGGACTCCGGTCAAGAGATCGATGGTGGGAGGGGGAATCGGGCTGAGGGTTTTGGACTGCGTCTGAGTGAACCGATGAGGATTGTCGAGGACCGAGCTGTGAATTGTTTGCAGAGGATCAACGAAAGGG